>CM057049.1:10888681-11555681 GCA_029948455.1 Solanum rostratum | reverse complement strand
TTTTGGCTTAAAAGGAAATCCATTAATTAGTGAGGAGTGTTGGCCCCTAGACGGGGAATTGTCTGAACATTAGAGTTTCAGCGGGCTACACCCCCGGCCCAAGGGCAAAAGATCAGAAATATCAAAAAAAATTAAGTTTGTTTTTTTAGTAAAAGTAATTTTGATAATGTCTATCTGGATGTCGATGCAGGCGGACATTGATAGAACTTTCAAAAAGTGATTGTTTCCTGTGGTATTTTGTCTTATGTGTTTCTTAGCTCGTAACCTAATTTTGTTCTGATGTATATTTTTTTTTGTTTAATCAGAAAAGTCTTATAAAAGTATACTTCTTTTATTTTTAGTTGAATCAAAGTATATTTTATTTATCTACATTTTAAATATTTTTAAATAATTCTTCTGCTCAATTTTCTTTCAATTTTTTCTTTTTTTATTATTATTTTAATTTATTTTTTCTTCTCTTTTGTTTTTTATCGATTTTTTTGTGTTATTTCTTATTTCATTCTTTTTTCTCAATTTTTTTCTTTTTCATTTTCTGAACTTTCTCTGTTCTCTTTCTTCTACTTGTTTTTAATTGTTTTTCCTTCTCTTTTTTAAATTCTTTTTTCTTTTTTTTATCTACTTCTATTATTTATCTTTTTTTCATTTCTCTATCTATCTATCTATTTATTTATATATATATACACACACATACAAGCATTTAAATTTTTATATATGTGTGTGTATAGCCTAAAATAAGAGAAAATGAAAAAACAAAAGTGAACTACGTGAATCGGGTCAACGTGGTGGACTTGGTAAGATTTTTGATCATGGAAATTTTTGGAAAAGATTGAGAATCAAAACATTGCGTGTCAAGTTTGTGTTGCGGACTTGGCTATAAATCTGTAACACCCCACAATTGTATTCTTAGGATCTGAAATTCTTTCGTTGTAAATACATAAGCTTGAACCTAGTGATGCATTATATTTACGTATGTTTTAAGACTCATTCCTATATGTGGTAAGTATATTCGAAGCGGATTAGGGTTGAGACTTCTAGTACTTAGTCAAGTTCAAAATTTTCCTACTGATTAAGTTTTTCGCATTAGATTATGCAAGGATCAACTTTAAATGACCTTAACTCCCAGCACAAATTGATAGGGCATTTCCATTGTCACAGTGATTCAACCCTAAGGAAGAAACCTCTATAGTTTTACATGGATTTCTTTTCCAAGCCTTATACCTAGTATGTTTGTTAAAAAAAAAAACTTATTATCCATTGCTTCAGCCATTGGAAAACCTTTGGCATTTGATAAAGCGACACAAATTAGATCGAGACCTAGTATGACAGGAGTGAAGGTTTTGGCTGATCGTCTTGACAAGCATCCAAAAAGAATTAAATTATGCCATTTGGATGAGAAAATCGAAAAAGTATTGGAACAATATGAAGTTGTGTATGATGCTCTTCCCCTGTACCATATGGTTTGCAAACATCAAGGGCATGGGATGAATTCTTGTCGGCATAAATCCACATCCAATGTTCAAGAGGGTTTTGTACAACCTTCTCTTAAGGCTATCAATGTTGAGCAACTGAAAGGGGATGCATACATCTCCTTGTACTGCATCCCTTTATGATATAGATATCAGTACTTATTCTCAAACTCATAGTTATGACTAAGACTTTTTAGAAGCCTTATTCACTTATATGTTATTTTATCTGAGTATATTACGCTCCTTTCATACTCAATACACTTCACGTACTGTTGCATACATCTCCTTGTACTGCATCCCTTTTTATGATATAGATATCAATATGTATTCTCATACTCGTGGTTAGTAAGGATTGCAACTTTTCAATCGGTAGTTGGTGAGTCCTCCTTGTTTGAGGGCTTATTGAAGTAATTTCGTTAGTACTTTTATTGAGTATTGATAGTCGAAAGCTATATCCTGACAAACTTATTCTTTGATTCAAATAGTAAAGGCTTGTTCTGCCATTAGTTATACTTTTCATTCTTCATGGATATTTTACATTCTTTATCAAATCTTTGATGGATATGTTTTAACTTCAGCTTTAGTTATTCTATATTATGCTTTGATACCTATGCCCAGAGTTAGCTTGGGATCATTTGTGGTTCCAAGTATCGTGTCCCACCAGGGTGTAGACTTGGATCGTGACATAGTCATATGTTGTACAAAATTTACATAAATTATATACATATTTTATACAATTTTTATTCAAGCTTGCTCTCCAAAGTCACTTTAAATTACAAGTTTATTAATAGTTTTTCTTACACAAATCAATAGTAGTTTTCTTTTGTTTTCTTCCAATTTTTTCAGGTTCATATCAATATGTTCATTGTCATTTTTTTTACGGAACATGTTCATATATAAAATAATAATACAAACTTATGAGTATTTTTAATAATTTTAAAATATTATGGGTATAAATTATATATTTTTTTTTAAAAAAAAATCAAATATCTCTTCTAAAATCTATGATTAAACGAATTATACAACTTCACTCGAAACAACAACTTGATAAAAATATTTAAAAATTTATCAACAAACGCTAATAAAACAATTTCAGTCTCTACTAGTAAAAGACAATGAATCCTCAAATTCTCAGTCGTTAGGGCCAGGGATTAATCGGTCTCTTTAGTAACATAGAAAATGCCTTTGAGATAATTAATAAGAAAGTAATAGAAATAAAATTTCTTAAAATTAATAAAAACATTATCTTATATAATAAGCTGTTAAGTTGAGCAACTTACCGTTGTCGTGCCTGCTTCAGCTATCTACTTAGGCAGCTGAAGCAGGCAAGTGACTATCGAGTTGCTTGGCTTGATGATTCAAGCCTGACATCTTAAATCCAATGTTCCAAGATCGAACCTCAATAACTGAGTATTTCAGCTTACCTGTTGCAGCTGCTTGAAGCAGGCAGGTGGCTACAACGTGTCTGCTTAGTGTTACAGTGGCTATTAAAGTGGCTACTTAATTACAATAGCGTGTTTATTTAATTTTGCGGTGACTATTAAAGTGTCTACTTAAATTTACTATGTCATTTTTATTAATTATTATTTAAATGGTTGTTTACATTTCAACTACCTGTTGCAATTGTTTGAAGCAGATGACTACAACGTGTCTGCTTAGTATTACGGTGGCTATTAAAGTAGCTATTTAATTTTACTGTGTCATTTCTGTTAATTATTTCTTCATCTACTTCAACTGTGAAATTACAATAACGTGTCTAATTAATTTTGCGGTGGCTATTAAAGTGTCTACCTAATTTTACTATGTCATTTTTATTAATTATATTACTATTATTAAGAAAGAAAAATAACATCTATTGGATCCGTGCAACGCACGGTATTGAGAAACTAATTTTTTTTATAAAGGAATAGAATTATTAGTACAATATTCTCTGTCTTCTCAACCATATGCATTTATGCAAGCGACGACCATCTTTTTATTTTATGATTCACATAATCAATATTATTACTTGACAAGTGAACTTGTGGGTTTCACTAGCTTATTTTAAGATATAAAAGTTAAAACGACAACTTGAAAGTCTAAAAAAAGAAATACAATTAAAAACTAAGCCTCAAAATAAATACTAGTACTAAACATGGTCACAAAATAAACAATTACCTAAATACATATAATAATTATATTGAAAATATTATATTAATTAGATGATAATTAAATGGACCAAGGTATGAAAATTAAGAGTGATTTTTACAGAGAAGTAATCCACTATCTCATTAGTAATTCGTATAACAGACTAGATAATAGATGCTCGTGCAAGCACGGGCATTATGTACCATTAAAATGCAAATAAAGGAGACATGACAAAGCTTAGTAAATAAAAATATTGTTGCTGGTCAAAATGAAGAAGTAATATAGGTCGAAGGAATTGAGGCCAGACGAACAGATGTCCAAACATCAGGAAATGGAGACACCAAGCAGTGGCTTTCAGTGTCACGTCAATGTGCAAATATATTTTATTTTTAAGAGAGAGTGGATATAGCTGTCAACTGAAAGCACAACTTGAGTGTAATTTGAAATTTTTGGCATGCTATTAAAATTCACTGTTGATGAACCATGAGATGTACATTTAAGAGAAAGTGGGAACAACCAGATGACAACTATAGATAAATGAGTTGTGCTGATAAATTGTCCAAATTACCCTACACTAAGCACACATGTCAATATCCTCTTGCCTGCTCTACACGAACAAAATGGATGGCCCATAAAACATGGGCCCCACCACTTTGTTTTTTTCCTCATTTGTTTGTCGGTTTTTGAGTTTTTTATTGTTTTGAAATTTTGATCTATTCTGCCATGTGTACATAAAAGCCGGTGTACAATGTTGATACATATATTATATGTCATATATACATGTTTATACACAACCACACAATATTAATACATTACATAATCTATTTATATAATGTATATGTATTGTATAAACTATGCATATATATATATATATATATATATATACTATGTATACAATATTGATACATTGCACGCATAATTATTTAAACCATTATTTTTGTTGAATTTTTCTTTTTGTCAAATGTATGGAAGAGATAGAAATTTGCTTCATCACATTTTTTTAACGTGAAAATACCTTGAGAAGCCATAATTAATGATACTCAGTACAAAAAACGGTCAGCCACAATTTTCGCTTGGCGAAACCTTATGATTTTTTTACTTTTCAGAGAAGCAATAAAAACACCCTTTAACTTGACACAAATTATTAGTTTCGTTCCTAAACTATTGATAGGCTTAAAAACACCCTCAACTTGGCGAACTAAGCTTAAATACACCCTCGAACTTGGCACGAATTATTAGTTTCATCCCTAAACTATTGATAGGCTATAAAACACCCCTCAACTTGGCAAAGTAAGCTTAAATACATCCTCGAACTTGGCATAAATTATTAGTTTCATCTCTAAACTATTGATAGACTTTAAAACATCCCTCATCTTCATGTTTCTGTAACTTGTTAAATTTTGATTTGAAATTTTGTAGAGTTTCATTTGCTACCATATTTTTATAGTCCCAAAATCTTCTTACGAGATTGTCATCCGACCATGAAATTTTTAACGTTGCTAGAAGTCTACGTTGACAAAAAATAATCATAAAGAAAAAAGGAAAAGAAAGAGAATCAAATAATTAAAAATGAGAATAAAAAAAAATATCTTGCTTTGAGGTCACCATTAATGGAGGAAATTGGAAGAAGAAGGGTATTCTAGTGGTTGGTAACTAAAAGTTGAAGGGAAATTTTTTGTTTTGTTTTGAAAAAAAAGGAGAAAATTAAGGCTGATGTGATTTTTTTAAAATCTTTCACGCGCTTTAAATAAATTGTACTCACTTGTTATGTCATGAGGCTTGGGAGGGGTGTATCTAAGCCCAATTCGCCAAGTTGAGAGGTGTTTTTAAGCCTATCAATAGTTTAGGAACGAAACTAATAATTCATGTCAAGTTTGAGGGTGTATTTAAGCTTAGTTCGCCAAGTTGAGGGGTGTTTTAAGCCTATCAATAGTTTAGGGACGAAACTAATAATTCATGTTAAGTTTGAGGGTGTTTTTAGTACTTCAAGTAGGGGTGGGTCCAGTTTTTGTGGTTCGATTTTTTCCTAAAACGAAAGATAGAACGGAAGGTAATTTGGCGGTTCTGTTTGGTTCGATTTTGCAAAAAAAAAAGTAAATCATTGGTTTTTCGATTTTGTTTTTTTCGGTTCAATCTTCGGTTTTTCATTTTTTAAAAATAATTTTAAAGTAAAATAATATGTTGGGTAGAGACATATCATTGTATAGATATGCTAAACAATTGGTAAAGAGTAAAGTTTGGATTAGTACAATTATTACAATATAAGAACTACAATTATCACCAAGAAAATTGCAAACATATGTTCTGGAAAAACAAATATCAAATACTCCTTGGAAGGTTCAAGTCAATTGTGTATAGCCAAAAGAAATTATCAAATACTCCTTGAAGTATCAATTAGTTTCAGGTGACAGTAGCCAAAAGACTTCTCCTTGGAAGCTTCAAATCTATGTCTCTTTCCTGCAACAAGAAAGACTTTCCTTCTTAGCCATATAGCCTATAAAGTATAAACGACGTAGTATAGCAAAATCGTTTTTTGACGGTTCAGTTTTAGAAGACCAAAACCGAAATTGAAACCGCATAGAATCGGTTCGATTCGATTTTTTGTGCTCGGTTCGATTTTTTAAGGTGCATTTTTTTTGGTATTTTTCGATTGGTTTCGGTTCGGTTTTACGGATCCACCCTTAACTTCAAATTGAGGGGTGTTTTTAAGCCTATCAATAGTTTAGGAACGAAACTAATAAAACATGTCAAGTTCGAGGGTGTATCTAAGCCCAATTCGCCAATTTGAGGGGTATTTTTAAGCCTATCAATAGTTTAGGAACGAAACTAATAATTCATGTCAAGTTCGAGGGTGTATTTAAGCTTAGTTCGCCAAGTTGAGGGGTGTTTTTAAGCCTATCCATAGTTTAGGGACGAAAATAATAATTCGTGTCAAGTTCAAAGGTGTTTTTAGTACTTCTCTCTTTACTTTTAGTTTTTTTTTTATGCAGAAAAGAATGGCGATATTCATTGTAAACTTATTACTTCATTGAATATATATAAAATTGTCCCCTTTTTTTCTCAAGATCTCTAGTTAAGAAAGGAAAGTACTTAGAATGATTTTTCTTTTAACGTTTACTTTGTATTTTATTATTTATATGGTGCTTAATTTATATCGGATAATGTCAATTTTTAAGTTGTATATTTTTAGTTTCATATTTTAAGAAGAAAGTGAGTTCCGTAAGTCCACTTTTTAGGTAATAACAGAGTCTCACATATGTATGTTGGTTATGTGACTCATAAAATAAAACTTCTCCTGGGGAGGAAAATATTTTTTTGAAAATTATTTTTTGTGAAAATAATGAATTTATTATATTTATTTTCTTTTTTTTATATGTATATCAAAATATTTGTATATAATATCAGACAAATACCATAAGTGGTGGGTTTTGGGGGATGGGTGTGGGTTGGTCGAAGTGAAAATGAGACGTGCTGCAGTGAAATGCCAGTAAAATTTACTTCTCCTACTTTCAATAGCGAAATCATTTTTCCTAATCTTTGGTTAATTAATATTTTTTTAAAAAATATTTTTAAAAAATTCCAACCAATATTGAACATCCATAGTTACCCCTCATATATTATTTCCTTGCGGAAAGAATGAAGTAATGGACAAGAAGTTGGACATTGTAAATCAGGACATGCCACATGAAGACAGATTGATTTTTTCCAATTACATTAAAAAAGAATAGTTGACTTCACATACAAAATAAAGATTCAATATATTGGAAAGCACTAAACCAATTATTGCAAGGAAATAGAGACCTCATCTTCATCCTCAAATTGATTTTCTTCAATACTATTATTTCCAAATTCACATAGCTTGTAAAATGTGCAATCCTTCAAATTATAACGTATGACCATTTTGGGAATGTGCAAAATCATGAAGGCCTCCTCCTCTTTCCCCGCTCTAACAACACAAAGCACAACCATTGCTAAGTAATCCCAATTCGTTGGGTCTTAATAATGTTGAATCATATGAGGGAACGCATTAATGACATCTTCAATATTCACTTGGTATTTCAAGGACCACTCCGTCCCATCGCGTTTTATCTCGTAAATGTTGAAGAAACTGTGCTTCTAATGGCTATACAATTGTACTAGGTGCAAATATCCACAAGACTCTCTGTAATAAACGACTCTGCTCTTTCTATCATCATCCCAACTTCTACTATGCTAGGCATGGGAAACTTATGGAATATTTCTTGTTCTACGTTGAAACGCAACGAGTTGTCATCACATTCCTAATAAAATTCCACCATTCCGATAAAGTCCAGTATATGTGAATCCTATATTATCGTAATGAGCAAGAAAAGGTGGACCTACGACTCTCCATTTCTTAATGTCAGATGAATAAATCTTGACTTGATAGTGTTGATCTGTTAACTCCATTAATGGAGATTGAAAGTGAGCTAAATCAGAGAGAAGAATGAAGAGGAAGAGGAAGCTTCTAGATTGCAGATTGTTACATTGTTTGTTAGTTCCAATAGTATACCGAGGACCTCTATTTATACATGTGCACACACTCTAACTAACTTGTGACACCTCACCATTCTCTAACTAACTCATCATTAGGTAGTTACATTCTCTAATTAATCTCATCATTCGTTAGTCTCACACCATATAACTTGTAATTAACTCTACTCATCAACACTCCCTCTCAAGCTTATGGTTGAAATATATTCTTCATTCCAAGCTTGTTGAGTAGTAAATTGTGTTGTACTCTTCTCAGGCCCTTGGTCAATAGATCAGATGGCTGATTCTTAGTACTAACATTCTCAGTTTTCAGCATTCCTTGGCAAATCTTTTCTCTAACAAAGTGGCAATCAATATCTATGTGCTTAGTTCTTTCATGAAAGATTGGATTGAATGCTATTTGAATGGCAACCTTACTATTACAAACCATGTTTAAAAGTAGATCAACTTCAACTCCCAGTTCCTTGAAGAATCCTATAAGCCAAGATATCTCAGCAGCACATGTAGCCATATTTCTGAATTGTGCCTCAGCTGAACTCCTTGGGACTGTCTCTTGTTTCTTAGATTTCCATGATATAAGTCCTCCAAACTTCACCAGATATCCTGTTATAGATCTTCTAGTCTCTAGACATGCTCCCCAAACCAAAATCACAATAGCCTGTAAGTTGAGAGGTGCATTTGGTTGGCATGAACAACGTTCTAAACCAGGAGCCTCTTTGATGTATCTGACCGCCCTTAATGCTGCCTCCATATGTGACTTCTTAGGATAAATCGTGAACTGGCTTAATACTTGAACATGAAAGGCTAGATCAGGTCTTGTCATGGTGAGATACAAGAGCCCGTCTCTAGTCTTTGATAGCTTGTAGGATGTGATAGAACAGTATCATTTTCTTCTCTTGAGACAGTAATGCACTTGTCATATTGGACTGATGTGAGCTTTTGATTCATTTCAAGTGGCGTTTTGGCAGGATTTTCTCTCCATAGACCAGATTTTAAAATTAGCTATAATGCATACTTCCTTTGTGACATTAAGATCCTCTTGCTAGACCTTGAGAACTCAATTCCCAAAAAGAATTTTAGTTCCCCTCAGTCCTTCATTTTAATCTCTTATCTAGTATTGTGGGAGTTGATGAATTGCTACCTGTTATAAGCAAGTCATCTACATAGACTAGAACTGTTATAGTGTCATTGCCAACAAGTTTGTGAAAAGAGAGTAGTCATAGTGGCTTTGTTTGAATCCCATCTGCACTAATGCCTCAGTCAGCTTCAATTTCCATTACCTTGGTACTTATTTAAGTCCATACAAGGACTTGTGTAATTTGCAGACCTTATTATTCTCCCTCTGTCTGGCAAAACCAGGAGGAATTTCCATGTAAACTTCCTCAAATAGATCACCATTAAGGAAAGCATTATGGACATCCATCTGTTAGATGTACCACCCTTTAGAAGCAACAAGAGCAACCACAGACCTGACAATGACAATCTTTGCCAAAGGCTGAATGTTTCACCATAGTCAAGACCCTTCTTTTGGTTGAAACATTTGGCTACTAGTCTAGCTTTGAACCATTCTAATTCACCCGAGGCCAAGAACTTGATCTTATACACCCACTTGCATCCAACTGGTTTTTTACCATGAGGTAAGTCAACTATAATCCAAGTGTTGTATCTTCTAGAGCAGCAATCTCTAGTTGCATAACTTTGATCCAAGCAGGGTCAACAGTGGCCTTCTTGAATGAGTGGTTCAGATAGAACTGAGTATGCTTGTAAGATCTTTTGATAGGGAGAGGATAGGTGTAAATAAGTGACATGGTTGTTCAAGGAGTAGGTGCAGGTACTGGTTGAGGGTTTCGTTACAAAGTCTTACAACCATAAATATGGTCTACTATGTCTACTAGATCTTCTGGGAGATATAGAAATAGTAGGTTCATGTGAGTCTAGTTCATTTGGTGAAGCTGATGGTGTTGTAGCATTTTCCGAAGTAGGAACTGAAGTTGTAAATGCTATAGGAGGATCAGGTATAGGAACTAAAGTTGATTCAGAAGAAGGTTGTGAGGATGAGGGATCAGAAGAGGACTGATTTAACTCAAGTACGGAAATATAATATTAAGAGCTGTTTGCATGATTTTGAATGGAAATATATTTTCTTGGAATACTGCATGTCTACTTACGAGGAAAGATTTTGCATGAATGTCATTGAGTATGTACCCTTTTTATGTAGAAGCATAGCCCATAAATACTGCAGGAATGGCTCTAGGTGCAAACTTGTCTAAGACCTTAGGGCAGGATGCATAACATAGGCACCCAAAAATCCTAAGATGAGACAAGGATGGAGGATGCATATAGAGCTTCTCATAAGGAGATTTAAAAGACACAACTCTAGAGGGTAGTCTGTTTATAATGTGGACTGCAACACAGATATATTCACCCCAGAACTTGAGTGGAATAGAACCTTGAAACATTATAGACCTTGCCATATCTAGGATGATTTTGTGTTTCCTTTCAGCAACATCATTTTTTTGAGGTGCGTATACGCAAGTACTCTGATGGACAACACCAAGATCACTTAGCAGATTTTGACATGCATGGCTAAAAAACTCACATCCATTATCAGTTATTAGGATCTTAACCTTAGTTGAGAAATATATTCTGAACTTGAGTAAGAAACCTTTTAATCACTCCTAAAGTGTCAGCCTCTAAAGCAATTAGAAACACCCAAATATATCTACTAAAATCATCAACAAGAGTAACAAAGTATCTTTTTCCATTATGAGCAGATACTCTATAAGGACCCCAGACATCACAATGGAGCAAGTCAAAAATTGCTTTAGATTCATGAGTACTAACATGAAAAGGTAATTTGGACTGTTTTGCTGGAGGACAGACAGTGCAATGAGTATGATCTTGACTTCTCAAGTAACTAAGACACTCAAGCCTTTTATTATATCTACAGGAGCGTGGCCTAGCTTTTTGTGCCAAACATAAGCAGAACTAGTACTAGAAACAGAAGTAGGACTAGCAGGACTAACATGTTGATCACTAGATATATTGATCAACTGCTCTGGAGCTTGAATTGGCCCTTCCTTTAGTATGTAGAGTCCATATTTTTCCTTACCAATCCCCTTCACCTGATCAATGTAGGGATCCTGAAAAATACAGAAGTTAGGGAAGAATCCAACCATGCATTATAGTTCCTTAGTGATCTTTGATATTGATAGCAGGTTGACTTTAAAATCAGGTAGATATAATATATTTGAGATAGTGTGATTTGTCAGGACATTAGTGCTATCAACATGTGAGACTCTAACAGACTTCCCATTTGGTAATTGTACCTAATTGCTTGTATAATCAGACACTTCCTTGGATTTATTTAGTGAATCAAGTCTAGATATGATATAATGTGTGGCTCCACTGTCTATAATCCATTCATTATCACCATACATGCATAAAAAAGCTCTAGGATAACTACCTGCATCAGCTGCTGTAAGTTGGCTGAGAAATCTGCCCTGTTCTCCACTTGCCTTGGGCAAAAGCTATAGAATTTTTTTATGCTGGTCCTTAGTAAAGAAAGCTCCAACATATAGGGGTTGGTTAGATTGATAGACTGACTTCCCTTTGTTGTTGCTTCCTAATAGATCTTGTTTGGTGTTTTGTGCAAGTTCAGCCTGATGTGCATATATTCCTGAACTAACATACTTTCTCATAAATTTAAAATCTACATGATAACCAACTATTTTGTAGCACTGATCCTTTGAGTGACCTTTGCATCCACAATTCTCACATTGTAAGTGTGACTTCCAGACTTTGCTACTTTCTCTTGAGGTTCCTGCACCACGACCATAGTTTCCACTAGATCATTACCTGAATTCCACCTGTATGAGTTTGCTCCATGATTGTGGTTAGAACTTTTATGACTATACATAGCCATTCCTTCTATAGATACTGGTTTTGAGGTGGATGTTAAGTTCCTTTGACTCTCTTGAACAACAAGTAGTTCATATGTCATTCAATGAAGGAGTAGGACTCATCATTAGAATCTGACGTCTAGGTTGTGAGTAGGACTCATTTAAACCCATTAGAAACTACAACAACCTTTGGTACTCACAATGTTCACTAAACTTCTTTGATTTAGGACAAGGACAAGGCATGAGAGCATCATACTCATCCCAGAATTCTCTTAATCTGGAAAAGTACTCAGCTATAGCCATTGTACCTTGTACACATGTATGAATCTCTCGGCGTAAAATGAAATATTCTAGAGCCATTGACACTATCAAATCTCTCTTTCAAATCAAACCAAACTTTTCGAGAATCATATGTATACATAATAGAACTGAGTAAACCTGGTCTAACAACATTCATAATCTAGGATAACACCACAACATTGCATTTTTCCCACTGATCATGTAACTCAGGCTCAAACTTAGATTTAAGAAATTTACCTTCAATAAATCCTAGTTTGCTTCGGCCTACAAGTCTAATTCTAAAGGATCTACTCCAAAGTGCATAGTTCTCAGATCCAGTTAATTGCAGAGAAATAAGTGAGCTACCTAGAGTATCCGTAGGTTAAAGGAAGAATGGATGGTTATTATCTATCGCAGGAAAGGTCTTTGTGTGAGTGCCTCGATTACCTCCATTGCTTGAACCTTCAATTGCATTAATATCAGACATTGAAGAAAACTTCTAATAGCTAGTCTTAGGAGTTGACTAACAACTGATTTTAGAAGTTGTTAGCATCAGTAATTGAAGCCTATAATCGCAGGCTCTGATACCATGTTAACTCCATTAATGGAGATTGAAAGTGAGCTAAATCAGAGAGAAGAATGAAAAGGATGAGGAAGCTTCCAGATTGCAGATTGTTACATTGTGTGTTAGTTCCAATAGCATACCAAGGACCTCTATTTATATATGTGCACACACTCTAACTAACTTGAGACACCTCATCGTTCTCTAACTAACTCATCATTAGGTAGTTACATTCTCTAACTAATCTCATCATTAGTTAGTTACTCACATCATATAGCTTGTAACTAACTCTAACTAAGTCTACTCATCAACATGATCATCATCAGGAAACACTTCATCAGACATTTGAATGCAAACCACTCAGTAAATTGGCGATTTCCAGGGATCAAACCTAGTTTCATCCCAATAACAGCCTTGGAAGTTTGTCCACACCATCCCAGTCTTGGAAGTGTGACAAATTGTTGAGTCGTTGGGTTGTACACGTAGTAGTTTTTGTTAGGCTGATCATGAACGCGAAAACTGCAACAAAGCAAAAGCCCATTACAAGATTGCAAGATTCTAATTCCATAAGGGTCGTCTATGAAAGTGAGCTTGTGGAATGGTGATTGAACTGGATTTTGGAGGGTGAAGGGTACAAATTCATGAAAAGGGCTAATCAAGAATGAAGAGCAGTGCAAAAGTAGGCCACGAGCAAGGTTGAAACAGGGGACTCTGAGGCGGGTGAATGCGGGACTAGTGATTAGATAATTCTATTTTTTCGCAACAAATTTGCATCGTACGAGTGATTTTACTGAAAGATGCAGGAAGATCTCCGTAAGCAGTTCGTCATTAGAAAACACTACATTTGCAGAAAATGATGATGATGAACAACTTATTTTAATCATCTTCATTATGATTTTAATTTTGCAGTTCGATTTTGTGTAGTATTGGAACATATATCTTCTGTATTAAATAGATAGTTTAGCTTGTTGAGAACATATATCCAAGTGGAGTATTAACTAATCTTTGTCAGAATAAGTCAAAGCCAAATGAACATGTTATTTACTTAAACTTATCAACATTATTTTACTTTGGTTGTTTGGATCTGATTCCTTTAATTCATGTAAGTTGGCTCCCAAGTCAACCCAATTGTCAGTTATCTATAAGATGCCAATTGGAAACTTATGTTGTACTCACTCCGTTTCAAAATTCTTCTATAGTAGAATACTCTACTCCCTCAAAATTTAAATCATACTTTTTATTTTTGCCTTTTATGAAGTTATAAATATGTAGTTTAATTTGTCTTTTAGAAAATATAAAATTTCAATAATGAAATGACAAGTATTGAAAAAAGTTTTAAACATTTATCTTGAACTTTGAACGATTCAACTATTTTGAACATTGAAAAAAGTCTCAAAAATTAAGTTAAAGGGATGAAGGAAATAGTATTCAAATTTAGTGTTTTAAAATATCATTAGTTACGTTAGTTTAGTTTTAATTAAAATTTTCTTAAAAGAATTTGTCGGGTCTAACAAGTATAGAGTAATATGAGATACGGAGCATTTGCTTAAAGTTATCATTATTTACTTTGGGTATTGGATTTGCAATTTGGTCCTTAAAGTCAACACTTTGTCATTTTTCACCAATAGAAAAGAGAACAATTTGTCCTTTTGATCATAAACAGTGCATCCATTGCCATGATAGACCAAAGATTTCATCCACAAAGTGAAGATCTCTCTTCTTAAGCTAACATAAGAGATTGTACTTAGGTTTGAGTAAACTCTAGACATTGAAATTGTAGCTTGGATTAGTTTAGAGAAGGAATTGGAAATAGTTTGAGTTGAAGAAGGTTTTAATAGAAAGGGGTATATGTGTACACACTTCCAAAAGAATATTAAAGAAAGGGGATTGAAACATGCATGCATGCACAATATGTACTATACTAAAATTCTCCACTTTCCTATCACTTGCTTCTGGCTAATGGCAGTTGAAATGTGCCATTACTAAATTACACGTTTTAATTTGTTTTTTTGAACTGGTCAAATGAATTAATATGACTCTTATATCAGTAGTTTTCAGTTCTGTGGTGTAACAACTCATCTTGAGATGAAAAGTCCACATTGGCAAAACATAGAAGAGATATTGGGTATATAAGTAAATAAGTCTTACCTACTAGTGACACGTTTTAAAGTTGTGAGTACTTAGGCCCAAAGCGAACAATATCATTAGCAGGCTGAGTCGTTATAGATGGTGTCAGAGCCACTTCCGTGTCAGCGTTGCCGTTGTGGGCCAGAGTTCAACTGAGTTTAGGCAAATCTCGGTGAGGCGGGGCTGTAACACCACAATTTTTTTTAAGCTAAGACTGCGCAATCTTTCATATGATATAAGATTTTAAGTGATATTTCTTAATTGAACATAGGTGTTAAAGTCAATTTCTTAGTGTGGTAATAGAATTGAAGATGATTTAAAGCTACACGAACCCTCTCGTGCGAAATTAAGTTAAAAACTTTCTCAGCGTTTGAGTTCAAATGTAAGATTTTATAAAAGTTAGGTGGACAAATGACTTTCAGGTTGTATATATATGCTAGGATCAATTCCTAAGTATTTAAAGTATATTAGATGTGATATAGAGTCATACAGGATCTTTTACATCAAGCCAAGTCCAAAGGATTTCTACCGACTAAGTTTTCATATAAGTTGATAGAAGAGTCAACTTCAAATAACCATAGCTCATGAAATATTATGAGTTATGTGTCCCATAATGTATCAAATTAAATATCTTTGAATTATCTTTCTAACGCATCCAATTTTGCATTAATCGGAGTCGAGATTAAAATGTTATGACCATTTTATTTGAGATGTGCAGAGTTGTCCGAAGTCCGCGTCGTGGACTGGACGCGGACTCTTCTAGACAAGTTAATGATGTCCTTTGTATTATGTTATGAGGTTATTTTAATTCTATAACATTCTGGAGTTTATTTTAGTGTCCCAAAACGCATAAAAATCAGTTTTTCATAAATAAAACCCCCACCTTCACTCCTAAACATAAAAACTCAAGAATCATCAAGAAAATCATTAGCTTTCAAGATCCATCATCAAGGTAAATTATTCTCCATAAATTTCAAGCTTCCCAACCCAAATTTCTCCATCTATTCATGAATCTCTTAGATTTGATGGTGAGATTCAGGGCATTCGGACCATTATCATTTTATCTTCATTTATAGTCTTTACTTTTATTTAGACAACGAGTTGTATGTACTATTCCAGAGATGTACTAGATGCTTTTAATCCTTATGACACTAGATTTTGGAATATTTAATGAGTATTTCTTTCCTTCCATTGTGACCTGACTCCCTTTGGAAGTTTCACATGTGATTCTACTTTTCGACTTAAACATCGGGTTGAATTGAGATGCATGCTATCATGACCTCGATTTCTAGATCTTGATATAATCACAACATTAGATGTAAAAAACTCATTCCTCATAGTACAAACTATAATTAATTTCTTTTTTTCCCTGTTTCCAATTACAAAGGGAAGATAGAGATACAATTATAATTACATAGAAAAAGTCACTAGGAAGAAATTGAACTTATCACTTGTAATGCAATCAAATTGTGTTATGGATTAGACCACAAACAGTTACAAGAGCCATAACTAACGATTGATCAATATGAGGTTCCACCACTAATGTTAATACATCATCTCCAAATAGTACTCCTGAAGTTGCTTGCTTTTGTTTTACCTGATAATAAACACAAAGTCACCATCACCATTATTAGTAAAAGAATTAACTCACTAATATTGCTAGTGTAATTTTTTTTATTAGTGTATTTTAGTTGTAGTAGGTAAATTGTCTTGTTTTATTTCTAGGTTTTTAATACGAATATGATTACATGTATTTATCTTTTCGGTGATTTGACAGGTTAATTACCTCCGCGACTAGTCCGCCATGTTGGTTCACAATCTTGGTAGATTTTGTGCCAAGAATAATGTTGTAGCAACTTTCTTGAGAAGAATTACATCCCAATGTAACATTATAGTAGTTCAGTTTATATCCCCTACAGATATTATGAATTGTCTTCACTTGAAACCATGGCATTTCTTTACTAGTCGCTCCATCATAACTCCATTTATAGCCATCCCAATGTCCAAATACTGGAATTTTCTGTTCAAAAAAATAATATGTTGAAAATTAATTAAATAAAATACAACATTTAAGAAATTTAACATCGGCCACTAAAGTATTTGTAAAAATAAAATTATAACTTGCGTGCTTGGCTCATAGAAAAGAGTAAGTTTACTTACCCTATTTCTTATAGAAAAGAGGATTTTGCCATTGAAATCCATGAGATGAACTTGTTTGCTACGTTTAATGTTGTAGTTGTCAATTCTATAAACAATTTGTCCTTTTGAGTCATAAACCGTGCATCCATTTCCATGATAGACAAGAGATTTCATCCACAAAGTGAAGGTTTCTCTTCTTGGGCTAACATAAGAGTTATAAGAGGAAATAGAAGAAAAAGAAGAAGAAGAAGAAGAAAATGTACTTAGGTAATCTGACTTGTTTAGGTGAACTTTAGCCATTGAAATTGTAGCTTGGCTTAGTTTAGAGAAGGAATTGGAATTATTTTGAGTTGAAGAAGGTTTTGATAGAAAGGGGTATATATATACATTTCCAAAAGAATATTAAAGAAAGGAATCCACAGAGGGAATAGAAACATGCATGCATACACAATATTTACTTTACTAAAATTCTCCACTTTCTTGGTCACATGCTTCTAGCTAAATTAATAACGTGCCATTATTAATTTACACCTTATAAATTAATAACGTGCCATTATTAATTTACACCTTATAATTTTTTTTTTAACCGGTCAAATGAATTAATTTGTCTCTTATATTAGTGGTTTATAGTTGTGGATACTTCTCATTTAATAATAAATTATGGGTTAAAGTATTTTTAAGTATGATATTATCCGACATAAGAAGTTGTAGAGTACTCTCTCTATCCTAATTTATTATATTCACATTTTTTGGTCAATTTCAAAACGAGCGACATATTTTTATATTTAATAACAATTCGAGATACCTATTTTATCCCGAATGAAATGATTTATAGTCACACAAACATACATTACTTATTTTAGATCATAAATTTCAAAAATATTTCTTTCTGTTATATAGAAATAAATTATGCCTCATAATTTCATGGGTTGTAAAATTAGAACAGACACAAAATTAGTGCAGTTCACACTTAATTAGAAGATATAATGAAAAACGTACCAAAAAGAGAAAAGAACAGAAAAGGCACTGTATGCCTTTGTTACTTAAAGGAAGCTTCTCTTTTGCTTATCCAGATATAAAATTTAAAAATGATGAAAGAATATATTTTGATGAAGAGCATTACGTCTAATTCCGTTACATCTGTGAATAGGATTATGTTCATATGTTTTCCTACAATGGTATTGTGCATTATGATAAAAAATAATAATGTAAATCACTTGGCTAAATAAAAGGAATAAGTATATAAACACATGTTTCATTTGACTTGATCAAATTCTCCAAGGAGAGTATGCTGTTACCTTTTTTTTCCCTTCAATTATAGGTACACATGAATCGAAAAGAACTTATGTTATAGATGGCTATGAATAGAAATTTGGACAACTAGTCTGTCATGCTCCGGAAGGATACTCTTGGCATGATCGACACTTGATGAACCATTACCGATTCTCTAAGGGAACCACTAGGCCTCATCATCACATCACATTCAATCAGTGAAAGTGAATATATACTCAAGAAAATTAGGTAGTACCTAAACAACTAATTCTTTATATAAATAATAATTTCCAATGAACAAGAGTTGGAACGTAATAACAATCGACTATCGATAATCATTGAAGCCTCTATCCAAGTCTTAAAGGCATCAAGACAATCCAGGATTGCCTCAAGGAAATAATAATAATCAAGATGAAATAGAAGAAGGCTCTTCAGAATAGCAAGTAGAGTTTTATCCTAATTTTTGAATTCTAAATGAGTTAATTTCTCTTCCATTGAGTTAAATATATTTATGCACTGAGATTATTATTATTTTTATATCTTATATTATTGGAATTTTTATTCGTGGATACTTTCCCATGAACCATAATGCGGTTGATGATCATGACTTTTCTATACATTCTTTGATATTGAAATTGATGATTTTTCATGCATTAAGCAAGTATTTTGAATAAAGGTTTTGCATCTTCTAGTAAAGATGATGACTATTCTATGCATTGATGAAAGAGTAATTTAAATTAATATTATATATGTATTTTATTGAGTCCAAAGAGTCATATTTTGAGGAACATGTTTTGATGAGATGATGCACAATTTAATGAGTTTTTGAAGAAAAAACATGAGATTTATTAATTTTTTCTACTAAATTGGGGTCTTAAGTTGAGATGTTACTTTTAATTGTTAAACTAGTTAAACCCTAAAGTTACAATGAGAATCTATAAAATTCGAAATCTTGCCTTAAACTTAAGAAAAGTATTAGTATAAGTATTTTATGAATAGTGAAGCATGAAGCCTATGATTTTAGACAGTTTTGAGAAAAGTTAAGAGAATGCTAAGTTGGGCTAAGATTCAAAGAGAAGAAAATAATACTTTGAGCAACAATATTCGTTTAAGTATGAGCATATAATTAATATTTTTGGGGGTAGTATTGAGCACTAATATGGGTGAGAGTAATAATAACTCGAACTCATAAACTATATAGCCGGTGTAGGATAGGATTGTACCAAGAGTACAACTCCTCACTTGCCACTGAGATGGCCTAGTTTTGGGATGGATCCACTCCCCTAGTTTTCGTTTCTTACTTGCCACTGAGATGGCCTAGTTTTGGGATGGATCCACTCCCCTAGTTTTCGTTTCTTACCCTGACAAAGTATGGGATGACTCTTGTAACGTGGGCAAGACGTTGTATCATCATGAGGCTTATAGTGATAGTTGTCGGTTAGAGACACTCTCCAAGAAGTAAAGTTTATTATTTTACACACTGAGATTTATTATGTTTTTATTAAAGTATTTCTTTTTATTATGTTGCATATTTAATTGAATTGAGCTATTTGCAGTACTAAGCATTTGAGTATCATATTTTTATATGCTTAGTTGTGCTTATTAATGCATCAAAGTAAGTATTTCTTTTATATTAAGTTGCACTTTTAAACAAGTTTAAAGACATATGTTTTACTTGCATGACATACTTTTGTCAATTAAGCTATCTCAAAGTTCAGTTTCAAAGTTAGTATCCTGTTCTTAGTACTTTTTCGCCATCTTACATACCATACATTCCACGTACTGATGCCACTCGGCGCTGCGTCGTTTCATGATGCAGATACAAGTTTTAGAGATCCTCAGCAAGCACTTCGTTGAAGATCTATTCAATCTCAGACAGTGGTGAGACCCTCTTACTTTTGGAGGAACCCTTTTATTTTAGTTCATTCTTTTTTTTTTCTTGAGGTAGCCTTGAACATGTCTTGGCACCTTCTTATGAGTTGATAAAGGCTTCATAGACCTTCAAATAGAGAATTTTGGAGTCTGTCATACTTTCAGAGTCAATTTTGAAAAACTACTATTATTTATTTAAATTGAAACATTGAGTTATTTTAATACAAGATATAAAATTATTTTACATGAGAATTTGCACCCCTACTTGAGTACTTTCTTTTATTTTTTTAAATCTTTCTCTAATCGAATAAATGAATTGAGCCAAGTGGTTCGCTTGGGAACCAACAATGGTTTCTGAGTGCCGGTCATGTTTGGGATACCCTCTCGGAGCGTGACAGGGGCAAACCTCAGTGCTGAATCCAGGCAAATCCCGTGCAGTGGGGCAAACCATCGCGAGGACGTTGAGGACATAGAGGGGTGTATGTAACAACCCACCTTGAGTTGAGAAGTCCCAGATCGGCAAAACACAGATGAAATGTTGGGTATATAAGTAAATAGATCTGTGATGCTCGATAAAATTTATCAAAATACCCCTAGAGTGAGGGTATGCACGTAATGCATCTTCTGATGCTCATATGGAAAATCCGAGGCCGGAATTGTGATCAGCACGAAAAATTGAGTGGGAAAATGGTCTCGGTCGATTTTTAGAGCGACCCGATCAAAAAATAATTTTTCGATCCGAAGCGCAAAATAGTGTTAGTACGTGATAGGGGCGCGCCCCCATCGTGGACCAGCACTTATATTCTTTTAAAAAATTTCGACGAGATGGAGAAAACTCGTTCAAAAACTCTTTTCTGAAAATACATTGTTCTCGACCTATCCACGTCGCGGACTGTGTCTTTTCCGAGTTGAAAATTTCTAAATTATTAGGAGGGGCATTTCGGTCATTTTCCCACCCCTCCTAAACTCTATACACTATCTAAAAGGCCGTTTTGACGTAAAAAGGTCTAAAACTCCCATTCTAAGTCTTATTCCCATACATACTAAGGCTAGGGCTTGAGGAGTGTTGACACCCAATTTTGACCGACTCATAACATATTTTTACACATTTAATTAAATAGGTATTTTTTAAAACTTTTTGCAAAATAAATGAGTTTATTTAATATTTTTTGCTTCCAAAATGTGTTTTTTATATTGTCATTTTATTATTATTATTATTATTATTTACTAAAAAAATAAAAAAAAATTATTCTAGTGAGTCATAGTGGTAGTAATATTTTAATTTTTATTATTCATATTATTTATTATTATTACTACTTTTATTATTTTTTTAGTATTAGTAATACACTCATCGTACTATTTTTGTGACATCTTGTAAATCGTTTTTATGAAGATTTTAATGTGTTTAATTTTTTACATAATAATTTTAGCATTGTATTACGTATTTTTATTACACAAGATTACCATTCAAAGTGTTACATATTTTTAAGTGTGTATTATATTTATTATTTAGATTTTATCCCAATTTGTTCAATTCCTAGCCATCTTTAATCAAACTCATTTCAATTCTAATAAATTCCTTGCGATTTTATTTCAATTCTAGTCGATTTCCTTGAAATTTATTTCAATTCTAGCCATAGCTTTACAATTCTTTGCATTTCTAGCCCAAATTGAATCAATTTGTGGCTCAATTTTAAAATTCTACAATTTAGGCTACCCATTTTTCTAACCCGGATCCGACCCAATCCCATAAACTTTTAATCACAGCCGTCCATCCTATCTAATTTAACGGTGTAGAGTTAATTAGATTTTATTTTCAACCCCCCCCCCCCCCCCCCCCCCCCCCCCAAAAAAAAAAAACACTAATTTCACCTCTATTTTCTTCACTTCCCTCACGTTTTCCTTCCCTTTTCTCCCTCTCCAGCAGCCATGGCAGCCCCCTTTTCCCTCTACCCCCATTTTCTCGTACACCCCCGCCTCCTCACTGTCGCCGCGCCATTGCCGCCTTCACCATACGGCGCCGGCGGCCCCCCTTTCCTTCTCCCTCTTTCTCCTCCATCTTCCCCAAACCGCCGGCAGCAACATCCATCAAGCGCCATCCCCTCTTCTCCTCTTTCCTGCAACCCCCAAACCACCATGCAACAGCCCACCAAACACCCCCACCCCGCGTCGGCGAAAGCGAAGAACAACCTCTCTCGATTTCAGCCACCAGTCAGACCCTCTTCCTCCCTTTGCCGCCGGCAAAACCACCAACACGCGGCAACAATAATTAAATAACCCCAAAACCCGTCCTTTCTAGTGAGCGGGTCAAGAACAAGTCCGACCTAAGATTTAATTCAAACTTTTACTGTATTAATTATCTTCTCAACCTCCGTCCTATTTTTTACTTTATGTTTTGCTATGTTTTAATCTTGAAAGATTGGGTGATTTTTTTAGCAACAATAAGTGGATGTGAACGGTTTGACGACGAATTTTGTGAATCCTCTGGTGATTAGTACCGCAGGACATATTACTGTTATTGATTATTATTTATTTATATTAGTTAATTTTTGACAAAGTTTCCTTTTAGGTTGATATCTTATGTGGAATGATTATGATAAGATTGAACTACCGTAAATTATATTTTATGTGATTAATTATTTTATATATTAGTTATGGAAAAAAATTTCGTTGATATCTTAAGTAGGTTGTTTTAAATAATCAATTTTGTTAAAATATCATTGGAATATTTGATTTCTGCTGATTTGGGGTGTGTTTGTTGGGTTAATTGATTTATTTTTGGATAATCAAACTAATTGGGCTTAGTTTATTTAAGGTAAACGGTAATTGATTCTCTTACTTTTTTAGATTGTTTATCTCTACTGTAAAAACCCTTGCTCAGACATTCTTCAATGGGAGTTTCAACACTCCAAGTTCACGAAAAAATAATCCTTCTCTGCTTCATCTTGAAAAAAAAAACTTTTCTGTTCTTCTCACAACAAAGAATTTTTTTTAATCTTTCTGTTAAGTTCTGTCCTAATTATTGTTGGAATCATCAGTAGGTTTTTATTCTCTTCTTCCAAATTATATTTCTGTCTACTCCGCTATCATTATTATATTTTGGTACTGCTAGCTCTTTTAGTGTTGCAGGTCTCTTCTCGAAGAACGTGAAGTCACCTTGAAATGAGTTGGACTCATAGTAGAAGTCTCTGAAGATTTAATTCATTATCAGTCTTTTTCTGTATTTTATTTTTGCAAAATGATGTAATAAGAATAGTGAAAATGGGGGTTTAGTTGGGGGGGGGGGAGGGGAATTATATGCTACTTGTTTTTTTACTTATTTGCGGAATTCACGTAGGCAAGCACAACCTAGGATCCGGAAAAGGGGGGGGGGGGTTATGTTAATAGCATGTTAAACAATGTTTCCTTTACTTGTTTTCAAATAAAAAATAAAATCGTATCAAAAATAATAAAATTTAGACATCGAGCTTAGGTTTTTTATATATCTATTTGGTCTTGCTTACGATATGTTTTAGATACCATGCGTATAGGATTCTAATCTTGTTTTTAGCATGCCTATAGATTTGACTTATTTGTTGCAAACATGTACAAAATTAGAGGATATCATGTATCACAACGTTAGGAATCATATTTTAACATTATGGACTTTTAGGAATCCTGTTGTTATGTTTTAAGATAAATTTTCTTTAAATATTGTGTGATTTAGGTTTAAATATTTTTCTTCTTCTCAAAATTACTAAAATGATGTTTAGTCTTAAAAGAGTTTTCATTATAATGGGATTAAAAATCATGTTTTAGGTTTTTTCATATGTTAGAAAATCACGCTTATAGGATTTTTAATAAAAAGTATTTTTAAAATACTTCCTTTTTTTAGAAAACACGCCTATAGGATTTAACAACATTGTGTCTTAAAAGTATATTTTTTTTTAAAAAATAGAATCATGTTTATAAGATTTTCTCAATTTTTAGCATAGTTTAATTTTTAGCAAGTACTCTTTTCAGTCGTACCATTTTAAGAGAATTGAAATTTTTTGCTTAGCTTTAATATTATTTTGTGGCATATACTTAAAAAACCTTTATATTATCTACTTATGTGTTTTAGAGGCATATTTGTGACTTTTGTGCTAATTGTTTGTCCTCTGTGATTTGTTTGACGCAAGTCTAGTAAGAAACTTAGATTTTAAAGTCTAGAACTTTCAATGTTAGAAGTCCAATGCCTCTTGGACCATAGGAAGGGATGATAGGCATTCTAGGACTCGTTAGTCTTTTCCCTTTTCTTTAGTACGCTTTTGAGGCTATTAATAAAACCAACCTAGGAGGGGTAGAGGTAAATAAGACCCTCGGAAAGGATGATTTAAACTCGTGTTTAATAGGACAAATCTCAAATTTGTCCTTAGGCTTTAATAAGCCAAGGGAAGCTAAAAATCCGAAATTAAAAGCCGAGTAACTGATCCGAGTAAAATAATTTTGCTTAGTTTAATTTCTTCTCTTTTATTTATTTTGTTTGGGGTAGATTAATTAATTATTTCATTCTTTTGTTTATTTAATTATCTCATTATGTTTTATCACTTAGGCATTTTTACTAGATTAATTAAAACAGAGACCTTATTTATTAAAACCCCACATAAATGTGAGATACGGTCGAAACTCGCATTTACGGACCTCGAAGGGTGATTAACACCTTCCCTTCGAGGTAACTTGAACCCTTACCGATTCTCTGGTTAACTTGACCCTTAGACTAGTTTTTAGGCTTAGAATGGTGTCTTAATGCATCTCAAATCATTAGGTGGCCACTCTTCCTTTTTTCAAAATCCCAAATGAGTCGTCGCCACGACGTCGTCCAGGTTCACGTCTTTTCGCGAGAAAAAAGGGCACGACAAGGACAGAAGAGAAGAGCTTGAATTGAGTGATTCGAGAAGAGATCCTTGACGTGCTTGGTTGATAGCTGCATTCCAGGTATGTTAGGTTAAACTAAAAACATGAGATTGTTCTCTCATATGCCCCATAGAAGTCATTGATGAGTTGATGGTTCAAGAGTCTACATGCATGAATTCTTGATGGTTTTTCTTAAAATTTTATTTGAAATTACATATTTTTCTATGTTGATGATCATCATACTAATTGTTTTCTTGAATTAAACATTTTAATGAGAACTTGCATAACCCTACATGAATAATTTGAAAAGCATGCATAATGCACTTGAGAATTGAGTTTAGAGCCTTGAGTTGAGATTGTTGATTGTGATGAGAGGATGATGATGAGTTGATAGAAATTGATTGTCTAATGAGTCTCTATAAATGAACTCTACTGATGTGTCTACTCGATTGTTTCCTAATAATTGTTCTAAATCTCGAGTCTTAGATTGAGATTGATTGATGAGAGGGCTAAAGTCCCTATGAGATGTTGATTGATGAGAGGGCTAAAGTCCCTATGAGATGTTGATTGATGAGAGGACTAAAACCACTATGAGATGTTGATTGATGATAAGGCCAATGTCCCTATGAGTTGATTGGTTTGATTGGATTGATGATTTTATGAGCATTGAGTCATGAGAGGAGTATCGAGCACCGAAAGAGTAAGAGTTAGTCCGACTTGAACTCGTCAAACTACATCATAAAACGTAGGTGAGGCTTAGAACCATCACACATATTGTGGTTCCCTCTTGATTAGAAGTTCCTGAAACAATAGCGGGCTTATTGACAACTGACTCCATATTGGGTGAGCTGACATGGTTTCGATTCGTTCCCTACCTAGCAAGTTTGGAACGGTTGTGGAAACATCAGCGTGATTGTTGTACATTCACTGGCTCATAAGTGATTGTTGTCAGATAAGAGAAACTCCTATAAATTTCCTACCTTGAGTACTCCGAGTCTAGATGAGATGAGAGGGGGTGAGCTCCTCTAAGATGAGATGAGAGGAGGTGAGCACCTTTGAGATGAGTCTAATATGATTGATGAGTTTTGAGTTATTGATTGGTCATTTGTCTACTCTTTATTCTTTCATGGATGGACATTTAACGATTTGATGTTTATTTTGAGTTGATATTGTTTCCATATTATTCTACCAAGTTTTGTTTCGCTCAACTATTTTACATACCAGTACATTTCAACTACTGATGTCCACTCTGGATTGCATTGTTTATGATCCAGAGGCAGGTACTAGAGATCGTCAACAAGGTCTCCATTGAAGATCTGAGATTCGAAGCTAATTTGGTGGGCCTTCCCTACTCCGAATGACCCACTACATTTGTTTCATCATGCTCTAGAGTTAGATTGGACTATCTCCTTTATTTTGATTTGGGTAGCCATGGGTATATCATTGGCACCACATGAGTAGTAATAGAGGCTTCATAGATGATGGTTGAGCGTTGATGTTGAGACTTGTGAGCTAGTTCTTTCTACTAGCCTTTATTATTGTCTATTTATTACGAGACTTTAGATGAGATGTGCCCATATACTTACTTATACTTTCTGCTGGTTCATTAGATTTCATTGATTGAATAATGTGATGAGGCTAAGTGGTTCGCTTGGGGACTAGCAATAGTGTCTGAGTGCCGGCCACACCAAGGGTATCCTCTCAGGGCGTGACAAGATCTTACCTACTAGTGATGCATTTTAAAGCCGTGAGGGCCCAGACCCAAAGCGACAATATCACTAGCGAGTTGGGTTGCTCATGTGGCTAAAAGAACGACACATTTTTATATTTAGTAACAATTCAACTTTCAAATACCTATTTTATCCTAAATTAAATAACTTATAGTCACATAAATATCTATTACTTATAGATCATAAATTTCAAAATCTTTTTATTGTACAAAAACTTAGTTATGCCTCATAACTTTGTGGGTTCTGAAATGAGAACAGATACAAAATTAGTGCAATTCACACTTAATTGGTAGGTATAACGGAAAATAGAAAAGACAGGTGAAAAAACTAAAAGAAAGAGAAAGAACAAAAAAAAGGCAATATATACCTTAATTACTTAATGGAAACTTCTCTTTTGCATATCCACATAAAATCTAAAAATGATGAAAGAATATATTTTGATGAAGAGCATTAAGTCTAATTCCTTTGCATCTGTAAATAGGATTATGTTCATACGTTTTCCTACAATGCTATTGTGCATCATGATAAAAAATAATAATATAAACTACTTGGCTGGAAAAAAGGAATAAGTATACATTCATCCTCATACATGCATAACATGAAATATGGGAAGTGAAATTGTGGCAACACCTTTTGAAGAAAAATAAAACATCTTTGAAAATCTTTATATCTTGAATCCCTGTGAGCTAAGTGGCAGGTAGTGGATACATTGAGAAAGACGCCAGTATCTTGAGTCCCTTGGGTGGCACAGATACATGATGACGGATATTAGTATCATGAATCGCTTGGGTGGCTGGAATTGATACACTGTGGTTATACTATTATGTTATGAGTATCGACGATGGTGTAGATGTGTGACTTATATGTGATTATTCATGTGTTTACTTTATTTGTGTTGTGATATATATACAAAATGACGGCACCGATGGCGAGTATCTTTCTAGTATGCTCCTAGTTTTTTTATGTAGCTTGATCAATCTATGATGCACAGTTGGTTAAACCTGCTAGGTACATGTGAATTGTACTCACCGCTACCTTTGCTTCTCCTTTTGGATGCAAATTCCAGATAGGGTTATCCTTGTAGTGGTTGAGATTCTAGCAGAGATCTTGTATCACATTTGGTGGTGAGATTCAGGGCATTCAGACAACTATCATTTTATCTTCATTTATAGTCTTTACTTTTATTTAGACAACGAATTGTATGTACTATTCCAGAGATGTACTAGATGCTCTTTATACTTATGACACTAGATTTTGGAATATTTAGTGAGTATTTCTTTCCTGCCGTTGTGGCCTGACTCCCTTTGGAAGTCTCACATGTGTTCCTTCTTTTCGACTTACACATCGGGTTGAATTGAGATGCATGCTATCATGACCTCGATTTCTAGATCTTGATATAATCACAACATTAGATGTAAAAAACTCATTCCTCATAGTACAAACTATAATTAATTTCTTTTTTTCCCTGTTTCCAATTACAAAGGGAAGATAGAGATACAATTATAATTACATAGAAAAAGTCACTAGGAAGAAATTGAACTTATCACTTGTAATGCAATCAAATTGTGTTATGGATTAGACCACAAACAGTTACAAGAGCCATAACTAACGATTGATCAATATGAGGTTCCACCACTAATGTTAATACATCATCTCCAAATAGTACTCCTGAAGTTGCTTGCTTTTGTTTTACCTGATAATAAACACAAAGTCACCATCACCATTATTAGTAAAAGAATTAACTCACTAATATTGCTAGTGTAATTTTTTTTATTAGTGTATTTTAGTTGTAGTAGGTAAATTGTCTTGTTTTATTTCTAGGTTTTTAATACGAATATGATTACATGTATTTATCTTTTCGGTGATTTGACAGGTTAATTACCTCCGCGACTAGTCCGCCATGTTGGTTCACAATCTTGGTAGATTTTGTGCCAAGAATAATGTTGTAGCAACTTTCTTGAGAAGAATTACATCCCAATGTAACATTATAGTAGTTCAGTTTATATCCCCTACAGATATTATGAATTGTCTTCACTTGAAACCATGGCATTTCTTTACTAGTCGCTCCATCATAACTCCATTTATAGCCATCCCAATGTCCAAATACTGGAATTTTCTGTTCAAAAAAATAATATGTTGAAAATTAATTAAATAAAATACAACATTTAAGAAATTTAACATCGGCCACTAAAGTATTTGTAAAAATAAAATTATAACTTGCGTGCTTGGCTCATAGAAAAGAGTAAGTTTACTTACCCTATTTCTTATAGAAAAGAGGATTTTGCCATTGAAATCCATGAGATGAACTTGTTTGCTACGTTTAATGTTGTAGTTGTCAATTCTATAAACAATTTGTCCTTTTGAGTCATAAACCGTGCATCCATTTCCATGATAGACAAGAGATTTCATCCACAAAGTGAAGGTTTCTCTTCTTGGGCTAACATAAGAGTTATAAGAGGAAATAGAAGAAAAAGAAGAAGAAGAAGAAGAAAATGTACTTAGGTAATCTGACTTGTTTAGGTGAACTTTAGCCATTGAAATTGTAGCTTGGCTTAGTTTAGAGAAGGAATTGGAATTATTTTGAGTTGAAGAAGGTTTTGATAGAAAGGGGTATATATATACATTTCCAAAAGAATATTAAAGAAAGGAATCCAAAAAGGAAAATAGAATTATGCATGCATACACAATATGCACTTCAGTAAAATTCTCCACTTTCTTGGTCACATGCTTCTAGCTAAATTAATAACGTGCCATTATTAATTTACACCTTATAATTTTTTTTTTGAACCAGTCAAATGAATTAATTTGTCTCTTATATTAGTGGTTTATAGTTTTGTGGATACTTCTCATTTAATAACAAATTGTGGGTTAAAGTATTTTTAAGTATGATATTATCCAACATAATAAGTTGTGATTATTCTCTCTATCCTAATTTATGAGATTCACATTTTTTGATTAATTTCAAAACGAGCAATATATTTTTGTATTTACTAAAAGTTCGATTCTAAGATATTTATTTTATCCTAAATAAAATGATTTATAATTACACAAACATACATTACTTATTTTAGATCTTAAATTTCAAAAGTTTTCCTTTCTGTTATATAGAAATAACTTATGCCTCATAACTTTATGAGTTGTGAAATTAGAACAGATACAAAATTAATGCAATTCACACTTAATTATTAGAAGATATAACGGAAAATCTATGGGAAAGAGAAAATAACAGAAAATGCACTATATACCTTTGTTACTTAATGGAAGCTTCTCTTTTGCATATCCAAATAGAAAATCTAAAAATGATAAAAGAATATAATTTGATGAAGAGCATTACGTCTAATTCCTTTACATCTGTGTATAGGATTATGTTTCCTACAATGGTATTGTGCATTATGATAAAAAATTAATAATGTAAACCACTTGGCTGAATAAAAGGAATAAGTATATTTGACTTGCTCAATTTCTCATAGAGAGTGTACTGTTGCTTTTTTTTTTTTTTTTCAATTATAGGTACACATGAATCGAAAAGAACTTATATTATAGATGGCTACGAATAGAAATTGGACAACTATTCTGTCATGCCCCGGAAGGATACTCTTGGCATGGTCGATATTTGAAGAACCATTACTGATTCTCTAAGAAAACCACTTGGCCTCATCATCACCTCACATTCAATCAGTGAAAGTGAATATATACTCAAGAAAATTAGGTAGTACCCAAACAACTAATTTCTTATATAAATAATAATTTCCAATGAACAAGAGTTGGAATGTAATAACAACCGATTATCGCTAATCATTGAAGCCTCTATCCAAGTCTTAAAGGCACCAAGACAATCCGAGGCTGCCTCAAGGAAATAATAATAATCAATATGAAACAGAAGAAGGCTCTTCAGAATAGCAAGTAGAGTTTAATCCTAATTTTTTAATTCTAAATGACTCAGTTCCTCTTCCATTGAGTTAAATATATTTAAGCACTGAGATTATTATTATTTTTATATCTTATATTATTGGAATTTTTGTTTGTGGATACTTTCCCATGAACCATAATGTGGTTGATGATCATTGGCTTTCCTATACATTCTTTGATATTGAAATTGATGGTTTTTCATGCATTTAAGCAAGTATTTTGAATAAAGGTTTTGCATGTTCTAGTAAAGATGATGACATTTCTATGCATTGATGAAAGAATAATTTAAACTAATATTATATATGTATTTATATGAGTCCAAAGAGTTATATTTTGAGGAACATGTTGTGATGAGATAATGCATGATTTAATGGGTTTTTTTTAAGAAAAAATGAGATTTATTAATTTTTTCTACTAAATTGGGGTCTTAAGTTGAGATGCTACTTTTAATTGTTAAACTCGTTAAACCCTAAAGCTACAACGATAATCTATGAAATTCGAAATCTTGCCTTAAACTCAAGAAAAGTATTAGTATAAGTATTTTATGAATAGTGAAGCATGAATTCTATGATTTTAGACAGTTTTGAGAAAAATTAAGAGAATGCTAAGTTTGGCTAAGACCCAAAGAGAAGAAAATAATACTTTGAGCAAGAATATTCTTTTAAGTATAAGCATATAATTAATATTTTTGGGACTAGTATTAAGCATTGATATGTGTGAGAGTGATAATAACTCGAACTCATAAACTACATAGCCAGCGTAGGATAGGATTGTACCAAGAGTACAATTCCTCACTTGCCACTGAGATGGCCTAGTTTTGGGATGGATCCACTCCCCTAGTTTTCGTTCCTTACCCTGACAAAGTATGGGATGACTCTGGCAACATGGGCAAGATGTTGTATCATCATGAGGCTCATAGTGATGGTTATCGATTAGAGAAACTCCCCAAGAAATAAAGTTTATTATTTCACACACTGAAATTTATTATGCTTTTAATATTTCTTTTTATTATGTTGCATATTTTATTGAATTGAGCTATTTGCAGTACTAAGCATTTGAGTATCATATTTTTATATACTTAATTGTGCTTATTAATGCATTAAAGTAAGTATTTCTTTTATATTGAGTTGCACTTTTAAACAAGTTTAAAAACATATGTTTTACTTGCATGACATACTTTTGTCAATTAAGCTATCTCAATGTTCAGTTTCAAAGTTAGTATCCTGTTCTTAGTACTTTTTCGCCATCTTACATATCGTACATTCCATGTACTGACACCACTTGGCGCTGCATCGTTTCATAATGCAGATACAAGTTTTAGAGATCCTCAGCTAGCACTTCGTTGAAGATTTATTCAATCTCAGACAGTGGTGAGACCCTATTACTTTTGGAGGAACTCTTTTATTTTAGTTCATTCCTTTTTTTTATTTTCTTGAAGTAGCCTTGAACATGTTTGACACCTACTTATGAGTTGATAGAGATTTCATAGACCTTCAGATAGAGAATTGTGGAGTCTGTCATACTTTCAGAGTCAATTTTGAAAAACTATTATTATTTATTTAAATTGAAACATTGAGTTATTTTAATACAAGATATAAAATTATTTTACATGAGAATTTGCACGCCCACTTGAGTACTTTCTTTTGTTTTATTAAATCTTTCGCTAATCGAATAAATAAATTGAGCCAGGTGGTTCGCTTGGGAACCATCAATGGTTTTTGAGTTTCGGTCATGTCTGGGGTACCCTCTCGGGGTGTGACAGGGGCAAACCTCAGTGCTGAATCTATGCGAATCCCGTGCGATGGGTGAACCATAGCGAGGACGTTGAGTCCATAGAGGGGTGTATGTAACAACCCATCTTGAGATGAGAAGTCCCATGTCGGCAATACACAGATAAAATGTTGGGTATATAAGTAAATAGATCTATGACGCTCTGTAAAAATTATCAAAATACCCCTAAAGTGAGGGTATGCGCGTAACACATCTTCTGATGCTCGTATGACAAATCGGTGGCCGGATTTGTTATCAGAACGAAAAAATGAGTGGCAAAATGGTCTCGGTCGATTTTTAGAGCGACCCGATCAAAAGATAATTTTCGATCCGAAGTGTAAAACAGTGTTAGTACGTGATAGGGGCGCATCGCGCACCCATCACGGACCAGCACTTATATTCTTTTGGAAATTTTTGACGGGATGGAGAAAAACTCGTTCAAAAAAACTTTTCTGAAAATACATTATTTGCGACCAGTCCACGTCGCGGACTGTATCTTTTTCAAGTTGAAAATTTCTAAATTATAAGGAGGGGCATTCTGGTCAATTCCCTTCCCCTCCTGAAGTCTATACACGATCTAATAAGGTCATTTTGACAAAACCCCCATTCTAAGTCCTATTCCAATACATTACTAATGCTAGGGCTTGAGGAGAGAAGAGAAGAGCTTGAATTAAGAGATTCGAGAAGAGATCCTTGACGTGCTTGGTTGATAGCTGCATTCCAGGTATGTAAGGCTAAACTAAAAACATGGGATTGTTCTCTCATGTGCCCCATAGAAGTCATAGATGAGTTAATGGTTCAAGAGTCTACATGCATGAATTCTTGATGGTTTTTCTTAAAATTTTATTTGAAATTACATGTTTTTCTATGTTGATGATCATCATACTAATTGTTTTCTTGAATTAAACATTTTTATGAGACTTTGCATAACCCTACATGACTAATTTGAAAAGCATGCATAATGCACTTGATAATTGAGTCTAGAGCCATGAGTTGAGATTGTTGATTGTGATGAGAGGATGATGATGAGTTGATATAAATTGATTGTCTAATGAGTCTCTATAAATGAACTCTACCGATATGTCTATTCGATTGGTTCCTAATGATTTTTCTAAATCTTGAGTCTTAGATTAAGATTGATTGATGAGAGGGCTAAAGTCCCTATGAGATGTTGATTGATGAGAGGGCTAAAGTCCCTATGAGATGTGTAAAGACCCAGATTATTCTCCCACTGGCCTGGTTTTGAGGCCTGAATTTTTTTTCCCAGGAAAGCTGCCAGGTATCACTTTACGGAGGAGCCTACGGCTCGTGTGACACCACACGGTCCGTATGGCCTCCTGTGGAGTGGCACTTGATCGGCTTCCCGTTGGGATGTTTTCCAAGTAAAGGAACACAGACCTTCACACGGTCCGTGTGACTCCACACGGCCCGTGTAACCTCCCGTGATAGTAGCTTCTTTGAAAAGTTTTAAGTATGGGATCTTAATGCTTAAGCTAAGTTCACTTTCAAGCCTTCAATTCAAGCTTATTTATGTTGTTTAAGATCACCAGGGGTCTCCTACATCAAGTCAAGTTCAAAGGAATTCCATTGGCTAAGTTCTTCACAAGTACCGATAGAAGGGCTGACTTTAAATGGACATATCTCTAAGCACAAAATGAGCTGGGTGGGCCACGACCTATCACATTGAAGCTCTTTGAATTATCTTTCCAATGCATCTGATCTCACCTAATTCCAAGTTCGACCCAAGGATTTATGCTTATTTTTGTTAAGTCTGTTCGTGCAGGCAAGCCACACGGCCACCTACACGGACCGTGTGGCAGCAAATGGTCCGTGAGGCTGAAGTCACATACGATTTTGTTTGCTAAATTATGTTCTAAGTGTGTCTCCTTCCTTGGTACCTTCATACGGACCCTTGTACGACCCGTGAAGCATCACATGGTCCGTACTACCTTCCGTTGGAAGCCCTTGGCTTGAAACAATTTGCTGAAAATTCCAAGTATAGTCATACGGTTACTGTTCATGGACCATGTCACTATTCACGGGCCGTGAACAGTGCCCTGAACAGTGCTTAATATTTTCACCCGTTTTGATTTTGGTTTTTTGTGTAAATATAAATTGGTTTGAGGGTGTTTTGGGTATTTTTCACCCCTCCCAAGTCCTTAAATCAGCTGAACTCCACTATATTTCAGCCTTTTTCCCCATATGATTCTCACTCTCTCTAAAATTCCTCCTACAAGATTCTCCAACTTCTCTCTAGGATCTTCAAGTCAAGGCTTTCAATTTAGAGTCCATTTTGTCCTCAAGTTCATCCTCAAGATATAGGTATGTGGGATTGATTCTTAGTTTCTTTCAACCAAGAAGACCCAAAATTCTTTTCAAGCTACCTCATGAATTTTAGTTACTTTAAAAGTGAATTTTAGTATTTGATCTTGTTAACTTTGATCAATGCATGGATGGTACATTATTCCAGATTTTTAGTTATGTTAAGCTCTATTATGAAGAATCATTATGAATAATGCAATTATGGACATGCATGGTCCCTTAAAGATGGTGTTATGCATGGTTGAACTATACTACAATTTTCATATGATTTTTATTGTGGACTTCTAGATTTCCTATTACATTATTGATTTTAGATTTACTCTACATTACCCATGCTATCCCTACATCACGCATTGCACTTTACATGGATATCATGGGGTGGGTTAAACCCAATTTTGTTATATGAAATGATCTTGATAAGGCATTGGTTTTGACTAGAAGGTGATCACCGGTATGTCTATGATTATGGCTCTTTGAGCATTATGGGTGCTTGCACCATTTTGCATATGTGTAGATGAGCTATTCCTTGCATGAACATTATGATTATGACCTTATGATTTAGCTTTTGATCCTGAATGTGCATTTGACTTTTGAAATGGATATTGACTCTCTTGGAAGCACGTATATGTATAAGTATTCACGTGGGATGTTGTTGACTTAGCACCGATGGATTGGGGACGTTAGGGATATCCCCAAGGTTCCTCTCCCTTTCCTTGAACTATGTGCCAACATAGGAACATTTTTCATTATCGAAATGATCAGGTCGTAAGGAATGGTTATTCATTTATTATGTTTATGATATGATTATGAAAAATCCTTCCGAAAAAGTGATTCCCGTAAGGAAGGTGACCATCCCCGAAATGGTGTGTTCCATAAGGTGTGATGTAGATTTTCTTTGACAAGTAATCTTCTCCCTACCGGTGGGAGGTCCCAATCGGTCTAATTCATGTAATTAATAGCTCGTATGAGTTTGATTTGTCGGTTATAGTCCATCCCCATTATATAGGAGCATTATCGAACTGCACGCATCATGAACTCCATGGCATCTTGCATACTAAATTCCGTTGCTTATATGATCTTTGTATATTATGTGCCCTTGTCATCTAACATTGGTATGCAGGTTCGGTAAGTCACATGCATTGCATGCCCGCATACTTAGTACATTCAAATGTACTAACGCATACTCTCGGCCTACATGATTTTACCATGTAGGGACCGAGCAGTTTGGGTACTAGCCACTGGACGAATAGTAATTCCTTGAAGATCTTGTGCGGTGAGCCCCGTCTTCCGAGGGCAAGCTAGTTATTTTCTCAGCTTTACCATGTATGCTCTTTTGTTGAGGGTAAGCCCGGAATTTGTCCTAGCCCCCGTTCCTTGACTAGAGGCAAATGTTGGGCACTTTGTAAAACCTTCCTTGACTAGAGGCAAATGTTGGGCACTTTGTAAAACCTTCTCATTTTGCTTATCTATAAATGAATAGATTCCTGAGATTTGATTTCCGTCATTTAATTATATGTGCTTAGATGCTATTTGAACCAATGATGTAGATTCTGATAATTGAGTCTTGTTTGGGGACTCTCGGGTCCCCATTCGCCGTGTCACATCTAGGCCCTAACCCGTGTCATGACAAGATATTAATTGATGAGAGAGCTAAAACCCCTATGAGATGTTGATTGATGATAGGCCAATGTCCCTATGAGTTGATTGGTTTGATTGGATTGATGATTTTATGAACATTGAGTCATGGGAGGAGTATTGAGCACCGAAAGAGTGAGAGTTAGTCCGACTTGAAATCGTTAATCTACATTGCGAAACGTAGGTGAGGCTTAGAACCATCACATATATTGTGGTTCCCTCTTAATTAGAAGTCCTTGAAACAATAGGGGTCTTATTGACGGCTGACTCCATATTGGATGAGTTGACATGGTTTCGATTCGTTCCCTACCTGGCAAGTTTGGAACGACTGTGGCAACATCAACGTGATTGTTGTACATTCACTGGCTCATAAGTATTGTTGTCGGATAAGAGAAACTCCCATAAATTTCCTACCTTGAGTACTCCGAGTCTAGATGAGATGAGAGGGGGTGTGCTACTATGAGATGAGATGAGATGAGAGGAGGTGAGCTCCTTTGAGATGAGTCTAATATGATTGATGAGTTTTGAGTTATTGATGGGTGACTTGTCTACTCTTTATTCTTTCATAGATGGACATTTGATGATTTGATGTGATTTGATGTTTATTTCGAGTTGATATTGTTTCCATATTATTCTACCACATTCTGTTTCACTCAGCTATTTTACATACCAGTACATTCCAAATACTGATGTCCACTTTGGACTGCATCGTTTTATGATGTAGGGACATGTACTAGAGATCGTCAACAGGCGCTCCGCTGAAGATCTGAGATTCAAAGCTAATTTAGTGAGCCTCCCCTACTCCGGAGGACCCACTACATTTATTTCATCATGCTTTAGAGTTAGATTGGACTATCTCCTTTATTTTGATTTGGGTAGCCATGGGTCTGTCATTGGCACCACATGAGTAGTAATGGAGGCTTCATAGACGATGGTTGAGTGTTGATGTTGAGACGTGTGAGCTAGTTCTTTCTTTCAGCCTTTATTATTATCTATTTATTATGAGACTTTAGACGAGATGTGCCCATGTACTTATACTTTCCGCTAGTTCATTAGAGTTCATTGATTAAAAGATGTGATGAGGCTAAGCGGTTTGCTCGAGGACTAGCAATAGTCTCTAGTGCCGGCCACGCCAAGGGTATCCTCTCAGGGCGTGACAAGATCTTACCTACTAGTGATGCATTTTAAAGCCGCGAGAGCCCAGACCCAAAGCGACAATATCACTAGAGGGTTGGGTCGCTACATGTGGCTGAAAGAACAACACATTTTTATATTTAATAACAATTAAACTTCCAAATACCTATTTTATCCTAAATTAAATAACTTATAGTCACACAAATATCTATTTCTTATTTTAGATCATAAATTTCAAAATCTTTTTGTTATACAAAAATTAAGTTATGCCTCATAACTTTGTGGGTTCTGAAATTAAAACAAATACAAAATTAGTGCAATTCACACTAAATTGGTAGGTATAACGGAAAACAGAAAAGATAGGTGAAAAACCTGAAAGAAAGAGAAAGAACAGAAAAAAGGCAATATATATCTTAATTACTTAATGGAAACTTCTCTTTTGCATATCCACATAAAATCTAAAAATGATGAAAGAATATATTCTGATGAAGAGCATTAAGTCTAATTCCATTGCATTTGTGAATAGGATTATGTTCATACGTTTTCCTACAATGCTATTGTGCATCATGATAAAAAATGATAATATAAACTACTTGGCTGAAAAAAAGGAATAAGCATACATTCATCCTCATACATGTAAAACATGAAATATGGGAAGTGAATTGTGGCATCACCTTTTGAAGAAAAATAAAACATCTTTGAAAATCTTTAAATCTTGAATCCCTGTGAGCTAAGTGGCAGGCAGTGGATACATTGATAAAGACGCCAGTATCTTGAGTCCCTTGGGTGACACAGATACATGATGATGGATATTAGTATCATGAATTGCTTGGGTGGAAGGGATTGATACGTTGTGGTTATACCATTATCTTCAGTCCTTGAAGTGGTAGGGTAGTAGATACAATATGATACCACTAATACCACTAGTACCATTAGCACCGCCAGTGCTATCTATGCATATCTTTCATTCCATCTCATCATTGTATGTTATGTTGTGAGTATCAACGATGATGTAGATGTGTGACTTATCTGTGATTATTCATGTGTTTACTTTATTTGTGTTGTGATATATATACAAATTGACGGCACCGATGCCAGAGTATCTTTCTAGTATGCTCCTAGTTTTTAACATAGCTTGATCAATCTATGATGCACAGTTGGTCAAACCTGCTAGGTACATGTGAATTGTACTCACTGCTACTTTTACTTCTCCTTTTGGATGTAGATTCTAGATAGGGTTATCCTTGTAGTAGCTGAGATTCTAGCAGAGATCCTGTATCACATTTGGTGGTGAGATTCATGGCATTCAGACAACTATCATTTTATCTTTATTTACAGTCTTTACTTTTATTTAGACAACGAGTTGTATGTACTATTCCAGAGATGTACTAGATGCTCTTTATACTTATGACACTAGATTTTGGAATATTTAGTGAGTATTTCTTTCCTGCCGTTGTGACCTGACTCCCTTTGGAAGTTTCACATGTGATTCTACTTATCGACTTAAACATCAGGTTGAATTGAGATGCGTGCTATCATGACCTCGATTTCTAGATCTTGATATAATCACAACATTAGATGTAAAAAACTCATTCCTCATGGAACAAACTATAATTAATTTCTTTTTTTCCCTGTTTCCAATTACAAAGAGAAGATAGAAATACAATTATAATTACATAGAAAAAGTCACTAGGAAGAAATTGAACTTATCACTTGTAATGCAATCAAATTGTGTTATGGATTAGACCACAAACAGTTACAAGAGCCATAACTAATGATTGATCAATATGAGGTTCCACCACCAATGTAAATACATCATCTCCAAATAGTACTCCTGAAGTTGCTTGCTTTTGTTTTACCTGATAAAAAACACAAAGTCACCAACACCATTATTAGTAAAAGAATTAACTTACTAATATTGCTAGTGTAATTTTCTTTATTAGTGTATTTTAGTTGTAATAGGTAGTTTGTCTTGTTTTATTTCTAGGTTTTTAATACGAATATGATTACATGTATTTATCTTTTCGGTGATTTAACAGGTTAATTACCTCCGCAACTAGTCCGCCATGTTGGTTCACAATCTTTGTAGATTTTGTGCCAAGAATAATGTTGTAGCAACTTTCTTGAGAAGAATTACATCCCAATGTAACATTATAGTAGTTCACTTTATATCCCCTACGGATATTATGAATTCTCTTCACTTGAAACCATGGCATTTCTTTACTAGTCGCTCCATCATAACTCCATTTATAGCCATCCCAATGTCCAAATACTGGAATTTTCTGTTCAAAAAAATAATATGTTGAAAATTAATTAAATAAAATACAACATTTAAGAAATTTAACATCGGCCACTAAAGTATTTGTAAAAATAAAATTATAACTTGCGTGCTTGGCTCATAGAAAAGAGTAAGTTTACTTACCCTATTTCTTATAGAAAAGAGGATTTTGCCATTGAAATCCATGAGATGAACTTGTTTGCTACGTTTAATGTTGTAGTTGTCAATTCTATAAACAATTTGTCCTTTTGAGTCATAAACCGTGCATCCATTTCCATGATAGACAAGAGATTTCATCCACAAAGTGAAGGTTTCTCTTCTTGGGCTAACATAAGAGTTATAAGAGGAAATAGAAGAAAAAGAAGAAGAAGAAGAAGAAAATGTACTTAGGTAATCTGACTTGTTTAGGTGAACTTTAGCCATTGAAATTGTAGCTTGGCTTAGTTTAGAGAAGGAATTGGAATTATTTTGAGTTGAAGAAGGTTTTGATAGAAGGGGTATATATATACATTTCCAAAAGAATATTAAAGAAAGGAATCCACAGAGGGAATAGAAACATGCATGCATACACAATATTTACTTTACTAAAATTCTCCACTTTCTTGGTCACATGCTTCTAGCTAAATTAATAATGTGCCATTATTAATTTATTGAACCGGTCAAATGAATTAATTTGTCTCTTATATTAGTCGTTTATAGTTTTGTGGATACTTCTCATTTAATAACAAATTGTGGGTTAAAGTATTTTTAAGTATAATATTATCCAACATAATAAGTTGTAGATTACTCTCTCTATCCTAATTTATGAGATTCACATTTTTTGGTTAATTTCAAAACGAGTGATATATTTTTATATTTAGTAACGATTCGAGATACCTAATTTATCCTGAATGAAATGATTTATAATCACACAAACATACATTACTTATTTTAGACCATAAATTTCAAAATTATATCTTTCTGCTATATAGGAATAAGTTATGCCTCATAACTTTATGAATTGTAAAATTAGAACAGACACAAAATTAGTGCAATTCACACTTAATTATTAGAAGATATAATGGAAAATGTATGGAAAAGAGAAAATAACAGAAAAGGCACTATATACCTTTGTTACTTAATGAAAGCTTCTCTTTTGCATATCCAAATATAAAATCTAAAAATGATGAAAGAATATATTTTGATGAAGAGCATTACGTCTAATTCCTTTACATCTATGAATAGGATTATATTCATATGTTTTCCTACAATGGTATTGTGCATTATGATAAAATAATAATAATGTAAACCACTTGGCAGAATAAAAGGAATAAGTTTATTAACACATGTTCATTTGACTTGATCAATTTCTCCAAAGAGAGTTTACTGTTGCTTTTTTTTTTTCCCCAATTATAGGTACACATGAATCCAAAAGAACTTATATTATAGATGGCTTTGACTAGAAATTTGGACATATAATTAATATTTTTGGGACTAGTATTGAACACTGATATGGGTGAGAGTAATAATAACTCAAACTCATAAACTACATAGCCGGCGTAGGATAGGATTGTACCAAGAGTACAACTCCTCATTTGCCACTGAGATGGCCTAGTTTTGGGATGGATCCACTCCCCTAGTTTTCGTTCCTTACCCTGACAAAGTATGGGATGACTTTGGCAACGTGGGCAAGACGTTGTATCATCATGAGGCTTTATAGGGATGGTTGTCGGTTTGAGACACTCCCCAAGAAGTAAAATTTATTATTTTACACACTGAGGTTTATTATTTTTTATTAAAGTATTTCTTTTTATTATATTGCATATTTAATTGAATTGAGCTATTTGCAGTACTAAGCATTTGAGTATCATATTTTTATATACTTAGTTGTGCTTATTTATGCATCAAACTAAGTATTTCTTTTATATTGAGTTGCACTTTTAAACAAGTCTAAAAACATATGTTTTACTTGCATGACATACTTTTGTCAATTAAGCTATCTCAAAGTTCAGTTTAAAAGTTAGTATCCTGTTCTTAGTACTTTTTGGTCATCTTACATATTGTACATTCCACGTATTAAAGCCACTCGACGCTGCATTGTTTCATGATGCAGATACAAGTTTTAGAGATCCTCAGCTAGCACTTCGTTGAAGATCTATTCAATCTCAGACAGTGGTAAGACCCTCTTACTTTTGGAGGAACCCTTTTATTTTAGTTCATTCCTTTTTTTTTTCTTGAGGTAGCCTTGAACATGTCTTGGCACCTTCTTATGAGTTGATAGAGGCTTCATAGACCTTCAGATAGAGAATTGTGGAGTCTGTCATACTTTCAGAGTCAATTTTGAAAAACTATTATTATTTATTTAAATTGAAACATTAAGTTATTTTAATACAAGATATAAAATTATTTTACATGAGAATTTGCACGCCCACTTGAGTACTTTCTTTTGTTTTATTAAATCTTTCGCTAATCGAATAAATGAATTGAGCCAAGTGGTTCGCTTGGGAACCATCAATGGTTTCTGAGTGCCGGTCATGTCTGGGGTACCCTCTTGAAGAGTGACAAGGGCAAACCTCAGTGCTGAATCCAGGCAAATCCCGTGCGATGGGTAAACCATAGCGAGGATGTTGAGGCCATAGAGGGGTGTATATAACAACCCACCTTGAGATGAGAAGTCCCAGATTGGCAAAACACAGATAAAATATTGGGTTTATAAGTAAATAGATCTGTGACGCCCGATAAAAATTATCAAAATACCTCTAGAGTGAGGGTATGCGGGTAATGCATCTTCTGATGCTCGTATGGCAAATCTGGGGCCGGATTTGTGATCAACATGAAAAATTTAGTGGGAAAATGGTCTCGGTAGATTTTTAGAGCGACCTTATCAAAAGATAATTTTTCGATCTGAAGCGCAAAACAGTGTTAGTACGCGATAGGGGAGCGTCGCGCACCCACCATGGACCAGCACTTATATTCTTTTGAAAATCTTCGATAGGATGGAGAAAACTCGTTCAAAAACTCTTTTTTGAAAATACATTGTTCGCGACCAGTGAGTGGGTCAAGAACAAGTCCGATCTAAGATTTAATTCAAACTTTTACGGTATTATCTTCTCAACCTCCGTCCTATTTTTTACTTTATGTTTTGCTATGTTTGAATCTTGAAAGAGTAGATGAGTTTTTTTAGCAACAATAAGTGGACGTGAACGGTTTGATGACGGATTTTGTGAATCCTCTGGTGATTAGCACCACAAGACATATTACTATTATTGATTATTATTTATTTATATTAGTTAATTTTTGACAAAAAATCATTTTAGGTTGATATCTTGTGTGGAATGATTATGGTAAGATTGAACTACCATAAACTATATTTTATGTGATTAATTATTTTATATTTTAGTTATGGAAAAAGATTTCGTTGATATCTTGAATAGGTTGTTTTAAATAATCAATTTTGATAAAATATTATTGGAATATTTGATTTCTGTTGATTTGGGGTAAGTTTGTTGGGTTCATTGATTTATTTTTAGGTAATCATACTAATTGGGCTTAGTTTATTTAAGGTAAACGGTAATTGATTCTCTTACTTTTTTAGATTGTTTATCTCTAGTATAAAAACCCTTGCTCAGACATTCTTCAAGGAGAGATTCAACACTCCAAGTTCACGAAAAAATGATCCTTCTCTGCTTCATCTTGAAAAAAAAAAACCTTTTCTGTTCTCCCCACAACAAGATTTTTTTTAATCTTTCTGTTAAGTTCTGTCCTAATCATTGTTGGAATCATCAATAGGTTTTTATTCTCTTCTTCCAAATCATATTTCTGTCTACTTTGTTATCATTATTATATTTTAGTACTGCTAGCTCTTTTAGTGTTGCAGGTCTTTTCTCGAAGAACGTGAAGAGTCGCCTTGAAATGGGTTGGACTCAAAGTAGAAGTCTCAGAAGATTTAATTCATTATCAGGCTTTTTCTGTATTTTATTTTCGCAAAATGATGTAATAAGAATAGGGAAAATGGGGATTTAGTTGGGGGGGGGGGGGGGGAGGAGGAAAATTATATGCTACTTGTTTTTTTACTTATTTGCGGAATTCACGTAGGCAAGCTCATTCTAGAATCTAGAAAAAGGGGGGGGGGGGGTATGTTAATAGCATGTTAAACAATCTTTCCTTTACTTGTTTTCAAATAAAAATAAAATCGTATAAAAAATAATAAAATTTAGACATCGAGCTTAGGTTTTTTATATATATATTTGGTCTTGCTTACGATATGTTTTAGATACCATGTGTATAGGATTCTAATCTTGTTTTTAGCATGCCTATAGATTTGACTTATTTGCTGCAAACATGTTCAAAAATAGAGGATATCATGTCTTACAATGTTAGGAATCATATTTTAACATTATGGACTTTTAGAAATCCTGCTGTTATGTTTTAAAATAAAATTTCTTTAAATATTGTGTGATTTAGGTTTAAATAATTTTCTTCTTCTCAAAATTACTAAAAATGATGTTTAGTCTTAAAAGAGTTTTCACTATAATGGGATTAGAAATCATGTTTTAGGTTTTTTCATATGTTAGAAAATCATGCCAATAGGATTTTTAATAAAAATTATTTTTAAAATACTTCTTTTTTTTTAGAAAACACGCCTATAGGATTTAACAACATTGTGTCTTAAAAGTATATTTTTTTTTACAAAAATAGAATCATGTTTATAAGATTTTCTCAATTTTTAGCATAGTATAATTTTTAGCAAGTACTCTTTTAAGTTGTACCATTTTAAGAGAATTGAAATCTTTTGCTTAGCTTTAATATTATTTTGTGGCATATACTTTAAAAACCTTTATATTCTCTATTTATGTATTTTAGAGGCATATTTGTGACTTTTGTGCTAATTGTTTGTCCTCTGTGTTTTGTTTGATGCGAGTCTAATAAGAAACCTAGATTTTAAAGTCTAGAACCTCCAATGTTAGAAGTCCAATGCCTTTTTGTTAGGTTTTGCACCCCCTACGGATTTGCCTAATCGTTGGAACAGGTTAACCGACGTGTTTCAATGATGCAGAAATAAACTGAAACGCAGCAATTTTACGTGGAAACACCCGGCTCACAAAAGGTGAAAAAACCACGACCTGTACCTCTACAGGATTTACTCCAACTTCACTACTTCAATATGAGCCTTCAACAAATGATTACAATTCCTAACTTCACATAAACCTCCCTAGGCTTATGTTACCAACGTCTTCGAGTTGCCCCCAACTTGAAGACTAGAATCTAATCTCAGTTATAGACTCTGAGAGATTACACAATTGTTCAGAATTACAAAGAGAAAACAAAACTCCTAAACCCTACGTCAAGTTGCCGCGTTTCTCTTCTTCTTCGTCTCTCTCTTTCTCTGTGTCTGAATCTCTCTTTTTCTCTCTGCTTCTTTCTTTTTTTTTCTGCGTACTTCTTCTGTGAATTCTTTTCTGGTTTTATAGTTGCTGATAAGTCTTTCTCCAACTTCTTTTCGAATTCCTTTTCTAATCAGCGTCTCCCCTTTTTTCATGCTTCTTGAAAAATATTTCCTTCTTTGGAACCTTCTTCTTCTAGGAGTTCAACTTGGAATAATATTCCTTGTTATCCTCCTTATTTCATGCTTCTCCCCTTTTTTCATGCTTCTTGAAAAATATTTCCTTCTTTGGAACTTTCTTCTTCTAGGAGTTCAACTTGGAATAATATTCCTTGTTATCCTCCTTATTTCCAGCACCAATTATTCCATTTTTATTGTGTGATGCGTGTGCAGTTTTGCCATGAAAACAGTACGCTGAAAGAACCGGGTAGTCCAACCTGTTTCATTATCTTTTGTCAGCCATCAAAACTTTACTGCTCCAACAAATTCCCCCTTTTTGATGATGACAAACTTTCTGAGTGTCAGGTCTATCCATCTATTCTGATTTATTTTCAGCTTTCCATAGTTCCCCCTGACTGTGTGCCCTCTGCTTGTCCAGTGGATGGACCAGGTAACCTGACTTGTTCCTCTAATCCAGCTCATAGTCATCCTGTCCTCCCCTTTTTAAAAGGTGCAAGTGAAAGAACTTGTGTTTATAACCAGTCATGTGCCTTGAGCAAGCGCTACCCATGTACCAATGCTTGCTTTCTTTCACTGCAACCTGTAAGACAGATCAAGGGTTAGTTTTAGGAACCCAGACTAGCTTGGGTCCTTTCCAGTTGTAAAACGGATGAATGAGATCCCTTCTTGCCCAAGTAGGCAACATGTTCCTTGACCTGTTTCTTTTATTATTTTCATGCCTCCTTTTGTGCACATGATATGTGTTTCTAGTCCTAACATTGTTTGCAATTGGACACTCAGTAGTTGGATGTCCAATTTTTCCACAGAGGTAGCACAAATCAGTAGTAGTAACATTCTCCTGAAAGAACCCTATTCCAGCTTTCTCATTGTGACTCCTGCTTCCTAGATGATTCACTATTCTTGATGACTGAGTCCATCTGTTTGCCTTTTCTAAATCCAGTTTTAAAATGGAGTTTTCCTGGGTCAATTTTTTCACTTTTTCTTTCTCACAAAAAAACTCAATTTTGCATTCTTTCAACTCAGTTTCTGCCTTCTGAAGCTCTTCACTCATCGTACTTTCACCCTTATCAGCAACAGTTAACTTTTGGATTTCTGACTTTAGGTTCAACACAAGTGAATCAAGTTGTTTAACCTGTTTCTTCAACTTGTCATTTATTTCTTTTGCTTTATCCAGGCAGTTTTCTATCTCAAGATTTTCAAATTTTTGATCTGAAAAATCTTTAATTAGTTGATCCTTTCCATTTTGCTACTTCTTGAAAATCGTCTATCAATCTATTCATTAACAAGATTAGCTTCCTTTTTGAAAAGAGATGCAACTTTTCTTTCAATTCGGAGATACTTACCTCAGATCTATCATCTTCTTCTAGATCTAAATCTCCAGCAGCCATGAACGCAGTTTCATCAATCTCCTCTGTATCAGAATCTTCCAATCCCGATCCCCACGCGGCCATCATAGCATAGGTTTCCTTTTCCTTTTGCTTAGCAGCTTTCTCTTTAAGTTCTTTCTCAGCCCTTTCTTTTCTCCACTCAATTTCCCACTGGGGACATTGTTTGATGTGGTGATCAGTCTTTCCACACTTGTAGCATCCAGAGTTGTTTCTGTCATCGGACCACTTTTTGTTACCTGTTTTATCAACCCCCCTCCTATTACCTGTTTCTCTCTTGTCCTTGCCTTTCTTTTTCATGAATTTTTTAAAATGTTTTGCTAGAAAAGCCATCTGATCTTCATCCAAGTCTGACCCTTCATCATCTGAGGTTGCTTTGAGAGCGAGTGATTTTTCATACATTCCCACTTCTTCCTTTTGCTCTTCCATGTTCATCTCATATGTTTTGAGATTTCCAACCAGCTCATTCAATGTCATGGTTTCAATATCCTTAGCTTCCCTAATGGCAGTAACTTTTACATCCCGCTTAGCTTTTGGTAAAATTCTCAGAACCTTGTCTACCTGTTTTTCAGAGGTAAGCACTTTTCCCAGAGAAGCCAGTTCATTAATAAGTAGTGTGAGCCTTGCCATCATCTCTTGCAATGTCTCATTCTCTTTCATCTTGAAGGTTTCATATTCCGTAAATAGCATGGCAACCCTGAACTTCCTGACCTGAGCAGTTCCCTCGTGAGCAATTGTAAGAGCATCCCAGATTTCTTTTGCAGTGGAGCAATTTGAAATTCTGTTATACTCTTGTGGACCAAGACCACAAATCAAAATATTTTTAGCTCTGACATTTTTCCTCATGGCCAACAAATCCTTAGCGTTGAACTCCCTTCTCTCTTTCGGCACTTGTTGGTCCTCCACTTTTTTCATAGGAATAGTAGGCCCTATACTAATTCTATCCCAGAGTTCGTAGTCTTCTCCTTGAATGAAGTCCTCCATCCTAGCCTTCCACCAACCGAAATGTGTTCCATTGAAAAGAGGAGGCCTCACAGATGATTGTCCTTCTCCATGTCCAAAGGGTGGTGCAGTATTCATCTGGATCAATTCTTAGGTACTAGCCTTTAATAAGAAAACCTGCTCTGATACCACTTGTTAGGTTTTGCACCCCCTACGGATTTGCCTAATCGTTGGAACAGGTTAACCGACGTGTTTCAATAATGCAGAAATAAACTGAAACGCAGCAATTTTACGTGGAAACACCCGGCTCACAAAAGGTGAAAAACCACGACCTGTACCTCTACAGGATTTACTCCAACTTCACTACTTCAATATGAGCCTTCAACAAACGATTACAATTCCTAACTTCACATAAACCTCCCTAGGCTTATGTTACCAACGTCTTCGAGTTGCCCCCAACTTGAAGACTAGAATCTAATCTCAGTTATAGACTCTGAGAAATTACACAATTGTTCAGAATTACAAAGAGAAAACAAAACTCCTAAACCCTACGTCAAGTTGCCGCGTTTCTCTTCTTCTTCGTCTCTCTCTTTCTCTGTGTCTGAATCTCTCTTTTTCTCTCAGCTTCTTTCTTTTTTTTCTGCGTACTTCTTCTGTGAATTCTTTTCTGGTTTTATAGTTGCTGATAAGTCTTTCTCCAACTTCTTTTCGAATTCCTTTTCTAATCAGCGTCTCCCCTTTTTTCATGCTTCTTGAAAAATATTTCCTTCTTTGGAACCTTCTTCTTCTAGGAGTTCAACTTGGAATAATATTCCTTGTTATCCTCCTTATTTCATGCTTCTCCCCTTTTTTCATGCTTCTTGAAAAATATTTCCTTCTTTGGAACTTTCTTCTTCTAGGAGTTCAACTTGGAATAATATTCCTTGTTATCCTCCTTATTTCCAGCACCAATTATTCCATTTTTATTGTGTGATGCGTGTGCAGTTTTCCCATGAAAACAGTACGCTGAAAGAACCGGGTAGTCCAACCTGTTTCATTATCTTTTGTCAGCCATTAAAACTTTACTGCTCCAACACTTTTGGACCATAGGAAGGGATGATAGACATTCTAGGACTCGTTAGTCTTTTCCCTTTTCTTTAGTACGCTTTTAAGGCTATTAATAAAACCAACCTAGGAGGAGTAGGGGCAAATAGGACCCTCGAAAAGGATGATTTAGTCTCGTGCTTAATAGGACAAACCTCGGTTTTGTCCTTTAGGCTTTAATAAGCCAAGGGAAGCTAAAAATTCGGAATTAAAAACCGAGTAACTGATCCGAGTAAAATAATTTTGCTTAGTTTAATTTCTTCTCTTTTATTTATTTTGTTTGGGGTAGATTAATTAATTATTTCATTCTTTTATTCATTTAATTATCTCATTATTTTCTATCACTTTGGCATTTTTACTAGATTAATTAAAATAGAGACCTTATTTGTTAAAACCTCCACATAAATGCGAGATACGGTCGGGACCTGCATTTGCGAACCTCGAAGAATGCTTAACACCTTTCTTTCGAGGTAATTTGAACCCTTACCCGTTCTCTAGTTAACTTGATCCTTAGACAAGTTTTTAGGCTTAGAATGGTGTCCTGATTCACCTCAAATCATTAGGTGGCGACTCTTCCTTTTTTCAAAATCCCAAAAGAGTCGTTGCCATGACGTCGTCCAGGTTCCCGTCTTTTTGCGAGAAAAAAATGGGGCACGACAGAATGGCGACTTTGCTGGGGACTTATAGGTTCTAACCATTACTTGTCTATGTTTATGTTGGTTATACGCTTTCCTCAATTATTTTACCTGTCTTATTTGGTTGCTATTACTATCTTACTAACTTATTTTTCTTTCTCTTTTTCCTTAATCCCCTTTAACCCCCTTTCCCTTTCCCTCTAACTCTTTTTCCTTTTTCCCTCTAACTCCTCTTCCCTTATCCCTCTAACACCCCCTTCCCGTTCCCCCTAATCTAACTTCCCTTTTCCCCCTCCTCCTCTACTTGTTACTGCTTTAAATAACTTATACAACTATCTTGTGTGCTAGTTGTTTACTATTTTAGTTAATTGGCCATCCCGTTCATATGTTCCCCCACTTGGGCCCTCCTTTTCTTTTTAAGGTGATGTCGTGCTTTTGCACTTCTCCCGCCTCCTTTTCAAACTCAAATTTTAGAGAGCAAGCGCATGCGTGGTGAATGTCGGATAGTCTTACTACAGTTGGACCACGTGCTTCTCGCATAGGAACACCAGTTCGTGTCTAACCCACTCTTTAGAAACTTAGAATAGAGCTATCTATCCCAAAGTTAAGATCATGCATGCATAAAACCTAGGTAGTTTGGCCCTATGGGGCCAATTTACATAATAGTAGCCGCTCTGTTCAGTCTAGAGGGTATGTTCACCCTCTAGACGAAATACTGCATACTATTTGTCTATGTGATCACGATAATTAATTCAAGCCTAAAACATTGTTAAAAGGGAATTTAGAAAAGTTTACCTTCTTTTTTTGCAGAGTTATGATGCTGAATTTATTCTGGAAGTTTAGGATTTATTTCCATTTGTAATTCCATTATTCCTTAGATTTTATATATATTGTATTATTTAAAAAAAATTATAATAGTTGTTATTAATAAAATAGTTTTTTTAATTCTTTTATTGCATCTTCTTACACTAAACTCCACTTAACAAATTGAAGGCTTGAATTAGTTATCATGAATCATTTATGTGTTGTCTTAGGCCTGCCTCTGGCTCAACGAGGTTCCTTACATTTAGGGCGTTTATTTTTCAAAAATCAATATGTTTATCTTTGTGTTATATATTATCATGTTACTAACTTGGTCTCTTTTTTTCTCTCTCTCTCTTTTTTCTTTTATTTTTATTTTTCTTTCTTTTCTCTTATATGTTTTCCCCTCCCTAAGGTTGATTCGTGCCTATGGCTCTCAATTGGAAGAAGTTTTTCTGCTTTTATCTCGCTCTACTTCACAGAGAACAATAATAGTGTTATTTACACGATTGGTATAACAACTCAAAAAGATGGTTTGCATATTTCGAGAGAAGAGTATCCACCTGCACAAAATGAGGTAATATCAAGGTTAGAACAAAAGATCAGAGATGCAGGAACAACTCTATAATGCTCACAATTTGAATACACCACTTAGTGGAGTAAATGCTACAGCCATGCCTCAAACAACCTTTACAAATCCTCTATTTTTACCCCATCCTACCTTATACCTTGAAAGTACTTCAAATCCTATGCTTCCCCAAAACAAGCAATATCCATGTTACACGCATCTGTCACAATACAAGCCTAATACACCCAACTTCACCTACTTATCCCCACCAAATGCCTCACATGCCCAAGCTACTTCTCATGCTCAAAATATAGCACCAGCGTCTATCACTACTATTTCAGAAAAACATAATTTTGTTTCTGTTGAACCCCATCAAAAGGACATGCTGATACAAACAATGGCAAAACAACTGGAGGAGTTGAGCAGTAGAGTGCAACATGTTGAAGGAGATAAGAAGATAAAAGGGTTAAGTTTTGAAGACTTGTGTATACATCCCGATATCGAGTTGCCTGAAGGATATAAGCCTCCTAAATTTGAGATGTTCAATGGGACTGGAGATCCAAATGCACATTTGAGAATATATTGTGATAAGTTAATTGGAGTTGGAAAAAATGAAAGACTTCAAATGAAATTATTTGTGAGAAGTCTCACTAGAGAGGCCTTATCATGGTATATTGCACAAGATTCAAAGAAATGGTCAATATGGACTGATATGGCCTCTGATTTCATGAAGAGATTTGAATTTAATATTGAGAATGCTCCTGATTGGTTTTACATTCAAAATTTAAAGAGAGAGCCTACAAAATCATTTTGAGAATTTGCGATAAGATGGAGGTTAGAAGTTGCTAGGGTCCGACCTCCGATGGAGAAATCTCAAATGAAAGAATTCTTTATTCGCGCCCAAAAGCCGCAGTACTATGAAAGAATGAAGCTCATCGAAGATCATAAATTTTCTGATATTATCAAGTAGGGTGAGAAGATCGAAGAAGGCATAAAAAATGGCATTATAATAAATTTAGAGGCATTGCAAACTAGTAGCAAGACTTCGCAGCTTGGTGGGACCAATGAGAACAAAGGCGAGAAAGAAGTGAATGTTGTGATTCATCAAGCACCTTCATCCCTACTCCAGTGACCAACACCCATATATCAAGTCCTTCCACCTAAAGGTAATGAACAAAAGATTCATAGAAAACCGTCAAGGCATCAACGATCCCTTCAATTTGCTAGATCGCGAGTTGATATGGAGAAAGGTCCATCAAAAGCCATACTCCTCTGGCTGAACCCATAGCCCAACTCTATGAGAGATTGAAAGAGGCTGGCTATAATCCAGACACTCAATCCAAATAGGATGATCCAAACAAAGTTTGTGCATATCACTCAGGAATGAAGGGACACACAACTGATGTATGTCGTGCTCTGAAGGATAAGGTTCAAGATCTGATTGACACTAAAGTTATACATTTGAAGGATCCTATGCCAAATACATTTTACAATCCACTACCAAATCAGTCACGAGCATGTTGAAGTTCGATCTTGAAATGCGTCATTTAAGGAAAAGTTATCTTGCATGAGTTCTATATAAGAAACATCTACACTAGCAGGATAAATGAAGAAGTCTGGCCTGAGTTCTCTTTTTTGAATAATTTTTACTTAACGCTCTTTCATCCTGTATTTGGAACTACGTTAGACCTGATTCCCATTTAAGAGGGATACGTGGGCGCTCCTATAGAGTTCGGTCTTACCATAATAAAAATATTATTTCCCCTTTTGACCATGGACTGGGGAAGGATTTTTGAGAGCATCTCAAAAATTCTTTTGAAAAGAGCATAGCCTTCAACAAACAAGATAACTGGGGCAAAATTTTTCAGAGGATCTCAAAAACTCCTTTAGATCATTTTCTACAAACTGGGGCAGAAATGTTTTAACAGCTCTAAAAAATTTTGAATTCAAATTGAAGACTGATCGCTAAGAGGACATCAAGATGGAAGGCTGGATATCAACAACAAGACGTGCGGGTCGAGGCAGAACTACAGATCAACTTTTCCTTTTTTAAACTAATGATTTTGATTTGAATGTAGACAGGTATACATGCTTGGAGTGACCTCTTCGCGTCATACAAGCAATCGTCATTTTTCTCACAATGGGCAAAGGTTAAACTATCTTATTCCCTTTTATATTGGCCTACTTTTGTTACTTACTAAAATTGCACTTGGCCTACAAAAATTGAAAAATTACATGAAATTTTATTGGCTTACTGAAATTGCATTTTTGTTGCATCGGCTTACTAAAAATTGCACAAAATTTGCATGAAATTGAATATGCATTCGGCCAACCACAATTGGCATAAAACTGAATTTGCATTTGCATTTGGCCTACTAAAATTACAAATTGCGTGAAATTGCATTTTTATATTGGCCTACTGAAATTGCATTTTAAATGGGCCTACTAAATTGCATGAAAATTGCATTGCATTGGCCTAAAAGTTACATTGTGCATGATATTTGCATTATAAATGACCGAAAGTTGCATTGCATGTGTTCGATATTTGCATTATAAATGTCCGAGATCTGCATTAGTATGTGCCCGATATTTGCATTGCATGTGCCCGAGAAAATTGCATTGGCCCGAGAATTTACATGTGCCCGAGAAATTGCATGCACCCTAAAACTTGCATTGCATTGTGTCCGAAAGTCATATCTCGCATAATTTGGCCTAAAAAATTGCATGTGCCCAAAAATTATATCTTTTGCGTAATATTAGCCCAAGAAATTAAATACACCCTAAAACTTGCATTGCATTGTGTCCAAAAATCATATCTCGCATAATTTGGCCCGAGAAATTACATGTGCTTGAAAATTATATTTTTGCATGGCATTGGCCCAAGGAATCACATGTACCATAAAATTTGCATTGCATTGTACTCGAAAATTTATTTTTCGCACGATATTGGCCTGAGAGTTCTATATGCATCGCATTGTGCCCGAATTTGTCTTTGCTTCGGCATGAGAATAGCATAACATATTACACCCCTAAGGCGTCATAGTCCAAAGGCGTCATTTTCATGGCCTACAGACATCATTTCATGGCCTAGGGATTTAATCTCTGGATATCATGCCCTTAAGGCGTCATGGTCCAAAGGCATCATTTTCATGGCCTAAGGACGTCATTTCATGGCCTAGGAATTTAATTATATTTATCATGATCCGAAGGTATCATCGTCCAAAGGCATCATCTTTCATGGCCTACGGACATCATTTCATGATCTGAGGATATAATTTATGATTAGCATAGCCCTAGACGCCATAGCCTAAGACGTCATCCTTATCGTCTCATGGCAAAATTTCACGGTCTAAAAGGGAACTTGCATCATGTTTACGATTATTTCACTATTTAATATATGTGTTATAACCATTTTTTACGTAGTGTTTCTTTTAGTCGCAAATTGCAAAACCTGCGAATGTCTGAACATTCCATCTCCCGCTTCAAATTATGCTACTGTCTTGCTATCGAGTGCATTAAACCTCTTGCTTTCTTTCGATACCCAAATCATTTTCTATACCTTGATCATTCCAATTCAAGCTTCAAAATTCGTATTGCTATTTTCATTTTTAGGAATTTCAGTTGTTCCTAAATCCAGAACTACACATGGCCTGATTCTCGTATGACTAGAGATATGTAAGCGACTTTAAACCGAAGTCTCGGCCGTAATGTCCCCGTAACCCCTTTGTTCAATTCGGTCCCTCCGATAATATTTTATCGGTCGGACAAAATTGGCTACTCCGTCAACTTTCTTTGCTCAACAATTCATCCTTCATTCCTGAGCAAAGAAGGGGCAGCTGTTGACATCCAATTTTGACCGACCCATAACATATTTTTATACATTTGATTAAATATGTATTTTTTAAAACTTTGCAAAATAAAGGAGTTTATTTAATTTTTTTGCTTCCAAAATGTGTTTTTTATATTGTCATTTTATTATTATTATTATTTACTAAAAAAATAAAAAAAATATTATTCTAGAGAGTCATAGTGGTAGTAATATTTTAATTTTTATTATTCGTATTATTTATTATTATTACTACTTTCATTATTTTTTTAGTATCAGTAATACACTCATCGTACTATTTTAGTGACATTTTTAAATCGTTTTTATGAAGATTTTAATGTGTTTAATATTTTTACATAATAATTTTAGCATGTATTACGTATTTTTATTACACAAGATTACTATTCAAAGTGTTATATATTTTTAAGTGTGTATTATATTTATTGTTTAGATTTTATCCCAATTTGTTCAATTCCTAGCCATCTTTAGTCAAACTCATTTCAATTCTAATCAAATCCTTGCGATTTTATTTTAATTCTAGTCGATTTCCTTGAAATTTATTTCAATTTTAGCTATAGCTTTACAATTCCTTGCATTTCTAGCCCAAATTGAATCAATTTGTGGCTCAATTTTAAACTCCTACAATTTAGGCTACCCATTTTTCTAAACCGGATCCAGCCCAATCCCATAAACTTTTAATCACAGCCGTCCATCCTATCTAATCTAGCGGTGTAAAGTTAATTAGATTTTATTTTCATTATCCCCAAACCCCTAATTACACCTCCATTCTCTTCACTCCCTTCACATTCTCCTTCCTCTTAACTCCCTCTCCAGTAGCCATGGCAGCCCCCTCTTCCCTCTACCCCATTTTCTCCTCCACCTCCGCTTTCTCACTGCCGCCTCCACCATACGGAGCGCCCCCCCCCCCCCCCCCCCTCCTTTCTCCCTCTTTCTCCTTCATCTCCCCTTTATTATGTTATGAGGTTATTTTAATTCTACAACATTTTGGGGTTTATTTTAGTGTCCCAAAACGCATAAAAATCAGTTTTTCATAAATAAAATTCCCACTTTCACTCCTAAACATAAAAACAAAAGAACCATCAAGAAAGTCATTACCTTTCAAGATCCATCATCAAGGTAAGTTATTCTCCACAAATTTCAAGCTTCCCAACCCAAATTTCTCCATCTATTCATGAATCTCTAAGATTTGGTGGTGAGATTCAGGGCATTTAGACCACTATCATTTTATCTTCATTTATAGTCTTTACTTTTATTTGGACAACGCGTTGTGTATACTATTCCAGAGATGTACTAGATGCTCTTTATACTTATGACACTAGATTTTGGAATATTTAGTGAGTATTTCTTTCCTTCCGTTGTGACCTGACTCCCTTTGGAAGTTTCACATATCATTCTACTTTTCGACTTACACATCGGGTTGAATTGAGATTCGTGCTATCATGACCTCGATTTCTGGATCTTGACATAATCACAACATTAGATGTAAAAACTCATTCCTCATAGTACAAACTATAATTAATTTCTTTTTTTCCCTGTTTCCAGTTACAAAGGGAAGATAGAGATACAATTATAATTACATAGAAAAAGTCACTAGGAAGAAATTGAACTTATCACTTGTAATGCAATCAAATTGTGTTATGGATTAGACCACAAACAGTTACAAGAGCCATAACTAATGATTGATCAATATGAGGTTCCACCACCAATGTTAATACATCATCTCCAAATAGTACTCCTGAACTTGCTTGCTTTTGTTTTACCTGATAATAAACACAAAGTCACCATCACCATTATTAGTAAAAGAATTAACTCACTAATATTGCTAGTGTAATTTTTTTAATTAGTGTATTTTAGTTGTAATAGGTAGTTTGTCTTGTTTTATTTCTAGGTTTTTAATACGAATATGATTACATGTATTTATCTTTTCGGTGATTTAACAGGTTAATTACCTCCGCGACTAGTCCGTCATGTTGGTTCACAATCTTGATAGAATTTGTGCCAAGAATAATGTTGTAGCAACTTTCTTGAGAAGAATTACATCCCAATGTAATATTATAGTAGTTCACTTTATATCCCCTACGGATATTATGAATTCTTTTCACTTGAAACCATGGCATTTCTTTACTAGTCACTCCATCATAACTCCATTTATAGCCATCCTAATGTCCAAATACTGGAATTTTCTGTTCAAAAAAATAATATGTTGAAAATTAATTAAATAAAAATACAACATTTAAGAAATTTAACATGGGGCACTAAAGTGTTTGTAAAAATAAATTTATAATTTGCGTGCTTGGCTCATAGAAAAGAGTCAGTTTACTTACCCTATTTTTTATAGAAAAGAGGATTTTGCCATTGAAATCCATGAGATGAACTTGTTTGCTACGTTTAATGTTGTAGTTGTCAATTCTATAAACAATTTGTCCTTTTGAGTCATAAACCGTGCATCCATTTCCATGATAGACAAGAGATTTCATCCACAAAGTGAAGGTTTCTCTTCTTGGGCTAACATAAGAGTTATAAGAGGAAATAGAAGAAAAAGAAGAAGAAGAAGAAGAAAATGTACATAGGTAATCTGACTTGTTTAGGTGAACTTTAGCCATTGAAATTGTAGCTTGGCTTAGTTTAGAGAAGGAATTGGAATTATTTTGAGTTGAAGAAGGTTTTGATAGAAAGGGGTATATATATACATTTCCAAAAGGATATTAAAGAAAGGAATCCACAGAGGGAATAGAATTATGCATGCATACACAATATGCACTTCAGTAAAATTCTCCACTTTCTTGGTCACTTGCTTCTAGCTAAATTAATAATGTGTCATTATTAATTTATTGAACCGGTCAAATGAATTAATTTGTCCCTTATATTAGTGGTTTATAGTTTTGTGGATACTTCTCATTTAATAACAAATTGTGGGTTAAAGTATTTTTAAGTATAATATTATCCAACATAATAAGTTGTAGATTACTCTCTCTATCCTAATTTATGAGATTCACATTTTTTGGTTAATTTCAAAATGAGCGATATATTTTTATATTTAGTAACGATTCGAGATACCTAATTTATCCTGAATGAAATGATTTACAATCACACAAGCATACATTACTTATTTTAGACCATAAATTTCAAAATTATATCTTTCTGTTATATAGGAATAAGTTATGCCTCATAACTTTATGAGTTGTGAAATTAGAACAAACACAAAATTAGTGCAATTCACACTTAATTATTAAAAGATATAATGGAAAACGTATGGAAAAGAGAAAATAACAGAAAATACACTATATACCTTTGTTACTTAATGAAAGCTTCTCTTTTGCATATCCAAATATAAAATCTAAAAATGATGAAAGAATATATTTTGATGAAGAGCATTACGTCTAATTACTTTACATCTATGAATAGGATTATATTCATATGTTTTCCTAGAATGGTATTGTGCATTATGATAAAATAATAATAATGCAAACCACTTGGCTGAATAAAAGGAATAAGCATATTAACACATGTTCATTTGACTTGATCAATTTCTCCAAAGAGAGTGTATTGTTTTTTTTTTTCTAATTATAGGTACACATGAATCGAAAGAACTTATGTTATAGATGGCTATGAATTGAAATTTGGACAGCTAGTCTGTCATGCCCTGAAAAAGTACCCTTGATGTGACCGACACTTGAAGAACCATTACTGATTCCCAAGCAAACCACGTGGCCTCATATCATCATATCACATTCAATCAGCGGAAGTAAGTATATACTCAAGAAAAGTTAGGTACGTAGTACCCAAACAACTAAATCTTTATATATATAATAATTTCCAATGAACAAGAGTTGGAACGTAATAACAATCGAGTATCGCTAATCATTGAAGCCTCTATCCAAGTCTTAAAGGCGTCAAGACAATCCGGGGTTGCCTCAAGGAAATAATAATAATCAAGATGAAACAGAAGAAGGCTCTTCAGAATAGCAAGTAAAGTTTTATATCTTATATTATTGGAATTTTTATTCGTGGATACTTTCCCATGAACCATAATGTGGTTGATGATCATGGCTTTCCTATATATTTTTTGATATTGAAATTGATGATTTTTCATGCATTTAAGCAAGCATTTTGAATAAAGGTTTTGCATGTTCTAATAAAGATGATGACTTTTCTATGCATGATAAAAGTGTAATTTAAACTAATATTATATATGTATTTTATTGAGTCCAAAGAGTTATATTTTGAGGAACATGTTTTGATGAGATGATGCATGATTTAATGAGTTCTTGAAGAAAAAAATGATATTTATTATTTTTTTCTACTAAATTGGGGTCTTAAGTTGAGATGCTACTTTTAATTGTTAAACTAGTTAAACCCTATAGTTACAACGAGAATCTATGAAATTCGAAATCTTGCCTTAAACTCAAGAAAAGTATTAGTATAAGTATTTTATGAATAGTGAAGCATGAAGCTTATTATTTTAGACAGTTTTGAGAAAAGTTAAGAGAATGCTAAATTGGGCTAAGAACCAAAGAGAAGAAAATAATACTTTGAGCAAGAATATTCTTTTAAGTATGAACATATAATTAATATTTTTGGGAGTAGTATTGACCACTGATATGGGCGAGAGTAATAATAACTCGAACTCATAAACTACATAGCTGGCGTAGGATAGGATTGTACCAAGAGTACAACTCCTCACTTGCCATTGAGATGGCCTAATTTTAGGATGGATCCACTCCCCAAGTTACCGTTCCTTAACCTGACAAAGTATGGGTTGACTATGGCAACGTAGATAAGATGTTGTATCATCATGAGGCTCATAGTGATGGTTGCCGGTTAGAGACACTCCCCAAGAAGTAAAGTTTATTATTTTACACACTGAAATTTATTATGTTTTTATTAAAGTATTTCTTTTTATTATGTTGTATATTTAATTGAATTGAGCTATTTCCAGTACTAAGCATTTGAGTATCATATTTTTATACACTTAGTTATGCTTATTAATGTATTAAAGTAAGTATTTCTTTTATATTGAGTTGCACTTTTAAACAAGTTTAAAAACATATGTTTTACTTGCATGACATACTTTTGTCAATTAAACTATCTCAAAGTTCAGTTTCAAAGTTAGTATCCTGTTCTTAGTACTTTTTGGTCATCTTACATACCATACATTCCACGTACTGACGCCACTCGGTGCTGCTTCGTTTCATGATACAGATACAAGTTTTAGAGATCCTCAGCAAGCACTTCGTTGAAGATCTATTCAATCTCAAATAGTGGTGAGACCCTTTTACTTTTGGAGGAACCCTTTTATTTTAGTTCATTCTTTTTTTTTTTTAATTTTCTTGAGGTAGCGTTGAACATGTCTTGACACCTTCTTATGAGTTGATAGAGGCTTCATAGACCTTCAGATAGAGAATTGTGGAGTCTGTCATACTTTCAGTGTCAATTTTGAAAACTATTATTATTTATTTAAATTGAAACATTGAGTTATTTTAATACAAGATGTAAAATAATTTTACATGAGAATTTGCATGCCCATTTGAGTATTTTCTTTTGTTTATTAAATCTTTCTCTAATCGAATAAATGAATTGAGCCATGTGTTTCGCTTGGGAACCAACAATGATTTTTGAGTGCCGGTCATGTCTGGGGTACCCTCTCGAGGTGTGACAGGGGAAAACCTCAGTGCTGAATCCAGGTGAATCCCGTGCGGTGGGGAAAACCATAATGAGGACATTGAGGCCATAGAGGGTATATGTAATAACCCATCTTGAGATGAGAAGTCCCACGTTGGCAAAACACAGATGAAATGTTGGGTATATAAGTATATAGATTTGTGACGCCCGACAAAAATTATCAAAATACCCCTAGAGTGAGGGTATGCACGTAACACATCTTCTGATGCTCATATGGCAAATCCGAGGCCAGATTTGTGATCAAAACGAAAAATTGAGTGGGAAAATGGTCTCGGTCAATTTTTAGAGTGACCAGATCAAACGATAATTTTTTAATCTGAAGCACAAAACAGTGTTAGTACGTGACAAGGGCGCGTCGCGCACTCTTCGCGGATCAGCACTTATATTTTTCTGAAAATTTTCGACGAGATGGAGAAAACTCGTTCAAAAACTCTTTTCTGAAAATTCATTGTCCGCGACCAGTCCATGTCGCAGACTGTGTCTTTTTCGAGTTGAAAATTTCTAAATTATTAGGAGGGGTATTCCGGTCAATTCCCCACCCCTCCTGTAAAGCCCCAGATTTTTCACTCACCGGCATCGCCTTGAGGCCTGGAATTTTTTCCCAGGAAAGCTGCCAGGTATCACTTCACGGAGGAGTCCACACGGCCCGTGTGGAGCCACACGGTCCGTATAGCCTCCCGTGGAGTGACACTTGATCAGCTCCCCGTTGGGAAATTCTCCAAGTAAAGATATACGGACCATCACATGGTCCGTGTGACTCCACACGATTCGTGTGACCTTCCGTGTAGCCTCCCGCTTGGTTTACCTTGTGGAAGGTCTCCCGTACATGGACGGGGTCACGATCCTGTGACCCCAGATGGTCCGTGTACTTGTCCATATGATGCTACTTAGTTCGGAGAAATTCTGCCTCGGAGAATTTAAGTCCTGGACCACGGTCCTGTTCACGGTCCATGTGAAGCCACATGGACCGTGTAACGAACTATGTGACCCAGACAAACCAAATTTAGGTCCGTTTCATTAATGACATTTGAGTAATTTGGATTATATTAAACGTGTTCTTTGGTATTTTCCACCCCTCCTAAGTCCTTATATCTGCTGAACTTCACCTCATTTCAGCCGTTTCCCTCATTTCACTCTCACTCTCTCAAATTTGCTCCTTCAAGCTCTCCAATCTCTCTCTAGGATTTGTCAAGTCAAGGTCTTCAATTTTGAGTCCATTTTCTCCTCAAGTTCATCTTCAAGTCAGGTATGTGGGGTTGATTCTTGGCTCCTTTCAACCAAGAAGACCCAAAAATCCATTCCAAATTGTTTATGAGTTTACCTACTTAAATGTGAATTTCTACTATGTAATTTTGTTAGCTTTGAACGATGCATGTGTTGTACCTTATTCAGATTCTAAGTTGTGTTAAGCTCTAGTACTTGAATTATGCAATTATGAACATGCATGTCCTTTAAAAATGTTATTATGCATGGGTGATCTCTACTACAATTTTCATATGGATTTTTGGTGGGTTTTCTAGATTTCTTACTATGTTTTAGAGATACTCTACACTGCCCATGTCACTCCTACATCATGCATTACGTCACATCCATAGCATTGAATCATGGAAATTTTGAATGTGGGTTAAGCCCAATTTCGTTTTTGAAAAAAATTATGATATGATTTTGGTAAGGCATTGGATATGACAAGAAGGTGATCACCGGTATGTCTATGATTATGGCTCTTGGAGCATCTTAGGTGCTTGTACTATCTTGTATTTTGGCATTTTGAGCCTACATGTACATTTGACATTTGAAATGGATACTTGACCTCCTCTCTCTTGAAAGCACATATGGATATATATATATATATATATATATATATATATATATATATATATATATATATTCTAGTGGGAAGTTTTTGACTAAGCACCGATAGATTGGGGGTCCTCCCCCCTTTCCTTGAACTATGTGCCAACATAGGGACGGATGTTATTCGTCTATTCTGTTTATGATATGACATGTCTTGATATGATTATGTAAATCCTTCCAAAATGGTGATTCTCGTAAGAAAGGTGACCATCCCCGAAATGGTGTGTTCCGTAAGGAGTGACGTAGATTACCCTTGACAAGTAATATTCTCCCTACCGGTGGGAGGTCCCAATCGGTCCAATTCGTGTAATAGCTCGCATGGATTTGAGTTGTCGGTTATAGTCCATCCCCATTATATAGGTGCATTATCGCATTGCACGCACCATGAATTCCATGACATCTTGTATATTGAATTCCATTGCTTATATTATCTTTGTATATTATGTGCCCTTGTCATCTAACATTGGTATGCAAGTCTGGTAAGTCATATGCATTGTATGCCCGCATACTTAGTACATTCAAACGTACTAACGCATACTCTATGCCTACATGATTTTACCATGTAGGAATCGAGCAGTTTGGATTCCAGCCATTGGATGAATAGTCCATTCTCGAAGATTTTTTTTGTGGTGAGCCTCGTCTTCCGTGGCAAGCTAGTTATTTCTTGTATGAATTTTTGTATGTCCTCTTTTTTTTAGGGTGAGCCCGGAACTTGTCCTGGCCCCTATTCCTTGACTAGAGGCAAATGTTGGGCACTTGTAAAACTTTCTCGTGTTGCTTATCTATAAATGAATGGTTTTTTCGAGACTTTGATTTTTGCTATTTAATTACATATGTTTTGATGCTATTTGAACCATGACGTGGATTCTGAAAACTTGAGGCTTGATTGGGGACTTCCGGGTCCCCATTCGCCGTGTCACATCTAAGCTCCGATCCCGGGTCATGACACCTCCTAAACTCTATACACGATCTAATAAGGTCGTTTTGATGTAAAAAAGGTCTAAAACCCCCATTCTAAGTCCTATTCTAATACATTACAAAGGCTATAGCTTGAGGAGAGAAGAGAAGAGCTTGCATTGAGAGATTTGAGAAGAGATTCTTGACGTGCTTGGTTAATAGCGGCATTCCAGGTATGTAAGGGTAATATGATTGATGAATTTTGAGTTATTGATGATTCACTTGTCTACTCTTCATTCTTTCATAGATGGACATTTGACGATTTGATGTGATTTGATGCTTATTTTGAGTTGATACTGTTTCCATATTATTCTACCGGGTTCTGTTTCACTCAACTATTTTACATACCAGTACATTCCAAGTACTGATGTTCACTCTAGACTGCATCATTTTATGATGCAGGGACATGTACTAGAGATCATCAACAGGTGCTCCATTGAAGATCTGAGATTCGAAGCTAATTTGGTGGACCTCCCCTACTCCGGAGGATCCACTACATTTATTTCATCATGCTTTAGAGTAAGATTGGACTATCTCTTTTAATTTGATTTGGGTAGCCATAGGTCTGTCATTTACACCACATGAGTAGTAATAGAGGCTTCATAGACGATGGTTGAGCGTTGATGTTGAGACTTGTGAGCTCGTTCTTTCTACTAGCCTTTAATATTATCTATTTATTATGAGACTTTAGATGAGATGTGCCCATGTACTTACTTATACTTTCCGCTGGTTCATTAGATTTCATTGATTGAATGATGTGATGAGGCTAACTGGTTCGCTTGGGGACGAGCAATAGTCTCTGAGTGCCGGCCACGCCAAGGGTACCCTCCCAGGGCGTGACAAGATCTTACCTACTAGTGATGCATTTTAAAGCCGCGAGGGCCCAGACCCAAAGCGACAATATCACTAGTGGGGTGGGTCGCTACATGTGGCTAAGAAAACGACCCATTTTTATATTTAGTAACAATTCAACTTTCAAATACCTATTTTATCCTATTAAATAACTTATAGTCAAACAAATATCTATTACTTATTTTAGATCATAAATTTTAAAATCTTTTTATTGTGCAAAAATTAAGTTATGCCACATAACTTTGTAGGTTCTGAAATTAGAACATATACAAAATTATTGCAATTCACACTTAATTGATAGGTATAATGAAAAACAGAAAAGACAAGTGAAAAAACTGAAAGAAACAGAAAGAACAAAAAAATGCAATATATACCTTAATTACTCAATGGAAACTTCTCTTTTGCATATCCACGTAAAATCTAAAAATGATGAAAGAATATATTTTGATGAAGAGCATTAAGTCTAATTCATTTGCATCTGTGAATAGGATTATGTTCACAAGTTTTTCTACAATGCTATTGTGCATCATGATACAAAAATGATAATATAAACTACTTGGCTGAAAAAAAAGGAATAAGTATACATTCATCCTCATACATGCATAACATGAAATATAGGAAGTGAAATTGTGGCAACACCTTTCGAAAAAAAATAAAACATCTTTAAAAATCTTTATATCTTGAATCCCTGTGAGCTAAGTGGGAGGTAGTGGATACATTGAGAAAGACGCCAGTATCTTGAGTCCCTTGGATGGCACAGATACATGATGACGGATATTAGTATCATGAATCCCTTGGGTGGCAGGGATTTATACATTGTGGTTATACCATTATCTTCGGTCCTTGAAGTGGTAGGGTAGTGGATACAACATGATACTACTAATACCATTAGTACCACCAGCACCGCCAATGCCATCTATGCATCATTGTATGTTATGTTGTGAGTATCGACGATGATGTAGATGTGTGACTTATTTGTGATTATTCATGTGTTTACTTTATTTGTGTTGTGATATATACACAAATTGACGACACCGATGCCGGAGTATCTTTCCAGTATGCTCCTAGATTTTTACATAGCTTGATCGATCTATGATGCACAGTTGGTCAAACCTGCTAGGTACATGTGAATTGTACTCACCGCTACTTCTGCTTCTCCTTTTGGATGCGGATTCTATATAGGGTTATCCTTGTAGTGGATGGGATTCTAGCAGAGATCCTGTATCACATTCGGTGATGAGATTCAGGGCATTCAGACCACTATCATTTTATCTTTCATTTATAGTCTTTACTTTTGTTTAGACAATGAGTTGTATGTACTATTCCAGAGATGTACTAGATGTTCTTTATACTTATGACACTAAATTTTGGTATATTTAGTGAATATTTCTTTCCTTCCGTTGTGACCTGTCTTCCTTTTCTCATGTGATTCTACTTTTTGACTTACACATTGGGTTGAATTGAGATGTGTGCTATCATGACCTCGATTTCTGGGTCTTGACATAATCACAGCATTAGATGTAAAAAACTCATTCCTCATGGTACAAACTATAATTAATTTCTTTTTTTCCCTGTTTCCAATTACAAAGGGAAGATGGAGATACAGTTATAATTACATAGAAAAAGTCACTAGGAAGAAATTGAACTTATCACTTGTAATGCAATCAAATTGTGTTATGGATTAGACCACAAACAGTTACAAGAGCCATAACTAATGATTGATCAATATGAGGTTCCACCACCAATGTTAATACATCATCTCCAAATAGTACTCCTGAACTTGCTTGCTTTTGTTTTACCTGATAATAAACACAAAGTCACCATCACCATTATTAGTAAAAGAATTAACTCACTAATATTGCTAGTGTAATTTTTTTTAATTAGTGTATTTTAGTTGTAATAGGTAGTTTGTCTTGTTTTATTTCTAGGTTTTTAATACGAATATGATTACATGTATTTATCTTTTCGGTGATTTAACAGGTTAATTACCTCCGCGACTAGTCCGTCATGTTGGTTCACAATCTTGATAGAATTTGTGCCAAGAATAATGTTGTAGCAACTTTCTTGAGAAGAATTACATCCCAATGTAACATTATAGTAGTTCACTTTATATCCCCTACGGATATTATGAATTCTCTTCACTTGAAACCATGGCATTTCTTTACTAGTCACTCCATCATAACTCCATTTATAGCCATCCCAATGTCCAATTACTGGAATTTTCTGTTCAAAAAAATAATATGTTGAAAATTAATTAAATAAAATACAACATTTAAGAAATTTAACATGGGGCACTAAAGTATGTGTAAAAATAAAATTATAACTTGCGTGCTTGGCTCGTAGAAAAGAGTCAATTTACTTACCCTATTTCTTATAGAAAAGAGGATTTTGCCATTGAAATCCATGAGATGAACTTGTTTGCTACGTTTAATGTTATAGTTGTCAATTCTATAAACAATTTGTCCTTTTGAGTCATAAACAGTGCATCCATTTCTATGATAGACGAGATTTCATCCACAAAGTGAAGGTTTCTCTTCTTATGGGTTGTGAAATTAGAACAGACACAAAATTAGTGCAATTCACACTTAATTATTAGAAGATATAATGGAAAACGTATGGAAAAGAGAAAATAACAGAAAATGCACTATATACCTTTGTTACTTAATGAAAGTTTCTCTTTTACATATCCAAATATAAAATCTAAAAATAATGAAAGAATATATTTTGATGAAGAGCATTACGTCTAATTCTGTTACATCTATGAATAGGATTATATTCATATGTTTTCCTACAATGGTATTGTGCATTATGATAAAAAAATAACAATGTAAACCACTTGGCTGAATAAAAGGAATAAGTATATTAAACATGTTCATTTGACTTGCTCAATTTCTCCAAAGAGAGTATACTGTTGCTTCTTCTTTTTCAATTATAGGTACACATGAATCGAAAAGAACTTATGTTATAGATGGCTATGAATAGAAATTGGACAACTAGTCTGTCATGCTCCGGAAGGATACTCTTGGCATGGCCGACATTTGAAGAACTATCACTGATTCTCTAAGAGAACCACTTGGCCTCATCATCACATCACATTCAATCAGTGAAAGTGAATATATACTCAAGAAAATTAGGTAGTACCCAAACAACTAATTCTTTATATGAATAATAATTTCCAATGAACAAGAGTTGGAACGTAATAACAATCGATTATCACTAATCATTGAAGCTGTTGGAGCAGTAAAGTTTTGATGGCTGACAAAAGATAATGAAACAGGTTGGACTACCCGGTTCTTTCAGCGTACTGTTTCTGTGGCAAAACTGCACACGCTGCACACAATAAAAATGGAATAAAGGATGCTGGAAATAAGGCGTATAAAAAGGAATACTACTCCAAGCTGTCAAAAAGAAGGAGGATTTAAAAAGGAATACTAATACAACTCCAACTCTAAAAGAAGGAGAAAAAGAAGGAGAAAAAGAAGGAGAAAAAGAAGGAGAAGGTTGATTAGAAGAAGGAGTTCTAAAGGAAAAAGGATTCCACTAATAATTGGTGTTATCCTTAAAGAGGTGGAGAGCAATTAAATCTCCAATCAACAACTATAAAACCAGAAAAGAATTCACAGAAGACAAACAACGCAGAAAAAAGAAAGAAGCAGAGAGAAAAAGAGAGATTCAGACACAAAAAAAGAGAGAGACGAAGAAGAAGAGAAACGCGGCAACTTGACGTAGGGTTTAGGAGTTTTGTTTTCTCTTTGTAATTCTGAACAATTGTGTAATCTCTCAGAGTCTATAACTGAGATTAGATTCTAGTCTTCAAGTTGGGGGCAACTCGAAGACATTGGTAACATAAGCCTAGGGAGGTTTATGTGAAGTTAGAAAGTTGTTTTGAAGTTTAGATTACTAGGAATTGTAATCGTTTGTTGAAGGCTCATATTGAAGTAGTGAAGTTGGAGTAAAACCTGTAGAGGTACAGGTCGTGGTTTTTTTCACCTTTTGTGAGCCGAGTGTTTCCACGTAAAATTGCTGCGTTCCAGTTTATTTCTGCATCATTGAAACACGTCGGTTAACCTGTTCCAACGATTAGGCAAATCCGTAGGGGGTGCAAAACCTAACAAGTGGTATCAGAGCAGGTTTTCTTATTAAAGGCTAGTACCCAAGAATTGATCCATATGAATACTGCACCGCCCTTTGGACATGGAGAAGGACAATCATCTGTGAGACCTCCTCTTTTTAATGGAACACATTTCGGTTGGTGGAAGGCTAGGATGGAGGACTTCATTCAAGGAGAAGACTACGAACTCTGGGATAGAATTAGTATAGGGCCTACTATTCCTATGAAAAAAGTGGAGGACCAACAAGTGCCGAAAGAGAGAAGGGAGTTCAACGCTAAGGATTTGTTGGCCATGAGGAAAAATGCCAGAGCTAAAAATATTTTGATTTGTGGTCTTGGTCCAGAAGAGTATAATAGAATTTCAAATTGCTCCACTGCAAAAGAAATCTGGGATGCTCTTACAATTGCTCACGAGGGAACTGCTCAGGTTAGGAAGTTCAGGGTTGCCATGCTATTTACTGAATATGAGACCTTCAAGATGAAAGAGAATGAGACATTGCAAGAGATGATGGCAAGGCTCACACTACTTATTAATGAGCTAGCTTCTCTAGGAAAAGTGTTTACCTCTGAAGAACAGGTAGACAAGGTTCTGAGAATTTTACCAAAAGCTAAGTGGGATGTAAAAGTTACTGTCATTAGGGAAGCTAAGGATATTGAAACCATGACATTGAATGAGCTGGTTGGAAATAATGATGAGAGATCAGATCTTGATGAAGATCAGATATTATTTTTAGCTAAAAAATTCAAAAAGTTTCTAAGGAACAGGAAAGGGAAGGATAAGAAAGAAACAGGTGGTCCAATGACAAAAGCAACTCTGGATGTTACAAATGTGGAAAAACTGATCATCACATCAAACAGTATCCTCTATGGGAGATTGAGTGGAGAAAAGAAAGGGCTGAAAAAGAAATCAAAGAAAAAGCTGCTAAGCAAAAGGAAAAGGAGACCTATTCCATGATGGCCGCTTGGGGATCAGGTCTGGAAGATTCTGATACTGAAAATATTGATGAAACTGCTTTCATGGCTACTGGAGATTCAGATATAGAAGAAGATGACAGATCTGAGGTAAGTATTTCTGAATTGAAAGAAAAGTTGCATCTCTTTTCAAAAAGGAAGCTAATCTTGCTGATGAATGAATTGATAGACGATTTTCAAGAAGTAGCAAATGGAAGGATCAACTAATTAAAGATTTTTCAGATCAAAAATTTGAAAATCTTGAGATAAAAAACTGTCTGGATAAAGCAAAAGAAATAAATGACAAGTTGAAGAAACAGGTTAAACAACTTGCTTCACTTGTGTTGAACCTAAAGTCAGAAATCCAAAAGTTAACTGTTGCTGATAAGGGTGAAAGTACGACGAGTGAAGAGCTTCAGAAGGTAGAAACTAAGTTGAAAGAATGCAAAATTGAGTTTTTTTGTGAGAAAGAAAAAGTGAGGAAATTGACCCAGGAAAACTCCATTTTAAAATTGGATTTAGAAAAGGCAAACAGATGGATTCAGTCATCAAGAATAGTGAACTATCTAGGAAGCAGGAGTCACAATGAGAAAGCTGGAATAAGGTTCTTTCAGGAGAATGTTACTACTACTGATTTGTGCTGCCTCTGTGGAAAAATTGGACATCCAACTACTGAGTGTCCAATTGCAAACAATGTTAGAAGTAGAAACACATATCATGTGCACAAAAGGGGGCATGAAAATGATAAAAGAAACAGGTCAAGGAACATGTTGCCTACTTGGGCAAGAAGGGATCTCATTCATCCGTTTTACAACTGGAAAGGACCTAAGCTAGTTTGGATTCCTAAAACTAACCCTTGATCTATCTTACAGGTTGCAGTGAAAGAAAGCAAGCATTGGTACATGGATAGCGCTTGCTCAAGGCACATGACTGGTTATAAGCACAAGTTTCTTTCACTTGCACCTTTTTTAAAAAAAAAAAGAAGGACAGGATGAGTATGAGCTGGATTAGAGGAACACATCAGGTTACCTGGTCCATCCACCGGACAAGCAGAGGGCACACAGTCAGGGGGAACTATGGAAAGTTGGATCAGAGGAACAAGTCAGGCTATCTGGTCTATCCACTGGACAAGCAGAGGGCATACAGTCAGGGGGAACTATGGAAAGCTGAAAATAAATAAGAAAAGATGAATAGACCTGACACTCAGAAAGTTTGTCATCATCAAAAAGGGGAAATTTGTTGGAGCAGTAAAGTTTTGATGGCTGACAAAAGATAATGAAACAGGTTGGACTACCCGGTTCTTTCAGTGTACTGTTTCTGTGGCAAAACTGCACACGCTGCATACAATAAAAATGGAATAAAGGGTGCTGGAAATAAGGCGTATAAAAAGGAATACTACTCCAAGCTGTCAAAAAGAAGGAGGATTTAAAAAGGAATACTAATACAACTCCAACTCTAACAAGATGCATAAAAGAAGGAGAAAAAGAAGGAGAATGTTGATTAGAAGAAGGAGTTCTAAAGGAAAAAGGATTCCACTAATAATTGGTGTTATCCTTAAAGAGGTGGAGAGCAATTAAATCTCCAATTAACAACTATAAAACCAGAAAAGAATTCACAAAAGACGAACAACGCAGAAAAAAGAAAAAAGCAGAGAGAAAAAGAGAGATTCAGACACAAAAAAAGAGAGAGACGAAAAAGAAGAGAAACGCGGCAACTTGACGTAGGGTTTAGGAGTTTTGTTTTCTCTTTGTAATTCTGAACAATTGTGTAATCTCTCAGAGTCTATAACTGAGATTAGATTCTAGTCTTCAAGTTGGGGGCAACTCGAAGACATTGGTAACATAAGCCTAGGAAGGTTTATGTGAAGTTAGGAAGTTGTTTTGAAGTTTGAATTACTAGGAATTGTAATCGTTTGTTGAAGGCTCATATTGAAGTAGTGAAGTTGGAGTAAATCCTGTAGAGGTACAGGTTGTGGTTTTTTTCACCTTTTGTGAGCTGGGTGTTTCCACGTAAAATTGTTGCGTTCCAGTTTATTTCTGCATCATTGAAACACATCGGTTAACCTGTTCCAACGATTAGGCAAATCCGTAGGGGGTGCAAAACCTAACAGAAGCCTCTATCCAAGTCTTAAAGGCGTCAAGACAATCCGAGGCTGCCTCAAGGAAATAATAATAATCAAGATGAAACAGAAGAAGGCTCTTCAGAATAGCAAGTAGAGTTTTATCATAATTTTTGAATTCTAAATGAGTTAATTCCTCTTCCATTGAGTTAAATATATTTATGCAATGAGATTATTATTATTTTTATATCTTATATTATTGGAATTTTTATTCGTGGATACTTTCCCATGAACCATAATGTGGTTGATGATTATGGCTTTCTTATACATTGTTTGATATTGAAATTGATAATTTTTCATGCATTTAAGCAAGTATTTTGAATAAAGGTTTTGCATGTTCTAGTAAAGCTGATGGCTTTTCTATGCATTGATGAAAGAATAATTTAAACTAATATTATATATGTATTTATTTGAGTCCAAAGAGTTATATTTTGAGGAACATGTTTTGATGAGATGATGCATGATTTAATGAGTTTTTGAAGAAAAACATGAGATTTATTAATTTTTTCTACTAAATTGGGGTCTTAAGTTGAGATGCTACTTGTAATTGTTAAACTAGTTAAACCCTAAAGTTACAACGAGAATCTATGAAATTCGAAATCTTGCCTTAAACTCAAGAAAAGTATTAGTATAACTATTTTATGAATATGAAGCATGAAGCCTATGATTTTTGACAGTTTTGAGAAAAGTTAAAAGAATGCTAAGTTGGGCTAAGACCCAAAGAGAAGAAAATAATACTTTGAGCAAGAATATTCTTTTAAGTATAAGCATATAATTAATATTTTTGTAACTAGTATTAAGCACTGATATGGGTGAGAGTAATAATAACTCGAACTCATAAACTACATAGCCGGTTAGGATAGGATTGTACCAAGAGTACAACTCCTCACTTGCCACTGAGATGACCTAGTTTTGGGATGGATCCACTCCCCTAGTTACAATTTCTTACCCTGACAAAGTATAGGATGACTCTTGCAACGTGGGCAAGACGTTGTATCATAATGAGGCTCATAGTGATGGTTGTCGGTTAAAGAAACTCCCCAAGAAATAAAGTTTATTATTTTACACACTGAGATTTATAATGTTTTTAATATTTCTTTTTATTATGTTGCATATTTAATTGAATTGAGCTATTTGCAGTACTAAACATTTGAGTATCATATTTTTATATACTTAATTGTGCTTATTAATGCATTAAAGTAAGTATTTCCATGTACTGACGCCACTCGATGCTTGATATAAGTTTTAGAGATCCTCAGCAAGCACTTCGTTGAAGATCTATTAAATCTCAGACAGTGGTGAGACCCTATTACTTTTGGAGGAACCCTTTTATTTTAGTTCATTCCTTTTTTTAATTTTCTTGAAGTAGCCTTGAACATGTCTTGGCACCTTCTTATGAGTTGATAGAGGCTTCATAGACCTTCAGATAGAGAATTGTGGAGTATGTCATACTTTCACAGTCAATTTTGAAAAACAATTATTATTTATTTAAATTGAAACATTGAGTTATTTTAATACAAGATATAAAATTATTTTACATGAGAATTTGCACCCCACTTGAGTACTTTCTTTTGTTTGAGTAAATCTTTCGCTAATCGAATAAATGAATTGAGCCAAGTGGTTCGCTTGGGAACCATCAGTGGTTTCTGAGTGCCGGTCATGTCTGGGGTACCCTCTCGGGGAGTGACAACGGCAAACCTCAGTGCTGAATCTATGCGAATCTCGTGCGGTGGGGCAAACCATAGCGAGGACGTTGAGTCCATAGAGGGGTGTATGTAACAATCCATCTTGAGATGATAAGTCCCACATCTGCAAAACACAGATAAAATGTTGGGTATATAAGTAAATAGATCTGTGACGCTCGGTAAAAATTATCAAAATACCCCTAAAGTGAGGGTATGCACGTAACACATCTTCTAATGCTCGTATGGCAAATCCGAGGCCAGATATTTCATTAGCACGAAAAATTGAGAGGAAAAATAGTCTCGTGCAATTTTTAGAGCGACCCGATCAAAAGATAATTTTTTGATCCGAAGTGCAAAACAGTGTTAGTACGCGATAGGGGCGCGTCGCGCACCCATCGTGGACTAGCACTTATATTCTTTTGAAATTTTTTGACGGGATGGAGAAAACTCATTCAAAAATACTTTTCTGAAAATATATTGTTCGCGACCAGTCCACGTCGCGGACTGTGTCTTTTTCGAGTTGAAAATTTCTAAATTATAAGGAGGGGCATTCCAATCAATTCCCCACTCCTCCTAAACTCTATACACGATCTAATAAGGTCATTTTGAAGTAAAAAGGGTCTAAAACCCCCATTCTATGTCCTATTCCAATACATTACTAAGGCTAGGGCTTGAGGAGAGGAGAGAAGAGCTTGAATTGAGAGATTCGAGAAGAGATTCTTGACGTGCTTGGTTGATAGCTGCATTCCAGGTATGTAAAGCTAAACTAAAAACATGGGATTGTTCTCTCATGTGCCCCATAGAAGTCACAGATGAGTTGATGGTTTAAGAGTCTACATGCATGAATTCTTGATGGTTTTTCTTAAAATTTTATTTGAAATTACATGTTTTTCTATGTCGATGATCATCATACTAATTGTTTTCTTGAATTAAACACTTTCATGAGACTTTGCATAACCCTATATGACTAATTTGAAAAGCATGCATAATGCACTTGATAATTGGGTCTAGAGCCTTGAGTTGAGATTGTTGATTGTGATGAGAGGATGATGATGAGTTGATAGAAATTGATTGTCTAATGAGTCTCTATAAATGAACTCTACCGATATGTCTATTCGATTGGTTCCTAATAATTGTTCTAAATCTTGAGTTTTAGATTGAGATTGATTGTTGAGAGGGCTAAAGTTCCTATGAGATGTTGATTGATGAGAGGGCTAAAGTCCCTATGAGATGTGTAAAGACCGAGATTATTCTCCATGGGGCCTTGTTCTGAGGCCTGAAAATTTTTTGCCCAGGAAAGCTGCCAGGTATCACTTCACGGAGGAGCCTACACGGCCTATGTGACGCCACATAGTCCGTATGGCCTCTCGTAGAGTGGCACTTGATCGGCTTCCCGTTGGAAAATTTTCCATGTAAAGGAACACGGACCTTCACACGGTCTGTGTGACTCCACATGGTCCGTGTAACCTCCCGTGATGGTGGCTTCGTTGAAAAGTTCTAAGTATGGGATCTTCATGCTTAAGCTAACATCACTAGGGTCTCCTACATCAAGTCCAGTTCAAAGGAATTCCATTGGCTAAGTTCTTCACAAGTACCGATAGAAGGGCTGACTTTAAATGGACATATCTCTTAGCACAAAATGAACTGGGTGGCCCACAACCTATCAAATTGAATCTCTTTGAATTATCTTTCGAACACATCCAGTCTCACCTAATTCTGAGTTCGAACTAATGAGTTATGCTTATTTTCGTTAAGTTTGTTCGTGCAGGCAAGCCACACGGCCACCTACATGGACCGTGTGGCAGCAAACGGCCTGTGAGGCTGAAGTCACATACGATTTTGTTTGCCAAATTGTGTTCTAAGTGTGTCACCTTCCTTGGTACCTTCATACGGACCCTTGTACGGCCCTGAAGCATCACACGGTTCATACGACCTTCCATTCGAAGCCTTTAGCTTGAAACAATCTGCTAAAAATTCCAAGTATAGTCACACGATTACTGTTCACGGACCATGTCACTTTTCACAGGCCGTGAACAGTGCTTAATATTTTCACCCGTTCTGATTTTGGTTTTTTATTTAAATATAAATTGGTTTGAGGGTGTTTTGGGTATTTTTCACCCCTCCCAAGTCCTTAAATCAGCTGAACTCCACTATATTTCAGCCATTTCCCCCATTTCACTCTCATTCTCTCTAAAATTCCTCCTACAAGATTCTCCAACTTCTCGCTAGGATCTTCAAGTCAAGGCTTTCAATTTGGATTTCATTTTGTCCTCAAGTTCATCCTCAAGATATAGGTATGTGGGATTGATTCTTGGTTTCTTTCAACCAAGAAGACCCAAAATTCTTTTCGAGCTACCTCATGAATTTTAGTTACTTTAAAAGTGAATTTTACTACTTGATCTTGTTAACTTTGATCAATGCATGGATGGTACATTATTCCGGATTGTTGGTCATGTTAAGCTCTATTATGAAGAATCATCATGAATCATGCAATTATGGACATGCATGGTCCCTTTAAGATGGTGTTATGCATGGGTGAACTATACTACGATTTTCATATGATTTTTATTGTGGATTTCTAGATTTCCTATTACATTGTTGATTTTAGATTTACTCTACATTACCCATGCCATCTCTACATCATGCATTGTTCTTTACACAGAAATCATGGGGTGGGTTAAACCCAATTTTGTTATATGAAATAATCTTGATAAGGCATTGGTTTTGACTAGAAGGTGATCACTGGTATGTCTATGACTATGGCTCTTTGAGCATTATGGGTGCTTGCACCATTTTACATATGTGTAGATGATCTATTCCTTGCATGAGCATTATTATTATGACCTTATGATTTGGCATTTGAGCCTGAATGTGCATTTGAATTTTGAAATAGATGTTGACTCTCTTGGAAGCACGTATATGTATAAGTATTTGTGGGATGTTGTTGACTTAGCACCGATGAATTGGGGGCATTAGGGATATTCCCAAGGTCCCTCTCCCTTTCCTTGAACTATGTGCCAACATAGGAACGTTTTCCATTACCGAAATGACCGGGTCGTAAAGAATGGTTATTCGTTTATTATGTTTATGATATGATTATGAAAAATCTTTCCGAAAAAGTGATCCCCGTAAGGATGGTGACCATCCCCGAAATGGTGTATTCCGTAAGGTGTGATGTAGATTACCTTTGGCAAGTAATCTTCTCCCTGCCAGTAGGAGGTCCCAATCGGTCTTATTCATGTAATAGCTCGTATGAGTTTGATTTGTCGGTTATAGTCCATCCCCGCTATACAGGAGCATTATCACATTGTACACATCATGAACTCCATGGCATCTTGTATACTAAATTCCATTGCTTATATGATCTTTGAATATTATGTGCCCATGTCATCTAACATTGGTATGCAGGTTCGGTAAGTCAAATGCATTGCATGCCCGCATACTTAGTACATTTAATGTACTAACGTATACTCTATTCCTACATGATTTTACCTTATAGGGAACGAGCAGTTTAGGTACCAGCCACTAGACGAATTGTCCGTCCCTGAAGATCTTTTACGACGAGCCTCATCTTTCGAGGGTGAGCTAGTTATTTTTTCAGCTTTACCATGTATGCTCTTTTGTTGAGGGTGAGCTCGGAACTTGTCCTAACTCCCGTTCCTTGACTAGAAGTAAATGTTGGGCACTTTGTAAAACCTTCTCGTTTTGCTTATCTATAAATGAATGGATTCCTGAGATTTCATTTCTGTCATTTAATTATATGCGCTTAGATACTATTTGAACCAATGATGTGGATTCTAATAATTGAGGCTTATTTGGGGACTCTCGGGTCCCCATTTGTCGTGTCACATCTAGGCTCTAACCCCGGGTCGTGACAAGATGTTGATTGATGAAAGGGCTAAAACCCCTATGAGATGTTGATTGATGATAGGGACAATGTCCCTATGAGTTGATTGGTTTGATTGGATTGATGATTTTATGAACATTGAGTCATGTGAGGAGTATCGAACACCGAAAGAGTGAGAGTTAGTCTGACTTGAAATCGTCAAACTATGTCGCGAAACGTAGGTGAGGCTTAGAACCATCACATATATTGTGGTTCCCTCTTGATTAGAAGTCCCTGAAATAATAACGGGCTTATTGACGACTGACTCCATATTGGATGAGCTGACATGGTTTCGATTCGTTCCCTACCTGGCAAGTTTGGAACGGCTGTGGCAACATCAGCGTGATTGTTGTACATTCACTGGCTCATAAGTGATTGTTGTCGGATAAGAGAAACTCCCATAAATTTCCTACCTTGAGTACTCCGAGTCTAAATGAGATAAGAGGGGGTGAGCTACTCTGAGATAAAATGAGATGAGAGGAGAGGAGGTGAGCTCCTTTGAGATGAGTCTAATATGATTGATGAGTTTTGAGTTATTGATGGGTCATTTGTCAACTCTTTATTCTTTCATAGATGGACATTTGACGATTTGATGTGATTTGATGTTTATTTTGAGTTGATATTGTTTCCATATTATTCTACCACGTTCTGTTTCACTCAGCTATTTTACATACCAGTACATTCCAAATACTAATGCCCTTTTTGGACTGCATCGTTTAATGATGCAGGACATGTACTAGAGATTGTCAACAGGCGCTCCATTGAAGATCTGAGATTCGAAGCTAATTTAGTGAGCCTCCCCTACTCCGGAGGACCCACTACATTTATTTCATCATGCTTTAGAGTTAGATTGAACTATCTCCTTTATTTTGATTTGGGTAGCCATGGGTCTGTCATTGGCACCACATGAGTAGTAATAGAGGCTTCATAGACGATGGTTGAGCATTGATTTTGAGACTTGTGAGATACTTCTTTCTTCTAGCCTTTATTATTATCTATTTATTATGAGACTTTAGACGAGATGTGCCCATGTACTTAGTTATACTTTCCGTTGGTTCATTAGAGTTCATTGATTGAATGATGTGATGAGGCTAAGCAGTTCGCTTGGGGACTAGCAATAGTCTCTAGTGCCGGCCACGCCAAGGGTATCCTCCCGGGGCATGACAAGATCTTACCTACTTGTAATGCATTTTAAAGCTGCGAGGGCCCAGACCCAAAGCGACAATACTACATGTGGCTGAAAGAACGACACATTTTTATATTTAGTAACAATTAAACTTCCAAATACCTATTTTATCCTAAATTAAATAACTTATAGTCACACAAATATCTATTACTTATTTTAGATCATACATTTCAAAATCTTTTTGTTGTACAAAAATTAAGTTATGCCTCATAACTTTTTGGGTTCTGAAATTAGAACAGATACAAAATTAGTGCAATTCACACTTAATTGGTAGGTATAACGGAAAACTGAAAAGGCAGGTAAAAAAACTGAAAGAAAGAGAAAGAATGAAAAAAAAGGCAATATATACCTTAACTACTTAATGGAAACTTCCTTTTTGCATATCCACATAAAATCTAAAATTGATGAAAGAATATATTTTGATGAAGAGCATTAAGTCTAATTCCTTTGCATCTGTGAATAGGATTATGTTCATACGTTTTCCTACAATGCTATTGTGCGTCATGATAAAAAATGATAATATAAACTACTTGGCTGAAAAAAAGGAATAAGTATACATTCATCCTCATACATGCATAACATGAAATATGGGAAGTGAAATTGTGGCAACACCTTTTTAAGAAAAATAAAACATCTTTGAAAATCTTTATATCTTGAATCCCTATGAGCTAAGTGGCAGGCAGTGGATACATTGAGAAAGACGCCAGTATCTTGAGTCCCTTGGGTGGCACAGATACATGATGACGGATATTAGTATCATGAATTGCTTGGGTGGCAGGATTTGATACATTGTGGTTATACCATTATCTTTAGTCCTTGAAGTGGTAGGGTAGTGGATACAACATGATACCGCTAATACCATTAGTACCACCAGCACCGCCAGTGCCATCTATGCATATCTTTCATTCCATCTCATCATTGTATGTTATGTTGTGAGTATCGACGATGATGTAAATGTGTGACTTATCTGTGATTATTCATATGTTTACTTTATTTGTGTTGTGATATATACACAAATTGATGGCACCGATACCGGAGTATCTTTTTAGTATGCTCCTAGGTTTTTACATAGCTTGATCAATCTATGATGCACAGTTGGTCAAACCTACTAGGTACATGTGAATTGTACTCACAGATGATCAATCTATGATGCACAGTTGTACATGTGACCTAACTCCCTTTGGAAGGTTTACATGTGATTCTACTTTTTGACTTACACATCGGGTTGAATTGAGATGCGTGCTATCATGACCTCGATTTCTGGATCTTGACATAATCACAACATTAGATGTAAAAAACTCATTCCTCATGGTACAAACTATATTAATTTCTTTTTTTCCCTGTTTCCAATTACAAAGGGAAGATGGAGATACAACTATAATTACATAAAAAAGTCACTAGGAAGAAATTGAACTTATCACTTGTAATGCAATCAAATTGTGTTATGGATTAGACCACAAACAGTTACAAGAGCCATAACTAATGATTGATCAATATGAGGTTCCACCACTAATGTTAATACATCATCTCCAAATAGTACTCCTGAACTTGCTTGCTTTTGTTTTACCTGATAATAAACACAAAGTCACCATCACCATTATTAGTAAAAGAATTAACTCACTAATATTGCTAGTGTAATTTTTTTAATTAGTGTATTTTAGTTGTAATAGGTAGTTTGTCTTGTTTTATTTCTAGGTTTTTAATACGAATATGATTACATGTATTTATCTTTTGGGTGATTTAACAGGTTAATTACCTCCGCGACTAGTCCGTCATGTTGGTTCACAATCTTGATAGAATTTGTGCCAAGAATAATGTTGTAGCAACTTTCTTGAGAAGAATTACATCCCAATGTAACATTATAGTAGTTCACTTTATATCCCCTACGGATATTATGAATTCTCTTCACTTGAAACCATGGCATTTCTTTACTAGTCGCTCCATCATAACTCCATTTATAGCCATCCCAATGTCCAAATACTGGAATTTTCTGTTCAAAAAAATAATATGTTGAAAATTAATTAAATAAAATACAACATTTAAGAAATTTAACATCGGCCACTAAAGTATTTGTAAAAATAAAATTATAACTTGCGTGCTTGGCTCATAGAAAAGAGTAAGTTTACTTACCCTATTTCTTATAGAAAAGAGGATTTTGCCATTGAAATCCATGAGATGAACTTGTTTGCTACGTTTAATGTTGTAGTTGTCAATTCTATAAACAATTTGTCCTTTTGAGTCATAAACCGTGCATCCATTTCCATGATAGACAAGAGATTTCATCCACAAAGTGAAGGTTTCTCTTCTTGGGCTAACATAAGAGTTATAAGAGGAAATAGAAGAAAAAGAAGAAGAAGAAGAAGAAAATGTACTTAGGTAATCTGACTTGTTTAGGTGAACTTTAGCCATTGAAATTGTAGCTTGGCTTAGTTTAGAGAAGGAATTGGAATTATTTTGAGTTGAAGAAGGTTTTGATAGAAAGGGGTATATATATACATTTCCAAAAGAATATTAAAGAAAGGAATCCACAGAGGGAATAGAAACATGCATGCATACACAATATTTACTTTACTAAAATTCTCCACTTTCTTGGTCACATGCTTCTAGCTAAATTAATAACGTGCCATTATTAATTTACACCTTATAATTTATTTATTTTTGAACTGGTCAAATGAATTAATTTGTCTCTTATATTACTGGTTTTTAGTTTTGTGTATACTTCTCATTTAATAACAAGTTATGGGTTAAAGTATTTTTAAGTAGGGGAGTTTTCAAAAATACCAAGTTTTTGGATAAAAATTACATGCCCCTACCGAATCATTGAAAAATACCATATAAAATACCAACTTTATTTACAAATTTAGGAGAGAGAGTTTTTTGAGTGTGATTATTGTGGTGTGTGGTATGATATAATAGTGTTGGAAAATGAAAAAGAGTGTGTTTTTTTTGGTATTTTGATAAATAAATTTTAAAGTGTAATTTTGGGGGTGAAAGTTGTTATTTGTGTAAAAATTTCTTTTAAGTATGATATTATCCGACATAAGAAGTTGTAGAGTACTCTCTCTATCCTAATTTATTATATTTATATTTTTTGGTCAATTTCAAAACGAGCGACATACTTTTGTATTTAGTAATAATTTAATTTTAAGATACCTATTTTATCCTTAAATGAAATGATTTATAGTCACACAAACATACATTATTTATTTTACACCATAAATTTCAAAAGTTTTTCTTTCTGTTATATAGGAATAAGTTATGCCTCATAACTTTATGGGTTGTGAAATTAGAACAGACACAAAATTAGCGCAATTCACACTTAATTATTAGAAGATATAATGGAAAACATATGGAAAAGAGAATAACAGAAAAGGCACTATATACCTTTGTTACATAATGGAAGCTTCTCTTTTGCATATTCAAATATAAAATCTAAAAATGATGAAAGAATATATTTTGATGAAGAGCATTACGTCTAATTCTGTTACATCTGTGAATAGGATTATGTTCATATGTTCTCCTACAATGGTATTGTGCATTATGATAAAAAATGATAATGTAAACCACTTGGCTGAATAAAGGGAATAAGTATATTAACACAGGTTCACTTGACTTGATCAATTTCTCCAAAGAGAGTGCACTGTAGTTTTTTTTTTTTCCAATTATAGGTACACATGAATCGAAAAGAACTTATATTATAGATGGCTATGAATAGAAATTTGGACAACTAGTCTGTCATGCTCCGGAAGAATACTCTTGGTATGGTCGACACTTGAAGAACCATTACTGATTCTCTAAGGGAACCACTTGGCATCATCATCACATCACATTCAATCAGCGCAAGTAAATATATACTCAAGAAAAATTAGGTAGTACCCAAACAACTAAATCTTTATATAAATAATAATTTCCAATAAACAAGAGTTGGAACGTAATAACAATCGACTATCGCTAATCATTGAAGCCTCTATCCAAAGTTAGAAGGCATCAAGACAATCCGAGGCTGCCTCAAATAAATAATAATAATCGAGATGAAACAGAAAAAGATTCTTCAGAATAGCAAGGAGAGATCACCAAATTGTTTTTTAAATGATGCGCCTGTTGAGTATCTCTATCACCTATATTTGCGTCAAAAAATCACGCAGACCCAAATGGTCATCAGTATATTGAATATACTGGTATGTAAGATGGCTCAAGAAACAAGTAAGACTCAGTACAAATCAACCCAATAAGCTCAAACAATCAACTCAACAATCCATAAATCAACTCAGGTGTAAAATCTCTCGTCCAGGGATATTTTGATAATTTTTCAAGATGTGACATTAAAATAGAAAGTAGGTTCTTTTTTTTTTAAATGGAGGGAGTAATGGATATGACAAAGGAAGACAAAACGTTTTTTCCAATTACAGACATTACAATAAAAGCAATTGACCTCAGAGACATAATAAAGATTCAATATATTGGAAAGCACTAAACCTATTAAATTGCAAGGAAATAGGGACCTCATCTTCATCCTCAAATTGATTTTCTTCAATAATAGTATTTCCAAATTCACGTCCCTTTAACTTTTTTTTTATTTTCCAACACTATTATATCACACCACACACCACAATAATCACACTCAAAACACTCTCTCTCCTAAATTTGTAAATAAAGTTGGTATTTTACATGGTATTTTTCAATGAGTTCGGTAGGGCATGTAATTTTATCCCCAAACTTGTATATTTGTGAAAACAGCCCTATTGAAAAAGTTTTAAATATTTATCTTGAACTTTGAACAATTTAACTATATTGAACATTAAAAAAAATCTCAAAAATTAAGTTAAAGGGACGAAAGAAATAGTATTCAAATTTAGTGTTTCAAAAAGTCAACACATTTGTCATTTTTCACCAATAGAAAAGAGAACAATTTGTCCTTTTGAATCTATAAACAGTGCATCCATTGCTATGATAGACAAAATATTTCATCCACAAAGTGAAGATTTCTCTTCTTAGGCTAACATAAGACATTGTACTTAGGTTTGAGTAAACTCTAGACATTGAAATTGTAGCTTGGCTTAGTTTAGAAAAGGAATTGGAAATAGTTTGAGTTGAAGAAGGTTTTAACAGAAAGGGGTATATGTATACACACTTCCAAAAGAATATTAACGAAAGGGAATAGAAACATGCATGCATGCACAATATGTACTGTACTAAAGTTCTCCACTTTCCTATCACTTGCTTCTGGCTAATGGCAGTCGAAACGTGCCATTACTAAATTACACGTTTTAATTTGATTTTTTTTGAACTGGTCAAATGAGTTAATATGTCTCTTATATCAGTAGTTTTCTGGTGTAACAACCCATCTTGAGATAAAAAGTCCACATCGGCAAAATGCAAAAGAAATGTTGGATATATAAGTAAATAAGTCTTACCTACTAGTAACACGTTTTAAAGCTGTGAGTGCTTAGGCCCGAAGCGAACAATATCATTAGCAGGCTGAGTCATTATAGATGGTGTCAGAGTCACTCCCGTGTCAGCGTTGCCGATGTGGGCCAGAGTTCAACTGAGTTTAGGCAAATCTCGGTGAGGCAGAGCTGTAACACCCCAATTTTTTTTAAAGCTAAGACTGAGCAATCCTTCATATGATATAAGATTTTAATTGATAATTTTTAATTGAACATAGTTGTTAAAGTCAATTTCTTAGTGTGGTAATAGAATTGAAGATGATCTAAAGCTACGCGAACCCTCTCGTACGAAATTAAACTAAAAACTTTCTTAGCGCTTGAGTTCAAATGTAAGATTTTATTAAAGTTAGGTGGACCAATGACTTTCAGGTTGTATATATATGCTAGGATCAATTCCTAAGTATTTAAAGTATATTAGATGTGATTTAGAGTCATACGGGATCTTTTACATCAAGCCAAGTCCAAAAGATTTCTACCAACTAAGTTTTCGTATGAGTTGATAGAAGGGTCAACTTCAAATGACCATATCTCATGAAATATTATGAGTTATATGTCTCATAATGTATCAAATTAAATATCTTTGAATTATCTTTCTAAGCATCCAATTTCGCATTAATCGGAGTCCAAATTAAAAGGTTATGACCATTTTATTGGAGACATGCAGAGTTGTCCGAAGTCCGCATCGTGGACTGGACGCAGACTCTTCTAGACAAGTTAATGACGTCCTTTTTATTATGTTATGAGGTTATTTTAATTCTATAACGTTTTGGGGTTTATTTTAGTGTCCCAAAACGCATAAAAATCAGTTTTTCCATAAATAAAACCCCCACCTTCACTCCTAAACATAAAAACTCAAGAATCATCAAGAAAATCATTAGCTTTCAAGATCCATCATCAAGGTAAATTATTCTCCATAAATTTCAAGCTTTCCAACCCAAATTTCTCCATCTATTCATGAATCTCTAAGAGTTGGTGGTGAGATTCAGGGCATTCGGCCACTATCATTTTATCTTCATTTATAGTCTTTACATTTATATAGACAACAAGTTATGTGTACTATTCCAGAGATGTACTAGATGCTTTTTATACTTATGACACTAGATTTTGGAATATTTAGTGAGTATTTCTTTCCTTCCGTTGTGACCTGACTCCTTTTGGAAGTCTCACATGTGATCCTACTTTTCGACTTACACATCGGGTTGAATTGAGATGCGTACTATCATGACCTCGATTTCTGGATCTTGACATAATCACAACATTAGAGGTAAAAATCTCATTCCTCATGGTACAAACTTTAATTAATTTCTTTTTTTCCCTGTTTCCAATTACAAAGGGAAGATGGAGATACAATTATAATTACATAGAAAAAGTCACTAGGAAGAAATTGAACTTATCACTTGTAATGCAATCAAATTGTGTTATGGATTAGACCACAAACAGTTACAAGAGCCATAACTAACGATTGATCAATATGAGATTCCACCACCAATGTTAATACATCATCTCCAAATAGTACTCCTGAACTTACTTGCTTTTGTTTTACCTGATAATAAACACAAAGTCACCAACACCATTATTAGTAAAAGAATTAACTTATTAACATTGCTAGTGTAATTTTTTTTATTACTGTATTTTAGTTGTAGTAGGTAGTTTGTCTTGTTTTATTTCTAGGTTTTTAATACGAATATGATTACATGTATTCATCTTTTCGGTGATTTGACAGGTTAATTACCTCCGCGACTAGTCCGCCATGTTGGTTCACAATCTTGGTAGATTTTGTGCCAAGAATAATGTTGTAGCAACTTTCTTTAGAAGAATTACATCCCAATGTAACATTATAGTAGTTCAGTTTATATCCCCTACAGATATTATGAATTGTCTTAACTTGAAACCATGGCATTTTTTTACTAGTCACTCCATCATAACTCCATTTATAGCCATCCCAATGTCCAAATACTGGAACTTTCTGTTCAAAAAAATAATATGTTGAAAATTAATTAAATAAATATACAACATTTAAGAAATTTAACATGGGGCACTAAAGCGTTTGTAAAACTAAAATGATAATTTGCGTGCTTGGCTCGTAGAAAATAGTCAGTTTACTTACCCTATTTCTTATAGAAAAGAGGATTTTGCCACTGAAATCCATGAGATGAACTTGTTTGCTACGTTTAATGTTGTAGTTGTCAATTCTGTAAACAATTTGTCCTTTTGAGTCATAAACCGTGCATCCATTTCCATGATAGACAAGAGATTTCATCCACAAAGTGAAGGTTTCTCTTCTTGGGCTAACATAAAAGTTATAAGAGCAAATAGAAGAAAAAGATGATGATGATGAAGAAGAAGAAGAAAATATAAGTAATTTGACTTGTTTAGGTGAACTTTAGCCATTGAAATTGCAGCTTGGCTTAGTTTAGAGAAGGAATTGGAAATATTTTGAGTTGAAGAAGGTTTTGATAGAAAGGGGTATATATATACATTTCCAAAAGAATATTAAAGAAAGGAATCCACAAAGGGAATAGAAACATGCATGTATTTTAATATGTACTTTACTAAAATTCTCCACTTTCTTGGTCACTTGCTTCTAGCTATATTAATTAATAACGTGCCATTATTAATTTACACCTTATAATTTTTTTTTGAACTGGTCAAATGAATTAATTTGCCTCTTATATTAGTGGTTTTTAGTTTTGTGGATACTTCTCATTTAATAACAAATTATGGGTTAAAGTATTTTTAAGTATGATATTATCCAACATAATAAGTTGTAGAGTACTTTCTCTATCTTAATTTATGAGATTCACATTTTTTGATCAATTTCAAAACGAGCGACATATTTTTATATTTAGTAACAATTCGATTTTAAGATATCTATTTTATTCTGAATGAAATGATTTATAGTCAAATAAATATACATTACTTATTTTAGACCATAAATTTCAAAAGTTTTTCTTTCTGTTATATAGAAATAAGTTATGCCTCATAACTTTATGGGTTGTGAAATTAGAACAGACACAAAATTAGTGCAATTCACAATTAATTTGAAGATACAATGAAAAACGTACGGAAAGGAGAAAAGAACAGAAAAGACACTATATACCTTTGTTACTTAATGGAAGCTTCTCTTTTACATATCCAAATATAAAATCTAAAAATGATGAAAGAATATTTTTGATGAAGAGCATTACATCTAATTCCTTTACATCAGTGAATAGGTTTATGTTTATATGTTTTCCTACAATGGTATTGTGCATTATTATAAAAAAAATGATAATGTAAACCACTTGGCTGAATAAAAGGAATAAGTATATTAACACATGTTCATTTGACTTGATCAATTTCTCCAAAGAGAGTGTACTGTTGTTTTTTTTTTTTTTCAATTATAGGTACACATGAATCGAAAAGAACTTATATTGTAGATGGCTATGAATAGAAATTTGGACAACTAGTCTGTCATGCTCCGGAAGGATACTCTTGGCATAGTCGACACTTGAAGAACCATTACTGATTCTCTAAGAGAACCACTTGGCCTCATCATCACATCACATTCAATCAGTGAAAGTGAATATATACTCAAGAAAATAAGGTAGTACCCAAACAACTAAATCTTTATATAAATAATAATTTTCAATGAACAAGAGTTGGAACGTAATAACAATCGACTATCACTAATCATTGAAGCCTCTATCCAAGTCTAGAAGGCGTCAAGACAATCCGGGGCTGCCTCAAGGAAATAATAATAATAATCAACAGAAGAAGGCTCTTCAGAATAGCAAGGAAGGATCACCAAGTCTAGAATGCAAAGATTGGTCTTCAATGATGAGCCTGTTGAGTATATCTATCACCTATATCTGCGTCAAAAAATGACACAGGCCCAAATGATCGTCGGTACATTGATTATACTGGTATATAAGATAGTTCAAGAAACAAGTAAGACTCAATACAAATCAACCAAATAAGCTCAAACAATCAACTCAGCAATCCATAAATTAACTTACGCCTTGTGAAATCTGTCGTCCAGGGGTATTTTGATAATTTTTTGAGGTGTGACATTAAAATAGAAAGTAGGTTATCCTTCTTAAAACGGAGAGTAATGGATATGACAAAGGAAGACAAAACGTTTTTTCCAATTACATACATTACAATAAAAGCAATTGACCTCAAAGACAAAATAAAGATTCAATATATTGGAAAGCACTAAACCTATTAAATTGCAAGGAAATAGGGACCTCATCTTCATCCTCAAATTGATTTTCTTCAATACTATTATTTCCAAATTCACATAGCTTGTAAAATGTGCAATCCCTCAAATTATAACGTATGACCATTTTGGGAATGTGCAAAATCATGAAGGCCTCCTCCTCTTTCTCCGCTCTAACAACACAAAGCACAACCATCGCTAAGTAATCCCAATCCGTTGGGTCTTGATAATGTCGAATCATATGAGGGAATGCGTTAACGAGATCTTCAACATTCACTTGGTATTTCAAGTACCACTCCGTCCCATCGTGATCCATCTCGTAAATGTTGAAGAAAGTGTGCTTCTGACGGCTATACAATTGTTCTGGATACAAATATCCACCAGACTCTCCATTATAAGCAACTTGACCAATGTTAGGCATGGGAAACTTATCGAATATTTCTTGTTCTATGTTGAAGCGTAACGAATTGTCACCACATTCCCAATAAATTGCACCATTCCAATAAACTCCAGTATACGTGAATCCTATATCGTAACGAGCAAGAAATGATGGACCCACAACTCTCCATTTCTTAGATTCAGATGAATAAACCTCCACTTGATAGTGGTGCTCATCATCGGGAAACACTTCATCAGACAATCGAATGCAAACCACTTTGTAAATTGGCGATTTCCAAGGATCAAACGCTACACTACAAGAAAAAAGACTTTTAACGACCATTTCTTAACGACGAGAAATGAATCCGGTCGTTATAAATATACTTATAGTGATCAAATTCTTTTCCGGTCGTTATAAATATACTTATAGTGACCAAATATTTTTCCGGTCATTATAAATATACCTATAGTGACCAAAATTTTTTTCGGTCGTTATAAATATACTTATAGCGACCAAATTATTTTACGATCGTTACAAATACACTTATGGTGACCAATTTTTTTTCTGATTATTATAAATACACTTATAGTGACCAAATCTTTTTCTAGTCGTCAAAAATAAATTTTAATCTAACATTAACAAGGGGACAAATTTGATTTTTAAAAAGCATAACATGCCATCGTTGAAACATATTAGTTAGTGTACAAATATATTTAACTAATATATATGAGAATAAAGAGATCAGACCAAATCATGTTATAAGTATAACAAGTGGTATTTTGTTAATCATTCTGATAAAAATCTTCCATCTTTTATAATTTTGCTTATTCCATAAAAAAAAGTTTAATAAAAAGAAAAAAATATTAATGTATTATTTTCTAATAACTCTATCCATCATTTATATTATAGTCAATTATATAAAATTTTGAAATATTATAAAAGTATTTAGTTACAATCTTTTTGACATAATTTTTTTAACTTAAATATTTTCTTGATATAGTTTTTATATATGTTTTTATTTTGAGAGACAATTTCTTCATCTTTACTTGACATTTTTAAAGATGCAAGATGAAGTAGGTCAAAACAAAAAATTGTAATGAAACAAAAAATTAACAATAAAAGTAATAATATTAAATATGTAATTATGAGCTTATGAGATTAATTTAAGGTAGAAAAGTTATATAAATTTGGTCGTAAGTAATTTTCTCAAGAGGAAAGATGTTTCTCCACTTGCAAATTACCTCGATCAATAGACTTAAGAATCAGTATCCAGTAATAATGTTTCTTCTAATAAAAAAAATATATTGTGCTGATTTTTTTTTCATATTAGTTGTGAAACCAACAGGTGTATACAAAGATAAATTGGTTGTTTAAGTTAGAAAAGTATAACGTGAAATTTTACAAACAGAAAATTTAAAAACTTTACATGACATATAATCAATAACTAATTAATTAAGAAATCGTGATTTTTTTATTATTTAAAATTTAAGATGATATAATTGATTTGTATCTCATTATAATTTTAATGATATTGAATTATTTATATTAGGTGAATACCATTAGTATAAAAAATGAAACTAAAAGAAGTTGAGGATTTTATCAATGAAGCAATGTGCAAAAAGTCAATAACTTAAGGTGCAAAATAAAAAACAAACAATTTTATGTCTAGAACTAGGAAGCCCAACTTTCTTTTTATATGGTTGTGAGAACAGAAATAAATTTTATATTTCATTGCCTAGATATGCTAACGATGAATTGATCGTTGCAAAATTTTAAAATTTTAAAAGGACCGTCGTCTTCGTCATCGCCGTCAACTAACTATCCACCTTCACCGCCGGCCGAGGTGACTTCATCGCCGCCATCATCTTCCGCTGTCTCTTCGTCTTCCTCTTCTCCTAACTCTCCACCTACCGATCTACCGCCTGAAGCGACTTCCTTACCGTCATCCTCTCGATCCGTATTGCCACCGGTGACGGTGGTGGTGATCAGCTCTTGCGCCGCCTGTAAGTTCTTAGGGCAGATCTGTACAGAGAATTGCGTGTTGGCAACTTATTTTCCTCTTGAGGATCCGATCAAGTTCAACGCTGTTCATCGTGTCTTTGGTGCCAGCAATATCATCAAGTTGTTGCAGTTTGTATATCTACAGTCAAGACCGCAAGATTCAAGATCGCAAGATTCAGTCAAAGCAAGATTCCGACGACATCTCAGATCTACAACCATTTTCCGGCCAGAAACAGCTTCCAGAAAATACGGCAACTATTTTCCGGCGACATCTGTTTCAAAAACAACCCAGGTTCTATTGTTCCTCCTCTTTATACCATTTACCGGCGACATCATCCCTTGATTACTGCTTTTGAATACTTTGTTACTTTGATTTTACTTTGATTTTTTTATACCTTTGGTTATTTGGTTACATTCCTGCTTTTTATTACTGCTGTTATAGTCACTCTCCGGCGACCAGGTTCTATCATTCCTCATTTTTCTACTTCTTGACTACACTAATTCATTTGCGAATTTCCTTCATAAACATTTCCTAGACTCTGTTCTATTATTCTAGACTCTTGCTTCATTCCTCACTGTTCTAGACTCTTGTTTCCGTTTTTTTACTGTCTATTGTTGCTCTTGAATTCTGTGTCGGCTACTGTTTTTGCTTGAATACTCTTTGACTCTGTGATACTTTGATTCTTTGCTTTATACTATTGCTGTTACATTTACTTCTTTATATTAGTGACTACATTATTGCTGTTGCTATTGTATTGTGTGATATTGTACTGCTGGGTTGTATTGTTGTTGTATTGGTTCGTAGTTGGTGGCGTCCGGATCTGATGGTAGAGTAAGGTCATGTCGTTGGTTGGGGTCGGGGGTAAGAGGTGGGGGTGGTAGGAAGGGCACGGGCTATTCTAAGTTAAGGGTAGGATCGTGGAATATAGGTACACTTACAGGGAAATCCATAGAGCTAGTAAAGTGTCTTAAGAGGAGACAAATTAATATAGCGTGTGTTCAGGAGACTAGATGGGTAGGGACCAAAGCTCGGGATGTAGACGGGTTCAAGTTATGGTACTCGGGGGGTTCTAGGGACAGAAATGGTGTAGGTATACTAGTAGATGAGGACCTTAGGGATTATGTGGTGGAGGTTAGGAGGTTTAACGATGGGATGATGTCTATTAAACTGGTGGTGGGTAAGCATGTAGTGACTGTAGTTAGTACCTATGCGCCTCAAGCAGGTCTAGAGGAGGAAGTCAAGAGGCTCTTTTGGGAAGAATTGGATGAGGTGGTGAGGGGCATACCAATGACGGAAAAGCTTTTCATTGGGGGAGACTTTAACGGACATATTGGGGCTACCAGTAGTGGGTTTGAAGATGTCCATGGAGGCTTTGGTTTTGGGGAAAGGAATGGAGGGGGGACGTCTCTCTTGGATTTTGGCAAAGCCTTTGAGTTAGTTATTGCTAACTCATGTTTCCAGAAGAGGGAAAGTCACTTGATAACCTTTCAGAGTGCGGTAGCTAAAACTCAAATTGATTACCTACTTCTACGAAAAGGTGATAGAAGCCTTTGTAAGAATTGCAAAGTTATTCCGAGTGAGAGTATTTCCACTCAACATAGGCTTCTAGTGATGGACATAGAGATTAAGAGAGAAAAGAAGAGGAAGATTGTCTATGCCCAACCGAGGATTAGATGGGGGGGTCTAACTCCTGCCCTCTCGCTTAAGATGGAAGGAAAGTTGAGAGACTTAGAGGCCTGGAGTAGTAGTGGAGATGTGAATAATATGTGGGACAATACTGCTGGTTACATTCGAAAGGTAGCCTCTGAGGTACTAGGGGTTTCGAGAGGAACCTTTGGGGGACGTCGAGGTGATTGGTGGTGGAATGAAGAAGTTCAAGACAAAGTAAAAGCTAAGAAGGTGGCCTATACAAAGTGGTTGGAGTGTAGGGAGGAGGATGAAAAACAAAGGCTTAAGGAGATTTATAAGACGGCTAAGTCAGAAGCAAAGATGGCGGTGACGAGTGCTAAGACAGCAGCGTTTGAGCGCCTATATGAGGAGTTAAGTGATAAAGGCGCGGACAAGCGAATGTATAGGCTTGCTAAAGCGAGAGAAAGGAAAGCTCGCGACTTGGATCAAGTGAAGTGCATCAAGGATGAGGAGGGGGAAGTGTTAGTGGATGTGACTTCTATTAAACAAAGGTGGCAAGCTTACTTTTATAAACTTTTAAATGAAAAAGGAGATAGTGATATTGAGCTGGGCGAGTTAGCATATTCCGAAAGTCATCGAGACTTTGGTTATTGCAGGCGGTTCAGAGTTGAGGAGGTTAGAAGGGCTATTAGTAGGATGAAGAGAGGGAGGGCGCTCGGACCGGATGAGATTCCGATAGATTTTTGGAAGAGCATGGTCAAGGATGGCATAGAGTGGCTGACTAGACTGTTCAATACTATCATGAAGACGGCTAAGATGCCGGAGGAATGGAGGAGGAGTACAATGGCCCCACTGTACAAGAACAAAGGTGATATTCAAAGTTGTAATAATTACAGGGGTATCAAGTTGTTAAGTCATACTATGAAGGCATGGGAGAGAGTGGTGGAGATGAGGGTGAGAAAAGTAGTTTCTATCTCAGAAAACCAGTTTGGATTCATGCCAGGACGGTCGACTACTGAAGCGATCCACCTTGTTCGGAGATTAGTGGAGAAATACAGGGAAAGTAAGAAGGACCTTCATATGGTGTTCATTGATCTTGAGAAGGCCTATGACAAAGTCCCGAGGGATGTCCTATGGAGGTGTTTGGAGATGAAAGGCGTCCCAATGGCATATATTAGAGTGATAAAGGACATGTATGACGGGGCCATAACTCGGGTAAGAACGGTGGGAGGAGATTCTGAATATTTTCCTGTTCAGATGGGACTTCACCAAGGATCTGTGCTAAGCCCTTTTTTATTTTCCTTGGTGTTGGATGAGCTGACGCGATCTATCCAGGAGGGAGTCCCATGGTGTATGTTGTTTGCAGATGACATAGTACTGATTGATGAGACCCGGACCAAAGTTAATGATAGGTTGGAGGTTTGGAGACACGCTTTGGAGACTAAAGGATTTAAACTGAGCAGGACCAAAACAGAATACTTGGAGTGCAAATTCAGTGTAGCGAGGGAGGAAGCAGACATTGATGTGAGACTTGCAGCTCACCTTATCCCCAAGAAGGAAAGCTTCAAGTATCTGGGGTCTATCATCCAGAGTAGTGGGGATATCGACGATGATGTCACACATCGTATTGGGGCGGCTTGGACAAAATGGAGGTTGGCCTCTGGAGTATTGTGTGATAAGAAGATACCATCTAAACTCAAAGGTAAGTTCTATAGAATGGTGGTTAGACCTGCTTTGTTGTATGGGGTGGAGTGTTGGCCAATAAAGGATGTACATGTTCAGAAAATGCAGGTCGCAGAAATGAGGATGTTACGATGGATGTGTGGTCACACCAGGAGCAACAAGATTAGGAACGAGGTCATTAGGGAGAAGCTAGAGGTGGCCCCTGTAGCTGACAAAATGAGGGAAGCGAGACTGCGATGGTTTGGACATGTACAGAGAAGGAGTACTGATGCCCCTGTTAGAAGGTGTGAGAGATTAGATGTGGGAGCTATACGTAGGGGTAGAGGTAGACCAAAAAAGTATTGGGGGGAGGTGATTAGAAACGATATGGTGAAACTTGATCTCACCAAGGACATGACCTTAGATAGGAAGGAGTGGAGGTCGAGAAATAGAGTAGCAGGCTAATAGGGAGGATAGGAAGGAGTGGTAATTGTCTGTCTTTTATATGTTATTTATCTGCCTTTATATGTTTACTATCTTGTATCTAGGTATTATTATGTGCTCTTCTCTTTTTGCCTGTGTATCGTATCTAGCGTGTTCTGCTGATGGGTTTTTGTGACGAGGGTTTCCAGGAAACAGCCTCTCTACCTATGTGGTAGTGGTAAGGTCTGCGTACATCTTACCCTCCCCAGACCCCACTTGTGGGATTTCACTGGGTATGTTGTTGTTGTTGTTGTATTTCATTGTGGTTAATCTTTGATTTTGCGAAAAAGAAAAAGGAAGATAATAGTTATTAGGAGTATTATTAATAATTTTACATGAAGTTTTTATGCTTGTCTTTTGAAAGGCCATGCAGTTTGAAGAACTCATTCTCAGAAAAAGTGTAAAGAAGTATAAGCGATAGAAAAATTTTGAAGCACAGGTTGAATGCATTTCATATTTCAGAAATTGTTTAAAAATGTTCTAGTTTTTATTTTATTAAGAGTTAAAAAATATAATATTATATAAATTTGTATGTCTATATTTTTGTAACTTTACGCAATATCATTCTTTGTAGTGAACTATGAATTTTATATGAATATAATAAATTTGTATGTTTTCATATGTGCATGTATTTGTATGTTTCTGTGTGTAAATCCATACACAGTTTGCACTTTTGCAGATTTGATTTGTGGTTATGATTAAGGTTTTAATAACTAGAACTGAAGGGAGCCTTGGAGTAATTGGTAAAGATGTTGTCAATGCAAGGTAATACTACTGTACAATAGATTCTTGTTGTTAGACCCCTCCTCGGAAGTGCATCGGGCTTGCCTTTTTTTTTTAATAACTAGAATATCAATTAGTGAAGGAAAAATTTGGTTGCTATAAAAAAATGTATAACGACCGAATTTTTGTCGTCGTTAAAGCTTTTTTTAACGACCAGATTTAATTCGGTCGTTAACTTTTAACGTCAGAGCTACTAATGATCGGTGACGACGGGATTTTTATCGATCGTTATTAACTAATAACGACCGGATTTATACTTTTAACGATTGAATTTCCCATCGTTAAAGACATATTTTCTTGTAGTGCTAGTTTCATCCCAATAACAGCCTTGGAAATTTGTCTATACCCTCCCAGTCTTGGAAGTGTGACGAATTGTTGAGTCGTTGGGTTGTACACATAGTAGTTTTGGTTAGGCTGATCATGAACGCGGAAACTGCAACAAAGCAAAAGCCTATTACAAGATTGCAAGATTCTAATTCCATAAGGGTCGTCTACGAAAGTGAGCTTGTGGAATGGTGATTGAATTGGATTTTGGAGGGTGAAGGGTACAAATTCATGAAAAGGGTTGATCAAGAAAGAAGAGCAGTGCAAAAATAGGCCACGAGCAGGGTTGAAACAGGGGACTCTGAGGCGGGTGAATTCGGGGCTAGTGATTATACAATTCCATTTTTTCGTGACACATTTGCATCGTACGAGTGATTTTACTGGAAGATGCAGGAAGATCTCCGTAAGCAGTTCGTCATTAGAAAACACTACATTTGCAGAAAATGATGATGATGAACAACTTATTTTAATCATCTTCATTATGATTTTAATTTTGCACTTTGATTTTGTGTAGAATTGGAACATGCATATGCTGTATTAAATAGAATGTTTAGCTTGTTGAGAACGTTTTTCTGCAACTACAGCCAAGTGGAGTATTAACTAATCTTTGTCAGAATAAGTCAAAGCCAAATGAACATGTTATTTACTTAAACTTATCAACATTATTTTACTTTGGTTGTTTGGATCTGATTCCTTTAATTCATGTAAGTTGGCTCCCAAGTCAACCCAATTGTCAGTTATCTATAAGATGCCAATTGGAAACTTATGTTGTACTCACTCCATTTCAAAATTCTTCTATAGGAGGATACTCTACTCCCTCCGTTCCATTTTAATATAATTTGTGAGGCAAGATACACTTATTAAGAAGAATATTCAAAGTCAAAATTTAAATCATACTTTCTATTTTTGCCCGTTATGAAGTCATAAATATATAGTTTAATTTGTCTTCTAAAAAATATAAAACTTTAATAGACGAAATTTGTTCTAACTAGTTAGTGGTTAAGATAATTGTTACTTGTTAATTTTTTATTCTTAATGTATTCTAATATTATATATTCTTTAATATTTTGTGTCATTTCATAATGTCATGCATCAACACTTTATAGAATAGGCTTACAATATTATAATGAAAAAGTAGAATAATAATTAAGAATATAATAGAATTATTAAATAATAAGTAATTTAACGATATAATACAACAAATTGAATTGTTTTGGTGATTACATGATAATGAGTTTAACTATACGAAATAATAACTTTTAAAAATAGAAGTACAACCTAAATGGTATTCTAAAAAGGGATGTTTATATAAATTAGTCTCTGGGAACGTGCATTGCATGTTTATCCTAACTATTCAATAGAATTTTTGCACCACAAATAATAAATTTTAAATGATACATATATTTTTGGACTCTAAATCATAAAATAAAATTATATAAATACTATTTTCATTCCTTGTCTACTCTTTTCTTTCCAGTATTTTGATTATGATTATTTTTTAGTAGTCTATTTTACGCGTCACAGCAATTAGGAATTGAGAATCTATATCTTTAGATCAAAGAAGGGTCTAGCTGTTGAAATAATGGTATCCATTGCTATTTGTAAAAATATAACCGCTCGTAAATTGAAGTTAGAAAATCTTGCAAACTTAATGTTACTTTAGTTTAGTGATATATATATATATATATATATTGCTTTAGTTTAAAAATAAAAGCATAATCGGACATATATAAGTCTATGCATATTTTAAAAGCATTTACCTCCTAAAATTAACTATTATGCATGAAAAATAAAAGTTAATTTCTTACATTGTTCTTTTCAATGGAGTTCGAAGATACAATTCTTTATTGATTAATCGATTTATATATTCTTTAAAAATTGCCCATTTTTGAATTTTATAGTATCTTTTGTTTTATCTTTTGAAATGTAAAAATAGGTTTTAAAATAGTAACTAACAATCAAAATTTTAGTTAATTTCAAAGTCTTAAATATTAGAATAATAATAAATTCTTTTTCTTTTTCCTTCATAAATTTTACATAGGAGTGTATTATAAATAATTAACGATTTAATGGCTATAATTTAATAATTTTGAAAGTTCTAAATATTTAAAAAAATGATTAATAACAATTATTGTAAAATTAATTAATTAAGAAATATCCCATAAACTTAGGGAATCAAGTGTTAGTAGAAAACTTTTGCTTGTCTATTTCTTTTTTGGAGGTTTTTTTTTTTTTTTACAATTGTTGTTTCTTTTTTGGCCGATTTTCTTGGATTTTTGTGCCGATTTTCTAGAATTTTCTTAGTAAAAAAATTTGTTGCCTATTAGAGGTGACAAATGAGGCTATTCAATTCTTCCAAAATCAATTTACTGAGGAAAAGAAAGATGGGTTTTTTTCCTTAGTAGATATGGTTCCTTCTCTAATTAGCCATCAAAAGAGGACATAAAAAATGTAGTTTTTGTTTTGGATGAGAATAGTGCAAGTGGTCCAGATGGATTAATAGGACATTTTTATCAAGAATGTTGGGATATCATAGAGAGGGATGTGGTGGGAGTGGTCAAAGCTTTTTACAGGGGGAGAACACTTTCAAAATCCATCACACATACCAATCTGATATTGATTCAAAAAAAGATAAGGTGGTTTCCTTTTCGAATCTGAGACCCATCAGCCTTAGTAACTTTATTAATAAAGTTATTTCAAGGCTAATACACGAGAGATTGGAGAGATATCTTCCTGACGTCATCTTTCCCGATCAATCAGGGTTTGTAAGAGGGAGAAGTATAACTGAAAATGTTCTGTTTGCACAGGAGATTATTGCAGACATTAGGAAAAGAAGCAAAGTAGCTAATGTGGTGCTCAAACTTGATATGACAAAGGCTTATGATAAAGTTAATTGGGATTTCTTAATGGTTGTGCTAAACAAGATGGATTTCAATAATATTTTCATGGATAAGATATGGAAACTGATTGCTTATAATTGGTATTCCATTTTAATTAAAGGGAAGGTTTGCATATTCTTTCACTCTAGTAGGGGTGTCAAACAAGGGGACCACTATTTCCCTCTTTATTCATTCTGGTAGCTAAAGTCCTATCTAAGGCTTTGAATAACTTGTTTAATTATGCAGGATTTCGGGGATATGGGCTACCAAGGTGGAGTGAGCAGATCAATCACTTATATTGTGCTGATGACACAATAATTTTTGTTAAGGCTGATGACACCTCTTTGATATTGCTTATAGAGGTTTTAATTGAATATGAAAAGCTATATAGGCAGCAAAATTAATAAACAGAAGAGTGTCTTCTATGTTTATCATAAGGCTGCCCATGTGGACATCAAAAGAGTGGAAGATCACACTGGATTTTAAAGAGGTAAGTTTCCACTAACCTATTTGGGTTGTCTAGTAGGTTATGCAAAGAAAAAGAAGTCACATTTTGCATATCTCATTAAAAAAATGCAGGCAAAGCTTCAAACTTGGAAAGGGAAGATGTTATCTTTTGGAGGAAAAGTTGTCTTGATTAATAGTGTTTTCCAAAGTATTCCTATTTATCAATTGTCAGTATTTATCCCTCTCAAGTGTGTTATTCATGATCTACATAGAATCTTTGCTAGATTTCTATGGAACTATGAGGAGGAGGATAGAAGCAAGCATTGGTTGGCCGGCCTGGGAGGAGGTATCTTTACCAAAGAAGGAGGGTGGTTTGGATTTTAGGTCACTGTTTGATGTCTTTAGAACTTTGTTTGCTAAAATTTGGTGGAACTTTAGAGTAAAAAAAAATCCTTGTGGTCAAATTATATGTGGAATAAATATTGTAAGAGGTTTAGGCCTCAGGTGGTTGAATGGAATGGGGGATCCTTAACATGGAAACATATGCTTAGAACAAGAGATTATTTTGATAAGAAAATTTGGTGGCAACCTAACAATGGGCAGTCCAGCATAATGTTTGATAATTGGACTCAATTGGGCTCTTTATGCTATTTTCTACCAATAACTTATTCTAATGAGTTAATGGAGAAGGATATTGATCAACTTATGCTAAATGGACATTGAAAGGAAGACTTATTGGGAGACATTTTTCCTCAAGAAATTGTGCATCATATTCAAACTAATCTGTAACTGGGGTCAGAAAAGGAGGCTTTCAATAGTCCTTTCTAGCTGTTGTCCAAGTATGGATGTTTTTCTACCAAATCAATCTGGAAGGCTATGAGAAGTCCTGGATCTATTATTGTATACTTTAAAAGAGTACGGAAGAAAGGGATACCTTTTAAAGTCTCCTTTTTCATTCGGAGGATGATTAAAAAAAGGATTCCTATTGGGGAGTTCTGGATTAGTATTGGAGTGGAAGAAGAAATATTATGTTGTTGATGTCATCAAAAAAAAAGAGAGACCTTTTATCATCTTTTCATCTCTTGTCCTATATCAAAGCTGCTATAGGAGTTTTTTGCTGGGGAGGTTGGGTTATGTGGGCTTTTCCTTTTCTCAAAGGAGACTATTCTTAAATGATGGAATGTTGATTGCTTTATTAAGCTTAAATTCATATTTAATGTTGTTCCTTGCTTCATTTTATGGGAAATTTGGAAGAGAAGGAATAAAATTAAATATGGGGAAAAACTGAGCTTGCAAGGTATGATTGTGGAAATCAGCAGAAACTTGTATAGATTGGCTAAACATAAATACCCTTGGCTGAAAAATATTCCCGAAAATTAGGCTGACTTATCCTTTTTTGTTGGTTATAAACCTCTCATTGTTCCTAAGATCATTTACTGGAAACTTCCTAGTAAATCCCTTCTCCTCAAACTCTAAATCCCTTCTCCTTACATCTGTGTACGACTTTTGGCGGCTCTGGGCTGCCTTTAACCTTTCTCGTATAGTCTTCACCTTTTCCATGGACTGGTGGACAAGGTCTGGCCCAATCAGCCCAGCCTCTCCAACCTCGAACCACCCAATGGGCGATCTACATCTTCTCCCATACAAGGCCTCGTAAGGGGCCATTCGGATACTCGCATGATAACTGTTGTTGTATGCGAATTCAATTAAGGGTAAATGGTCGTCCCAATTTCCTTTGAAGTCAAGAATGCATGCTCTCAACATGTCTTCCAACGTCTGGATGGTGCGTTCTGCCTGGCCATCCGTCTGTGGATGAAAGGCCGTGCTCAAGTTCACCTTAGTACCCAGCCCTTTCTGGAACGACTTCCAGAAGTGAGAGGTAAATTGGGCTCCTCTGTCTGAAATAATAGACAAGGGAACTCCGTGCAATCTCACTATCTCCTGAATATATATTCTGGCATAATCTTCGGCAGTGTTAGTCGTCTTGACTGCTAAGAAATGTGCTGATTTCGTCATTCTGTCTACAATTACCCATATGGAGTCATGTTGCCTCCGGGATTTCGGTAAACCCGCGACAAAGTCCATGTTCACCATCTCCCACTTCCATTCTAGAATTTCAAAATTCTGAGCCAGACCACTTGGCCTTTGGTGCTCAACCTTGACTTGCTGGCAGTTGGGGCATCTGGAAACGAATTCTGCGATGTCCCTCTTCATTCCACTCCACCAATAGACTTCTTTCAAGTCGTGATACATCTTGGTGGAACCTGGATGGATGGAGTACTTAGCATTATGGGCCTCAGCTAAAATCCTTTCTCGAACACCATCAACATTAGGGACACATAATCTGTTCTGGTACCTCAGTACCCCATCTCCCCCTTTGGAAAAGGCCATCACTTTTTGCTTCTGAACATCTTCTTTTAGTTGGAGTATAATGGGATCTCGATCCTGCTTCTCTTTAACTTCAGTCACCAGGGATGATGAAGACCCATTTTGAACACTAACTCCTCCTTCATCATTCTCTTCAAGTTGGACCCCCAATCGGGCCAACCTGTGCACCTCTCTCACCAGTTCTTTCTTTTCTTCATCAACATGGGCCGTGCTACCCATAGACAACCTGCTAAGAGCATCAGCAACAACGTTAGCCTTACCTGGGTGGTACATGACGCTCATATCATAGTCCTTGAGCAACTCTAACCATCTCCTCTGTCGCAAATTGAGCTCTCTTTGGCTGAATACATACTGCAAGCTCTTATGGTCTGTGAACACATCCACATGCACTCCATACAAGTAGTGGCGCCAGATTTTAAGTGCGAACACAACGGCTGCCAACTCAAGATCATGGGTAGGATAGTTTCGTTCATGAACCTTAAGCTGTCTGGAAGCATAGGCTACCACCCTTCCTCTTTGCATTAACACGCACCCCAACCCAACTCTAGATGCGTCACAGTATACCACGAAGTCATCTGTTCCGTCAGGCAATGTCAACACAGGTGTAGTGGTTAACCTGGTCTTCAGCTCTTGGAAACTTTTCTCACATTCGTCAGACCATTGGAACTTAGCCCCTTTTTGGGTCAGTTTGGTCAATGGTGCAGATAGGGAAGAAAACCCCTCCACGAACCTCCGGTAGTAGCCTGCCAACCCCAAGAAGCTTCTTATGTCAGTCGGAGAGGTTGGCCTTGGCCAGCTTGCCACCGCCTCAATCTTCTGGTTATCCACTCGAATACCATCACCCGAAACCACATGGCCTAGGAAAGCCACTGACTTAAGCCAGAATTCACACTTGGAGAACTTAGCATATAACTCGTGGTCCTTAAGAGTTTGAAGGACAACTCTGAGATGTTTAGTATGCTCTTCCTCATCCTTCGAATATATCAAAATATCATCAATGAAGACGATTACAAACATATCCAAGTAGGGTCTAAATACTCTGTTCATCAAGTCCATAAAGGCTGCTGGTGCATTGGTCAACCCAAAGGACATCACTAAGAATTCAAAATGACCATATCTTGTCCTGAAAGCTGTCTTTGGGATATCACACTCCCTCACCTTTAACTGATGGTAACCCGATCTGAGGTCTATTTTTGAAAAACATGAGGCACCCTGAAGTTGGTCGAACAAGTCGTCAATCCTAGGAAGAGGATATTTGTTATTGACTGTGACCTTGTTCAATTGCCTATAATCTATACACATTCGAAGCGTCCCATCTTTCTTTCGCACAAACAACACTGGAGCACCCCACGGAGAAACACTAGGTCTAATAAAATCCTTCTCTAACAGGTCTTTCAACTGTTCTTTCAGCTCCTTCAGTTCAGCGGGGGCCATCCTATATGGCGGAATTGAAATAGGCTGTGTATCGGGGAGTACATCAATACCGAAGTCAATCTCCCTATCAGGAGGGACTCCAGGTAAATCCTCCGGGAACACCTCAGGAAACTCATTAACAACTGAGACCGACTCAAGAGTAGGGGTCTCAACATTATCAGCTTTAACTCTTACTAGGTGGTAGATACACCCCTTCGAGATCAACTTCCTTGCCCTCAGGTAAGAAATAATTATACCCTTGGGTGCAACATAACCTCCCTTCCATTCTAAGACCGGTTCAAGTGGGAATTGAAACTTAACCACCCGGGTTCTACAGTCTATGGATGCATGGCAAGCGTGAAGCCAATCCATCCCAAGGATCACATCAAAATCCACCATCTCTAATTCTACCAAATCAGCCAATGTATCCCTATAATAAATGGATACCACACAGTTTCTATAGACCCTTTTTGCCAGAATAGACTCTCCAGTAGGAGTTGAAACGGAATATGGCTCACGTAGACATTCTGGGGCAACTTCGAACTTATTGGCCACATAGGGAGTCACAAAGGATAAGGTGGCACCCGGATCAAGTAATGCGTAACAGTTATAAGAGAAGATTTGAAGCATACCCGTTACAACATCTGGGGCAGCCTCTCGGTCCTGCCGATTTCCCATAGCATACAGGCGGTTTGCTCCGCCTCTAGCATTCGTAGCAGTAGCCCTCTGTTGACTGCCCGCAGGGGGCGCTGTAGATGACTGGGCTCTATTACCTCTGTCGTTTCCCCTCTGGCTCCTCATAGGACATTCAATCTGGATATGGCCAGGCTGTCCACACGTATAGCATAAATTGGTGCCTTCCCGGCACGCACCAAAATGTTGTTTGCCACATCTGCCACAAGTTGCTTTTTCTCTGGGGCCCTGGGCGACACTGGCCTGGGACTGAGATACCTGTGCTCTGAAATTCTGATGGCCCTGGGGCCTTTGGTCATACCTGTGCTGCTGAACAGGTGCATTCACCATCGGTGTTGCATGGCGAGGAGGTTTCCTCTGAAAGAAGTTCTTGCTGCCCTTGTCCCCTTTTTGCTGGTTTTGTTCCTGGGCCACAGCCTTGGCTTTCTTGCTCTGCTGTTCCTCCCTGTCCCTCTTCTTGTCCTCTTCGGTCTGTTGAGCGTAAACCATCAGCCTGGAAATATCCATGTCTGGGATCAGCAATGCTGCCTTGCACTCCCTCTTCACATGTCTGCCCAATCCAGACACAAATTTTCTTATCCTGGCCCTCATATCAAGAACCATCTCCGGAGCATACCTCGACAGCTGGGTGAACTTTAGACTATACTCTTTGGCGGTCATATCCTCCTGTTTTAAGTTCACAAACTCTTCAACCTTGGCTTCCCTTAACTCTTGGGGAAAGAAATGATCGAGAAAAGCACTCTCGAACTCTTCCCACTCGGCTGGTTCAGCACTTTCACCTCTAACATCCTCCCATTGGTTGTACCAAATGTTGGCCACATCCTTAAGTTGATATGAGACCAACTCCACTCCTTCAATCTCACTTGCATGCATTGCCCTTAGGATCTTGCGCATTTCATCAATAAAGTTTTGCGGATCCTCCTCAACCTTAGAACTCGTATAGACTGGCGGATTCATCCTCAAAAAATCTCTGAGCCTGGAAGCAGCAGTTGGCTCTTGGGAACTGGAGCTTGGGGCCTGGGGACCACGACTGCTACTTTGCGAGGCCACCAACTGGGTGAGCATGGCAATGGCTCCCCTGAAGTCTGCCTCTGAAGTGGGGGCTGACTGTGCTGGGGGTGCTGATGGAGCCTCAGCAGCTCTAGCTGGTCGTCCCCGTCTCCTTACCTCACGTTCTGGCAAGGGGTTCTCAGTACTTGGGACAGAACCATCTCTTTGGGCAGCAGTGCGTTTTGGAGGCATTATCTGCAAACGCGTAACGCACGAGTTTAAAGAGGTTTGCTTAAAGTCAAGCTCTAGTGCACGACTCAGAACATCAAAGAAGTGGAACCATTTCCTAATGCCCTGTAGCATCCTGTTTATGAAATGTGGTGCACAACACACGCATAAACGAGACTCTACTAGACACGGCTTCGTAGACTCCCTAGGACTCTTGAACTCTGTGCTCTGATACCAAGTTTGTCACGCCCCGGGAGGGTACCCTAGGCGTGGCCGGCACTCAGAGACTATTGCTAGCCCCCAAGCGAACCACTTAGCTTCATCACATCATTCATTATAGACATTGCGGAAGGAAATAGTAAACAATACTTTAAAATAGTGGGCCAATGGCCAAACCTCAATTTGATCATCAAAACTAAGCAAGGAATTATTGCTCAGTTGTCAAAACATTCACCTTGACTACATCATTATGTCTACAAAGCCTCTAACATTCCTTAAAACGTCTAGGAAGAGGACCATGACATACCATGGCTACTCGACTCAAAGAACAGGATAACATTCATAAATAAAGGTTTCCTCCGGAAACAAGGAGGCTCACCACAGTCCGAACTTGGAAACACTTGACCTCAACGGGGCGGCTGCTGAAGTCCTCTAGCTCCTGTATCTGCATCATGAAACGATGCAGCGCCAAATGGCGTCAGTACGTGGAATGTACTGGCATGTAAAATAGCTGAATCACATCATTAGAATCATCCGAATATAACGTATATCATCATGAGACTTTAACATTTATATCAGGGAAACATTAACATTGACCTTTACATTAACATTGACCTTTTCATTAACATTGACCTTTACATTAGAGTACTATTAGGAAAACCTTTTCTGAGAGGCCTAACTGAGAGTTTCTTTAACCGACAACCATCACTTATGAGCCAGTGATGATACAACGAAGCGATGTCGTTGCCACATCCATCCATTACCCTGCCCAGGGTAAAGGACATTACATTAGTGGATCCATAAAACATAACATTAGTCCTCATTTGGGACAAGATAGGAGCCATCCGCATTACGGTTCAATCCTCTCTTCCTACGCGGGCCACGTAGTTAATGGATTCAGGTGGGACTCACCTTCATCCATTTCGGTGCTCAATACTCCTCCCAGGACTCGACATTGCTCATAAACATTAACATTCATTAGTCCCATAGGGACGCATTTCATCATCATTAGTCCCCATAGGGGCATAATACATTATCATTGGCATCAACATTCATTTGTCCCATAGGGACACATTACATTGTCATTAGCATCTCCTTTTTTGTATTAACATTAACCTCATTGTCATTCCATCTCATTAACATCAACATCATGGACTTTAGGGACACTAGTTTAGGAACTTTGACTCTCAACTTAGAGACAATCCCACACTCACATTCTCAACATTCATCATTCATTATTTTGTCATTACTCTAGACTCTACACACACACCCATGTTCATCATGCATGCTTTTCTAGGATACATATACAATAGATATAGGATTTTTTTTAACTAAATGCCTTTCAAGAAAATATATAGTTTTAAAAGGATACATAAGGGTTTTTATGAGGGTCATCATCAATGCAGGAAAATATGTAGGTTTACGCATAAAATAATGGCATTTATTCATTACATTACATGAGTTAACATGTTTCACTTCATTACCCTAACATCATTCACCATTAGACTTTAATATCTTACTCATGGGGCACATGGGAGGACATTCCCATGTTTTAAGTTTAGCCTTACATACCTGAAAGAAGATAGTCACGCTAAAGCACCTTCTTTCCTCTTGCTCTCTTCAACCTCCTTCAAGCCCTAGCCTTAAGAACCTTAGGAAGACTTCTTCATTGGGGTTTTTTCAACCCTTTTTCGTGAAAACCGACCTATATAGGTCATAGGGGTACGTTTAGGATAGGTGGGATTGGACCATACTGCCCTTGGAAATTTTAAGAAATTAAATCCCGTCCTGAAATAACACAGTCCGCGACGCGGACTGGTCGCGGACAGTGTATTTTCGGAAATTTCAACTCCGTCGAAATTTTCAGGAAAAGATAAGTGTGTCTCCGCGACCAGTCCGCGTCGCGGTTCCGTCGCGGAGGCTCACTGTTTTTCGTTTTGGAACGAAAAATTATCTTTTGACTCGGTTGCTCTAAAATTCGACCGAGACCTTTCCCCCACCCCATTTTCAGTGCTGATCATGAATCCGCTCTCGGATTTCCGATCCGAGCATCGGAAGGCACGTTTCTCGCACACCTCTCCTTGAGGGGTATTTCGATAATTTCGCGGGCTTTACAGGAAAGGAGACTTTTTAAGGCTGCCTCTTTTGATATTGGAGTAAAATCTAGTTTGGAGGCTGAAGTTTCTGCTATGATAGAAGGTTTGAAATGCTATCTGGAAAATAATTGGCTACCGGTTACATTAGAGACAGATTCTCTCATGCTCTATAATTTTGTGAATGGACCTTGAGAGATTCCACGGAACATCAATATGAAGATAAAGGCTATTATTGAGTTGAGAAGGGGAAAGGAGACCGAAGTGAAGCATATACTGAGAGAGGGGAATAAAGTGGATGATTAATTCACTAACATGGTTTTTTCTTTTGCAAGTACAAATAATATAATTTTTTGTTCTTTACAGGATGTCCCAACAGAAGGAAGAACATTGCTGGCAATGGACAAAAATCAAGTGCCCATTATTCAAATATTACAGGTGCAAAATCAAACATATACACACAACAATTAAGACAAAGAGCAATTAAGGCACATGAAGGTCAATGATCGAGGAAGAGGTGAAGAGAGCAAAGAAGTATCTAATATACACAAATAAACCCATATTGGCGCAAGCTAAAGAGTAGTATCAGTTCCATAGGAGCTCAATCTGTTGGCAAGCAAGGATTTGGGTAAGTTTGTGTTTATCAAATGGAAGGAATTGCTAATAATAAAAGATATACTTAGCTTTGGATTAACTCAGTAAGGTCGATTTCGCGTCTAAGACATCTTGCATGTTCATCAGAAAATTGATAAGTGCGGCCACAAGGTCGTTTCCTTGTTTGTAGTAGGGAACCAACTGGAGATTTAGTAGATCTGAGTTGAAGAAGTCTTCAGAGGATAAGAGTACATGGCATTAGTGAGAGCTCGAAACGTTGGAGTGTAATCTTTCCAAGCTCAGAAATACTGTAAATCTCATGGACTTGGCCTTATCATCATTTGATCATGCTGGGATGCGATGAGAATTTGATGGGGATACCCCTGGTTCATAAAGATCGAAGGATCGAACAAGAAAGACGAAGTCTCCATGACTGACTTTCCTTTCTGATGAGCTTGATTTTAGGGCTTTCTAGATTCTAATTTGTTTTCTTATTCGTTTTTTGTTTTTGTTTTGTCGGAATTGAGGACCATTTTTGGTTCAATTTTTTTTTTTTTTTTTTGTATTTGCTTTGGATCTCTGCAACCCATGTTTTTTATTTCAATAAAAAGGCCATTTCAACCACTTTGATTTAAAAAAAAAAAATTAACCATAATAAGAAAATAGCATTCATTTGAATTTATTATATTTATAATAGTCAATATTTAATATAATTAAAGCTTATAGTTAAATAATTTTGGAAGTTCTAAATATTTAAAAAACGTAGAATGACTTATCAGACCCTTATACTTGTTCTCATTTGTCATATAGACCCTTCTACTCAGGATTTTGCCAATTGAACCCTCGTACCCGCTAAAACGCAACATTTTAAACACTTTTTTTACCTGAGCATGGTGCGTGACTTACAAACGAGTACACGTAATTTTCCGCATCATTTTAAAATTTCACAAATGAAATGACATGTTAAAACATATTTTCACATAGCAACGACCTTTCTCTTTCAAAAGTTTCTTCCCTTTTTTTCCAGTCAGACAAAAATAATCTCCATTCCCCAATATACAATTGTCATCTCCATTCCCCTCATTCTTTTCTTCTTCATTTTGGAGCCCTCACCCTTTACTTGCTTCTATTTCCTAAACGTACTAAGCACTGTTAAAAACTTTCCTTTGTTGAAGAATATCTTGATGCTAAAAAAATAAAAATTATTAGATCTATCACTTTATAAATTGTAGCACAATTTCATTTGTAATTTGGGAAAAAAGAGAAAGTGGAAAAAAAAAGAGATGGGAAGGAAGAAAGAGAAAAAATAATCACCACCTTCATTCCCTTCATTCTTTTCTTCTTCATTTTGATGTCTTCTTAAAGACTTTCTTTTGTTGAAGAATATCTTGATGCTAAAAAGTTAAAAATTATTAGATCTATAACTTTATAAATTGTAGCACAATTTCATCTGTAATTTGGGGAGAAAGAGAAAGTGAAAAAAAGGAGAAGAAAAAAACGGAGATGGGAAGAAGAAAGAGAAAGAAATGGGGGAGGGGGTCGAGTGAGGACGAAAGGAGAGGATGGTCGGAAAAAAGAAGAAATGAGTTATATTTAATTTTTAATTTTTTGGGGTCTTTTTATTTTATTTTATTTTTTTGTATATATTTTTTTGGTTCAAACATGATATTTCACGCTCTTTCTATGCGTGAAATCACGCGTCTTTGCCAAATCAACAATTAAGTTGTCACATAAGCTTGGTTAGGTCAGAGGGGTTTATATGTTGAGTTTCATCGAGTTTAAGTGTCTAGTTGGCAAAGTCCTGAGCAGAAGGGTCTATATAACAAACGGGAATAAGTATAAGGGTCTCCCAGATCGTTTCGCCTTTAAAGAATAATTAATTACAATTATTGTAAAATTAATTGATTTAGAAGTATCCCATAAACTTAGGAAATTAAGTGTTAGTAGAAAATTTTACCTTTCTTTTTGAATTCATTTTGTCAATTTTTTTGCACTTTTTTTTCTTGCTGATTTTCTTGGATTTTTTTTCCCGATTTTCTAGATATTTTTTTATAAAAAAATTGTTGTCTATTATTTTGCAAGTTTTTTGACCTTTTTTTTAATCAAGTCTATTTTAGTGGACAAAGATTCTTTGATAGAATTTAACCATAATAAGAAGATCTTCTTAATTTAAATTTATTATATTTATAATAGTCAATATTTAATATAATTAAAATAATAATATAATAATTAAAAAAAATAGTGAAAAGACAATTTTGTCTAAAGCAGAAGGACTAAAAGTTCAAACAACATTTCTAAGAATCTTCACGCTTTTAATATAGTATATAGATTAGTCTTATTACGAGGAAATGTATTTATTATTTTATGGAATAACTAATATATATATATATATATATATATATATATATATATATATATATATATATATATATATATATATATATATATAGAGAGAGAGAGAGAGAGAGAGAGAGAGAGAGAGAGCTAATATATGAATAAATAATACAAAATTTTCTAATAGCTAATATTTTCATCAATAATAAGTGTCACTGGTGTCCGACGACCAGTGGCACATTTGTAAATATGCCCTCGTGCGGGGGCCTTTCCGGAAGGGCCGTTCCGGGGGCAATCCTGTAAATATTTTGTGCTTTGGGCCCATTAGTTGGATCCTGTTTCCTTCCTTTAAAAGGGGACGCCTTCGTTGAATTCCCTTTTATGCGTCCTCGCTGGTCTGCCGGAGCATACAGGCACTGCAGTCGTCGTTTCCGCCTCGGCGTCTTCTCAGTTAAGCACTTCTTCTTTCTTACCTTGAATTTGTTGCTTTGTTGCTTATTGCGTTGTCTCTTCCTGGTAATTTGCTTTCCTTTTCGGGGTGCTTGCGGCGGATTTCTGACTGCACGCTTTTGGGAAAGCATTAGTAGGTGGTGATGATTCCACTGTAGGCGAAGATATTAGCATGCATGTCCGCGTTCTTGCCGTGTCTGTGATTTGGGTCTTCCTGTCTGGTTTGGGTTTTGTGCTCCTCAATTCTGTCTTTTTGATTTTGGGAAAGTGTTAAGCGGTGGTGATCATTCCATCTTGAAGAGCGATTTTAACATGCGTGTGTATAATTCCGCCATGGGTCTTTAGCTTCTGCGTTATTTGAACTTCGCCCCTTTAGTGTTGCCTTGTACTTCCTTGCTGTGTAGTTTGGGCTGCTTTGCCCTGATTTTCTGGGTGCAGGGCTTTCCTAAGGCATTAATAGGTGGTGATTTTTTTATCCGAGGCAAAGAATTTGGTATGCATGTTCGTTGTTCGATATAGTTTATCTCCTTCTGCAGTTGATATCTGCAACAGGTTCTCCAAAATTGTACAAAGCATTCTTGGCCTATTATGAAGTTGATATGTACGACACGTTTTCCAAAATTATACAAGCACTGCCATTCTAATGATGTCGTAGGTCGAACTCCTCCAGGGTTCACACCTGCTTCTGCAAAGCAAATAGAATGTTTTACATGGAGTTAAAAGGTTCAGAGTTGAATATTCATAGACAACTGACTGATGCATTCATACTCTCCATGTTTCAGTCTTTCGCAAAATAGGCTCTTCACCAAGAAAGACATGAAACAAGTAGAAAGAAAATACTCCCTCTGTCCACTTTTATCTGTTTGAAATACCAAAGGATAATTTGCCATTTTATAACTTTTTTACCCTTATTATTAAGTATTAATCCTTATATGACTTACTTTACTCTTTAGTCGGTACCAAAAATATTTATAGCCACACAAACATACATGACTTATTTTATATCACAAATTTCAAAAAATTCTTTTTTTTTTCTCTTAAACTATATGTAAAGTTAAACTAACTAATATAAATTGGGACGGAGGAAGTATTTATTTCCAATTCAAATTCCAATGAGGGAGATGACTTATAATAACTAGCAGTGATATCGTAAACTTACTATTTTATTTATTATTTGTCAAGGAATGTGCCAAGTTAAACATGAATCGAGGGAGTAAAAATTTACCTCTTAGGGTGTGTCGATCACCCCCTGAATTCTCCTTCCCTGTCTTTCCCTTCTTGACTGCAGATTCATCCCGGAGTGTAAAACCACTCCCCGTGTAAGAACTGCAGTTTGAATTTTCGTCATTTCTGTCCATACTACTCGCCTGTGCTACAGAGCACAAGCTTGCCTCTGGCTTTGGAACCCTTTGGTGCAAATAAGAAATATTGAAGGCGCCTATGCCACCAGGAAGTAAATGCTCCCCTGAAGGAGTAGCAGCTACTTCAGGTTGACTTACCTACAGTAAGTTCAATTGACTTACTGATAGAATTGTTTCAAAATTCCCCTCAATATAAATATATACACAACTAATATGATATATATTTTTATAACCACATGTGTCGATTTGAAGTAACTCTTGAGGATGCATCAGGGTCCATAGTAGGCATCATAATGGATGAAGAAGGAGAACAACTATTGTCTCTCACAGCAGAAGAGATTTACAGTCGAGCATCAACTGAGGTAAGCCCCCCAACACTAAACATCAACACAAACTTCAGCTTACAGCAACCAACAACACATGAACTGCTTTCACTTACAGGTTCTATCAAAGTCAACACAACATGATCAGCTGCAGATGGAAGACAATCTCTTCAAACTTCAAGTGAAGAAATCCTTCCCTCGGACTGGACGCACAATCTCAGCCAAAGTGTTCATTCTAGCAGTAACTAAAAGGGAAATAAGCTCACCTTCTCTCAGTGCACCACCCTCCTCTGATAGCGAAGGAAACAGCAAGCGCCAGAAAAAGAATCTCCTCTCCTTGACTGAAGAAACATTTCAACCATCGAAAAGAGGCAGCAAACTTAAGCTGAAGGAACAAACCGAACCACCAACTCCAAACAAAATGAAGTAAAGAACCCGCTTGCAGCTGTTGACTATGTGGAAGATCTGTATGTTTATTACTCTAAAATGGAAGTAAGTCCAGCTGACTACCCTTTAGCACTTGTATATTCCTTCATTGATAAGTTATATTGTGCAAATAGGGTAAAAGAATCTTTTTGTGCATATATATATAATTGTTGAATTCCATCAACGCCATGGGAAACTACTGGTGTAGCACTAAAGGTGAATTCGGTATGTATAGTCGGGGGGTGGATCTACACAATTGAATTCCCTTTGTGAGAAAATTATACCTTGCAAATAGATAGCCTTTTCGTACATTTAAATTGTTGAATTTCGTTGTTGTAAGTGAAGTTTCGCATTGTAAGTCACTCAAAAATTGCTCTAACTCCAGCTTTTAAGTGATGTTTGAATTTACTGGAATTGATTAGAACTATGTTTCACGTGGTAGTTGTTGAATGTCAAAGGTTAACAGAATTATGTAAAAGACTTATGAAGACAACCTTCCTCATTAGCTGGAGTTCAAAGTTTGACCAGATCACTGGAAGTGTAGTTTTAAGGTTTTGATTTAGTAAATTTAAATAATTTTGTCAGTTTTTGTTAGTATAGAGAATTCGTTTCCTGATGAAAATGAATGTGATTTCTGATGCACATGTTTGATCAAGATAGTATTATTTTATACTTGATAAATTCTGGTTTTTGCCAGTTTATATAAGTATATACAACGTGGTTTCTGATGATGCACATTTGACTAAATAATGATCACTATATTCAGGTTTGCAGCAGTATCTCACCAGAATATATGGCACAACAGTTTGACGTAAACGAGAGGATGAGCTCCATACTGATAGACTGGCTCGTTGAGGTACTTGTAACTTTTAGTCAATAGGAAAGTGCAAATTAAGTTTTAACAGCCATATAATAGCTTATCCTAAATGAACAGGTGCATCACAAGTTCGATCTCCGGGAAGAGACATTATTCCTAACTGTTAACTTAATAGATAGATTTTTGGAGAAGCAATCTGTTGTAAGAAAGAAGCTGCAGCTTGTTGCTCTGGTTGCCATGCCACTCGCGTGTAAATATGAGGAGGTTACTCTCCCTGTGGTGGATGATTTGGTGTTTATTTCGGATAAAGCATACACAAGGAAAGAGGTTCTTGAGATGGTAGATAACAAACGATATTTCTATTGATATCAGCTATTATTATTACTACATTATCCCAACTATTACTAAAGATGTCATGTCATCATATTCCCGCAGGAAAAATTGATGCTTAACACACTCCAGTTTAATATGTCCGTTCCAACACCATATGTTTTTATGAGGAGATTTCTCAACGCTGCTCAATCGGATCGAAAGGTTAGTAGTGACAGAGTCTTGAAATGTTTGATGTTCTTGATTTTTCACACTCTCTAACTTTGTATATTCCTTTTACAACAGCTTGAGCTACTTTCATTCTTCTTGATCGAGCTTTGCCTTGTGGAATATGAAACGCTTAAATTTCCACCATCTTTTATGGCTGCTGCTGCATTCTTTACTGCTCAGCGCACACTTTATGGTGTGACACAATGGAGCACGACGTGTGAGTTGCATACAAAATACTCAGAAGATCAACTTCTGTGAGTGAAACCTCCACATATCATGTGCTGATTGTAACTAATTTATTTCTCGACCTTGCTCTAATTTAACTTTTTCTTGTCCGTGCTTTTTAGGCAGTGCTCGAGATTGATCGTGGGATACCACCAAAAGGCAGCAACAGGGAAACTAACAGGCGTACATAGAAAACAGTTCCTACTTACATATACATCATCAAACATACTAATGACTCTTTCATTTTCTTCTTCTCTTACCCATATCAAACAGCACTGCCAGGTCCCTTTTGTAATCACTTTTGCTTTGTACAAAAAGAAGGTAATTTAGCAGACTTTCCAACAACAAAATAAATTACCCAAATAGTGTACTGCTTACAAATCCTTTCTCTGGATATGTCGTATTAACCTCTCACTTTAACGTGCATAGGCTCTTGAAAGGAACGACACATTTTGCTACAACTTGCTGCTTTTGCGTTTGACACCACCCAGTCATAACATTCTCCGCGGCAGCTCCAAGGTAAGCAAACCATACAACACCTATGCCAAGAGGAAAGACAGAAAAAACTTAAATTCAATTCCTTCCTTCGTTCTCCAGTTCCTCAGGTAAGTGATGTCTCTTTTTTCCGTTTCCTCTTTCTTCTTCTTCTTCTTCTTCACTTCTTCAACTCTCTCTTCACTCTTTCGTTTTACTCTTCATCGGTATCTTGTATTTTACTCTTTTTCCCAGTTAAATCATACAATAGCTGTTTTTGTAAGCGAATTAAGCCATCAGGTTGCTCAGAGATGAAGGATAAGCTAATTGAGATTTCAAATGATCTTCTTGACAATGTTTCGGACCTGAGTTCAGACCAGGTTGAAATGCTTCGCCGAGAACGGTATTTTCTCCTACGTTATTCTTTTCTATTTCTATTTTTATATTTTCTCCTTTCATGCCTTGTCTGCGAGGTACATTTGTTCTTTCTTGACAAAGGTTTAAGATAATACTCAAGCTTATAAGTGGTTGCATTTGCATACTGTCAGGTCACAGTTGAAGCTGCAAATTCAGCACAGCTGAGACATGAGCCTGCTGACTATGATCATGGTGCAACAGTGGATATCCCTCTTGACAATTCGAAGGTTCAACAGTGAGTTAGTGCCATCTCTCCTTCCATCTACTTAGCCACCACCCCTCATTTCTTCTTAAGTTTCTATAATCTCGTACTTACCACCTTCTTATTGTTTTTGTTTACAAACTTAGAAGATAAAATTCTTTATAATTACAAGATTCTTATACTCTCTTTTCTGCATTGCTATGCAAGTACTTAGCTACTTCTGCTTTTTCTTTTCCCCCCCGATAAATCACTGATCTTGATATGCTTGTGTTTGTTTTTTATTTTGTTACACAGGACATTTAATATAATATTAAACTCAAGGCATATATATATATATATTACTCCTTGGAAGGGAACTATGGTGAAGTCTACAAACCAAGTAAGGATATAATGATTAATTACATCAGCCCAAACTTTAACAGCTAGCTCTTTCTGCAATTAAATTCTTTTTGCTTCCATTTAAATTCTGAAAAATTTATCAAGCCACCTGTCACGTTGTAGCTTCTTCGACATATTTTAGTGCTAGATTGTGTTTGGGTATCAAAATATTGTAGAGTAGTATGTTTCTTTAGCATAAAACATAGATTTTTTCTACCGTAAATCAGTGAGATGTTTATGCAATAGAATATGATTTTGCACTTATTTCTCACACTACAGTTGCTTACATGGTAACAACGTAGTAACTAATACTTATACAGCTAAGGATTATATATATAAGATATGGATTAATTCTAGATTAAACTCAAAAAGAGAAGGATTAACTTATACATTTTGCTATAGGCATATTTGCATTTTTAATTACTATTAAAAAAAGGGTTGAGTTTAGTGAGTTGAAAGAAGAAACCTAGGTATACATACTTTATAACCAAATTTCTTAACATCTTCTTGGACTTGTTGTCTAAATTCTCTAAAGGTAAAGCTTCTATAAACAGAGGGCTCAAAATGGCAATTGATATCAGCTAGGTTCTTCCGGTTGTCAATTGTATAATTAAGCTTTTTGACCTTTGGTTTGTTTGAATCAGGCAAGCATGAGGACCAGGCATGGATATTAGAAATCGTCATTTTCTGGCTTTTGTTGCAGCTGGGCGTCAATTCCTGCAATCCGAGTATGACGATTATACCATTGCTAACAGTGGGAGCCTAGCATATTCCCGCTATGTTGCAGTCATTGTATGTACAAGTTGTGCAGTGCTTCTATGTTTCAACCATCCTGTTTGTTAGCCCTTCATTATTGAAAGTAGTTTGTCTTCTACTAACGCAACTGATGCTACTCTTGCTGATAATTACATAGGCGGTAGGAACAATTTGTATTTCAGACGAGCCTTATCAATATATTCATATAACATGTAATATACTTCCCACCGCCCGTGCATCGCACGGGCACCCTAGTTTATGTAATACATGGTCAAAGTTGGACGTGGGCTACTTTGTCAACATTTGACCGATAGTCAACACAAATAATTGTCAACTCTTTGAAATAATTATTTATTTCATTCAATTACTTAAACCGTTTAGAGAAACTCTTTTGTTCTTATCGCTGCAGTCTAATAATCTACATTAACAGTTTAGCATCCCTTTTATTATCATTGCAGTCTAAAGATCAAACGGAATATTATCACTTTTAAAAAATATAAAATCAACTTAAATAAAAATTTATTATTAATTTGATTTGATTTAATTTGATTATTCGATTTGAATCAATTTTTATCGAAAGTAAACACCTCTTATCTCAAATAGAAGACTCAGGCTAATATAAAAAGCTCAATGAAATAAGAGTATTGTAGGTATGAATCATATAAATATGAAGCCTATAAAATGTGGGTCTATCACTAGTCAAAAAAATACTTGAACGCATGTGAACTAGTGAAGCATATATATGAACAAATAAAGCATATATGACACAATAATGTAGATAAAAAAAATTTTACGTCAATAATGTAGATACGATTTTTATAATTGAATTCATCAAATATGAATTTAGATAATTATACTTGAATCCATGGAAAATTCATCATGTTGAGATAAGTGAAGTAAAAACTTATAAACACAACTTTTGACCGACTTCTAAACCAACTAGATGCGCGAACTCCATCCCAAAGCTAATGCGATGCAGCGATGGTTGTGCATAAAAGATTAACTTTAATTTGATCGAATCCTTGGTGAAAATGCACATAACTTTTTGTGTCGAGGTTGAATTGGCAAACAATTTAATTTGCTGAAAACTAGACTCAGGACGGGTCAATAAATGTGTGGCCTAAAGCCAAAATTTTAAAAAAACTATTACATTTATTTAATTTTTTTCATATATTTTATTTATTAATTTTTTTAATTGATAGTATAATATTTCTTGTAATATTTTGTAAGACAAGAATAAACATATATAATTACGTAATAAAATAAATATTTAAATCTCTTTTATTGATTATTAGTTTGAAATTTTTTCAATAGAGTCAATTGTTATAAAAACTACCAAACTTCTCTAAAAGTATTTAAAAATTTAAGATCCACTTAAATTAAATGTGTCAATTAGAGTAGGAAAATTTTCATAAATAGTCTAGGCTTGAAACTTAATATGGTCAAATAGCAATATTTTACATAATTACACGGCATAACCTTGACTATGTAACCTGGAGGGGAGGAGATAGGCGAGCGAGATCGAGAGATGGAGGAGAAAGGCGAATTGTATATGTATATTTGTCAAATTGTATGTGTATATCTGTCAGATTATTGTATATGTGTAACTAATATACATATGTATTTGTATATCTGGCACGCGAGATTGGGAGAGTGAAGAGAGAGGCGAGTGAGATCGAGAGAGGAGGAGCGAGGAGAGCGAGAAAGGGCAGAGAGTGGAGAGAAGCGAATTGTAAATGTATATATGTTGAATTGACTATGTATCTGTTAAAATAATTGTATATATGCAGCTGATATATATATATATATATATATATATATATATATATATATATATATATATATATATATATATATATATGTAATTGTATATATATGATATGGTAAGAAATTCCAAAAAGAGAGGAGAGAGGCTAGAGAGAGGAAAGAGGAGAGAAAAATAGCAACAAACCCCTAACTATAGCTATAAATTGTAATTTTTTAAAACTACAGTTGTATAATGTAAATATATATCATGTGTTTGCCTAGTTACGTTATTTTTCTATTAGGGTATCATTTTTTATTTATATAATCTTTCGTATTGCTTTTAATTACAAAAATCAATATTATAATAATTGTTATCTTTAGAAGATGTTCAAAGTTAAGATAACAGTTTTTAAAATTTTAATATTTAATAATCTAGTTACTTTGAGCTTGAAATGTTTTATAAAACATCTTAAAAAATTGAAGACAATCTTATAAAGTCAATATCAAAATATAATTGATTCAAATTGAAGTGAATTAGACAAAATAACAATATAAGGCAATTATAAGAGTCCTTCCTCTTATTTTAATTGTCATAAGTTTCATGTTTAGAGTTATACACTTTGACAAATATTTTAATATGTATTTACTGACCAAAAACCCTCGTCAAAAATGGGTAGGAATTTTTTTTATTATTAATAGTAACATTAAACACATTTTTTTTAGATTGTAGGGTATTTTGTTTCTTCCAAGTTCCAAGTGTGCTATCGGTCACAATTTACATTTTACATCAGATCTGGTCGTCCCTTTTTATGTATGTATCTCCTCCATCTTTACTTTTCTGCTCAGTGCTTTTGGTTCTTCGTTTAGTCGAACTTATTACTTTATTGTGCTGTCTTCGGATGTATATATGTTTTTGTATTTGAGCTTCAAATTTTGGGTGTTGATTCCTTTGGAGGATTTGTAATTTTGAAGCCCTCATTTTTTGGGGCCTATAGCCACTGCTTTAGTGTTGCAAGTACTCATAGTTGTCAAGCAACTAGGATAATGTGTGGTTGTTAGCTTGCTAGTATTGATTGAAGCTCAGAACTTTGACTTGTTACTCAAAGTGGTGATTATGATTTCTAAGCCAATAGATAAATTTGGCCAAGTTCTGCGAGTCGTTGGACATCGCTTTTGGTCAAGCAGTTCGGTTCATTCAAAAGAGGAAATTGAAACAATTGCTAGAATCATCAATGACCACCCTTTTCCTGTTCAGCCACTGCAACCAACGCTTAAACGTCATATCTCTCCGAGTATCCTGTCGACCATGTTTGTGGAAAATATCCTTGGTCGCCTATTTGCAGCACATGCAAATGGTCTTAAAGCATATGAATTTTTTGAGTTCTGCCTCCGCCATTCTGAGTATAGTCCAACTGCTGATGCATTTGAGAAAACACTTCATGTACTAGCAAGAATGCGTTACTTCGATAAGGGTTGGGAACTAATGAAGAAAATTCAACAGCTACATCCATCATTGCTCACCCTTAAGTCATTGAGCATCATGCTATCAAGAATAGCAAAATATCAGTCCTATGAGGATACCCTTGAAGCATTTGATAGGATGGAGCAGGATTTATTTCCCGGGAAGAAATTTGGCACCGAGGAGTTCAATATTCTTCTTCGAGCATTTTGCTCACAGAGGCAGATGAAAGAAGCTCGTTCAGTATTCAATAAACTCCATTCTAGGTTCTCACCTGATACCAAGACAATGAATATCTTGCTTTTGGGGTTCAAGGAATCAGGGGATATTACAGCCGCAGAGTTATTTTACCGTGAGATGGTTAAAAGAGGTTTTAAGCTTAATTCGGTAACATACAGTATAAGAATTGATGTATACTGCAAGAAAGGTCGTCTTGGTGATGCTTTGAAGCTATTTGAAGAAATGGATAGGGTAAATTGCTTGCCTACAGTAGAAACGATAACAACTTTGATTCATGGAGCAGGGATTGCTCGTAATATAAGTAAAGCTAAAGAACTCTTCAATGAAATCTTCAAGAGAAACTTGCAACCAGATACTGGAGCCTATAATGCGCTCTTGAGTTCTCTTATCAAATCCAGGGATGTCAAATCTGCAGCAGTCTTAATGGATGATATGGAGAAGAAAAATATTGAATTTGACCATTTAACTTACCACACTATGTTCTGGGGATTGATAAGATCAAATGATGTTGGTGGTGTTATTGAACTTTACCAAAGGATGGTCGACAAAAATTTCTTGCCCAGGGCACGTTCTGTTGTGATGCTGATGAAATTCTTCTGTGTAAACCAGAGAGTTGATCTGGGCTTGAGTTTATGGAATTACCTGATGAATAAAGGGCACTGTCCACACTGCCATTCTTTGGAAATTCTGGTCACGGGATTGTGCTCCCATGGGAGAGTTGAAGAAGCATTTGAGTGCTCTGTGGAAATGTTGAAGAGGGGTAGGCACCTGAGCGAGCTAGTGTTTCAGATGTTGAAGAGGTTTCTCTTACAGCTAGGAGAGGAGGAAAAGTTGCAGAAGCTATACCAAATGACAAAGAGATTAGAAATGATATTGCCTCCTTATGGACAAACTAATGAGCACATCCTAGGTGCAGATTCGCAAGTAAGGTGAATAAAGTCACTTGCTTGATTTATTTGATTCTATGCCAAGCTAAGCTGTTGTGGCACTTTTGTCTCAATTCTCTTTTGGCGCATGCATCTTTTGATCACATAAAGGTGACTGATCTATTGTTGTTGATTTATATGTCTTAAAAAGCAGATACTTCTTATCCTTCTCAATTTCTTTGATAGGAGTTCTCCTATTAAAGAGGTTTGCTTTTCAGTTTAGTCCTTAATTCCTTATCTTTAGATCCATGGAAGTTACTTTGATAGCTTGCCTTAATATGGGACACATTATGCAGAACTGCATGAGATGCATATAACTGCTAAAAAGCAACATTTTGGTAGTGTCATTTAAACCACGTCCGAAAGGCCTAGTTTCCATGGAAGGAGTATTGATTGCTGTGCTGCATGAGATGCATATTACTGTTAGACAGCAACATTTTGGTAGTGGCGCAGTCCTGTATTAAAGTGCAACTTGTGAAAGTTGACTAGTGGGCATGGAAGGAATATTGACCTGTTTTATACTTCTGTTTGTGCCAAGCCAAGCATACTAAGATTGCATCACAAGTAACAGTGAAGGATCTAAATATTGAAAGGTAATTTCCCAGTTTCTATTATGTGTTCCTGATTTGCCTTGCAATCAGTGTGATCCCTCTACCAGTCATCTATTTACTCCCCTCTGTCAGTTCTTTCTATCCTCATGAGCTGGTTTTGGAAAATAGTACTCTCCTAACATGGGTGGTTTCATGTCACTTGAATAGAAGATGTTAATTGCTGGAAATAGTTGAAGATATTTTGACCATGTTACTACTCTCCTTTTCTTTCTTCAAAAATACAAATAAAATTTGAATACTGTATTACAGTGCATCCTGCTGGTCTAAAATGGGCAACTTGGTAATCTTCAGTGATTTTGTGAATTCTTTTAAATACTACCCTAATCTGTAGTAATCACTTACCTCCATCAATTTTGGAAAACACAAAGTTGTAAAGTGGCTGTCATCTGGCCAAGTCCTTTTATGATTTCATCTGCAGTTCAACATATATATAGTTAAAGGGAGAATCCAGACCTTTAGGTCCTTCAACTATTTAAACTGAATTTGGTGCATAAATGTTAAATATAAACAAGTTGGGATATACAATTATACATCACATCAAATGGCCTTCTACAGTGGCTCAATTGGCCTTAATTCTGGAATTTAGTCAGGCTGAAATATGTTCGAATTGGCTAATTTTCATACTGAACTGATCAATTAAAAAACGAAAGATCTGCTTGCAATTTTTCTAGTTTTATATGCGTTGCTTACTGTTCATCTTTTTCTGTCTTTTTCATTTCCTTTTTTTTTGTTCGAAGTGTCAGCCCTTTGTAAAAAGAAAAAGAAAAAAAGCCAGTCTCTTTGTTATTCTTTCATTGAAGCTAAAAGATAGAAGGTTTACCTTGTAACAGTAGTTTTACTTCATTAGCTTTTTTTGGGTTCTGAAGGGATTGAAGATGGGTTTTGAGTCCATCGTTAAAAAGCCCATTTTTCCAACCATATCCAGTTCAAGCAGCATATTTTCACCCATGAGTAAATATGTCCAATCGATCTCCAAGTTATTACTTGCCTTTATCTCTTCATCATTTGGTCTTCAGTTTTTGACATTAGCTTTTAGAAGTTTACACTATGTCGAAGTGTCAAGTCTATTCTCTTTTTCATGGACTTGTGAATTGCATTTGATTTGTAGAAGTGCTCTTTGACCATCATTTTCTATGTTTACAATGTTGTTGCGGGCTTCTTTGAGTTATGAAGGATGTGGATAGAGGTTTTGTTGTAAGGGTAGATAGGTGGGAAGGAGGAAGAAAGATGATCAGTGGTTGCATCTTTGGATATGGAGGAGATGAGACATCTCGGCTGATAGGGATGGCAATGGGGCAGGGCGGGGAGGATACGGGGCGGGTTTAGAGCTATGCGGCGCGGGGTAGGTTTAAAGTTAAGTGGGGCGGGACAGGTGCGGGGCGGGTCGAAGTAGCCATTTTTAAAATTAATGCGGGGCGTGGCGGGGCGGGGCGGGGGGGGGGGGGGGGGGGGGGGGGGGGGGGGGGGGTTGCAGGTTTAAAAAACTAAATAGGAATTTGAAGAAATTAAATCTTTGTAATTAGTAAAAATCAAAGATATAAACTTTTTATATTAAACATTGACTTTAATTTTGTTTTTTTTCTAAAATTTAAACTAGACATGTCCGGTAATTGTTAGTTGCTAAAATGTTAATTAGAAATTTTTGATTAACGATTAAGAAACAATTATTAAAATGTCAATTAAAAATAGTTAATTAGTTGTTGAGACATTAATTAGCCAAAAAAAAAAAAATTCAATTAATAAATAAAAGAACTTTAAAATTTAAGCGGGGTGGGTTAAAAATGAAAAAAGTCATCATACGGGCGGGGCGGGGCGGGGCGGGCGGTTTAAAAATTTGCAGGTTGAGCTCAACCCGCTTGGGCACCCGCCCCATTGCCATCCCTATCGGCTGGTGTGGTTAGGAGGAAAAACGGTGAACTTGGTGCAGTAAGGTAATGGGGAGAAGATGATTATGATGGGAAGTAGGAAGAAACTGCATGCATGGAAAGGGAAGGGCAGGCTTTGCATGACCAGGGGAGAAAAATGGCAACTTTTTGACTTTTTTTCCTGGGGATGGGGTGGGTTCTGGAAGTGGCACGGTGGGAGAAAGATGGTGATATGCTTGTCATCACCTAAAGACAACTTTCTTTTCTTGTGGAACTAAATTTATCACTATATATTGAGCAGATGCCCAAATCAAGTAACAAAATTAAAAAAAAACTATTTGAATAGAGATAAGATGGCAACTACTTTAGGCGAGTGATGACTGAATGATTTTCACGATAGACACGATAGACATCTATTTCATTTTAAATAAATGCATGTGAACTGAAGGATTCAAATGCCATCTTCAATCCAAATCCATCTATTAAGGGGATAACATTAGTTTGTTGTGGAACTTGATCTTAATCTCAAATAGCTATAATTTTTACCCTTAAACCAAGATAACTATTGACTGTATGAGTGGACATTTTTATGAATGTATTAGCATAGTATGTAAATAGAATTCTTCTAATTTTATCTGCACTAAACTATCAGTATGTTGTTCTGTTTCTATGTAAGTTTAATAATTATAATTGTCATTTTCTTGGTCTATAATATCTTGAACTAGTAGTTTCCCATTGTGGCTTCTCATTTGCAGGTTGACGTAACTTAGAGGCTTACCAATGGCAGCGCAACTGTTCTCTTGTCGGATGAGTCGAACTCTTTACTAAGAGATTTGTTACTGGCATTCTAAGGTTTTCTTGCAATTTCCTCTCTCTTTTGCTCTTTGTTTCTTGTTCTTTTCTTTCTTAACATGCTTGATAACTGGGGAAATGGTGAATATGCAAAGAAACGTTTGAGTATTTTAAAATGCAAGGAAGTCGTAAAAATATTGAAAACTTAGACTTGCCTTAACACCTTGATGTTTCTGGTTCTGTGATAGCTAAGTAACTCTGGCAAAACTCATGGAACTTGGTAAAAACAAAAATTTGCAGAAGTAGTTGTGTCCAGTCATTAAGATTAAGCTTCTAAACTTTCCATTTCCTCACAATACATAACAATGATATAATGTTTTTCCTTGAAGGCTTATCTGCTTTCTCATTTTTTGCACATCTAAGCCTTAACTGTCTTCATTGTGCAACTCTCATACAGATGATCAAATGGATGGTGTTACAATGGATTTCTCCTTTCTTGGGTCCCTCTTATCCTTGGCTTAGGATGGACAATACGAAGCACTCTCAGATGGACCACCATATGGCGTTCAAAGGTGCCAAATGTTACTGAAGAATTTCTTTGCCATCAAATTGTCACTGAAGTTCATAAAGAAGGTCCATACATCCGAAATACATAGTTGTTGATTTGATGGTTCCTGCAGGATTATTAGAATGTGACATTGTCTTCTAGAGAGTGCATTAATTTTTACGGCAAAGATGGTTGAATGCTTCCTTGCTTCACTCACATATTACAGTGTATTGTAAAGCCTTTGTTTGCAGAAGCTATTACTTTTACCAAAACTTTTGGAGTTTGTTAAATGTAAAGGTTGTTGATTCTTTCAGAAGAATCATATCTTATTCTTAATCCATTTGCGAGAGGCAATGCATTATGTTGTATTCCTTTTCCCAAGAGATGGGCTTTAAGTAATTATGTGGTGAGATCTACTTTGTGGAACTACATTGGATATGTTGTAATTGTATTCCTTTTCCCAAGAAATGGGCTTTTGGGATTTTCAACTTGAAATGCCTCGTTACATAACACCAAAAGGAAGACGATATAGCTCCAAGCTATTTACTCCTAGTTTCACACAATATATCTGAATTTGAAATGAATTAATGGAATGTGGGAAAGAATATGATATTAGGGAAGGAAGAATAGGGAAAAACAGATAGAAACGAAGAGCTAAGCTAACACTAATACTATTTTGTTTTCTCAAAGATGATCACAATGGAATGAAAAGATACTATTTTTAGACCTAGATGTACCACAGAAGCTGAGATGCGCTGTTTTTGCACTCTAACCTAAACAATTTGGTGTACCAACATCTCATCTGCAGCCTCGTCTTACCTCCAGTCCTCTCAGATTCTTCAGAATATCAATGACTTCAACTAGTTTTTGTTGAACATTGATCATGACCACTCTGATTTTGAAGCAGTAGATGTATCCCACATCTCTTTACTTTTATCCCAGTGGAGCCAGAGAGGAACTGTTCTGGTATTGAGAATGTAACTTTTTCTCCTTTCTTTATTTGGTGCTCGAACTGGTTTGTTGTTAGCTCCAAGACTCTCGTGAGGATCCTATAGGAGGAGTGGTTGAGTAATACACACGACCATCGCTTATATTGCTGATGGTTAGTGGGATAATACTCCGATCACGTCCAGGAACTATGCAAAGTATCTGTAAGGTCCCTGCATTGCATAAGCCACTGATATGATCTGCTATTTCTTGGATGAAGAGAAATAACAGAGGAACATCTTGGCCTGAAACAAGTCTAAAAGACCTGTCATCCAATTTTGACATGTTTGACCTCATTTCTATGTGATGATATGCCAGACTCGTATAGTACTTTATCATTGTAACAGATTGTATTGATTCAATATTCTTGAAGCCAGGGATCTCAGCCAACTTTACACAGACGTCTAATTTGACTAATCATCTTGATAGTTTCTCCAATGATTCACAGTTCCTAGCTAGTAACCTTTGCAAATTCGGAGAAAGGTCTGGAACTGTTTGAAAAATCGCGCAAACTTCCAGCTTGAGTTCTTCAAACTCAGACAACTGATACAAATTTGGTAATTTCTCCATTGTGGTACAACCTTCTAGACTGATTGTTTCTAAACTGGGAGGAAGTTCCTGAAGATACTTGCAGCCTCGCGATCTTAGTTCAGATAGACTAGATAGTTGAAGAAGGCTAAAGGGTAAAGTGTGAAAGTTATTTGTGCTCAAGTCTATGGACTTTAAGAAGGACAATAGACCAATCTCACATGGGATATCTGCTTCGGACAAATTGCAGGAAGCAAGAAATAGTTTCTCCAAGGAACATGAACTTGCAATAAGGTAGAAATCCAACATGTTCAAGGCCTGATGCTTTTGGCTATATACAAGAAGAAAGGAATGAATGCTGGGATTTAGTTGTTCAAGGCCTAATGCTAGTCGGTATTTCTTGAGTTTTCTGCAGCACAACAAATTTGACTGGACTTGTCTCTCCAAATCCCCAACTGATGATTGCACCTCAGTCAGATTTGAACAATTACTTGATAACAATCTCTCAAGACTCGGTGCACTAGTGAAGTCTGGTGTTCTTTTAAGACTCTCGCAAGAACTCAAATTCAAGGCCTTCAAACTTTTCAACAACTGACAAATCCAACAAAACATAAAACAAGATATGACAAAGCTTCTTCATATTTCCATATGCTATTTAGGAATTTTTGATTCTTTGCTACTCCCAGTGCAAATTACCAACAAAAATACCCATTGCCTGTTGTGGTGTTATGCACCAGACAAGTCAAGAACATAATCAAAGAAGAGATTTATCAAAAAGGTACCTTTAGACTGGCCTTGAATTCTTCAAATTTACTTTCTGACATGTCAAGAGCAACAAGAGTCTCCAGATGAAACTTACATTTTATGTACTTTCAGTAGACAAAGCTTCCAATGCAACCACTTGAGCTTGATCAGTAGATGTTCAAATTTTCCCTTGAGATGCAGGTAAGAAGTTAGTGTTTCAATTAATTTTGAAACAAATTCATCCGGTAAAAGTGTTGTTTTTTGAAAAATTCACAAAATACATGAATGTGAATTGTAACATTCATTCTTGGAAGATACATGTTTTCTTTATTGAATTCATGAACCTATATTAAATATAATCTTAATTAAAGTCTTTTCTTTAAGAACTTTTGTACTACTAGTTTAAAGTATGTGCTTGACATGTGTGTCTCGTGTCAATCAATAAAATTATATACAAAAATAAAATAAAATAAAATAATTAAATAATAGCAATTGATGTTGAAATAAATGTTCCATTTATCTAAATGATAAGTATCTCATACAGAAAGTTTAAAAAGATGATAAAAAAATGTGAATCTCTTTCCTTCTCTTTTTATTTTTAAATTTTATTTATCATAACTAAGTATAGGATTTGTATAAGGTAAAAATATTAATTTTATATAGTTCAAGAAAAGATTTAAGAAATAAAAATTCATATAGTCAAGTGTACGTGCTTTGCACGTGTGTATCGCATTAATTGATAATAGATAGTTATAAAAAGAATAATTTATTATATATAAGTTTAGAGTACATGCTTTGCACATGTACACTGTGTCAATTAATATAAAACAATAATTTATTTAGACAAAATTTATTACTGTTATACCAAATGCAATGTTTGTTTAAATAATGATAATAAATATTATTATATTAGTACGATGATTGGACTTAATATATTTCGAACACTTTTGTTTTCACTTAATAAAGATTTTAATCTTTAATCATTCAAGTGTCAGTCTATTATATTGTTAGTTTAGATATATATTTGCTTTGATAGTTACTTAAATTTCATTGTATCATATCATTTGAATCCATTGTCAGGAAAGAATGAAAAGTTCCATTTTGTGTATTGACTGATTTGGTGAATGCAGTGGTACCTTAGTATTTTTTTCTTATTTTACTCTGTACTTAGTATTAATAATTTTATTTTATTCATCCCACCTTTTTATAGCAGCTCTACCTCGTATCCCACTTTTCTTGCAAGTTTATAATTCAAATTATTGATGTATGACACAATGTAATGATAGAGAACGATACAATCTATATCTAAATATTGTATTCACTAAAATAATACAGTATAATATAGTAGAATATATTATGAAATAATATGTGAGATGACAATTTACTTTCATGCAAAGAATAACTTTGACCACAAATAGGTTCTCTTTTTTTTTTTTAAATTAGGGGTAGGGGAAGGGGAAACGGGGAGGGGAATTACAATCTGGAGAATCGAACTCTCACCTGTAAAGTACGAGTTCAGGTACTCAATCAACTGAGCTACTAAGATTCTCCCATGATTCATGAATGAGATTGAAGAATAATAACTTCTTTTTATAAAAAGAACCTAAATAAAAAGGAATTGATAGACTAAATATATTAAAACTCCTAATCCTATAAAAAAAATTAAAAAGAGGCTAAATAGTTAAAAATCAATTACCCGAGTCAAGTGGAAACTTTTGAATGGAGGTCTGACTTCTTGCTTTCCGATTTGGTGAGCCCTCCTTGCTATTCGGAGGAGCTCTTTTTCCTTCTTTTATGTTATTCAAAGGAGCCCTTTTTTTCTTATTTTATTGAGTATCATTATTGTTTCTTTTGAGGTAGCCCGAGGTTTGTTTTAGCACCTTCTATATGAGGACAGAGACTTCATAGACATTGAGTAGAGATAATTGATTTTTACTTATGTCCCAATTCTTATTCATTAAAAACTGTTATTGAAAGAAACTTAGTTATGTGACTTAATCCTTGTCTTTTTACTTGAGTACTTTCTTCCGCTTTTGAATGTGATGTGATGATGAGGCCAAGTGGTTCTCTTGGGGAATCAACAATGGTTCTTCAAGTGCAGGGCATGTCAGGGGTACCCTTCCTGGGCATGACAGATTTGGTATCAGAGCACAAAGTTCAAGTGTCTTAGGGAGTCTATGAAGCCATTTCTACTAGAGTCTTATTTATGGGTGTGTTGTGCACCATACTTTATAAGCAGAAGACTATGGGACATCATGAATTGTTACACTTCTTTCTTATTCTGAGTTCATGTGATAGAGTTTAACTCTACTAAAGTATCTATCTGATTCGTGCATTACGCGTTTGCAGATCATGCCTCCCAAGCATACCTCCACCCAAAAGGATGTCGCAGCTTCCAACATTGAGAGTCCCCCGACAGAACTGACTACCTAGACGGGAACGAGAGGACGAGATCGACCTACTAGAGCTACTAAAGTTCTTCAGACGTCTACTGCTCAGCCAGCTCCCATTTTAGAGGCGGAGTTTAAGGGAGCCATTACTATGCTTACCCAACTTATGGCCTCCCAGAGTGGTATCTTAATATACCAAGAATTCATGGGCATAAAAACTCATAAATTTGCGAAATTTAAGGGGGAAGGGTCTATGGGACAACATTATGACAATGAAGAAGCACTAAAAAGGAAAATTTACATATTGTTCATAAAAGCGTACTAAGTAGACAATGGATGGACGAAACTGGTATCGATCGATTTTTATTAATTAGAAAAGACTCCATACATAAACAAAATAGAATGTAAAAGCCTCAAAAGACCAAAAGATACATCAATGTCTGAAATGCATAGCAAGAATGAAAACTGGTAGAGACTTGAACTAAGGGCTCACCACAAAACACTAGTCTTGAACATCAGAAAATTAGCCACGAGTCGGTGGAGGAGCACTTGTCCCTGTGTAGTAAAAATCATACGGGCAAAATATGTGTTAGTACTTTTGAAATGTACTAAGTGTTACGTCGGAAAATGACTTCCGGGTTAAAAATTCGATTTAGACTTAATTGATTTAAGCAAAACCGAATCTTTGAAACTTTTTAGAGTCGCCACTTAATTTTTAGGAAATTAAGAAAACCGATTATTTTAAAAGACCTAACAGAGGAAATCTTTTAAAAATCCAAGGAAACAGGTTCGGGTTCATATTTCTATTTCGGGAAGGTTTTACGCACCCGAAATATCCGCTAACGTGCGGTTATCCGACGATTAAATATTTTGACTAACTTTGAAATAATATAATTTTATATTATTAATTTGAAAAGTTCAAATAGAATATTTTAAGAGTAGGAAATGGAATATTTACATTTTTTACTTATATTTCAGTCAATTAGAATTTAATTAGGTGAACTAGTTAAAGAAAATCTAATATTAAAATCTAACTAATTTTTATTTAATTAAAAGAGTTGATGAATCTAATCAACTAATTAGAATTTTGAAATCTATTAAATTCTAAGTATTTTAAAGAAAGAGATGTACATATATTTTTTCAAAAAATATTTTAAAGAAAAAAGGTGTTTGAAATATTTTAAGAAGTATTTTAAAAGAATTTAATTTCCTAAAGGCGATTTTAATAGTCAAGATCATAAAACGACGTAGATGGCTAACTCGGGGAAGCTTAATTAGATTAAAACACAACAAAACAACATAAATTAAAGTTAATGATAAAGATAAAATAATTATAATATAAACAAAGTAAACAAGATAAATTAAATAGAATTGGGCTTTGACAGGCCCAATTTCCAAAAGCCTGCAATAAATTTTTATATTGGGCCTGCCAAACCCTTTATTATTTTTTGCTTCCTTGGGCTGTTGGCCCAATTCATTTCATCTGCAAAAGATTAATATGACAAGTGGGCCGGACTGCCCCTGCTGACCATTTGGGCTTTTGGCCCATATTCCTGTGTAAGCAATTTTTGTATACAGAAAGTGTATACCAGTGTATAAAGGTACGTTGCCACCCCGAAGAATAAAATCCGACAGTTCCGAGCAGCTGGACATAGGCCGAGATTGACCCGATACTCAACAAAATGCAAGGAGGAGTCAAAAATAGACTCGGTACCACATTACATGCAAAGAAAATAAAGATAAGGAATGAGTAATAAGAAATATTATATTTCACAAGTGATATGCAACTCACAACTTGCATGACAACACAAAATGATATCAAATACTAATAAAAAGACCTTAAGACTTATGAGAAAAAGAAATTGTACGAATTAGGACAAACACATATAATATAAATATTCACTATATATATAGGTGTATATAGGTGCATAGACACATGGATATAACAATACATAATATATATATAGATATAAGCCGCTACGAAACGACAATACGACCAAACAATTTTCGAGTTTCATAAATACATTCATGTACATGCATTATGTATATATGTATATAGTTGTATAGGAAACTTGGCATTGTGATATCATTATATAATCAAACAAACTAATAAACTTTCAACTTAAAAATTCTTATATACATGTAGAAATACACATTATATGTATATATATTCATGGATATGGCAACCCAACAAACCGGACGACATTTAAAGGTAAATTCGAGCTTATATGGATATATATATGTAGATATTCATATATATGTGCGTGTATACAGCTGTATATACACCGTGATACGACTACATTTTGCCATATAACCAAACAACTCTCCAAGTTATACATACATATACATGCGCATGCTGATATATATATGATATACAGAAGATAACCAACGAACAATACATATATTCAAACATTCTTCAAGTTTTATACATACATATACATATATATGTCTTCATATACATAGATATACAACAAATAACCGTCAAAACAAACAATATTTAAACATTCTTCAAGTTTTGTACATGTATATGTAGATATTCAGCAATATACAGCCATTCAAACTCATATATACTCAAACACTCTTCAAGTTTTATATATATACGCAGGTATACGTCACCTAAACTAACATATACCTAACCATCTTCGAGCTTTGGACATATATACACAGGTATACAGCCTCTAAACTAACATGCACTCAACCATCTTCAAGTTTTGGACATATATACACAGATATACAGAGATATACAGCATCTAAACTAACATATACTCAACTATCTTCAAGTTTTGGACATATATACACAGATATATAGAGATATACAGCATCTAAATTAACATATACTCAACTATCTTCAAGTTTTACACATGTATACGTAGATATACAACAAAACCAGCCATTGAAGTCAACATATATTTAACTTTCTTCAAGTTTTATACATATATACGCAGATATACAGCAGTATACATAGATATACAGCCAAAACCAACCATCAAAATCAACATATATTTAACATTCTTCAAGTTTTATACATGTATACGTAGATATACAACAAAATACAGCCATCCAAACCAACATATACTCGGCCATTCTTCAAATTTATACATATATACATAGATATACAGCAGTATACAGCCATCCAAACTAACATATACTCAATCATTCTTCGAGTTTATACATATATACGTAGATATACAGCAGTATACAGCCATCCAAACTAACATATACTCAGTCATTCTTCGAGTTTATATATATATATACGTAGATATACAGCAGTATACAGCCATCAAAATCAACATATATCCAACTATTCTTCAAGTTTATATGCATAGATACTGTATATACATGCATATATTCATACGCAGATATGTATATTAAAACAGAGTGAAGAAGAAGAAGCCTAAGAATGTTACCTGTTGGCGGGCAGCGAACGGGAACCACGAGTCCGAGAACGAACTTCGACGCTATAAAGTCTAGACTAGTGAACTCTTTCTCTCTTTTTTTTTTTTCCGAAAATTTTCCAGAAAAAAAGTCCCTTAAATCAGTGTTGAACACTGATTTATATAGTCGAAAACAAGGGCAAAAAGGGAAAAAATCTCCATTCGAAATTCAAAAATCGAGACCCCTTTTTCGAGTCTCACATCTCAACCATCGATTTAAATCGATGGTTGAGATTTGAGACACGTAAGGGGGTCTCTTTGACGTGTAAGAGTAACGAAAAAGAGGAGATGGAGTGTGAATTCGGCCAAGAAATGGCCACTGTTGGCCGAAACTTTTCTGGTTCGCGGCTGTCTTCTTTTTCTGACTTTTTTCGCTTTTGGTTCGGGGTTATGGGGAGAAGGAACGCGTGGGATGGGAGTAATGATCGTTTTCTTGGCATTTTGCCAAGAAAAAGTACTGAGAATGGCTGCCATGGCCGCCTTTTGTTTTTCTTTTTCTGGTTTTGGCGTTTTTTTGGGGATGGGGAAGACAAGAGGGGCGGCTGGGGAGGGTAAGGGAGGCGGGTTAGGGTTTAATGAAGGGGCGGGTCGGGTTAGAAGAAAAGGGGGCGGGTTAGGGTTTAATTAAAAGGGATTGGGCCTGTTCTGGGCAGAAAATAATTAAAGGGGCAGAAATGGGCCAGAATTGGCCCAAAACGGGTCTGGCAGAAAGTTACTGGGCTGGGGTTATTTTTTTTAAAAAATTGGGCTTGGGGATTTAAAAGAGTAAAAAGGGTTTGAGGAGAATATTTAAAAACTAACCATTTAAATTACATATATAACCAATCTGAAAATCAATCGATTAATTCGACCACGAAACGAATTAGTATAAATTAATTAAGGAGCTTTTGAATGTTAACGACTTATATAATACACAACATAAAAATATATAATACGAAAAAGTAAAGTAAGACGATACGCAATATATGAATCTAATAAAAATTGAAAATCCAAAGATTCGATCATAAAATTATTTGAAAAAATATTTCTTGCATTTTTGAAAGCTAATTAATTCAAGTCGTTAAAATTAATAGCTCGATGATCAATTTATATTATGGAGGGTAAAAATTGGGTGTCAACAGCTGTCCCTTTCTTTGGGCATGATCGATGAAAGCGATCGTGGACAAAGAAACTTGACCAATCCAATTTTGAGCCGACCACATATTCATCTCGTGGAAGGGTCTTGGCACGGGCTATAGGAAATTGTGGCCGGACCCCAGTTTCGGATTTCCTACATATCTCAGGTTACATGAGAATTCAGGCCACTTGTAGTTCAAACGCTTGATTCTACGCACGATTTTGAAAAATCCAAAAGCTATCCAACATTGAATTATGGAGAAATTGGAATGCTTGGGATGAGATTTTATGAGTAAATGTTAGAATACAGCCGAGTTTTCAAAGTTGAGTCCGCCTACATACCCTTGGACTAAGGAATCAGGCTGCTTGTAGTTCGACTCTATCGGTTGAAAAGGAAATCTCTTATTCTGAGATAGCCTTTGGTTTAGGAGGAGTGACAAACAAAACGAATTATGAAAAGAGGCTTGCAGCCTCTTAACCATAAATGTGGTGCACTTCACACCCATAATTAAGAACTTACACGGACATAATTTTCAAAATTCTTGGTATATTGTCACTCAGATTGGAAACGTTGCGTCCGGTGAGAATTGAGATCACCTGGATGCGAAACTGAAAACTAACGAACTCAAAGAAATACCCACACGCCTTTTAACAGGGGTGTGGTTAGATTATGGTAGTCGTTTCTCCGCTCGCGTCCGAAGAGTTAAACGCCCCTCTTCAGACTATGTCCCAGTTCGCTGCTAAGAAAAAGTTCCACGTTGTGCCGCCTCCTATTTGATGACGTCCAGACCTGTGGTTTGTTCTGAGAATTCACCCTTTCGGATGCTCTCGATATAACTAAGACAAAAACCATTAGTATAAACCATAACTTAAATATAGGGATGATATCTTTTACCATATTCGACCTATATTCTTCTTTTCGACGTGATGCACAATGAGTTGACATGATGCAACGTGATGATGACCCTTTTGGCAATGAATGATGATATCTTTCTTGAGGATGTGATGAATGTGATGGCCCTTTCGGCAATGAACATGTAATGGCCCTCTTGGCGATTTGAAGATGTGGTGGCCCTCTCGGCAACTTGAAAATGCAGTGGCCCTCTCGGTAGCTTGAATGAGGAAATGGCCCTCTCGACAGCTTGAATAATGAAATGGTCCTCTCGGTGATGAAAATTTGATGGCCCTCGCGGCGATGACTGATGAAATGGCCCTCTCGGCGAATTGAACATGCGATGGCCCTCTCGGCAACTTGAAAATCTAAACGTCTTCTCGGCAATTGAAAATGTAATGGCCCTCTTGGCGATGAATGATGGAATGGCCCTCTCGGCAGCTTGAACATGCAATGGCCCTCTCGACAGCTTGAGAAAATGTAAATGTATTCTCGGCAATGCAATAGCCCTCTCGGCAACTTGAAGATAGAATGGCCCTCTCGGCAGCTTAAAAATGTACGTGCCTTCTCGGCAGATTGAAGATGAAATGGCCCTCTCGGCAACTTGTGCATGCAATGGCCCTCTCGGCAACTTGAACATGTAAGTGTCTTCTCGGCAATGCAATGGCCCTCTCGACAGCTTGAGAAAATGTAAATGTATTCTTGGCAATGCAATAGCCCTCTCGGCAACTTGAAGATGCAGTGGCCCTCTCGGCAGCTTGAATGATGAAATGGCCCTCTCGGCAGCTTGAAAATGTAAGTGCCTTCTCGGCAGATTGACGATGACATGGCCCTCCCGGCGAATTGAACATGCAGTGGCCCTCTTGGCGATGAGTGATGAAATGGCCCTCTCGGCAACTTGTGCATGCAATAGCCCTCTCGGCAATGAGTGATGAAATGGCCCTCTCGGCAACTTGTGCATGCAATGACTCTTTCGGCCACTTGAAAATATAAGTGCCTTCTCGGCGGATTGAAGATGACATGGCCCTCCCGGCGAATTGAACATGCAGTGGCCCTCTTGGCGATATGTGATGAAATGGCCCTCTCGGCAACTTGTGCATGCAATGGCCCTCTCGACCACTTGAACATGCGATGGCCTTCTTGGCAGTTTGAAGATGTAGACGTCTTCTTGGCAACTTGATAATGGAAACGTGATGAACAGCTGGGGATTTGAGTGAGACAAACTGTTTACGCCTCGGTAGTTTCCTCGCAGACAAGTCCTGTAAATATTTTCCTGCGTTCACAGAAAATTTCTTAGTTTCGAAGTGAATTGATCTGTGTTGATTCTTCAGTTGCCTGCTCCTTATCCCGCCTTTGGTGGATTGCTCCGATCTCTCACCTCTTCATAGACAGAATATACGTTGTGACAAAAAGCAATTCTTTTTTTTTTTTTTTAAAGGGTAAATTTAGAAAAGAATTTTTGAAGAAAAGGTCACTGCCAACTGTCATGTCACGAAAAACTTTAGATGAACACATTCGATTTCGGACATGGCTTCTTTGACGCATCATAATTGTCTTTGAATTTTCTGATCAGACTGAGGATCTTCGGGGCTTTTAACGACACTTGATGAAATTTTTGAAAGTGATCTCAAAAATTTATGTCCCAGTTAAATGTCGTAATGAATCAATAACTTGGTAGAACTCCGAGAATTTTTGAGATCTTCTCAAAAATTCTGTCCCAGTTGAAGTGTCATATTGAATCACTAGCTTTTTTTTTAAAAAAAATCCTGAGAATTTTTGAGATCTCCTCAAAAATTCTGTCCCAGTTGAAATTCCTGACGCTTAAAATTCTGATTTGTTGGAGGTGTCTTTTCATTCAGAATTTTGAGTTCCTCTCAAAAACTCTGTCCCAGTTTCCTTTATAGGAATATGACCGAGCCGTTGTGGCGCCTACGTATCCCGTTGAGACGGAAATCAGGTCAAACGTAGTTCCCCTTTCGGGAGATAGAGAAAAATATGAATTTAAACAAGAAAATGACCGAGGCCGACATAGGCCGCCTACGTATCTCATGCTTGAGAATTCAGGTCAAACGTAGTTCATACAATAAGAAAAATTAAAACATTGATAATAAAGTGACCGAGGCCGACATAGGCCGCCTACGTATCTCATTCTTGAGAATTCAGGTCAAACGTAGTTCATTACAATGGCAGATAATATGATAACAAACAATAGAAATGATTACAAGCAAATGATGCGATTATAAACAAAGAGATTAAAGGCTAATTTTGCATCCTTAGATGTAGCGTCTCTTGATATCATATAAGTTGATCGTCAAGCTGTAGTAGGCGATGTTTGTGCTAAATACTAGCACGTCGTCACATGACCAGATGAATATGTTAACATATTCTTTGACGGGTTGATGAGTTCTCTCCTCTGAGTCTCTATCAAATGGATACTGATTCTGACTTCTCTGGTGCTTTTTCTTCTCTCAGACCCACAGTTTCAAACTGGCTGAACTTGTTTTAATTTTGACAAATTGCTCGGATATCCCGGTCTCTTCATCATACTCTTTGAACACTTCATCGGTATTCACCTCATTTTGTTCATTCAGCTTGTGACATGACATAATATGACAGATTTTAAAGTTCTTTTACCAAAATCATAAAAACACCATTAGATAGAAAAAATTGAAGCGAGTAAAGTAAACTTTCATGATAAAAGAAGCTTTCATTTAAAAGAAAGAAAAAAGTAGAAACTTTGGCATAGTCACAAGACAGTTTGACCCCTTTTTTTAAAAAAAATATTACTAGAGAATTAAAGCATAACGAAGTAAAACAATATAAAAGGTGGGCCTCGAGCCTATATGGACTACCACCAATTTCAGGAATAATATAAAAATCGACTTTGTCTATCAAGATGAGTAGAGAATCAGGAGCAGAGCAGATGTCCAATTATCATTTGCTCCTCCGACTCGATGTCTCGTGCTTAGCTTCACGGTCACCGCAGCATCATCTCCTTCGAACAAATTCTAGATTCCTTTCCCTAGACCATTGTCCTCGTCGTGATTTTGCACTGGCAAAGACTGGAGCAAGTGAGGCAACGATTTTGATAACGTGCGATCGACCTTATTCCTCTTCTCAATCATCAAAACGAAGTGGGTGAGGCATCATGACCACAAATCCAGATGTCACCTGCTGACGAAGGGGCAGGGGATTACTATTGACACTAGGAGTAACAGCCTGAAGAGTGACCACCCTTTGATCAATTAAGTCCTGAATTTTGTGCTTCAAGTTGATGCAATTTTCAGTGGTATGCCCAATGGCTCCGGAATGATAAACACATTTCTGGTCTGCTTTATAAAATTTTCCGAAAGGATTGGCTGGTCTTCCTTCTATAGGATGGAGCATACCTGCGGCTTTCAATCTCTCAAAGAGTTGGGTTTGACTTTCAACCAAAGGAGTAAAGGCTCGGGGAGTTCTCTTCACGAGATTTTGACGAGAAATGTTGCAATTATTTCTCGAGGACAAAGGCATTTGACAGTGGTTTGGAGGATTTTGGAAAGTAAGTACTGGCATTTGGAATTTTGGATATTGTGGAGCTTGGTAGCTTGGAGGGATATTTTGATAATTTAGCAATGGAGTTTGGTAACTTGGAGGGATATCTTGGTAATTTGGCCATGGAGCTTGGACGTTTGAGGAGATGTTTTGGTAATTTGGCCATGGAGCTTGAAAAATTGAAGGGATATTTTGATAATTTGAAGCCTGGAAATTTGATTGGACGGGAAAAACTGGGTATGGATTTTGTGGAGCTTGGGAGCAGGTATTGGATAGTGAATGCGAGGGAATGTCATACTTGACATGTTTTGATTTTAGTTTGGATGAAATGGAAGGTACATCTTTCCTCTTCCTACTCGGTAGAACTGAAGGTCTTGTTTGAGTAGCATGAGGGAAGTTAGGAGTGGTTAAGCCAATGATGGGAGCCTTTTGGGGAGGAATAGTATGGTCTGTGGTTGAACTCGGAGGAGGGAAATGAAGTGGAGGCTTTTCATCGTCTGGCGCACGGGTATTAGCGGCGACAGCTAGATTCGTCGGACCTTGATTCTTTTTCATCTCAGCTCTCATTTCAGAAATTTGTTGCAGTAGCTGTGCAATCAATTTGTTCTGTTCAGCAATTGCGGGGTCCATCATGATAACTTCGGTTAAACCATTGCCCTCACTGTTCTCAGTCATTTTTTCTTTTCCTTTTGATAGACTTTGGTCAGGGAAGGAATCTTTGGAATTCTTAGATCTCGTAAAGTAGGAATGCCCCGTCATTTTCTCAACACAGATCAATTCTAAGTACCTGTCAAATAAAAAATAACTCAAAAGATGAACGTGTTAGTCCTTGTTTATAATAAGTAATGCAAAATATCACACGGAAAGTAAACACATAATAGTTGTATTGTTCGAAGACATACCAACCCATAGATATGGCTAAATAGGCCGAATGTTGCCTATTTAATTTGAGATTTGTGAATCAAGGAAACGTTTTGTCAGAATTTTTGAATTTTCTAAAATTTGTGATAAGAATTGAAGGAGGGAAAATAAATTTTTCTATAATGAGGGACCGGGCCTGGGGAGGCTGCCTACGTATCTCGCAAATGAGAAATCAGGTCCGACGTAGTTCGACCAGCTTGAATATTCAAAATGGAAAATTCTCCTCTTGTTAGATAAGAGGGCAAAATTTTAGAATTTTTAGAAGTGAAATTCAAATCTTGTTGAAAACTCAAGATTCGAAGAGTATTTTGGACGGACTTTTGATAGTGACTGGGATTTTATGCTTAGAAGGCAGTAAAAGTTTTTTTTTTTTTTTTTTTTTTGAAATGAATGGGCTGGAATATCTCCGAACAAATCAACATAATCACGTAAACAATTATAGCAGGTAGCACAGAAACAGTTATTGCGCGTCCTAAAAAAAAAAATAAGTGACCCTTTTGTGCCAAGGGTTGGCCTATCGATTTGAAGGATGTATCTTGTCTTTTTAAATATTTCATCGTTCCCCGAAAAGCAAATATTATAAATAAATAAAATATATTACAAAGCATCAATAATAAGGGATACATTCTCAGTGAAAGGGAAAAATGTAAATACAATGAAAAATATTCCCACGCAGGGGATAAATTAACTAGACGAAGATCCTACTTCATTTCCGGCTTTCTCCATCTCTTCTCCGGATGTGGTGTCGATATTGTTAACAAGGTTGGACTGAGTAATGATGTTTGTTGAACCAAGTGAGCTCATCGATTACCCACCACAAAACAAAATGTGTTAGAAAGCCCCCCGAACCCCCGAACGATGATTTATTTAAAAGATATATACATCCTTCAAATTAAACAAACAATATGATCGTCCAGTTGGGCCGGAGGCCACTTTGGACTCAAGGTGGGCTACTAATGGGCCCGATACGCCTTACGTATCGGGTCAACTTAGGCCAATGCACCTACAGGATTTTTGGTTTCGTTCTATCCTAGGCATCTAAGAGTGGGTTTATTTTTGACTGTGGAAAAGGTAACCCGAGCGGACAACTCGGGCTGGGGAAATTAACGACCGTCGACCCCGCAAGATCGACTCATTTCGTCAGGGTACCCCGATGGAAAATTTGGACTAAACGGCTGCGACCCGCATAACCGTCGTTTTATGGAAATAAAAAAGTGCCAAGTGGCGAAAAATGCTATGCATGTATGACAGTTTAAGAATTTAAATTAAACAAACAATTAAAACATACAAACAAATAATGATAAATAAACCGATTAACAAAGTTAGTCAAAAAAATTCAATCTTTTGGTTTGAACCTAATTAAATCTCCCCAGCAGAGTCGCCATTTCTGTTACGTCGGAAAATGACTTCCGGGTTAAAAATTCGATTTAGACTTAATTGATTTAAGCAAAACCGAATCTTTGAAACTTTTTAGAGTCGCCACTTAATTTTTAGGAAATTAAGAAAACCGATTATTTTAAAAGACCTAACAGAGGAAATCTTTTAAAAATCCAAAGAAACAGGTTCGGGTTCATATTTCTATTTCGGGAAGGTTTTACGCACCCGAAATATCCGCTAACGTGCGGTTATCCGACGATTAAATATTTTGACTAACTTTGAAATAATATAATTTTATATTATTAATTTGAAAAGTTCAAATAGAATATTTTAAGAGTAGGAAATGGAATATTTACATTTTTTACTTATATTTCAGTCAATTAGAATTTAATTAGGTGAACTAGTTAAAGAAAATCTAATATTAAAATCTAACTAATTTTTATTTAATTAAAAGAGTTGATGAATCTAATCAACTAATTAGAATTTTGAAATCTATTAAATTCTAAGTATTTTAAAGAAAGAGATGTACATATATTTTTTCAAAAAATATTTTAAAGAAAAAAGGTGTTTGAAATATTTTAAGAAGTATTTTAAAAGAATTTAATTTCCTAAAGGCGATTTTAATAGTCAAGATCATAAAACGACGTAGATGGCTAACTCGGGGAAGCTTAATTAGATTAAAACACAACAAAACAACATAAATTAAAGTTAATGATAAAGATAAAATAATTATAATATAAACAAAGTAAACAAGATAAATTAAATAGAATTGGGCTTTGACAGGCCCAATTTCCAAAAGCCTGCAATAAATTTTTATATTGGGCCTGCCAAACCCTTTATTATTTTTTGCTTCCTTGGGCTGTTGGCCCAATTCATTTCAGCTGCAAAAGATTAATATGACAAGTGGGCCGGACTGCCCCTGCTGACCATTTGGGCTTTTGGCCCATATTCCTGTGTAAGCAATTTTTGTATACAGAAAGTGTATACCAGTGTATAAAGGTACGTTGCCACCCCGAAGAATAAAATCCGACAGTTCCGAGCAGCTGGACATAGGCCGAGATTGACCCGATACTCAACAAAATGCAAGGAGGAGTCAAAAATAGACTCGGTACCACATTACATGCAAAGAAAATAAAGATAAGGAATGAGTAATAAGAAATATTATATTTCACAAGTGATATGCAACTCACAACTTGCATGACAACACAAAATGATATCAAATACTAATAAAAAGACCTTAAGACTTATGAGAAAAAGAAATTGTACGAATTAGGACAAACACATATAATATAAATATTCACTATATATATATGTGTATATAGGTGCATAGACACATGGATATAACAATACATAATATATATATAGATATAAGCCGCTACGAAACGACAATACGACCAAACAATTTTCGAGTTTCATAAATACATTCATGTACATGCATTATGTATATATGTATATAGTTGTATAGGAAACTTGGCATTGTGATATCATTATATAATCAAACAAACTAATAAACTTTCAACTTAAAAATTCTTATATACATGTAGAAATACACATTATATGTATATATATTCATGGATATGGCAACCCAACAAACCGGACGACATTTAAAGGTAAATTCGAGCTTATATGGATATATATATGTAGATATTCATATATATGTGCGTGTATACAGCTGTATATACACCGTGATACGACTACATTTTGCCATATAACCAAACAACTCTCCAAGTTATACATACATATACATGCGCATGCTGATATATATATGATATACAGAAGATAACCAACGAACAATACATATATTCAAACATTCTTCAAGTTTTATACATACATATACATATATATGTCTTCATATACATAGATATACAACAAATAACCGTCAAAACAAACAATATTTAAACATTCTTCAAGTTTTGTACATGTATATGTAGATATTCAGCAATATACAGCCATTCAAACTCATATATACTCAAACACTCTTCAAGTTTTATATATATACGCAGGTATACGTCACCTAAACTAACATATACCTAACCATCTTCGAGCTTTGGACATATATACACAGGTATACAGCCTCTAAACTAACATGCACTCAACCATCTTCAAGTTTTGGACGTATATACACAGATATACAGAGATATACAGCATCTAAACTAACATATACTCAACTATCTTCAAGTTTTGGACATATATACACAGATATACAGAGATATACAGCATCTAAATTAACATATACTCAACTATCTTCAAGTTTTACACATGTATACGTAGATATACAACAAAACCAGCCATTGAAGTCAACATATATTTAACTTTCTTCAAGTTTTATACATATATATGCAGATATACAGCAGTATACATAGATATACAGCCAAAACCAACCATCAAAATCAACATATATTTAACATTCTTCAAGTTTTATACATGTATACGTAGATATACAACAAAATACAGCCATCCAAACCAACATATACTCGGCCATTCTTCAAATTTATACATATATACATAGATATACAGCAGTATACAGCCATCCAAACTAACATATACTCAATCATTCTTCGAGTTTATACATATATACGTAGATATACAGCAGTATACAGCCATCCAAACTAACATATACTCAGTCATTCTTCGAGTTTATATATATATACGTAGATATACAGCAGTATACAGCCATCAAAATCAACATATATCCAACTATTCTTCAAGTTTATATGCATAGATACTGTATATACATGCATATATTCATACGCAGATATGTATATTAAAACAGAGTGAAGAAGAAGAAGCCTAAGAATGTTACCTGTTGGCGGGCAGCGAACGGGAACCACGAGTCCGAGAACGAACTTCGACGCTATAAAGTCTAGACTAGTGAACTCTTTCTCTCTTTTTTTTTTTTTTTCCGAAAATTTTCCAGAAAAAAAGTCCCTTAAATCAGTGTTCAACACTGATTTATATAGTCGAAAACAAGGGCAAAAAGGGAAAAAATCTCCATTCGAAATTCAAAAATCGAGACCCCTTTTTCGAGTCTCACATCTCAACCATCGATTTAAATCGATGGTTGAGATTTGAGACACGTAAGGGGGTCTCTTTGACGTGTAAGAGTAACGAAAAAGAGGAGATGGAGTGTGAATTCGGCCAAGAAATGGCCACTGTTGGCCGAAACTTTTCTGGTTCGCGGCTGTCTTCTTTTTCTGACTTTTTCCGCTTTTGGTTCGGGGTTATGGGGAGAAGGAACGCGTGGGATGGGAGTAATGATCGTTTTCTTGGCATTTTGCCAAGAAAAAGTACTGAGAATGGCTGCCATGGCCGCCTTTTGTTTTTCTTTTTCTGGTTTTGGCGTTTTTTTGGGGATGGGGAAGACAAGAGGGGCGGCTGGGGAGGGTAAGGGAGGCGGGTTAGGGTTTAATGAAGGGGCGGGTCGGGTTAGAAGAAAAGGGGGCGGGTTAGGGTTTAATTAAAAGGGATTGGGCCTGTTCTGGGCAGAAAATAATTAAAGGGGCAGAAATGGGCCAGAATTGGCCCAAAACGGGTCTGGCAGAAAGTTACTGGGCTGGGGTTATTTTTTTTAAAAAATTGGGCTTGGGGATTTAAAAGAGTAAAAAGGGTTTGAGGAGAATATTTAAAAACTAACCATTTAAATTACATATATAACCAATCTGAAAATCAATCGATTAATTCGACCACGAAACGAATTAGTATAAATTAATTAAGGAGCTTTTGAATGTTAACGACTTATATAATACACAACATAAAAATATATAATACGAAAAAGTAAAGTAAGACGATACGCAATATATGAATCTAATAAAAATTGAAAATCCAAAGATTCGATCATAAAATTATTTGAAAAAATATTTCTTGCATTTTTGAAAGCTAATTAATTCAAGTCGTTAAAATTAATAGCTCGATGATCAATTTATATTATGGAGGGTAAAAATTGGGTGTCAACACTAAGTATGTGAGATGAAAATGTAAACATGAAATTGTAATTCCATCATTCATAAGTAAAGATTTACATGCATGGGACGATAAATGGAACTTTAACATGAACTTAAGCATGCACAAGGAATATCATATCAAGATGAGTAAAAGTCAATGCATAAAAGGAACATATGTGATTGAACCATGTCATAGAATGATAAATCTTGTGGGAGTGGACCATAACCGATATATAAAACCATGTGAGCTACTACATGGAATCCAACATAATCCCCTACGTTGGCAGGGGAGACCACATGTTGGGTGGAATTCTGTCACTTCGCATGCATCATCTTATATCATGAATGGCCTTCATGGATCCACTAGCCTAGCTTATAAGGGCTCCTATGGTGGTACATTGTTAATGGGACAAAGGGTTGCTACTAAGGTTACCAAATTCCACCTTAATGTCACATCCGGTGCTAAGTAATCCCACGGAATCTTTAAAGACATCTACTTAGTCAATTTATGACGCTTAGAATCATAAGTAGCAATCTTAAGAGTAGCTCGAAACTTAAGGAACCACCAAGTGAGCATCATCTTTTCATCTTGGGGACCTTCATAAACATCTTTTAGGGCATTGTCAACATGCTTATATATTTGACAAATCATAACTTTAAAACCTTACTTTTGTGCCCTATTTTTAATCAAATATCATGCAAAACTTGACATTTAAACTTAGTGGACTTATTCATAAGTTAAAACATTCATAAAACATGTGATTCATGGGAAAATGTGCTTATTGAAAACATATAAAATAACCCACAATTCATCATTCAAACCCACATCATTAGGTTCATCATGAAAATACTTAATATAACATCATAGGTTAACATTCGAAACATGTAGTATTGTAAAAAGTCATGAAATCATCATTAACATGCAATATAATATCATGGAACTTAAAGAAAAGATAAAAGACATTATTTCGGACTTTGTGGGTTAAAGGAGACCTACAAATCAAACTCACATACCTTTGGTGAAGCCTAAGAAGAAGGAATTTGCTGTTATGGAAGAATCCCTTTGAAACCCTAGCCTCCTTAGCTTGTTCTTGTCTTTCGGGGAGTATTCTTTGCCTTAGGAAATTTTAGGAATAGAAGAATGAGAGAAAGAATAAGGATCTTAGGGCTTTAAGGTCTAATTTAGGGGCCTAAAATTCACCAAAACGACCTAGTTTAGGATTAGGATTGGCATAAAGGATGAAATTGCCCTTCATTAAAACTGCCGGACTGGAACCACAAAAGCTCGAATATTGGTCGTGTATGGAACCACGGATCATTCGTTTTTTTCTCCATTTCTAATTATCAGAAACTGTTGCCAAACCCTAACCATAAAACATCTTTCTACGGGTCGTCCTTTGAAGTACGAGTCGTGGTTGAACTCATGGAGTACTTCCATACTTTTCCAAATTTCTCACTTTCCTAGGCGTCACCCACAAAGGCTTTCTATGGGTCTTGCTTTGGTCTACGAACCTTCCTGTTAATCATGGATTACCTTTCAGAAACTCCAAATTTCCTTCATGTTTGGTACACTCACCTACGACCCCTTTTACGAACCGTGAACGCTTCTACGGACCGTCAATGGCTTCGTGGGTTACTCTACACTTAGAAACTTTTTTTCTTTCCTATTATTCATGTCCATGGGCTCTGTCTATAGTTCATGGTCTAAACCATGGGTCGTGGACATTGTCTCATAGACTGATCCGGGTCATTTTCAGTCCACTATTTTTTTGGTTTTTAGACTCCTAAATTGAGGATCATTATAGAAAAATAATAAAAATTAATTACACTTACCTGATAGTCTTCCATAAAAATCTTCATCAAGAATCACCCAAAAAATCTTGAAAATGGTGTATTTCAAGATTTAAAATTGTCCATGCAGGAGACACCTCCGCGAATGCAGCCCCATATCTGCGAACGTGGATCGCTGGGACAATACACTCTGCGAACGCGGAGATTACCTCTGCGAACATGGAGCTCAAATAAGGTTGAATCTCTGCGAATGCAGAGGCCAGTCCCACGAACTTGGAGAAGGATTGGTGATGCACCTGATTTCAGAAACCAACTATAGCAAAATTCTCAAAACGGGCCCCCAGGGTCCATTCAAAACTCAATACGCACAAACCAGACATGCATCTCTACTAGAAATGGCAATATATACTCAATGAAATTATCAGAATTCGATTGCGAGGTCTCCTCGACCTAGTTGTCGATAAAGCTCGTTAAAACTAGCCAAAACTCAAAATACCAAAACTGCCTTTAGAAACTCCAAAAATTACAACGAGACCATTTCTAGCATTAGTTTCACCATCCGAAACCATTGAAACTATCAAAATTTTGATTTGAGCGTCTGAACTCCGAATGTTGACCAAAGTCAAACTTAGGCTCCGAAATTAACTAAAAATGCAACTTTGAATCCAAAATCTTCATTTTAACTCCAAATTCAGTTTTATTACTTCTCCTACACCAAATTCGACGTTCTAGAGCTAATGGAATCGACGGATTTCTATTTTGACACCTGAAACTCCAAATGGTACAAAAACTCACTTTTTCAATAACTTAAACTTTTAAAAATGCCATAACTTACATTTTCCACTTTTAAAACACAAGATCACAGTTTCAACATCACAGATAGTTCAAAATAGATCCAAAACAACTTACAAAAGGGCATTATAGTAATTTACACAGATACACTCAAAAATGACCTGCAAGGTCATTACAATTGTGCTATTTATTTTATATATATTCTTTTTTATCTCGGTCGGCCTATGATGCTATTTCTGGGTACCCCGTGTTTTGGTACGTATGCTGCATTTGTGCTTCATTTTGATGCCGATCCCATTTCAAACTGTCCTTAGTACATGCCCAGTCATCCGTAGTTGCTATTGGTGAGATCCTAAAGTTCAGAGATTTGCCACCTTCCTTCGTTATTATCTGATTGTATTTTGTTTTGGACATTCAGACTTTGTTTTTTTTTACTTATTTAGACTTATCAGCTTGTATACTTAGTAGCTCCTGATATGGTGACACCAAGTCTAGGGTTTGAGATCTAACGTTAGTTTATCTTTTGGTTACTGTATTGGGTACTCGGTGTATTTTATATCGTATTACATATACTATGCTTGGATCTATACTTTTTCACTACAATATCATATCTTTTGCATATTGTTCGTATTATTGTATTAATCTGATTCTTCTGCAAATTTTATGTCTCGGGTTGACTTGACAACTCGAAGGTTGTAGTAGGTGCCATCATGATCAGAATTTGGATCGTGACAAATAGTGCTATAATTAAAAATGATTATACTTTGGGTTTTATTAGAAATCTATAGTAACAATTTGAATATTTATCATTTATAGCAACTACTTGACATGTTAGGCAAAAAGAAGTAAAAAAAATAAATAAATTCATGTGGTGGACGATTGTATTCGTTGTATTCATACATGTATTTGTATTGTATTGTTGAATACAATTTATGTATGTACAAAGATGCAAACAACAAAAAATACAGGGATTGTATTCATTCACTCTAATTTTACTTGTATGTATCTATGCATATTGATTGTATCACTTGTATTCATTCATTGTTGTATGACTTGAATTCATTTGCGAAAATACAGAAAGACAATAAAAAGAGGCAAAAATACAGATATATATAAGGAGAGAGGAAAAAGTAAAAAAAAAAATAGAGGGGGGGGGGGGGGGAGGGGGGTGTTTGAAAATAAAAAATATAGAGAGAGGAGCGAGAGAGGTAAACAAGATTGGGAGAGAGAAGTGAGAGTGATAAACAAGATTTGGAGAGACGAGCGACGTTCAAAAGAGAGAGAGAAAGAGAAGAGATAAATGCTAGAGAAAGTATAGTTATTTTTGTAAAAAATAAGGTATATCTGTGAATAATAAATACATAGCAAATATTTATTGTACCATTTAAAATTTCTTATACTTCCACTCTTTCATATTAAGTGAATTTTTGAGGGTTTTTTTTTCATTATTCAAAATAATTGAATCGCTCAAAGGTCGAGATAATGTTAATTTGAAACTTTTTCATATTTGTTTTTTCATTTATTAAAATTTTATATTTTATAGGAGATAATTTTTTTATATTTACTATTTCATTTATTTAAATTTTATATTTGTAAGAAATAAATTGCACTACTTACAAAATTATATTTATGATTTTACAAAGAACAATCATAAAAATTATGATTTATATTATGTCCCTAAATATTTTTCATACAATAAATTGAGTTAATATGAAAAAGAGGGATAAACACTACTGAACTAATCTAGATAATGAGGACAAAACAAGTCATGAAGTTTGACTGCTAACTATTCTGAGAGACTCACGTTAATTGTACACTCTTGGTGATAATGCTAAGTAATTAATAGAAATTAAAGACATGAAAAATGTGAAGGGAAGAGCACACATGAAGAGTGTGACTAAATATTCACATGAATAATAAGTATATATGTTAACATATATCTGTTACTATAAAAACCCCAAACTTGAAGAAAACATTCAATCCTCAAAACTATGACAACATCTCAAACTTCTCCTCCCAAATATCTACAAGAGGATAGCCTAAGTGAAGAGTGTAAGAAATTGCTCTCTATCCTACCTAAAGAAAAAGGATGGATTGGATCATATATCTACAATTATCAAGGTTTTTGGACATCACAAAGATTGGTCCAAGGTGTGATTGCATGTCAACAACAATTTCAAGCTCAAGACAGCGATATCATCCTTGTTACATCTCCAAAATCAGGAACTACTTGGGTTAAATCACTTTTATTTGCTCTAGTGAATCGAATGACATATCCTGTTTTTGAACAAAATCACCCTTTACTTGTCAAAAACCCTCATGTTCTTGTTCCATTCTTGGAACATACACTCTATGTTGATGGTCGAGTCCCTGATTTTTCATCCTTCACTTCACCTAGACTCTTGGCAACTCATGTGCCCTTCGCTTCATTGCCAAAATCTGTCCTGGATTCAAGAACCAAGCTTGTTTACTTATGTAGGAATCCTAAGGACACTTTTGTTTCTATGTGGCATTTTACAAACAATTTAAGACTCCATCACAAAGCTACCAATTCCATTGAAGAAATGTTTGATCTTTTTTGTGAGGGGGTGAGCCTTTATGGTCCGTTTTGGAATCATGTGCTGGATTATTGGAAACAAAGCATAGAAAATCCAAACAAAGTACTTTTCTTGATGTATGAAGAAATTAAAGTGAAACCGAAAGTTCAGCTTAAACGCTTGGCTGAATTCTTGGAATGTCCATTTTCCACGGAGGAAGAAAATTATGGAGTGGTGGATGAAATATTAAGAATGTGTAGCTTTGAGAATTTGAGCAATTTGGAGGTCAATACGAAAGAAAAGTTGTCAACTGGAGAGGAAAATAAAACATTCTTCCGTAGAGGAGAGATTGGAGATTGGAAGAATTATTTTACTGTTGAGATGAGTGATAAACTCGATCATATCATTGAACAAAAGTTTAAAGGATCTGGATTAAAGTTTTCATATGTTTGATTAGGCATTAATATGCTATAATGCAAGTTGAATGCAATTATTTATTTTGAAAATCAAGTTGGAATAGTTGTGCTTAAGAGTAATGTAACAAGAACAGAAACAAAAGCTCTATTGCTGTACTGATGCTATTTTAAGTGTTCATTACTCAAATTGTTTCTAGTAAATTCATATTTCTTTATTGTGTCACAAGAAGTCATGTTTTGTTAGTTTTTTTTCACACTAAACCCTTAGTACAGTAGTGTCGACGAGTTAATATTTTCATATTATAAATTATAATATTCCACAAATTAAATTAGTCGTAATGCATAACTTGATTCTTATCGAATTTATGTCAAAAGAGACAAAACTTCAGTTCCGAAATTCACAAGTAATGTCGTAAGAGGTATAACTTAATTCCTATCGAACTTATGTCAAGAGGGGCAGAGTTTAGTTTTAGGAACCCACAAGTTATGTCGTAAATGCTTAAATCCTACCAAACTTATGTAGAGTAAGATAAAAGGTTTCTAAACTTATGTTGAGTGGGCTAGGTCATAAAAACACTACAAAATTTATGCGGAATAATTAAATTTTTGGTCGTTGCACCCGATTAGTATGTTAATTCTAATTTCTCAGATTTTTAAATGGTTTTCATCCAATGAAATACTAATGAAGAAATAATGTCCACGTAAATGGAACAGATGAAGTATATGTTTTCTTTTAAATTACTTTCTTATACCTTCCAAATCTTGTTGCTAAAACACTACAGATTTAATTAAATGGGGTTTAATTATAAAACGTATTCGAAAATATCAATATTACCAACTTCTTAATTACCCTCTTCATTCACTTTTACTTGTCCAGTATTCTAGAAATAAATTTTCATTTTTACTTGTTATTTTTAACATATGAAGGAAGGACAGTTATTTTTTTCATGTTTATCCTTATCATTAATTACTTATTTTTTAAATTATTTTTAAGGATAAAATATTAAACATCAATTAATAGGGATAGTATCGTAAAATAGCCGTATCTTGTTTTATGAAGGGTGTGTCAAGTCCAAGTATGACAAATAAAAGTGAACGGAGGAAATAACATATTTTAATAGCACATATATTTTATTGGGAAATTCTACAGATAATGGACCTTTCCCTTTATCCTTCTCCGCTTAACTTATAACATGCACCTAACTAATACATCAGGTGTCACATTGTGGTAAAAGCTGTGCTGGAATTCATTTTAATTTTTCTTTCTTTGATCTAGCTCCTATTTATGTTTCCCTTCTTATTTTTTCCCTTGACAATGCTATAGGTGTCAATCTTATGGAAATTGAATCACAAATATCTCGATGTTGTCAAGTACTTAATTGGAATTGACAATGTGACTGGTGGAGTTAATTTGATCAAAGAGAAACTTTGTTCAAAGAAAGTTCTCATTGTCCTTCATGATGTTGATCATAAATACCAATTAGAATCATAAGCAAGAGCTCGACATTGATTTGGATTGGTAGTCGAGTTGTTATATCTACTAGGGATGAAATTTTGCTTTAATAGTGCTTTCAAAGTGGATGAGAAATACAAGGCCACAAGTTGTCAGAGCTGATAGAATCGACAGAATTGGATTTCGACACTTGAAACGCAAGATGATCACAAAACTCGAAATTTTTAACTTTAAGTCTTTACAAACTCTTTCTTTAGCAAATTAAAACTCTAATTTTTCACAAGGTTTTCCAAATTGACTTTTAGACTCAACGAAAAATGACCCAAGACAACTTTCGAAAAAGAAAAAATGATAATTTTGTTAAGAATGCCAAAGATGACCTTCAAGGTCATTACACTATTTCTGAATTGTTATTTGTATCGGTGTGTAAGTAATATTTTTAAAGAATACTACTTCATCCCTTGTAATCAAGCAACTGTCATTGTTATGTAATATGAATTGTAGTCCTAGAATAAGATCTACCTTTTTATTTAATTTGCACAGATACTTCCAATTTTATAAGTTGGTTTATAAAATTCATAGCATGTACTTATGAAACTAATCTGAGTTCTATATATATTATGGGTTCCATCCATTTTCATTGCTTCAATTAGCCTATCGAAAATTTTTATTAGATTTGGTGGTATTATTTTCTTGTTTATTATGTATCCGGTACACCCTTTGTCTACTAGTGCTAGAGTCTCTATCTCTACATCTTTTATTTTAAGCCTTGCTAGTATTTTCATTGCGGTGAATTTTTTATCTTCATTACATATTAAAGTTCACAAGCCTCTATATTCATTAATTCCATTTCCGGTGTAGGTTCTAGTCGCCAATCTTCTTCCACTTTTTCTTTCCCTTTTTCTAGGGCTCTTATTCTTTGTTTTAGCTCATTTACTCTAGTTTCTAATATCATTATCCTTAAAGTTGTGGTATGATTTCTTTCTTCTTTGTATTGTTTTTCTTTTATTGCCTTGATTTTTGACGTATCTTCTATAAATGTGATACATCCTTCCATATAACATAATTTATATTTTGTCTTTTTTTCTCTGCTAGGATACCATTTACATATAATAAATTGATTACTATATATTCCTTTGTTCCTCTCAAATTCATGACTACATTCTTGTAAACATTTATCATTGTATTTGCTTGTATTTCTTTCAAATCTAGGTTCTCCATTTCAATCATATTTCGTTTATTAATTCTTCATGTTTTGAGTCAGAGGAGTCTAATTGTGGTATCGCTGTTGCTTCTATACTAACAACAGAATATATATTTTCACTATCTGACATATATTCATCTACTACATTTATTAATGTTTCTTGAAAATCTTCTATCAATTGTGAATTTCTCATCCGACTATTGTTTCTCTTTGGACATACATTTGCTAAATGCTCTAAGCTACCACATGTAAAATATTCTAATTTATTTTTATAATTTCTATAGTTCTATATTTTCTAACTTGCTTATTTCTGTCTAGATATGATTTTCTAGTTGATGACTTTCTTAAGTAATATCCTCTTCTATTGTATCTATTCGCATAATGTGGCCTATTTCTTTTATAACGTCTTTTTTTGTTATGATTTTTATCATAGCTTTGAGTAGTATATATTATATTTTTACGGAAACTCGTATCGTTTTGCTTTAATTATTTTTGAATTTGTATATTCGTACATTTTTCGGTTAATATTTCCATTACATGCTTTACCCTATGTCCTATTGACCATCAGGCATTTGGATTTTGGATCACTCCATCTCTTTTATACCATCTTTCTTTTATTTCTCATCTCAAAGCTCTTGGTAATTTAATAAATAGTTTCTTCCCTAGTTTTGTGTCAAACGAATTTTTGCTAATTGGACAATAATAATAATTATCTTTTAGGAAAGTCTTTATGTGAAACCAACTTGTAATACTCAGTAGTTCTAGTTTTATTAGAGCATTTCTTTGTAGTATTATTAATCCACTATTCAAGTCTTCTCCTCTAATCAAACTATGTAACTTGTTCGTAAAATTATATGGATTAGCTCCCATATTTACTAAAGCCTGAAATTCTTGTGGGAAGTTAGACTTATAAGCTTCCCATAGAACTTTTACCGATTCTCTTAAGAAAGTATTCATGTATTTATACATCGTGTCTGCATTTGTATCCTGGTATGTCTTTATAAAGTCTACTACGACTATTCCTTTCCATAGATCTAGAATTGTGTTCCACATTTGTGGGTCGTGCGTGGCTATATTTAGTATCTTTCCTTTGTTACCTCTATCTTGTAACTTAATTAGTTCTTCTATCGGCATTCTTTTTCCTACTGATTTTACGTTTTTTAATATTATTTCTGGAGTTACTCTAAATACTTTTTTTCATGGTACATTTTCAGTACTTGTGTCTACTGTATGTTGTTGTGTTGTTCGTTCGAAAGGGCTAGAACTAAGTGGTTCCAAAAATTCCTTTTGGCTTATAACCAAATCTAATTCTATTTCCTCATCACTATCATATATTCTAGCGATGATTTTGTCAAGGTCATCTTGTTTTATTTGTATTTTTTTCTGTTCTCTATATCCTAAGTTGTCTATTCTAAATTCACACTTTTTAAAGTGCAATTCTGTTTCTAAGTTGTCTATCCTAAATTCACACTTTTTAAGTTAGTCCTATGATGGATTTCTTTAGATCAGACCATTTGTCATCATATATTGCAATCAACACTTTAGTTCCTAAGTTTTTTCTAGTTAGTCCTTTTAATTCAATTACAATTAGTCCCATTGTTTGCCTATTTTTTTTTTTTAATTTTTAAAATTTGCATAAAAAATTCATGGATGATTTGATAAGTTTTGTGATTCTTTCAGAGTAGGTTGATATGTCTACTTGAAGTTACATTTATTGGAATAAAGTAAAAATACTATAAATCTCAAAAACTAATTTTACAAGACATGTAAAAAAATTGATTGAGTCTTAAAATTTTATTGGTGCCACATAAAATGGGATAGAAAAAGTAAGACGTATTTGAAAATAATGCAAAAAATACTTTAAATCTCAATAATTAATAGTTAAAAATATTTAAAAGACATATAAAAAGCTCTATTGATTTTCGAAATTCTCTTAGTACCCCATAAATTAAGAAAGAGAGAGTAACATATATCATTTAAAGTTATATAAAAAGTATTGTAGATCGCAATAATTGATAATTTTAAATATTCAAAAGACATATAAAAAGTTTGATTAATTCTCAAAATTCTATTAGAGCCACATAAATTTGGAGGAAGGGAGTAGTATGTATTATTTAAAAACTACTCAAAAAATACTATAAAGTAAAATATCTAAAAATTATATTAGAATTATTACTTCTTCTAATTCTATCTGATTCACATAAAAGTACACATAATAGACCTAATGTGAAATTATTTACTCTTAATGCACCCAACCTAAACTATTTATCATTAATAAACTCATGACCCAAACAATTTACCTCCTTATCCCACTTTTCCCTTTTTATTTCGCCATGACATCATGCTGACATTGTGTTGATGTCAATATGATGTTAACATGAATATTATGAAATAATCCTTTGCGATACTCCGGCAGTATATATGTATTATACCAGTATCACATAAAATGAGCTCAATCCTCTGTGATACTCTAACGGTATTTTGATACCCAATTGGTATCATATAGGATTATATTTTTTTAAAGAAATAAATAAAAAATTATTAAAACTCTAAATTAGTAGAAAATATATTCGTTATGATACTCCATCAGTATATTTATACCATATCGATATCGTATAGGACTAGAAAATTATTAAAGTTAAAAAATTATTTATTAAAAACTATAAATCGTAGAAAATATATTCTTGATATCCTATCGGTATCTGAAAGGCCCCGGATCCTAGATGTCACTTTGAATTCAAGAAAACCTGCCCAGATATTTGCCAGGCATCACCCCACAGAGGGCCTACACCGCCCGTGTGAAGTCACACGGTCCGTGTAAGCTCTCGTGGGGTGACGCCTGGAAGAGTGGAGGGTAGACGGGCCTCCACACCGTCCATGTAAGGCTAGACGGTCTGTGTGGCTTCCCGTTTGGTGGACTGCTAAGGGCCACATCCACAGGGACTAAGTCACAGTCCGTGTGACACCAGACGGTCCGTGTGGCCCTCCATCTAAACTTAGGTGTGGGAAGTTACCTTTATACGGACGGGGTCACGGTCCGTGTGACCCCAGGTGGCCCGTTTACCGGTCCGTATTGTGACACTTAGTCCGGAAATTCTTGCCTCCAAAAATTTTAAGTATAGGACCACGACACAGTAAACGGTCCGTGTGACACTTCACGGACCGTATACTGGACCGTATGCCTCAAACGGATAAATTTCTGATCCATTTCATTAATGGCATTTTTGCAATATTGGTTAATTCCAACAAAAATTTGGTCTTTTCCCACCTCTCCTAAGCCCCCTATATAAACTAGACTTCACCATTTTCAGCCATTTTCTCTTATTTTCCACACCTCTCTCAAAAGAATTGTTCTTTCCAGCTCTCAAATTGTCAAGCTAAGGCCTTCAAAGATTTGGTCCATTCTCCTCAAGTGTTGTCTCCTTCAATCAGGTATGTGGGGTTTGATTCTTGGTTCCTTTCAACCAAGAAGACCCAAGTCTCCTTTAAAACTATTTTATAAGCTTGTCTACTTGAAATGTGAATTCTACTACTTGTTCTTGGTAACTTGAAACAAGCATGTGCTATATTATGTTCCGAAATTTGAAGTTATGATAAGTTTGTGTATTATGAACTATTGGGATTATGAAAATATGAACATGCAAGTCCTTCTAAGATGCTACCATGCATGGGTGATCTATACTACATTCTATATGAATTTTTATTATGGATTTTAGTCTTTACATTATATTGTTAAGTTGGATATACTCTACATTACCCATGTCATTCCTACACCATGCATTGCATCACATTCATGATATTGACACATGAAAATTTTGGAAATGTGGGGTTAAGCCCAATTTGTCCTAAAAAGGAATTATGATGTGATTTTTGGTAAGACATGGGATATGACAAGAAGGTGATCACCGGTATGTCTATGATTATGGCTCCTTGAGCGTTATGGGTGCTTGCATCATTTTGGTATATGTGTAGATGAGTTATTCCTTGCATGAGTGTTATGATCATAACTTGTGATTTGGCATTTGAGCCTACTTGTACAATTACGTTTTGCTGGATATTTGACCCTTTTAAAGCATATGTGCGTATATAAGTATTCTAGTGAGATGTGTACTTAGCACCGATGGATTGGGGGCGTTAGGGATATCTCCAAGGTCCCTCTCCCTTTCCTTGAACTATGTGCCAACATAGGGGCCCTTACGAAATGGGGTTGCCTGTAAGGAAGGAGTCTATTACCGAAATGGGGCTGCCCGTAAGGAATGGCTATTCGTTACTTATGTTATGATGTGAATGTGAAAAACCCTTCTGAAATGGGGTTGCCCGTAAGGAAGGTGGCCATCTGCCAAAATGGGGTTGCCCATAAGCTGTGATGTAGATTACCTTTGGCAAGTAATCTTCTTCCTACCGGTGGGAGGTCCAAATCGGTCCAATTCATGTAATAGCTCGCATGGATTTGGTTTGTCGGTTATAGTCCATCCCTGTTATATATATAGGAGCATTGTCGCATCGCACACATCAGCGCATCCCATGACATCTTGTATATTCAATTCTATTGCTTATATGTTCTTGTATATTATGTGCCCTTGCCATCTAACATGGTTATGCAGCTTCGGTAAGTCACGTGCATTGCATACCCGCATACTTAGTACATTCAAACGTACTAACGTATACTCTATGCCTGCATAATTTTACCATGCAGGGACCGAGCAGTTTGAGCATTATCCGCAGGACAAATAGTCCCCCTTTTTGCAGCTATTTTGTGGTGAGCCCCGTCTTCCGAGGGCAAGCTTTATTCCTTGTGTTCCCTATGTGTGTGTGTGTGTGTGTGTGTATATATATATATATATATATATATATATATATATATATATATATATATATATATATATATATATTTTGCTGAGGGTGAGCCGGAACTTGTCCTAGCCCCCATCCCTTCCTTAGAGGCATGTGTTGGGTGTTTTGTAAAGACTTTGTCATTTTGACCCATTTATAAAATATGCTCTCTCTTTCTTTGGCTTTAGAATTTCCCATTTTCATAAACTTATCTTTAAGTTTTGAAATTTTGAGGCTTGTTTGGGGGATTTCGGGTCCCCATTCGCCATGTCACATCTAGGCCCCGAACCCTGGGTCGTGACAGTATCATATAATTTTGAGCTCTTTTTTATAAATAAAATAATTAAGAGAAAATTATTAAAGTTACAAACTTATTTATTAAATTTTTAATTAGTAGAAAATATATTCTATGTGATACTCTATTGGTATATTGATATCATATCGGTATCATATAGGACTGAGCTTAATCCTATGTGATACCTTGTCGGTATATGTATACCCTATTGGTATGTTATACAAGGTGGGTGTTGACATCAACATGACGTCAATGCATGAATTTTAATAGTAGAGGGGCATAAAATGTAATGGGGTATATGGATGTAAATAATTTGCTTCAAAGGGGCATAAGCTTAGTTTTCCTTAAATTCCTTAGACCAGTGAGCAAAAGATGATACACATTAAAAATACACAAATTATACATATGTATCAGATACCCTCGTAATCGTTTTGTGTACAAATTAAATATATAAAAAATATACTAGATACATGTTACCCCTATGAATCAATGTATCAAACTATTTCATGCTCTGTACAAGTATCATTAACTATGATACAATGACTATATTAAGGCTAATAGATGCATCAATCCATTTCCAGTGAGCAAAAGATCATACACATTAAAGATGCACAATTTATACATACATGAAAACTTTATGTTGTGACATGTCGGTCGTTTCTTATCGAAATTAAGTAAGATTTGGATCTAAATTGTACTACTTTTTGAGACCTGCGCCATGGTATACTCAGATTCTGGTAATTTGACTATATTTTTGCGTAATCTGGAGAGAAAGCTACCATATAATATGTATAATTCGATAAGAAATGTCACTCCATTTTGGATTGTTTCTTATTGTTTTGGGCCTCGTTTTAAACTCGAATTCTGGCTATAGACCCGGGGTGGTGTAAGGAACATTTTATGGGGGTTGGTTCGGTATTTTGGGCGTGAGCCTCATTTTTCTAAATTTTAGTCACATTTAACGTATCTTCTCCCGTTTCTTGAGATATTATAGGCAAAATAGCCGTATTGGTGTTGTGACTCATGTTTTGACAGCTGAGCGACATTGGAAGGCCATCAGGAAGGGAAAATCTCGCATGGACTAATATGGAGTGCATGGATTTGCCTTCTAGGTAGGCTAGGCTTCTCCTTCCCCTAGACTGAGTTGAAACTTGTATCGTATATTTGTATATATTTGGAAATCATTGAATTAGAGGCTATACATACTAGTTGAGACTGTAATCATTATTTGAACATGGTATAACAGTATCTGTTATAATAACTGGTTTCGGTACCATTTAAGGCTGTGAATGAATCTGTTAAAGGTTGAATGTAAACTTGTACCGTGTGATTGACACGTATGCCTATCTAGTCACTTGTTGCCTGCATGGATTGTCTGATGCTGGAAACATGTGTAGTTTTGAGGGGTTGGTTGCCTGTTGTACTCTTGATAACATGTTGAGACTCTGTGTGATGGTTCTGTAGATATATTGTGCTCCTGGCTACCTCAGTACTAGATTGTTGTTCTATTAGTAAAGTGTGTGTTGCATCCTGAGAGTTAACTAGATTATTTGTTATTGATCTCATATTTGTTCCTTGGGTTTGAGGCCCAATTGATTTTCCTGGGTTTAACGCCTAGTTGATTGTTCTGGGTTCGAGGCCCAATTGATTTTCTTAGGTTTGAGGCCCAATTGATTTTCCTGGGTTCGAGGCCTAGTTGATTGCCAGACCACTTGGCCTTAGCTGACTTCCCCGGCCGGAGGCCAGGTTGGGAAGGGGGTTGAGGCCCTGTTTGATTTTATAGGGGTTTGAGGCCCTAAGTGACAGTTAGGGGTTTGAGGCCCCGTTTGATATTATAAGGGTTTGAGGCCCCGAGTGACATTTAGGGGTTCGAGCCCCCATGTGATACTGTATCCTGCGCTGGTTGAGATCTCATACCATCTGTTAGTGACCGCTATACCCCTCCACCTATACACACACCCTGATTGTGCGTAGGTGTACCTTATGGGTTATGGGGGTCCAGTTGGCGTACATGTATAGATACTAGGACCTTACACCCACGTACAACACTATAACTCGATCATGTGATAATGTGACATAGTTTTGGTTCGGGTTTTGTCAACTGGTATCATTGTACATTGTTGAGTTTTTCTCGTTAGGGTTTCAGGGCTCTACAGACATGCTTATCATTTGACCCAGGTTAAGATAGTTAGCACTACATCATTTTATCGCATTTATTCTTTCTATAGTTACTATATTTCACTCAGTCGGGCGATGATGCCTACTGGGTACCTTCCACCAGTACTCACCCCTACTTTCTGCATCTACTCGTGGTGCAGGTCCAAGTACAAGTCGTGACCGCTGATCTAGGGGCATTGTAGACTCTTCAAAAGACTTTAGGTGAGCATCAACAACCTTTTGGGATCTTCCACAGTCTCCTTCTGTTATTTGGCCATCTTTTGTATTCAGATATTGGCCTTGTCCATGTCTAGTTTTGACTTGTATTATATTGTACTATTCTGGCTATGTATATATTTTTATTTCCGAGTCTATAGTAGCTCTGTATAAATAACTTCGAAGTCTTGGGATAGGTTGTTGTTGGCTTAGTTTATATATGGGTTGCCATCATTATGCTTAGCTAGTAGAACAGGTACTATGAATATTGGGTTGGCTTGTCTGTAAGTGGGGTCTAACAGGCGCTATCATGACCTAAAAAGTCGGGTCGTGACAATTCATTATCTTTATTTTATATTAAAATGGCTCCTTTAGGTCTATGGCGTAATTTACTTACTACAAATTGGCCAAATATTAAATAATTTTCTTTCAAAAACCTAGCTATATTCTATCTATACTATATTAAAAACGTGAAGATCCTTAGATATATTGTTTGAACTTTTTGCCCTTCATTAAAAGACTCTGTTTTAGATAAAATCATTTTTTCACTATTTTTTAAAAATTTATTATTTCATCTTCTATTTATTTAGTTTTAAGATTCACTTTTGCATTAGAACTTTTTTATATTTAGAATTCATTCTTGATTTAAGACTGTTCTAGATAAATAATTGTCTAGGCTATGAAAGAAAAATGAAAAATATTATTATTTTTCTAAGATTTAAGGCTTTGAAATTAACTAAAAAATTTACTATCAACTATTTTGTTACTAAAAGTATGTAATATAGCAAATTTTTAAAAAAAAATAAGAGTAATATTATATATATATATATATATATATATAAGAGTCTTTCTTAAAATTAAATTTTAATCAATTAATTATTAAACTCCTAGCTATTCAACTCCAAATTATTAATTTATGTATTCATGACCTATTTACATATCTCTATATTACAAGTAATTGAATTAATTTTCTCATCTTTGCTCGTACATAATAGACTAATATGCATCAAAGTAATAGTATTTATTAATTTTTTTTATATTAATATTATATTTATTTTACTGACAAATACTATTTATATATAATTTTTAGATTGACACGACACATACGTGCAAAACACGTACACTAAACTAGTATATATAAGCGGACTAAGCAGCTGATCATTGTCCTGTTAGCTTGCTTCCTACGACTAGTTTGGTCATTTTGAATTATGTTCTCCGTTTTTCTTTATTTGTCTTATTCTTAATTTATTGTATATTTAAAATTACATAAAATATTTTATAAGTGACGACCAGCTGCTTCTAGGGTTGGGGGTTGGGGTGGGGGTGGGGGGGGGGTTAATTTGATCATTTCAAGTTATGTTCTCCCTTTTAATTAATTTATTGTATATTTAAAAATTACGTAAAAAAATTTATAAGTAAAAGAATTTAACGACTCAAAATACTTAGACTTCCCGGGGGCTATTGTTGATCATTTCAGGTTACTTTTGTCATTTTAATTTATTTGTCTATTTTTACTTTTTTTAAATATTTAAAAATACGTAAAAAGTGTTATAAATTACAAAAGTTAGCAGCTTAAAAAAATTAAGAAGATATAAAAAATTTAGTTAACTCTTGAAATTTCATTAATTCCGGATAAAATGGGACAAAGAAAATGACACATTTTCTCAAAATGCTATAAAAATCATTATAGGTTGCAATAATAAACAACTTAAGAATTAAAAGACATATAAAAAATTGAAACGCTTCTCGAATATCTATCAATACCGCATAAACTGGACAAAGAGAGTAACATATACTATTCGAAAATTATGTGCTACATAATATAAATCACAAAATAAATAATTTAAAATAGTTAAAAAACTAATAAAAATTTTGATTGACCTTCAAAATTTTATCCGTGTCACATAAATAGAAAAAGTAACATAAATAGTATCGTAGATCAAAATAACTAACAACTAAAAAAAGATAGAAGACATAAAGAATCTGACTAACTCTTGAATTAGTGTCACAAAAATTGATATAGAAGGAATAACATATGTTATTTTAGAATTATCTAAAAAAAAATTATAAATTATAATTTGCAACTTAAAATATCTACAATTGCATTAAAAATTTGATTAATTCTCCGATTTGTATTGCATAAATTAAAATTAAAAAATAATATATATATACATATATATATATATATATATATATATATATATATATATATATATGCTAGCACCTCCAAATAGGGGTGTGCATCGGTCGGTTCGGTTCAGTTTTATACATTATCCGTTCAGTTTATCGTTTTTTGATTTTAAATATGTTAAACTAATAAAATAATTTTATCGATTTTCAATTTATCGATTTTAAATCCTTAACAGTTCGGTTTTCGATTTACCTGATAAGAATAATAATGATAATTGCATTAATAAAAAACAGATAGAGTACGAAGATTATGTTTACAAACTTGCAAGATCTATAATTAGTTAATTACAAATTAAAATACTAAAGTGGATAACTAATCACTTAATACCACAACAATTAAAATATGTGATGTATTCATATTGTGTCCTGTTACTATTAAATTACTAATATTTAATATTTATAAAGGAATAAAATAATTAATTATTATGATCTTAGTAGGCTATCGATTTATCCAATAGCCCAACTGTAAAAATCGATATCTAATCGGTAGGCCAATAATTCTTTTTAAATTATTAAAATTCTCATAACCCAATAACAGCATAAATTAATAACATTATTAACCGCTTGGTTTAACCCCTGTCTCTGAATCTAAGCTTTAAAACAGTACCACTAACATGGGCTTTTTAATTAAGGGTGACAAAAATGTTTTAAAATTAAAAAAAAGTGACTCAAGTCTTAAGAATTAGGTGTAGGTGACAAAAAATTAATTAAGGATTAATAGTTTAAGTTGACTTTGCAAAAAGGTCCCCAACTTCAATTTGTTACACTTTAACCCATCAATACAAACCATTCTGCGCGACACGTGCGCGACGCGCATGCGTCGCGGAGTATTTTCCATGTCCAATTTCTCAGCAGCTGCTGCATATTGCCCAGCAGCTGCTGGACCCGACCTTCGATTTTTCGTTAATGCGTATGGGAAGGTGCCTATAAGGGGATGCTATCGTCCATGTGTAGTGATAACTTGAGTTTTGTTACTCATACTACAACTAAAATGGTAAATTCACCAATGATCTTATACATTGCCTTCACTATCTCAGAAGTAATAAACAATCAATTGATCAATTGCACATGTAAGTGATGCTGACTAAGTAAATCACACTTATTTCGGTGGTTGTTTCGATTAATTGGTCGACGTGGTCATCGTTGTCCATGAATATAAGGAATTTGGTCCAATTCAACACTAGAAATAACTCGAACGAAAACTTTTTTTTACAAATTCTCAGCAGCTGCTGGGAAATATACAGCAGCTGCTGGGAAATTCCCAGCAGCTGCTGTATATTTCCCAGCAGCTGCTGAGAATTTCACAGCAGCTGCTGGACCCGACCTTCGATTTTTCGTTAGTGCGTATCGGAAGATGCCTATAAGGGGATGCTATCATTCATGTGTAATGGTAAGTTGGTAAGTTATACATTCACTACAAAATAAAATCCTAAATTCACGAGTGCTCTTATACATTGACTTCACTTACTCAAAAGTAATAAACAATCAATTGATCAACTGCACATGTAAGTCACACTTATTTCGGTGGTTGTTTCGATTAATTGGTCGACGTGGTCATCGTTGTCCATGAATATAAGGAATTTCGTCCAATTCAACACTAGAAATAACTCGAACGAAAACATTTTGTTACAAGTTGTTGTAGCAACTTGGCAACTTGCTGGATTATTCTCAGCAGCTGCTGGGAAATTCTCAGCAGCTGCTGGGAATTTAAGTGCTTGTTCGCGACACATCCGCGACGCGGACAGGTCGCGGATGCACACTGTTTTGGTGACCCAAAATTTTGGGTTTTTTCGTTCCGGGCCCCGAAAAATCCAACCAACACCTACACAACCTTCAATATGTTAAGACAAGTGGGTTCACCCCAAAAAAGTCCCAAAAAAACTCCCGAATCGATCGCAAAACCACGCAACATTTTAAGCACAGGAAATGTGCATGTCCGCGACGCATCCGCGATGCGGACACGTCGCGGATGCACACTGTTTTTGCTTTCCAAAATTTTGGGATTTTTCGTTCCGGGCCCCGAAAAATCCAACCAACACCTACACAACCTTCAATATGTTAAGACAAGTGGGTTCACCCAAAAAAAGTCCCAAAAAAACTCCCGAATCGATCGCAAAACCACGCAACATTTTAAGCACAGGAAATGTGCATGTCCGCGACGCATCCGCGACGCGGACACGTCGCGGATGCACACTGTTTTTGCTTTCCAAAATTTTGGGATTTTTCGTTCCGGGCCCCGAAAAATCCAACCAACACCTACACAACCTTCAATATGTTAAGACAAGTGGGTTCACCCAAAAAAAGTCCCAAAAAAACTCCCGAATCGATCGCAAAACCACGCAACATTTTAAGCACAGGAAATGTGCATGTGTGCGTTGCATCTGCGACGCGGACAGGTCGCGGATGCACACTGTTTTTGCTTTCCAAAATTTTGGGATTTATATAGTCCTAGGGTCACGCGGAAAACGAGGAAATAAATACACTACTCCGCGATCGATCCGCGACGCGGATCGATCGCGGATCGACACTTAGCAAAATAAAACCTGCCTCACATTTCTACGCTATTACGCGACCAGTCCGCGTCGCGGACTGGTCGCGGAACATGCTAAAACCACCGCTGGGAATTTCGTTTTTTTTAAAAAAAATTTTAAATTTTTTTTTTTAATTTTCATTTTTTTTTAAAAAAAAATATTTTTTTTTTTACATATGGGTTCCAAAAGTTTTAAAACCTTACACTTACACCCATCATTAACTTAATCAAATTATTAATTTAAATAATGACAAGTTTGACCGGTCTTGGTCAAACTTGTCACCAAAATTAATTTGAAGACTTATTTGTCACTCCTCCATCAATTTTCACCACTAACATTGGCTATTTGTGCGTCTGAGACAACAAGAAACAGATTCAAAATTGAACAGCTTCTCCGATTCTCTGTTCTGTCGTTGTTTTGTGCTTAAATTAAAATTTCCGAGACCCTCATTTCTTGGTAGCAAGCAAGATTTCATCTTTGGTAACATATGATTCTGCAAATTTAAGTAATTAGGTTTTCAATATTATTATTGATAGTGCCTTCAAGTGAATCTAAATTGATTTCATATGTTCTCTGTAGCAGAGTAGCTGTTGCTGTTTTTGAGTAATTCATAGTAATAGAATCCTAGGGCATTCAAAATTTGAACTTTGTACTGCTAAACCCATTTGAATATCTGGTTTCAAAATTTGAACTTTGTTTGTCTGAACCCATATCTCATACTGTGCAAGTGGTGATTAGGGGGAATGGCAAGTTGGATTTATGTGAAAAGACCAAGAAATGGGTACTTGAGTTTGTGTGATGCAATGTTTAATTTTCATTTTGTGCGAATGTTTTCTTTATGGTCAATGAAGAAAGATCCAGATCTTGAAGCTGCATTACATAGAAACCGTCGATGGGTAGTTAATAATCAGATTAAAAACATTATTATGAGATGTCCTAATCAGGTTGCATCAGTAAAGTATCTGCAGAAAAAGTTCAAGACTCTTGATCTTCAAGGCAAAGCTCTAAATTGGCTTAAAAAATACCCTTGTTGCTTTGAGGTCTACCTTGAGAATGATGAGTATTATTGTGGGATGACTAAAAGAATGATGTTTTTGACTCAAGAAGAAGAGTCTGTAAAGGATATGCAAGAACCATTATACGCAGAACGACTAGCAAAGTTGTTGATGATGACCCGTGATCAAAGGTTGAATGTTATGAAACTTAATGAACTGAGGAGAAATTTTGGATTTCCTGATGATTATTTGCTCAGAATTGTGCCCAAGTACCCTCAGATATTTAGAGTTGTTAACCACACTGGGAGACGGAGTTCAATGGAGATAGAGCTCACAGCCTGGAATCCTGATTTAGCTGTTTCTGCAATTGAAACAGCAGCTAAAAAGGATGGTCGAGAGCCATGCTTCCTGTGCTCGTTGCCTCCGACTTGGGTCAAATCATTGGAAAGGTTTGAAGATTTTAATTCTACTCCATATATTTCACCTTATTTGGGACTTGATGGTTTAGTGGAGGGTTCAAAGGAAATGGACAAGAGAACCGTGGGGCTGGTGCATGAATTATTGTCATTGACCTTGTGGAAAAAAGCATCAATTTTCAAATTGGGCCATTTTAGAAGAGAATTTTGTCTACCAGAGAAATTAAATGTTTTTCTGCTCAAACATCCTGGAATATTCTATGTTTCTAATAGATACCAGATCTATACAGTACTCCTGAGGGAAGCATATAATGGGTCTGAACTGATCGAAAAGGATCCTCTTCTTGTTGTCAAGGAAAAGTTTGGAGAACTAATGCAGGAGGGACTCCATGAATACAATCGCAGACATTATCTATTAAACTTAGAAAAGAAGAGGAACAGAGGCATGATAATGCCAAAGCCAGCGAAAAGGAGGTACCAAGGGGACGAAACATCTGAACAAGATAAGGAAGGAGGAGATCTAGGTGGCATATTTGATCTGGAAGAGAGAAAGCGGTTTTACAAAGTTCTATTTGATGATAATGCTCCCTGAGCAACGGAAGATGTAAACATATCCATATTAACATCAGTGATAAAGGTTCATCAGTATTACATGCAGATTCTATTATGTCTATGGGCAGTAGATCTTTACAGAGTTACATTTATCAACACCAAAATGTCTAAAGCTAATTTTTTTCGCTTTTGCATATATACTGATACTCTTGTCTAGATTATCTCTCTGGTCTCCTTGTGCCTCTTCCTGTTGCCCTGCCAAGAAAAGCTTAGAAGATGAGAAAAGAAGCAATTAGGATGAGCTCCTTTCTTTCTCTCCTTATTTATTTGTTTTCAGGTAAAGATTGGCTACTTCTGAATGATGATATATGTCTGCAGCTAATCTGCTCAATTTATTTTGTAAACCTGTCTTTTTGTTGTTGAGATGTCATTAGACTTTGCAAACTGATTTTTCTTCTCTCAAGAAATAGAGAAGGATAAAGAGATTTTGTGCCACTTGCATAGTTCATTCTGCACCACCTTCATATTTTATACTCTTCGTGGCTTTTTTAATGTAATGTACCTTTTTTTCTTCTTCTAAGTTAAAACTTTGAACAAGTTTGAAATTTATTTAACTTCTCTGGTAAAACCATATGTTTTACTATGGATTCTTCATTTAGGATTCCACTACTTCAGCATTCTTGAGCACCTTCAGTTGTATAAGTTGAGGGCTTTTCAATTTGTAATTCCCAAAACTGGGGGCTATTGGGGACATTAGCCAGAAGTTCTACTTTACTGATCAAATAGAAAATGTGATTTTTCTTTTTTTGAAAAAGGTCAAGTTTTATTAATAAAGTACCAGGAAGGTACAGGCATTAGAATAAACAACAAAACACCCACCAACAAACTATCAAGTAACCTGATAGAAACTAAGATGAAACGAGATGAGAATAAAACTTTACTGAATAAGGTGCAAGAATCTTAACACAGTGTTAACCAATAACTATGTCCATACGGAGTGGACAAATTTCCAGATACAAAGATAATGATAATACTTTTCTTTTTAAGAATTCTCCTAAATACACATATTTATACTAAACATAAAGATAACTCCTAAGTCCTAACAGATAGAGATGGAAACAGTTACTGCTGCTGGTAATAAGTGTTGCTTATAACTACTATAGATAACTAATGTTGTTGCTTATAACTACTATAGATAACTAATGTTTATGTATTTTATCCTATTGAAAACAAACAAAACTAAGATAGATTATCTCCACATGCTTGTCTAGATTTTATTCTAGAGTAAGTTCGTAAAGAAGCATTCATTTCAGTGCATCTCCCCTGATAAGTCACCTTGTCCTCAAGACCAAAAAAAAAATTGATCTGCAACTAAATCATAGTTCTCCCAACTAGCTTCTTCTAGGGGATGGTCAACTCATTGAACTAGTAGTTCCAAAGAAGCAACACCAACTTCTTTGACCCATCGATGTGCAAGAATCTTTGCAAGAAATATGGCAAATTCCCAATCTTCAGTAAGAGGAAAAAGGGCTGGTGGTATAACAACTTGTTGACCATGAGCTAGATGGAGCAAAGATACATGAAAAGTAGGATGGAATTTGGAGGAAGCAGGTAGCTCCAGTTCATACGCTACAAGTCTAACACATCGTACAATTTTATATGGTCCAAAAATTGGGGTGACAATTTTTCGCACCTGTGATGAGCCAAAGAACGTTGACAGTAAGGCTGAGCACGTAGAAAGACAAAATCTCCAACTTGAAAGGTAACATCTTGACGATGAGAATTAGCTTGCTGTTTCATCTGAGCCTTTAAAAGGTTATCCTTGAGAATTTTCAGCGTGGCATCATGATTCAAAAGTTATTCTTCAAGTTCAGTAATGCGTGATTCTTCATGAACAAAAGGAGAAATAGATGGAGGGCCTCTACCATAAACAACCTTGAATGGGGTAGTTTCCGTGGATGAGTTGGAGCCTGTGTTAAAAGAAAAATTTGTCCATGATAAATATTGACTCCATGTACGAGGGTGCTCCATAACAAAGCATTGTAAATACAATTTCAAGCATCTATTAACCACTTATGTTTGTCCATCAAATTACGGAAGGTAAGATAAACAATCCTTAGCCTTGTTTGGCTAAGTTGAAAAAGCTCCTGCCAGAAAGCACTAAGAAAGATAACATCCCGATCGAATAGGATTGATCGAGGAATGTCATGAAGTCACACAACTTCTCTATTAAAAACATTAGCAACAATCTTGGCGGTATATGGGTGAGAAAGTGGATGAAATGAGAATACTTGCTAAGAGGATCTACGACAACCAAAATTGCATCAAAACCACCAGATTTGGGAAGTCCTACAATGAAGTCAAGTGAGACATCTTCGCATATTCTATCAGGCTTAGGCAAGGGTTGTAGAAGTCCAGCAGGAATTAGAGCTTAGTATTTGGCTTGTTGACAAACCAAACAGTTCTTAACAAAGATCTTAACATCATGCTTCATTCTTCAGTAGAAAAAGTTGGAGGAAAGGAGCTTTAATATTTTCAAATATCTTCCATGTCCCGCAGAAGATGTGTCGCGGGACTCTGAGAGAAGCTTTTGTCAAAGAGAAGATTGACCCGGAACAACCAACTTTGTCTTAAAATAAAGTTTCTGATCCACAAGGTGAAAGTTTGGTTGCAAGGAAGAGTTTTGATGGATGGCTTGAATAATCTCACAAGTATGTGTATCTACACGGAGAGAATCTTGCCAATTGGAAAAATATATTGGCACAAGAATAACAAGAGCCAGAAGTTCAGTATTTAATGGCCTCTTTGAAAGAGAATCAGCTCCCAAATTGCAGCTTTCTAAACAATTATGAAGTTGAAGGCAAGCTATTTCATTAATAATCTTTGTTGCTCATTAGTAGTAATACACTAGGAGAAGAGATACTTAAGGGTGCAATGATTTGTTTGGACATAAAAATGATGATCCAGGAAGTAGTGTCTCCATCTTTGCAAAGCTAAGACAAGAGCAAGCAATTTGCGGTCATAAGTAAACTTCAAATGGTTGGAAAAAGAAAGTTCCTTACTAAAATAAGCAATAGGATGGTCATCCTGAAGAAGAGTAGGCCTTATTCCTTCTAAAGAAGCATCGGATTTCACCACAAATGGTCGAGTGAAATCTGGAAGGTGTAGTATCAGAACAGTTGTTAAGGCTTGCTTTTGAAGTTGGAAAGCATTCTCAGCTGAGACCATTGAAAAACATTTTTCTTGGTAAGTTTAGTGAATGGTCGAGCCATCATTCCATAACCCTTCACAAATCCGCAGTAATATATATTAACCCTTGAAATCCATGTAACTCCTTCACATTAACTAGTACTGGCCATCTAAGACAACTTGAACTTTATCCTGATCAACACCAACCCCCTTTTTTTTTAAATCACATGACCCAAAAAAGAAATGTGGATTTGCCCAAATAAGCATTTAGAAGTCTTGGTGTAGAAACTATTAGCATTGAGAAGTTGGAGAGAAAGTTGCAAGGTCTGCCTATATACCAAAATGTGGTCAATGAATTTGCACAGGTGTGATCTGAACAAATCATTCATAGCAATTGGAATGTAGAAGGAGCATTAATGAGACCAAAGGGCATAATAGTGAATTCATAATGACTAGAGTGCATACAGAAAACAATTTTATGAATGTCTGCAGAATTGACATGTATCTGGTGGTAAAAGAAATTCAAATCAATCTTCATGATTATGGCTGCTCCATGCAATTCATCAAGAAGCTCATAAATATTTGGTATTTGGGTACTTATCTAGAATAGTGATTTGGTTGAGACCTTTATAATCAATGCACACACGCTATGTATTATCCTTTTTCTTGATAAGAAGGACAAGGCTAGCAAACATACTAGTACTTAACCTCATAAAACCTTTTTGGAGTAATTCAGACACTTATTTATCAATTTTTTTATTTTTGGAAGTACAGAGAATGGTAGGGATAGATGTTGGGTGGTTTTGAGTTAGGAATCAAAGGGGATGGAATGGGTGTGTTAACGAAAAGGTGGTAGGGCATTGAGTTCTTCAAAAATTAATTCAAACTTGTGAAGCAAGCTTTGAATATCAACCTGTAGAAAATTACGTGAAGTATCAGCCTCCTTAGAGAAATACTAGAAAACAATTGGTGCATTTGATTCTTGTGGAACCCCCTGAAGCTTATATCGCTTTCCATTTAAATTAAAAATACAAAAACATCTCATTCCAGTTAGATTGGACTGTATTTAAGAAGCAATCCACTTAGTCCAAGCACCAAATTTGATCTTTCCAACAGAGAAAGGATAAAGATCTTGATCATTCATCAATCTAGGGAATTTCATGAGAAGATTTTGGCACTGATGCTTGCAACATATGTTATCTCAATTGTTGATCTGGCCTCCAAAATTGCCCACAACTTGAACAAGCAATTGTAAATCGAACAAATTTCTTTTAGATAAAATTGTGGAACGATCCATTATCAACCAGAAAGCAGCACCGTGCATCCATTTAAGATCCCTTGAAGTTCATCGTTGTGCCTGTTGTGTTACCTAGATAGGGATGGGATGAAATGTCAGCAAGTTCACTTGCATCCCTATAATCAATGTCACTTGGCATTTGTTCCACAAACTCACCACCTTCAATGTTGTTATTTGTTTCCGTAACAGTGAGAGATGTTGCCTTGCAATGGTGACCTGGTGCAAATTTTTCATCACACCTAAAATAGAGTCCTTTGGCTATGTGATTTTGCTTCTCGATTTCCCAAGCACGATTTCGGAGAAGGACGAGGAGACATATGTGTAGAATTTGGATTGGTTCATGATACGAGTTGGTTGCTTATTGATTGATAAGGAACTTCACATGTAAAACCAATTTGGGTTGTGTTGGATCGTGACAGATTAGGTCATTGAGACCCTTCATGCCCACGATTGCAACCCAGTTTTTGCTCAAATCCCATTGCAAGTCTCAGGGCTTTATAAACAGTTCTAGGCTTATGAATTCTCACATCTGAGTTGAGTTCTTCTTTAAATCCAGTAAGGAACACCTCCAAACGACAATGTTCTGGCCAATTCTTGACTCGGGCAGATCAACAACAATAATAACATATTCAGTGAAATTTCACAAAGTAGCGTCTGAAGAGGGTAGAGTATACACAGACCTTATCACTATCTCATAGAGATAGAGAAGTTGTTTTCGAAAGACCATCGACTCAAATATAACCCCCCAGTAAAAGAAGAAAAAACAATATATATAGTACAACGACTAAAACAAAGAGCAATGTTAATTCTACAAGGAAAAACAATAGAAGTAGCAGAATAATCGAAGAACAGTAACAATACAACCATAATAGCACAAGTAATCCTATGACAAACCTAAAAACCGTGACAGGAAAGACAACATTCTACCTCTACTAACCTTCTATCCTAATTTGCGACATTTAGTCCTTTCTATGTAAGGTCATATCCTTAGTGGTATGACGTGTAAGTTATTATTCCACGTCAAGCCCATACCTAAATAAAAGTTGTGGAAGGTTATCCAATGACAAGGTGAAGGGCACAAATCAAGAATGTTAGAACAAACACAAGCAATATCTTCCAATGTATATTAAGCTACATTTTTAAATAAAATATTAAATTAAATAACACACTAATACTAGGGGTGGGTTCGGTTTTTGCGGTTCGGTTTTTCCCTAAAATCAAAAATCGAACGGAAGGTGATTTGGCGGTTCGGTTCGGTTCGGTTTTGCCCCAAAATAAAGTAAACCATTGGTTTTTCGGTTCGATTTTTTTCGGTTCGGTTTTCGGTTTTTTTTGGTTTTTCGGTTTTAAAAATAATTTTTTAAAGTAAAATAATATGTTGGGTAGAGACGTATCATCGTATAGATATGCTAAACAATTGGTAAAGAGTAAAGTTTGGATTAGTACAAGTATCACAATATAAGAACTACAATTATCACCAAGAAAATTGCAAACATATGTTCTAGAAAAACAAGTATCAAATACTCCTTGGAAGGTTCAAGTCAATTGATGTTGAAGTGTATAGTTAAAAGAAAAGACATAATTTATATAATTAACTTATCTACCTAATAAATATTTATGAGCATACACACATAATATATTTTTTAAATATCAGTCAAAATATATAAAAAGATTAAAATAATATTTTATCATTTGTTTGGATGGTCTATTGGAGCAAATTATGATTCAACCATTATCTAAATAAAATTTTCTTGCAAATTTTACAGAATGTTGATATATTCATTTACCTATAAATCACATTCATATATTAATTTTACTAGAATGACGAGGTAAATAAATATCATAAAATTACAGTGCTAAATTAAGTTATATCGAGAAATTTAAAGGCGATTTTATGCATTTTCCCTTGGTAGAATTACATAGACATCAAAGTTTGTCTCTATTTTTTATTTTGATATTGCAACTTATTCTTTGTTTGGATGATTATTATGTGTTATTTTGTATTATTTCAATGAATATAATATTTTGATGGATTATATCATTCGTTGCTGTTATATAATGTGGGCATATTCATAATTTGAATGATAAATATATAAGAAATTGTTGGATATGGGATGGAGCTATTATGAAAAGGTAGGATAAATAATAACACAAAATTATTAAATAGTAATAAGTAAAGACAAAATAAGAAAAAATATTAAAGCAACGATGCAATCACACCAAATAGATTGTTGAACAAAATATATCTTTTCGTCTTACTTAATGATAACTTTAAATGATATGATGTAGTAGAATTTAAGTAAAGCAAAACAAATCGATTTTTGACGGTTCGGTTCGGTTTTAGAAGACCAAAACCGAAACTGAAACCGCACAAAATCGGTTCGGTTCAGTTTTTTGTGTTCGGTTTCGGTTTTTTACGGTGCGATTTTTTTTTGGTATTTTTCGATCGGTTTCGGTTCAATTTTCGGTTTTTGGTTTTACGGACCCACCCCTAACTAATACATAAGCAAATCATCAATATTCTTTTCCACTTCAACTCTTGGTCATGCTTATTTCTCTTCTTCAACAAGCCTCAAATAACAACATTGGCTTGATTCTAAAATGGCGGATCACACCAATAAAAAAATTTGCATTAAGTTCAAGCATTTAACTGTAAGAAATTGAATGATGGAACATTAGTGACAAAGTTTAATACATAAAATAAACTCAAGAAAAATTACTAATTCATACCTTATAATCTTTATAACCCCAAAATCTTCTTCCAAAATTGTCATCCGACTTTCTTAATATTGCCGGAAGGCTACATCAACAAAAAGTAGTCATAAGCACAATATGAGAAGAAAGAGAATCAAACAATTAAATGTGAGAATGAAAAACAAATTGAATCTTGCTTTGAGGTTATTTTTAATGAAAGGTTAAATATAAGAAGTAAAGAAACTAACTGTTGTGATAAGGTTGATGTAATCCATTTTCCAGCTATTCATGCGTCCTAAATGATTTGTAGTAACTTGCTTATCCCATGTGGCACGTGAAAGATGTACTTAAGCCTAGTTTATCAAGTTGAAGGTTATTTTTAGGCCTATCAATATGAAATCAATAATTCCAATTAAATTATAACTTGATATACACTGTTAAAGTGACCTTATTGCGGTGTCGTTTTACCGATCTCAGCCAACACTCCTTTCACTTGTACTTCCCCCACCTCTTCAGGCTCTATTTCGCCGGAGCCTCCATCAACCGCCGCTGAATCCCTTTATCTCTCTCGCCGTTTGCAGATGTAGAAGACGAGAACAAATTATCGAGTTGGATTTTAGGGCTAGAAAGCGGCTCCAACAATGGTGGTGGCTTCAGGAACCAATGCATTTTCCAAAGAGATGACCATCAGAAAACGCATTGCCAACATGTAATCTCTCCAGAAAACCCTAATATCATCGGCGCCTCTGTTTTAGCTTGATTTGTAATTTAAACTACTCATTTGTGTTGTAGTGAGAGAAAATATTAACCTAATAACTGAAACTTTATTTCTGTTTATGTTTTCTCTTTACTCTATGAACTCTTATGTACTTCAATGTAATTCTGCAGCTATAATAAAAGAGAAGAGAATTTTCCATCATTGCGTGAATACAACGATTATTTAGAGGAAGTTGAGGATATGAGTAAGCTTTATTCTTCACTGATTTGTTCAAGTTGAAAGTCGTAAAATTTTGCTCAACAGAATGTTGTTGTTTGCAGTATTCAATTTAATTGAAGGAATAGATGTTCCTGCTATTGAGGCAAAGATTGCACAGTACCAGAGAGAAAATGCAGAACAAATCATGATTGCTCAAGCACGAAAGGTTCGTCCTTAAGGTGATCTGATTGCACGTGGAAATGAGTTTGTAGTAACTGCTGCAGCATTAGTATTTCGTAAACTGCTCTTTTAATATTGCTTTGTGGTGAACTAGGCTGAAGAATATGCAGCAGCCCTGGCAGCCAGCAAGGGACAACCTACACAGTCCGATGGAGATGTGAGTTAACTAATGATTCTCAGTCGTAATATTTATGTTCATTTATTAATTCTTGTGTGGCCTGGTCTAATATCTAAGAAACTTTTCATAGTAATCAGCAGCAGCATAACAGTGTCTTGAGCTTCTGCATTTTTCTTTATTTCATGTTGATGAATAAGCTTTTAGGATCATTTTCATGGGTTGTCGGTTTAGTTTAGAATGAAGCAACATACCCGGTGGAATCCCACAAAGTGGGTTCTGGGGAGAGTAGAGTGTACCTTGACCTTACCACTACCTCATGGAGATAGAGAGGTTGTTTCCAAAAGACGCTCGACTCAAATGTATCGGTTTAGTTTAGAATAGCTTTCTCTAATTTTTTTTCTTTTCAGTTTCACTTTTTATCCTGAAAATAGTAGTTATTGGAATAGATCTTTTTCATTATTATAGCGAATCTTCCAAAAAAAGACTTTATATCGAATTAAGCGTATACTTCGACTTTTTTGTGCTAGAACTTTAGTTTGGAAACACAAAATTGTGTATCCTATATAGCAATTCGGAAAACTGTTTGAAATTTGCAATGCATGACTTATAGAGTACAGTGATATTTACTGGCCTAGTATAAACTGAGGAAATATGTTATAGAAGCCAGGGAAGTCGAAGTTTATGATTTTTATTTATTTATTTTGATAAAAGGTACTGATGTATTCCTTAGCATTAGGAATGCTGGCTATCTCCAGAAGTGTTACGGGGGTGGGGTGGGGTGGGGGGGAGTAAAAGTAGAATCTTTTTGATTTACTTTTTTCTTATTTACAAAAAATAGAATTTAGATTAGCAGAGAGCCTATGAAATCTACAAGATCTTCTATTTCCTCTATACAATTTTCTTTACACCAAAAAAAAAAAAACAATGTGGATAGACAGTTCCCTTTCATAACATGGATGGACTTTGATTTGTTTTCAAAGCATCTCCCATTTCTCTCCTTCCACACTGACCACCATATGCAGGATGGGTTGATCCTTCGCCACTTCTTCTGGCTCTTGCTCCCCCCTCTTCTGATCCAATAGCTCATTAGATCAGCTGTATTTTCAGGCATTGTCCATTCAGTCTTGGTGAGAGATAAAAACATGTGCCAAAGTTGAGCAGTGAATTTACAACGTAGGTAGAGGTGATTGTTAGTTTCAATACACAAAAAGCATCTGGTCACTACTATCCTTGCTTTCCTTTGAAGAACTTCAAGTGTGAGGCAAGACTTTTTGACCACCAACCATGAGAAGCGTTTTATTTTGGTGGGGGCTTGATTCTTCCATATGTTCTTTCATAACTTTGTGTTTACTCCTTGAGCTATGCTATTCTCCCTTTTGTATGTTCTACTCACCTGAGAAGTTTCCTTCTTCAGTATGCTTCCATCTTAGGGAATCAAGGCCCTATGTAGTACCAGTGAGGTTTTCCAAAACAGTCAGCAAACTGGCCACTCTTTCTACTTCCCAATCATTCAGTTTCCTTCTGAATGTCAGGTTCCACCCTTGTGGTGACCAGCATTCATTAATAGTGGTTTCTGGATTGTTACTTAGGATCAGGAGATCAGGGAAAGACTCCTGGAGTGGAGTTTCCCAATCCAAATTGTATGATTTTAGTTTGACTAAAATCCCCTCTTCCCTACCCTTCGAGATGGCCCAGTTGTTTGGGCGTGGGACTTCCATATTGGAAATGTCAAGTTCGAAACCTCTACTTAGCGAAAGAAAGGGATTTGCCTTTTGGGTCAAACTTGTCGCACCAGACTTGCCTAGTGTGGGTTACGTCTCCTATGTGGTTTATGAGCTATTGCATATGTGTGGGGGTTTGACCTTATGCACACCCAAAGGGTAGTGGTTGCTGGTTTTCCTTGTCATAAAAAAAGTCTCCTCTTCTATCAAATCAGAGAGTAAAAGCATCTGGTTTTGACTCAGGACATACCCGACTACTATCTTGCTTGGGTTTCTTTTCCCACATTTTGCCATCCTTCACGAGCTTGGTTAATGTGTGACATATGCATGTGTATAAACTATTCCAAGGCCATGTCTGTCACAAACATAAAAATAGCTCACATCTAGGTCATGGTACATAAGCTCACATTCCGTGAACCAAGTGCACCGAACTTCCAACTTTCATATACATAAGCCAGACTTCTTCCATTAAATAAATATATAGTTAGTGTTACAGAAAGTTGGTGTGTCTTTACAATGTGTGGATTTATATCAAGACTTCACAAACTTGAACCATCTGTCTGTTACACAATGATTTCCTAATGTGTAGAGTTTCAAACCAGAGGGAGTTGATAGTTCATTTGATTTGTAGGGAGCATAAGAGGTTGGGAAGTGGGGTGGAGTGGGGGAGGAATTTGGGATCTCACGCTGAGGACAAATCGACAAGACTGGGAGCTGGGTGAGTTTCAAAAGTTAATGGAGTTACTTTTCGGGAAAATCAGGTCTCACTCTAGAAATGACTCATGGAGATGGGCGCTGAGCAATGATGGTTTATTCTTAGTCAAATCTCTTTGACAGACTATAGAGAGATCTAACACTTTGCTGGAGTTTTCTTTAACTTCAAAAATTCATATACTCTTTCCATATCAGCAAAAAAGGAAAATGCAGAGAGGGTTGTCTTCTACAACTTTTTTTTGGAGAAAGTAACATTTGTATTATAAACCAGCACTTAGTGCAGAAAACTCCCTTTACAACAAATGAGAAGTTAGTTAGAAAACAAAGAAACTTCTAATCCTAGCATGACTCTAAAACTTCTAGGATAACTTTTGCATCTATGGGAGATTTCTTTGTACACCATAAACACAAAAGCAAAATACAAGTAGTTTTGATCCTCTAAACTATCTTACTCCTATCTTCCAAATTTCTAGCATTCCTCTCCTTGCCGACAGTCCACAAAATGCTCTTGTTCTTGGCTCCAATTCCAGCTTCCTCCCAACTGTAAAGCTGTAAAGAGTGTCAACACTCTTGCTAGGCGTTGTCCATTGCATGCCTCGGAGATTGATAAAAATCGTTCATAATTGGTCAGTCATTCTGCAATGTAGGAACAGATGCCCCACCCTCTCAGCTGCCTCTCCACACAGAATAACAATGTTTAACTAAGATGATATTCCTCTTTCTTTGATTCTGATTTGTCAAAACTGCCTCTTTTGCTATTAACCATAGAAACTGCCACCTTCAGAGGTGTTTGAGCGTTCCAAATGTATTTCCATGGCCAGATGTTTTTCTGGACCCAGTCACATTTAGACACTTGTACCCTGAACTTACTTTGAATGCCCTTTGCTGTGTCCATTCCACCATAATCGGTCCATCCCAACTTTTAGGCCTTGGAAGGATTTAAGAGTTTTAAGTAGTTCAACAATTCTTGGAATTTCCCCGTCATTCTCTCTTCTTCAGTTACTTTGTATGCCCTTTGCTTTGTCCATTCCACCATAATCGGTCCATCCCAACTTTTAGGCCTTGGAAGAATTTAAGAGTTTTAAGTAGTTCAACAATTCTTGGAATTTCCCTGTCATTCTATCTTCTTCAGGAGACTAAATTCCAAGCTTGAGGAACCTTTTGTCCTGATACAAAGCTAAAAACAAATCTGAAAACTTTATTGATAGGCTTCTATTACCTAACCACCTGTCTTTTCAGAAGGCAGTTCTTCTACCATCATTGACTGCAATAGTATTGAGGCTAATTAAGATGAGCCAGCGGTTTCTGATTGATCTCCAAATAGTGACCCCATATGAGTTATTTGCTTCTTTAGTAACCCAACCAAACATTTCACCGTACTTCAATTTGATCACATTTTTCCACTGAGCGTGTGGCCTTGAAACTCTTTTCAAACATCTCATTTTTAAAGAAGTTGTGGAAAGCATCCATTACTACATCCTGCTTTAAAACATCCCATTTGATGAAGAAACCCATAGTATGCCTATCAAGGCCAGGAGCTTTGTCCACAACACACTTCTTCAAACAGCTGTATACTTCATGTATCCAAAATATACTTGTAGTTGTGTCTTCTCTTCTTCTGATATTGTGGGGTGGTCTGTCATGTTCCCTGCAGTTCTCAACCTCTCAGTTTCTGTATAGAGTTTCTTATATAACTGTACCATTTCCTCTTTTACTCTGTCTCGTTCCTTCACTGTTTTCCCTTCTACTCTTAGGTAACCAATGTAATTACTTATTTTGTGGGAATTGGTTGAATTGTGAAAGAATTTAGTATTGTTGTCCCCTTTCAGCCACAACATTCTAGATCTTTGTCTACGGGCAATCTCCTCATTCTTGAGCGGTTCTTCAAAATTCATACATGTTGCCTTCCCAGCTGCCTCCTCCTCTGTCAACTTTTTGCAATGAATTATAGAATTCAGAGCTGCCATTTGGTTTAGCAAAGTGGATCTTTGTAAAGACAGTTTTCCTTTTCTTCTCTACTCCACTGCTTTGGCTTGCCTTTCAATGCTTTTAATTTGCAAGATAATAAGTAACTTGGTTTCCTATGAGTGTTAAGCAACCAGTTTTTCGAATTTGAAGTATGATTTGTTTTGGTCCCAAGGGCCACATTGCAAGGCTATAAGTACATGATCTGATGCAGTCTCTAGAGAGTAGTCTGCTTCACCCTAATAAATTGTTCACTCTGCTCTGTAGAGAATAAAACTATGTTTATTCTTGAAGCTGCATTATTAGTGTCTCCTCTGAGCCATGTATAACTTCCCCCTAAAGGAAGGTCAATGAGCTCCAAATCTTCTATGGTATCTGATAGTTCTATCATGGTAGAGGTCCTGTTTTGACAATTTCTCTTCTCTGTTAGAAGCCTACACACATTGAAATCCCCATATGCTGTCCAGGGATCCTCCATTAGCATTCTCGCAGCCCCTAGCTCATTCCACATATCATCTTTCTACCTTACAGTTCGGAGCATAGACACCTGAAACGTGGTAATTGAAGTTTTGGAGCAAAGCTCCAAAACTGCAAGTTAAAATATGTACCCTGTTTATAGTACCTCTCGCTTTCACACTCTACTATCCCATAGCATGATGATTCCATCCCTGGTACCATTGACTTCTAGACAGGCAAATTTAACCCATCTACTTTCCATATTATTTCATTATCTGTTGCAGATTCCCTTGTAACTTTGTTTCTTACAGACAAACTATATCAGCCCTATATTGCCCAGTATACCACTCTTCTTTTTTCCCATCATTTAATCCCCTAACATTGCATGACACCAGGTTTAGCTTCATGGATCAGACTGTGAACATCCTTTCCCCTTGTTTTTGCCCTCACTACTTTTAAACTTAACCTAAAAAATAATTAAGTACTTCAATTCGTTGGCACCTTTAAACTTGATTTTCCTGAATTCCAAGGATGGCTCCATCCTCCTAGTTTGTCTACACGCATCTGTTTGCATAAGTAGCATAAGAGCTTCCTTTTCATGGCCTTTGAAATTAGCTCCAAACATTTCCCTTACATTATTATGTTCTGTAGCAACCCAAGCTGATGTGGACCTCCCCCTTTTGGCTATATCTGATGGTGCTTCCATGGTTATCGGTATTGTTTCTAGCACATTCCATATCTCTCCTCCCGTACTGTAATTGCCAGTCATAATTTATTGTTCCTCGTAATTCGTGGGCCCCCTTTCCTCCCTCACCATTATTTTCCCCTCTTAACTCTTGAATTTTCCTTTGTATCTTGTTTTCTGCTTTGATAACTTCGTCTAGGTTTGTAGTAGAAATTTGAAGCTCTTCAGTATTTTCTTTCTACTTCGGTGATTTCTAGTACTTAAGTTTTAAGCATCATGATCTCCCATTGTTCATCTATGAATACACCTGAATTGGGTTGGGCTTGGAGATTTTTGTGGTTGAGCCACCATCTTTGGATATAGAGTTTCCTTTTTCAGACTTAAAAGTCTCACATGTTCCTCACGTGACTTTAATTTAAAATTGCTTCCACACCCCATTTGTGTACTCTAGTCGACAACTGTCAAAGTTGCTATTTCCTTGATAACCTCGAGAGAAGTTTTGTCCGCAGGTCATTACCCTCCGCTCTGTGAAGAAACGACCTCGGTGTAAATCCCTCTTCTAGAGTTCCTCCTGTCACCACTATTTCCACCGTGGCTTTCACTGCTATTTTGATCCGCACTTTCTCGAAAGATATGGCTTTCGCAATCCAAATTGGATTTCTAAAGATGTAGCCCTCTTTAGAAATGAGACCTCATTGGTTATTAGTATTATGACCATCTCCCCTGACCTTAATATGCGCCCATTTGAGATGCTTCCTTAGCTCAGTTTCCTCCTTTGTTCTGTACCAACCTCTACATTAATCTCCTATTTCTTGAAAGGTGTCTTTGGACCACAGTGACAGTCCCGTAGCTCTGATCCAGGTTGTTCTCATTTTTTGTAGGATAGTGCACAACCAACAAGCAGTTTCCACCATTTAATTGTATCTTTGATTTTCTCTTGACCCAATCTCCTTGGAGTATTTGTTCAGCCATGTGCTTATTGGGAACTCGAAGAGGAAATTGTTGCCTGCCATTTCATAAATATTGACTCCAAAAGCTTCCGAGGCCCACCTTCTTAAGTTTGCTCGTGTGGGTGTCTCAGCACCTCCAAAGAATCCAGTAATGCTTCTCCCTGGAGGACCCTTTATGTAATCAGATTCTTCATTAGGAGCTTGTTGTTTCCATTGATTTCTGTCAACCACCCTGACGTACGAAACAATTTGCTTTGAAGGTTGTTTGATAATATTATGGTGATTAGCAATAATGAAGCTTTCAATCTTGACAGCTATATCCTAAACCTGCATTTATGGCTAGTTCAGGGACATTAATTTCTCTGGCATCCCCTTTGGGAGACAAAAAGCTCATGTACCTTCCGTGTGCATTATACTTTCTGGTATCATAATATTCAGCCACTTGATCTTTGTCCTCCACCTTCTCACCAGATTTCGGTTGTAACTAGAAGCTTCTTTGAGAGTGTGGCAGATCCACTCCATCGTCTTTCTACTCATAGTTACCATACGCATTCTGTTTCTGCTTCTCTCAACCCAGTTGAACCATGTTGTTTTGTCAAAGTTCCATCTTGTAATATCAAAGGACTTCAAACCTGCATTGAAATAGATTCTTGTTTCTGCCATTGTAGTGTATTGATTAGTAACTTTGATGAAAAAAAGGATTGAAGCAATAATCGCAGTGGATGACTATTGATCGGTTAAGAAAGATAGGTCTGTTATCGATGATCGGTACCGGAATGAGACTTCTATAGTCCTAGAAATTAGGAGTGAGAAGATCCTTGGTTACTGTATCTAGGAGCATTTTTAAACCATTGAGGTTTTCCTTTACCTGATGGAATTCTTAGTCTTCCACAATGCATATTCTCATTCAATTTGTGGTTGGTAATGGGTACCATACTTAGGTTTATATTTGTTGTTGTGGCTTCTTTGTCCATTATGTTATGATCTAACATAAGATGGGAAACTCTTTCTTTTTAAGATTAAACTTGCATCATACAACCATTTATATTCAAGATAATAAGGAAAATAAAGTTTTCATCACATCATAATTTAATCTAAAGCAAATATGGCTTCCATTGTCGTCACAAATTGGATGAACCTCGATAATTTTGTATATGAGCTAATAGCCTCATAAGGTTATAGGTGGTGTCGCGCTTTGCCAGGATCACCTTCTTAGAGGGGTTTGGTCTTCGCAAATGCATCTTTGTAGCGACTTTGATTTAGGGATGCTCAATCCTTGGTTGAGATTGTAACCATATCCCACCCTACTAGATGGTACTATTTATAGTCATTGCTCTATTTCTCCATTTTACAAGAAGTGATGCATTAGTATACTCGTTTTGACTAGTGAGGGAGAGGTGAGCAATGACATGAAACTAATAGGAATATGTAAGAGTTGCCTACTCATGAGTGTTATTTTACCTCTTTTCAATAACTATTGAAATATGACTGGTCTTCCTTTCCTTTTTTGCCATATCTAGTTTATTCTGATTATGGGTTTTTGTGATGAGGTTTCCCAGGAAATAACCTCTCTACCTCTATGAGGTAATGGTAAGATCTGCATACATTCTACCCTCCCCAGACCCTACTTGTGGGATTCCACTGGGCATGTTGTTGTTGCTTTCCTTCTCTAAAAAATTCCACTCTCTCTCAACGTCGACGAAATCACCGAATTTCCAAATCTTCCTCTCAACAGCGGCGAAATCTACTGACGACGGCATTTCGTCTCTTTGGGTAACTGCGGACGACGACGTTTCAACTACAGACGGCGACGTTTTTTTGCAACTTCCTTTTTTTTGGACTCCAACTCTACTCTCTCTCGGTTCCTAGGGGTTTTTTCTCGGATCTCTCTTATCCTTCTTCACCATTTCTAGGGTTTCTCCCAATCTGATATTTTTTTAGTCTTGCAACACATAAACCAAAAATCAAATCGGGAAACCCTAGTTCCACCGGCATCGTACATCGGGATTTCCAGGTTCCGGCGACATCTCAGATCTGCCTCCAGTAATTTCAAGATTCCGGCGATGTTATCTCCGGCGATGACAGTACCCGAGACAGTGATTCAGAACCATTTCCGGTCAGGCAACTGCATATTCTGGCGACGAGTTTAACAGTTAATTTTTCGGTCAAATTACTCAGGTGATATCCTCCATTTTCTCTTTTCTTTCTTGTTCGACTTCCTATTCCGGTCAGATTCGCTGTTCTCTCCTGTTTTGGCATTATTTCTTGTCTGTATATTTCTCTTTTCTTTCTTGTTCAATTTCTTGTTCCGGTCAGCTTCTCTGTTCTCTCCTGTTTTGGCATTATTTCCTGTCTGTATAGCTGCCATTTGCTTGCTGATTCTTGTTTTTTGCTATATCTCTTGCTTTATATTTCCTGTCTAGTACAAAATTTGTGCAATATTTCTTGCCTGCTTGTTACATTTTTTAATATAAATTCTATTTTTTGCTATATTCTTACTTCATACATAGTGTGATTGTTTCTTATGTATTGTGCATCTTGGTGTTATGGATTGTCTGTTACATATTGTGATTATTGCTTTTGTTGTGACCCTCATGTATTTTATAGGATTATAAATTATAGTTTAGCTTTAACTGTTCTGTATTTTGCGTTGGTGTTTTGTGAAATTGTTGATTCTCTATTGTTTGTATTTTGTTGAATTAATAGTTCCTAGTGAAGTTTAGTGGCGTTGGGGTCTAATGGTGGATTAGGGTCATGTCGGAGGCCAGGGGTAGTAGTGGTAAGAGGAGTACGGGCCTACTAGGTTAAGAGTTGGGACGTGGAACATAGGATCACTTATGGGGAGTTAGTGAAGAGCCTTAAGAAGAGAAATTAATATAGCATGTGTTCAAGTGACCAGATGGGTAGGTACTAAGGTGCGAGACGTAGACGAGTTTAAATTATGGTACTCGGGTGGTTCTAGGGATAGGGTCGGATTAGGTATCTTAGTAGATGAAGACCTTAGGGAGTATGTCGTAGAGGTTAGGAGGACAATGATAGGATGATGTCTATTAAACTTGTGGTCGGTAGTCATATTGTGAATATAGTTAGTGCCTATGCACCCCAAGTGGGCCTAAATGATGAAATCAAAAAGCTCTTTTTGGAAGATTTGAATGAGGTTGTGAGGGGTATACAGGCCACAGAAAAGATTTTCATCAGGGGAGATTTTAATGGGCATATTGGTGCCACTTCTAGTGGTTTTGACAATGTCCATGGAGGCTTTGGTTTTGGGGAGAGGAATGGAGGTGGGACGTCTCTCTTGGACTTTGCTAAAGCCTTTGAGTTGGTTATTGCTTCCTCCAAAAGGGTGATAGAAATCTTTGTAAGAATTGCAAGGTAATTTCGAGTGAAAATATTTCCACTCGACATAGGCTTCTAGTAATGGACTTGGAGATTAGAAGGGTTAAGAGGAAGAAGGTTACTTATGCCCAACCGAGGATTAGATGGGGTGGCTTGACTCCTGCTTTTTCTAGGTAGATGGGGAAAGTTGAGTAATTTGGGGGCTTGGATGAGTAGCGGAGATGTGAACATTAAGTGGATACCATGGCTGGTTACATTAAGAGGGTTGCCACCAAGGTGCTAAGGGTTTCGAGAGGAACCTTTGGTGGACGTCAAGGTGATTGGTGGAGTGGAGAAGTTCAAGGCAAAGTGAAAGCTAAGAAGATTGCCTACACGAAATAATTGGAATGTCGGGATGAGGATGAAAAAATAAGGCTTAAGGATATTTATAAGATGGCGAGACACAAGCGAAGATGGCAATGATAAGTGCTAAGACAACAGTGTTTGAGCGGTTGTATGTTGAGTTGGGAGAAAAAGGCGGGGACGAGATTGTATAGGCTTGCGAAGGTCAGAGAGAGAAAAGCTCGTGACTTGGACCAAGTGAAGTGCATTAAGGATGAGAAGGGTGAGGTGTTGGTGGATGAGAATTCCATTAAGATAAGGTGGCAAGCGTACCTTCGTAAACTCTTAAACGAAAAAGGGGACAGAGATATTAAGTTGGGCGATTTGGCGCACTTCGATAATTATCGAGATTTTGGTTATTGCAAGTGTTATAGAGTAGAGGAAGTTAGATGTGCTGTTAGTAGGATGAACAGAGGGAGAGCGATCGGACCCGATGAAATTTCGGTGGATTTCTGGAAGAGCGTGGTCAAGGAAGGTATTGAGTGGTTGACTAGGTTGTTTAATGCTATTATGAAGACTACTTAGATGCCTGATGAATGGAGGAGGAGTACAATAGTTCCATTGTACAAGAATAAGGGTGATATTCAAAGTTGTAACAATTACAGGGGTATCAAGTTGTTAAGCCACACTGTGAAGGTTTGGGAGAGAGTGTTGGAGATGAGGGTGAGGAAAGTAATGTCTATTTCTGAGAACTAGTTCGGATTTGTGCTGGAACAATCAACTTCTGAAGCAATCCATCTTGTTCGGAGATTAGTGGAGAAATATAGGGAGAGAAGGAGGGACCTTCATATGGTGTTCATTGACCTGGAAAAGGCCTATGACAAAGTTCTGAGGGATGTTTTATGGAGATGTCTAGAAGTGAAAGGTGTTCCGATGGTATATATTAGGGTGATAAAAGATATGTATGACGAAGCCAGAGCTCGAGTAAGAACGGTAAAAGGAGACTTAGAGTATTTTCCTGTTAAGATGGGACTCCATCAAGGATCTGTGTTGAGCCCTTTTCTTTTTGCTTTGGTAATGGATGAGCTGACACGGTATATCCAGGAGGGGATGCCATGGTATATGCTATTTGCAGATGACATAGTACTGATTGATGAGACTCGGGCCAAAGTTAATGTTAGATTGGAGGTTTGGAGATATACTTTGAAATCCAAAGGGTTCAAATTGAGCAGAACCAAAACAAAATACTTGGAGTGTAAATTCAGTTTTGCTAGAGATGAAGCTCACATTAAAGTGAAGCTTGCCAATCAACCTAGAGAGAAAGCTTTAAGTATCTTGGATCCATCATCCAGAGTAGTGGCGATATCGACGATGATGTTACACATCGTATTGGGGCAGCATGGACGAAATGAAGGCTTGTCGCAGGAGAATTGTGTGATAAAAAGATACCACCTAAGCTTAAAGGCATATTTTACAGAATGGTGGTTAGACCATTTTTGCTATATGGGGTGGAGCATTGGCTAATTAAAAATTCACATGTTCAGAAGATGCATGTTGCGGAGATGAGGATGTTGAGATGGATATGTGGACATACCAGGAGTGATAGGATTAGGAATGAGATCATTCGGGATAAGCTAGAGGTGACCCCTGTGGCTGACAAGATGAGGGAAGTGAGACTGCATTGATTTGGACATGTGCAGAGAAGGAGTATTGATGCTCCTGTTAGGAGGTGCAAGAGGTTGGATTTAGGGGATACACGAAGGGGTAGAGGTAGACCGAAGAAGTATTGGGGGGAGATGATCAGACAAGATATCGCGAAACATCATCTCACCAAGGACATGACTTTAGATAGTGGAGGTTGTGTTTTTAGAGTAGAGGGCTAATAGATTAGTAGGGGTAGGTTAATATACGACTTTGTGATATAGTAGGAGTAGTGATGTTTTTTCATTGTATGTAGTCCTATATTTGTTTACTTTTAGCGTATTTACATTGCCTTTATATCTTGCGTTTGTCATTTTTTCGTCTTGATATGTTAATTTTATCGTATTTGCATACTATCATGTGTTTTTCCTTATTAGTCGCTCTTTCTGTCCCCTTTTCTTTCTGCTTATGGGTTTTTGAGACGAGGATTCCCAGGAAACAGCCTCTCAACCTCTATGAGGTATTGGTAAGGTCTGCATATATTCTACCCTCCCCAAACCCCAAGTGGGATCGGAGGGGGGGGGGGTGTGCAGACCCTACCACTACCTCATACAGGTAAACGGTTTTTCCGAAAGTTCCTTAGCTCAAGTGCATCAAACTCAAGTAAAAGAACAAGAAAACGATGCGGAAAGCATAACAGGTAATTTGAAAAGCAGTGTAAAGTTTACAAGAAAGAACTTTAACAGCAGCAAAATAGAGTAATAATTTAATTACAATAAACATGTTGCCGTAACTACACGGGTTCGACTAGTAGTATGACAAACACTAACAAGCATAAATCTTTGCAAAGCAAGACTACACTCTACTAACCTTCTATCCTAATACGCGACAAACCACTCCTTTTTATCTAGAATCATGTCCTCGTTAATATGTAGTTGTGTCATGTCCTTAGTAACAGGGATTAGTATTTTTTCCTTTTTGATGCTGGACAAAGTTTACTAGGAAAAAGAAGTTTAAAGCGATAGTGTCGCTGAAATCTTACCAATCACGTCATGAACATCTTGCATATACTAAATCAAAAAGTCGATGGACAATGATATATATGTCTTCTTTGAACAGATTTTGAGTGCACTATCGTCTTCTCTTGCTAACATGGTTGATGACATACTATGTCATAAAAAGATACTGTTGAAGTTGGTTCCTTTATTGATTTGTGTAGTATGTTTCACTCCTAAATTCTTTCTGCCTAATTGGTTAAACACAATCATGTAAATTCCAGGTCGTTCATATCCCCTAGATACTGTTGGCGGAATGAGCGAAAGAAAGTTCAGAAATTTACTTAGCATTTTTTCTTAGAAAAAATTGTTGGTGTATCCACCCAGTTAACTGCTATAAACTGTTCATGCAATGACAAAAGAATATGCTCATTTAGGATTTGTAGTTTTTCACTTTCACTTTACTTCAAGAGTAGTTTCTCCCAAATTCACTGCTGAATTATATGGAAACAATTAAATGCTCTTGAGTCATTTAATGCTGAACAAAAGGGTGCTTCTTTTCCTTCTTTTTCTTTTTTCGTAATTTGACAAGTCCGGAATAACTTAGTATCTTACACCTGGAGGAGGGGGGAAATCATAGGAGTGCTACTAGAATTGATAGATTTTTGTTTTGTTCTCAACGGGAGGAGCTCTCCTTCAGATCAAACAAAACTTCCTACAGTTGGATCTGATCATAGACCTATTATACTTATTTATGGCGACTGGGAATTCAAAAGGTCCTATTTGAGCAGTGGTGGTTAGGTGTGGAGGGTTTTAAAGATAAGGTGCAAGTTTGGTGGGCTTCTTTTCAGGTCAGTGGCACCCCTGCTTTCATTTTAGCATCTAAATTGAAGCTTTTAAAAGGCAAATTGAAGGAGTGGAACAGGGAAAATAGTGGCAGCCGAAGTTAAAAGGAGGAGGAAACTTTGAATCAAATCTCAATGCTAGAAATCATTCAAGATCAGAGGCTCCTAACTGAGGATGAACTAGTCCAAAAAGTCCAATTATCTAGGGAACTTGAGGAGGTAGTTAGAAATGAGGAGATAGCTTGGAGACAAAGGTCCAGAGCTCAGTGGTTAAAAAATGGAGATAAAAACACTAAATATTTCCACAGGATTGCCACAGCACACAAGAGGTTCAATGCTATTGATCACTGGAAGTGGAGGGTCAAATTATTACTGACCTGCAGCTATAAAAGAAAATCATTCAGATAATATCAAAATCTATATAAGGAATCTGAAAATTGGAGACCTGGCTTTAACCTTCACGAGGCTCCAGGAATTACCAATGAGGAACACAAATGGTTGCGAAGGCAATTTGAAGAGGAGGAAGCCCATAATGGTACCAAGTTATGTGTAAGTGAAAAGGCACCTGGCCCAGATGGATACCTTATGTGTTTCTACCAGTCTTTCTGGGAGGTCTTGAAGAAAGATATCATGAAGACTTTGCAACATTTTCATTCTCATCAGGTCTTCGAAAGAAGTTTCAATGCCACTTATGTGGCTCTTATTGCCAAGAGAGTTGGAGCTGCTGCTTTAAGGGATTGTAGACTGATCAGTCTCATCAGTAGGGTTTATAAGATCATTGCCAAGGTGCTGACAGAAAGGTTGAAAAAGGTTATAAATGAATTGGTGAACACTCCTCAGATGGCCTTTATTAAAGGGAGGTAGATTATGGACACTGCTCTTATAGCCAGTGTGTGGATACTAGATTGAGAGGGGAGGTGCCAGGTATTATGTGCATGCTAGATATAGAGAAGGCTTATGATCATGTGAACTAGGCTTTCTTGCTAAACATTCTCAGACAGATGGGATTTGGTTAAAGGTGGTCGAAATGGATTGGCTTTTGTATTAAAGCTGTTAGGTTCTCCGTACTTGTAAATGGAGAACCTGTGGGTTTTTTTTCCTTTAGAGAGGGATCTTAGGCTAGGTGACCCTCTCCCTCTTTTCCTATTCATCATTGCCATGGAGGGTTTCAACAGTATGATGAGAATTGCTATTTGCAACAGGTGGATAAAGGGATTCATGTTTAACAGCATAACAGGAGTAGATATGGAAATATTCCATTTGATGCATGCAGATGATACTGTGATATTCTGGGAAGCTATAGCTGAACAAATTTGCTATATCAGGATGATACTAATTGTTTTTGAAGCCATTTCAGGTTTAAGCATTAACCTGAGGAAAGTAACCTTTTTCCTATTAAAGAAGTGGTGCAAATAGAGGAACTAGCTGGGATCCTGGGGTGTAAGGTAGACAATTTACCAATAGTCTATTTGGGCATACCATTAGGCAACAAACACAGAATTGGTTATCTGGGATGGAATTTTGGAAAAGACGGAAAAGAAGTTGGCAAATTGGAAGACACAATACTTGTCTCTTGGATGAAGAAGGAATTTTCTTTGGTTTGGGAACAGGGAGGGGAAGGGGTATCACTTAGTAGAACGGAAGATTGCATAATTACACAAGGAGGCTGGTGGTTTAGGAGTGAAGAATCTGAAAATGGAGAATGATTATTTGCTCGTGAAATGGTTATTGGAGATTTAATGAAAATGAACTAGGTCTATGGAAGGAGGTAATCTTAAATAAGCATGGCCAGACAGAGCAATGGTGTACCAATGCAATATCAACCACCTATGTTACATCAGGATGGAGATCTATAAGGAAATCTTTGGCCTAGACTAGTAAAGAGTTCATGTTATGAGGTGGGTGCTCGTAAAAAAATACTATTTGGAAGGACTTATATGGGTTGGACAAGAAGTTCTAATGCAAGCTTCCCCTGATCTGGCCAATATATGCATTAGCCTTGAGGTTACAGTGGCTGATAGTTGGTCCCTCGGGAATGGAACTTCTTCTTCGGGAGGCATCTTAATGACTGGGAATTAGGCAGGTTTGTGGAGCTATTGCAGATATTTGATGGTTTCAAAGGCACCACTGTAGAGGATGACACTTTTAAATGGAAACATGATAAGGATGGCAAGTTCTCTGTAGGTAGAATTTATAGGAAAGAGGTGTCCAGGATGCCTGAGAACAAAATAGGTACTTGGAAGCATGTATGAGAAAGTATGGCTCCTACTTAAGTTAAGTGCTTTGTTTGGTTAGTAATCAGGAAAACCTGCCTCACTCATGAGATTCTATAGAAAAAGGGATTGCCAATTGTGTCCAGATGCATGTTATGCAGTGAGGCTAGAGAGACAAATAACCATCTGTTGCTCCATTGTAAAGTCACATCTCATCTCTGGACTATGTTCCTCAGTTTATCAGAGACCAAATGGTCAATGCCAGAGCACACAGCAGACTTGTTAAGTTGTTGGATTATGAGAGGGGGAAGCAAGACGCAAAAGAAGTGATGGAGAATAATCCCACACTGTATCTGGTGTACTCTATGGAGGGAGCGGAATGGAAGAAGCTTTGAAGATAGATGCAACAACTTTCAGAAAATCAAAGGGAACTGCATTGCAACTTCCTACTTTTGGTGCAAAGAACATTGTATAGTAAATGCTGAACAGCTAATAGATCTTTTAGAATTAGTGTAATTAATTTCTTGTTTCAACTTGTTACTACCTTTTGGAGGTCTCCGGCATACCATTATGCTGAAGAAAACAACATTACCCGTTTCAAAAATAAATAAATAATTTATCTAATGAAACAATTGCCAATGCTTTTTTGAAGTATGAAAATGGTCTTAAATGAGACCTAGCAAACTTGTAGCTTCCTCTTAAAGATGTGTCATCTGTGTGTACAATATGTATTGTTGATGGTAATATGTTTTCAGTTAATTTAGTCTAGGTATAGTAGTTGCTGGCTTGATTTTGTCCTAATTGATGAATTCTCCTCTACCAACCACATAGTTGGAGATTTATTGCCTGTTCTTGAAAAAGAGGAGAGTGAGATAACAAATAGTAAAAGTAGGATAATGGATATTGATGGCAGGGCAGAGCTACATCCAATCAAGGGTGTGCAAGTGGACACCTTTGTTGAAAATTTACATTGTGTATGTAGATCAAAATTTATTGAAGGATTAAGCATCAGTACCCCGTAAACTATGACCGTGATCCCAGTGACACTTCCTAACTTAACTAGTGTCCTATTACCCCCTAAACTATTATGAAATGAAATAAATACACCCCAAATGTTGATGTGGCATAGAGTTTGCATTCTCTAGAAGGCAAGTGAACAACGAAAAAATTGGAGACATGTCCATTTTTTAATTGGTCATTTTATAATTAGTTTATATTTTTAATTATTGGGAAAAAGGAGAGAAAAGAATGAATGAAGGTTTAAAAGAAATTAACAAAAAAAGGTTCTTTTACAAAGCAAAAAAATTTCTAAAACAATTTCATGTATTAACTTAGGTTAAAATAGAAGATAAAGAAAATAAGAAAATTAAAAAACAAATACACATGTGGCGGCGCATGTTATACAACATAGCCAACTTGGTTGAAGGCGTGTCTGCAAAAAAGGTGCATGAAAATACAGAAAAAATGACTCCTGGGGTACTAGGATCCTTGCTTAAGGTGTGTCGCTGGAAATTCGATCATAATTTAGGGGTATTTAACTGCTTATGCCTTTACCCTTTATTAAATATCAAACATATACTTACTTTTGCACACCGTTGACATGAAACGTATTTGGCATAACGGAAGAGAGCAAGCCAAATTGATTGCAAGGTTGAAGTTTCTAATCTCTCTAGATGTTATTTTAATTCCTTTACTTGTCTTCCACGTCCCTTTCATTAATAAACCAAAGATATTTGACTTTCTTCTCTAGAGTTAGTAGATACTACTGATTAATTACTATTATATCTAATTGAAATTTCAATTTGGATATTTATTAGTATTAGATATTAAATATATTATAAATAAATTTATACCAAAATAATTGGAAAAGGTTATATGCAATTACATGTATAGTATTTTCCATCACCTATATAAACAGGTTATTATGTGCTTTAATTTGGACCAAAGAGACAACATAAAGGGTTAATTTTTCCCACACATTTTCTATCAAAACTATATTCATATAAATTTAGTAAATCGATCGATTGAAAACAACTTTAAATTTAAGTAAAGATCAATAAATTAATGTTATTTTTTCTGAAATGTATGATGGGTTCCATAAAATTCGTGACCCATCCAATAAAATTATTATTTCAGTTTATACAATTTCGCGTGAATATTTATCGCTAAAAGCAACTCAAACTAGCGAATTTCTTTTAGACGATTTGTACTTGTAATTTTTGGTAGTTCTTTAAATTTTGTACACTTCATAAAATCTTTGGTGCTGCCACTGAGAAGTGGTTCATGTACAATAGTTTATGAGATCAAATGAAAAGGAGGGAATGTAACTGGATTATAATTATGGTCAGGGGTGTATCCAATGTATCGACTATGGGATCGAACCCATAGGCTTTGGCTTAGGCTCTGTGTTTAAAAAATTCACTAAATATGTATAGATAATAGTTCTGGATCTTGTGAATTTGATGGAAGTGATAGAATTGCGAATTTGAACCCATAAAGTTCAAATCTCAGGTCTGCCTCTGATTATGGTTTTTTCATATTGAATCACTTCTTAAATTGTGATCATGTAGATTATCTGATATTGTTAACCAATTTTTATCTTCATTTCTGCAGGCTTTGGGCCAAGGCCCTCAGGCAGGGTCCAGTACTGGTCCACAAGGGAACTATGCCCCTGCAATAGCTGGAGGCGTAGCTCAGCCACGGCCAACACAGCCTCTCCCAGTTGGATCATTTCCAGATATGCTAGGGGGAGAGTACGACGATGATGAAAAGATGAAACTAAGAACTGAAAGGGCTGCTAAGGCTGGAGGATGGAGTTCAGAAATAAGCAGGAAAAGGGCACTTGAAGAAGCCTTTGGAAGCCTATGGGTCTGAAAGTCATCCTTTTCCAAGAGTCTATTCCAGCTGGATTATGGCAAACAATGTGTAAAGTAGCAATCCATTGTGGATTACTCAAAGAAGTACCATACATGGAGAGCAGCATTTCAGCATTCGTCTTGGTGACCTTTTTTGTTCTTAGATGGTGTGTAGAACTTACGAAATTCTAGCTTATCATAGAATGTCTTAGGTCTTTGTAAGGTTTCTTCGCGAGAGACCTCAGCTTGTTGTTGGGCGTTTTTGTTCTTATCTAGCTACTCTCTTGTATCCCTATACTAGATGCAAGAGCTCTAGCTAGAACAAGTCCAATATATGTTACCTTTTGGAGAATCATATATACTAATTCTATCAATACTTTTACACAATTATATATTTTACCACTAATTAAGAATTTTTTTTTTATATATATTGAGGAAGATACGTATAGATATATGTATTTTTGTTATCATAAAAATAGGGAGAGGGGTGAATAAGGTTGTCATGTATTTTAGATACATGTGAATCATACTATATAAATATTAAATACATGTATTTATATGTATCTAATGTGAGTCGCATATATTTGGGATACTAGAATGGTAAGCAAGATTTGTTTATGTATTCCAAATACATGTGAAATCATTTGGATAGAATGTATGTAAAACAAATGTCACGACTCGAGCCTAAAGCCTAGTTGTAAAATGGCAAATGAGAAACCCAAAGGTGCTTCACCCGAGCCTCTTAGCATTCATCAAACATTTCATAGTTAATGAACATAATTAAGAGTGGAACTAAGGGAGAACAGGACTAAGGGAGAATCAACCATAATTTCAAGTGTCATAATCATCACGATTTGAGCATAGGGCCTAGTCATAACATGGCGAATGAGGGACCCAAAGGCACTTCATCCAAGCTTCTTGGCATTCGCTAAGCATTCATAGGCATTGAACATATAAAAGCAAAATTTAAAGATGGGGAATGAGACTAAGGGACATTCAATATAAGACTTGCAAAATAAAATAAACATAAAGCTTCATACACTTGTCCAATAATATCAACTACTAAAAGACTTGGTGGGAGCTAAGACATGTTCAAAGCTCACCCTCAAGTATAAGTACCAAGAGCCACAACATAAAAAGTAAAAGTCTCAAAATAAGATACAACTGAATAAGTAAATATCTGAAAGTACGATAAGCATGAAAGGAAGAGGCGTAGTCCTCGAACTAGAGGCCCACCAATAACAACTAGTTTTGAACACCCAAAGTCTAGCCACGTGCCGGAGGAGGAGGAACGCCAGCCCCTACATGGTGATATTATGTAGGCAAAATATGTATTAGTACTTCGGAATATACTAAGTATATGAGATACAAATGCAATAAATGAAATCGTAATGTCATCATGCATGAAATTGTAATATCATTATTCAAATATGCATAAGTATAGCTAAATATGCAATAAGGGATCAATGCACCATGTGTAAATACGTTTTGAACATAAACATCATATATATAACTTTGTGGAAGGAGACCGTAATCGACACTTAAAACCATGCGAGCTACTACATAGAATCCAACATAACCCTCTATGTTGGCACGAAGAGACCACTTTTCAGGTGGAACTCCGTCAACTAATGCATGCATATCTTAATTTTAACTTTGCTATTATGGGTCCACTAGCCTTAGCCTACAAGGACTCCTATGGTGGCACATATATATGAGACAAGAGGTTGTTACTAAGGTTCCCTTACCGAACCCCACTTCAATGCCCATTCGGTGCCAAGTCTAGTCCCATGAAATACTTATAACATAACCATATACATAGACATTTATAAACTGTGAAACATACATTAGCATCATTGGTGTGGCTCATTAACTTAGGAGTCCACTTAAGTGAGAATTGTCTTTTCATGTTGAGGGTTCATCTTTTGATGAGAATTATCCTTTCACCATCTTAAAAGGGGCATCTAATTAAAGACTTAATAACTTTCATAAATATCAATTGAAAAATCCTTATCATTCGTAGTATACTTCATCATAAATCTTCAACTTAAAACTTAGTGGGTATCATGCAAATAGAGTTAAAATCATATAATGCAAGAGTATTATGCATCAATATGATGAAATTCATCAAATCAAACTGTTCTTAAATTGGCCCACTTCATAATTCAAAACCCTAGGTGAGGAACTTAAGAAAATCATCTCAATAATTCATTAATTCTTATAATGGCATCATATCATCTCATGACATACTCATATAAGGAAAAATGCATCATATTATTATCATCATTTAAAGAAAACTAACGAATATTCATAAAATATCATAACTTAAAAAAATATAAAATAGAACATGGTTGGACTTTGTGAATGAAAGGAGTCTACAAATCAAACCCTCGTACATGGTCAGATGACCTAAGAAATGAGTTGAAGTTGAAGAAGAAAGCTTGAGAAAACCCTAGCTGCCCTTTTTTTTTCCTTGAGAGAGAGTTTTGTCTTAGAAAACATTTGGGAAGTTTAAGTGAAAAGTGAATGAAAGTAACGGGGAAAGGATAGGTCACATATGGGTATTATAAGTCTTAAAACAATGTAGTATTAGGCTTAGGATATGGTAAAGGCCGAAAATATCCTTCGTTAAAAATTGTCAAACCCAAATCACGGCCACCAATTATGAGTTGCAGATTGGATCACAAGTCGTAGATGGGGCTCTCGTCCTAGTTACATTTTGAACTTCTGAAATGTCTCTGAAATTCAATCCACATGCCCATTTTAAGACTCAAAGATGGGTTTACAGATCGTAAAGTCTAGTCATGAAACCACTAAGCACTTCAAAAAATTTCATATCTTAGGACCCTAACCACGAACCGTTTACACGGATCGTAAATCAAATCACGGCTCATCCTATTTTTTTCATAGATTATGATTTAGAAATTCATATTTTGGCCAACCTGACCCCATTTCACGAACACCTATTTATGGTCTGTAATTCCATTTATGGATTGTAAATGCCCTCATAGATAACCCCATACTTCATGAATTTTTCACCTTGACTGATCTCTTCCACGAGCCTTGTTTACGACCCGTGGTATGGACCACAAGCCGTAAATGAGGCTCATCTTTAATTTGAAATTTTCTAGTTCAACATTCTTTACATTTCTGAATTTATTACTTACGGGTACTTATATCTCCCCCTTGGGAACATCCATTCTAAAATATGCTAGACATAAGCTCTAAGGAATTTAGAAAGCAGTTAAAAACCCATCATGAATACAAAAATGCAACTTACACATCTTTTCATAAAATTTTCAAACTCATCTTTTAAACATCTTCCGAAAATAGTCCCATAAGTATGTAAATATGCATAAACAATATGAAAACTGAAATGCAAGAAATTTGAGGTCTTTGGGTAAGACGAATTAGTACCTTAGGCTTGAGTAGAGTGAAAAAGATAAGGATATCACTTCCTCATGTCCACTTCCACTTCCCACGTAGTACCCTCAACTTGTTGATTTCTCCAAAGGACTTTGACGGATGCAACTTCGTCATTTCTTAACTTCTTCGCTTGCCAATCTAGGATATCAACCGGTATCCCTTAATAAGTCAAATTCTCTTCAATACTCAGATCCTCCAACGGAACAATGGAGTTTGGATCACCCATGAATTTTTCTCAATATCGACACATGGAACACCTGATAAATCATATTCATCTTCAATGGTAACTCCAATTCATAAGCCACTTTGCCAACTCTCCTAACAATTTTATAAGGCCTTACATACCTAGGGCTCAATTTCCCTTTCTTGCCAAACCAAACCACACCCTTCATGGGTGACACCTTCAAATAGACCCAATCATCAATATTAAACTCCAAGTCCTTTCTCCTAACACTAGAGTATGACTTTTGATGACTTTGAGCCGTCTTCAACTTCTCCCTTGTAAGTTTCGCCTTTTCCATAGCATCCATGATCAAGTCGGGTCCTATCAAGGCCATTTCACCAACTTCAAACCAACCCACCTGAGATCTATCGCCTCTTATACAAGGCATCAAATGGTGTCATCTCAATGCTAGAGTTATAGCTATTGTTCTAGGCAAACTCAACAAGAGGTAGATAGTCATCTCGAACTCAATAAGAGGTAGATAGTCATCCTAATTTTCTTTGAACTCCAACACGCAAGCTCTCAATATGTCTTCAAGCATTTGAATCGTCTGTTTGGCTTGCCCATCGATTAGAGGATGGAAAGTAATACTCAAATTTATCTTGGTACCTAGACCCTTTTGGAATGACCTCCAAAAGTGAGAGGTGAATTGAGCACCATGATCCGATATAATAGACAATGTAACCCCATGCAACCTTGACAACCCCTGAACATACATCTTAGCATAATATTTGGCACTATAAGTTGTCTTGACCGATAGGAAGTGAGCCAACTTTGTCATTTTATCAATTATTATCCAAGTGGAGTTAAAATGCCTCTTAGTCTTGGGAAAATCAATTAAAAAATCCATGTTTATCTCTTCTCACTTTCAAGTAGGGATTTCAACGTCTTGCCGACCTTTGGTGTTCAACTTTAACTAGTTGACAATTGGGACATTCGCCTACAAATTTTGCAGTGTCTTTTTTCATTCGGTTTCACCAATACACCTCCCTTAGGTCTCTATACATCTTAGTGGAATTGAGATAAATAGAATATGATGAATTATAAGCCTCTTTCAAAATCAAGCTTCTCAACCCATCCACATCTCGTACACAAAATCTTCCTTAGTAGGAAAGTACCTTATCTACCCTTTGTGACAAAATCTCCACCTTACAACGATAAAGATTTAGAACCATTTAACACCATCATACCACCATTTCTGGCATCACTCAACCTAACCCCCAACCTAGCTAACCTATGAACTTCCCTTGCCAATTCCTTTGTCCCATCATCAAGGTGAAACTCACTATCCATGGACACTATATTAAGTGCGTCGGCTACTACATTAGTCTTTCTCGGGTGATACTTCACACTCATATCATAGTCTTTGAGAAATCCTAAGAACCTTCTTTGTCTTAGGTTGAGGTCCCTTTAAGTGAACACATGTTGGAGACTTTTATAATCGATGAAGACATCAACATGAACCTCTGTAACACCTGGTAAAATTTGTCAAAATACCCCTAGATGAGAGATATACGCATAATGCATCTTTTCAAACTCCAATGACAAATCCGAGGCCAAAAATGTGATCAACATGACAAAATTGTGTAGGAGATAGTCTTGATTGATTTTTAGAGCAACCAGATAAAAACATAAATTTTTTATGCGAAAATGCATTCCAGTAAGAGTGCGCCACATTTCTGCATCGCGGATTCACACTTGGATGTGATCCCAATATTTTCTACAGGATTAGAAAACTTGATTGAAAAGTTTTTGATAAAAAACTCGAAAAGTACCCAGGTCTGCGACACAAATTAGGTATCCCGAGATGAAACTTTTTTCAGCTTTTCATGAAGGGCATTTCAAACTTTTTCTAATCACTCCTAAACTTAAAACACAATCAAAATAGGTCATTTTAGATATAAAAAGGGTTCTTATCCCATTCCTAATCCTTTCTGAATATTCTAACAAAGACTAGGGCTAAAGAGAAGAGAGGAAGAGCGAGGATTCAAGGGATTTGAGGACAAATGCTTACAAGATTGGTTGTCAAAGCTCCATACCAGGTATGTAAGGCTAAATTAAAACATGGTAATGGTTTTCCATGTGCCCCTATTGATGGTAATAGAGGAGTTGAGAGTATAATGAGTCTACATACATGTTTTTTGAATATTTTCTTGTAAATTATATGTATATTACATGTATTTTCATATGTTACGTTGATTATCATCACAAACTTGATTTACTGATAGATGTTTTTACATGAGTTATTTTCAAAATCCCTATATGTTACTTTGTTAAAGAATGCATGAATGAACCTAGAGATTGAATCTAGAGCCTTGACTTGGATGTTGATTGTGATTGTGATGTGACCATGATGATGGGTTAATAGAGCTTGGTGGTCTCATGAGTATTCATAATTGAACTCTAGAGATTTATCTAATTGACTCATTCTAATGATTGATCTAAGCCTTGAGCTACCTAATGAGAATTGAGTTGATGAGATGATTGAGATGATAGGCCACAAGGTCCAATTGAGTTGAGTTAATGAGATGATGAGAGTCCTTATGAGACTAATCGAGATAGTTGATTGAGATGGATGATCTTATGAGCATTAAGTCTTGGGAGGAGTATCGAGCACCAAAATGAGTAAGAGTAAGTCCAACTTGTACTCATTAACTATGTTGCCAAGCGTAGAAGTGAACTAAGTCTGTTAAATTCAAACAGGTTCCTATCTAAGGACTAAGTTCGTTAAAGTCGGACATGTCCCCATCTTATTGTCTTCAACAATAGGACTTAGTTGGTGGATTTTCCAGATCCATTATGGATTCGATTTGTTCTTACTCTGGCAAGGTATTGAACGGCTATGGCAACATCAGCGAGATTGTTGTACAATCACTGGCTCATAAGTGATTGTAGTCGGATAAGAGAAACTCCTAGATAGGTTCCACACTGATAGTACTCTGAGTTGATTTGATCGGATGAGTTTGGATTGGTATTAATAAGTCATTTATTTACTCTTTATTCTTGCTTTAAATAGACATTTGACATATTGATTGAGTATCTTCTGAGTTGATGTTATTCTGTATTATTCTACCTATATCTTCTTCATTAAACCATTTTACATACTTGTACATTCCACGTATTGACGTCCATTTGGATTGCATCGTTTTATGATGCAGAGGCGGGTACTAGAGATCATCAACAGGCGCACCGTTGAGGGTATATTGTGCAGTCAGTTGAGTTGGTGAGCCTTCCTTACTTCGGAGGATCCTTACATTATTCAGACTTTAGACTAGCTTTATTTTAGAGTTGAGGTAGCCTTGGGTCTGTCATTGGCACCAGTTGATAGTGATAGAGGCTTCATAGATTAGAGTCGAATGGTTGATTGGAGATTATGTTGAGCTAGTTTCTTTCATACTAGCTCATTCTACTGATATGACTTTTGAGACTTAGATTGTCTACCATTTATTATCTTTAGTCTTCCGTTGATTGGTTAGTTATGTTGAGTGAATAAATGTTATGAGTCCAAGTGGTTCGCTTGGGGACTAGCAATATTCTCTGAGTGTCAGACATATCTAGGGTACCCTCCCGGGGCGTGACAACCATATATAGTTTGTGACACTAAATCTCCAATATATCATGGTCGCTAACTCAAGATCATGCATTTATTGGTTATTTTCATGCACCTTCAATTGCCTTGAAGCCTAGGCAATCACCTTTTCATGTTGCATCAACACACAACCCAAACCAACTTATGAGGCATCACAATACACAACAAATCCTTCGGTACACTCCGGCAAGGTCATGTTTGGAGCCAAAGTTAACCGATCCTTCAAGGTTTGGAAGTTTTTCTCACACTCATCTGTCAACACAAATTTTACTTTCTTTTGAGTCAAACTTGTCAATGGTGATGAAATAGAGGAAAATCCTCCAATAAACCTCTTATCGTACCCGGCTAGACCCAAGAAACTTCTAATATCCAGAGGAGTCAATGGTCTAGGTCAATTATTTATTGCTTCCATCTTCTTAAATTTTAATTCCTTCACTGGAAACCATAGGCCCAAGAAATGACACTTCTTCCAACCAAAACTCATACTTCCTAAACTTGGCAAACAATTGCCTCTCCTTCAAGGTTTGTAGCACAATTCACTAATGGTCCATGTGTTTTTCCCTGCTCCAAGAATACACCAAAATATCTTCTATGAAGACAACCACAAAAGCATCAAGGTAGGTATTGAACACCTTATTCATTAAATCCATAGATATTACCAGTGCATTGGTTAAACAAAACGCCATCACCACAAACTATAAGTTCACATACCTTGTTTGGAAAGTCATTTTGGGAATATCACACTCCCTGACCCTTAGTTGATGATAATCGGACCAAAGTTCAATCTTAAAACAGTATCTAGCCCCTTGTAATTAGTCAAAAAAGTTATCTATTTTTTGAAGGGGATACTTCTTCTTGGTTACCTTGTCGAGTTAACAATAGTCTATGCACATCCGGAGCGACCCATATTTCTTTCTTACAAACAACAATAGAGCACCCCATAGAGACCTACTTAGACTAATGAAACCCTTCTCCAACAAATCCTTCATTTCTCCTTCAACTCCTTTAATTTGGCCGAGGCCATTCAGTAAAGAGGAATGGAGATAGTTTGGGTATTAGGAAGGATATCTATGTCAAAATCTATTTCCCTTTCGAGTGGAACACCAGACAACTCTTCAGGAAAGACATTAGAGAATTCATTAATAATGGGAACCGACTCATGAGATGGAGTTTCAAAAGAAACATTTCTAATCCTTACATGTGATAGGCATACCCCTTGAAAATCATCTTACGGGCTTTGAAATAGTAAACAAATTGACCCCTACATCCTGAACTACTATTCTTCCACTTGAGAGTGGACATATTGAGAAATTAGAATTTGACTCTACGAGTTCGACAATCCATTGGAGCATAAGAGGTATGCAACCAATCTATCCCAAGAATGAAATTGAAATCAACCATGGAAAGTTACACTAGATCACAAGGGAGAGCTTTATGCAAGATAGACACAGGACAACTTTTATAGACTCTTTTAGCAATAACCACTCACCTATGGGAGTACAAACTTCAAAGAGCTCAACTAAGACTTCGGGGCATACATCTATTTGCAAGGAAAGGGGTTACAAAGGATAAATTGGCTCTCAGATCTAACAATGCATATACATCAGAACTGTAAACTTCTAACATACCTATAACAACATCCGGAGTCACTTCCACTTCTTGGTGGGCATGCAAAGCATAAAATCATTTGGCCCTTGGAGCAACTTAAGCTTGACCACCTTGGCCTTGTGCCCTAGCACCATCACTTTTATTTCCACACTTGAAGCATGCGTTAGAGCAGGTTAGACATTCCCCTTTGTGGGGCCTTCCACACTTTGCATAATTTGGGGAGGCTTAAGTACCCGAGTCTCCTAGTGGCTTATATTGGACTCTTTATCTTTGTTGAACCTTGTAAGAGGAGCATTGGTCGAACCTTGGCCTATTTTCTTTTAGCCACCATAATGCTTGCTATGTCCACCCACTCTTTAGTGGGAAAATCCACCATCTTCAACCTGAGACCTCTTGGACTCCCTAGTACGCTCCCTTAATGCTTCCTCCATTATTTGCTCCGCATAAGTCATGAGGCGGGAAATATCTATTTCCTTCATAAGCATGGCAGTTTTGCATACCTTGAACATCAACTCCAAGACCCCGAAAATGAACTTCCTCATCCTTGCCGTCAGGTCAGCAACCATGAATGGTGCATATTTGAAAAGTTTGGTGAATTTAAGAGAATACTCTATTACACTCATGTTGCCTTGATTTAGGTTGATGAACTCTTGCACTTTAGCCTCCCTTAGCTCTAATGGATAGAATCAGTCTAAGAAGGCACCTTAGACTCTTCCTATGCAATCGATCGCACTTCATCACCTTTTTTCTCAACCCATTGATTATACCATACTTTGTCCACGCCTTTGAGTTGATAGGCTACAAGCTCGGCCTTTTCTTCTAGTGGTACCCCTTTGATGGCTTTAATTCGATAGGCATTATGAATGAACTCTATTGGATCCTCATCAACCTTGGAACCATGATACTTGAATGGGTTTATCCTTATGAAATTTTGGATCCTAGTTGTCGGGGTAGGTGCATGAGGAGGAAGAATAACCTCCCAGTTAGCTTGGTTGGCCAAGATTTAGGCCAACATGGTGAAGACAACATAGAACTCCGCAAAAGAGACTCCCTCTTCTTTGAGATTTGGAGGGACTTGATCCTCATTCACGTTCCTTGGTGGAAGAGCTCTTCTTGGCGACATGATCCAAAAATGGCAAAGAGAAATTAGATAGGGGAAATCTTAGACAACCTTTAAAGGCACGACATGAATCATAAAGAAGGAAAAGTTTTTTAGATGCCTCATAGACTATAACTCATAATTGTGCATGTATTATAACAATGAATAAAAATCTATTCGACGCGGTATGTTGGACATTCGAGGATCATTTTGAAATTTCATGCTTTGATACCAAGTTTGTCAGGACCCAAGCCTAAGACCTAGTCATAACAGGATGATTGAGGGACTAAAAGGCACCTCATCCAAGCCTCTTAGCATTCATTAAGCATTCATAGACATTGAACATATAAAAGAAGAATTTAAAGATGTGGAATTAGATTGCGAGAAACTCCTTACCGAGGGTCAGTGCACCTCTGAGAATAATCGGGGCTCAAAGAGACTCGGACACCCGGTGCAAATCAAAAAAAATGGAGACTTAGACTAAGGGACATTTAATATAAGACTTGCAAAATGAAATCAATATAAAGCTTCGTACACTTTTCCAATAATACCAACTACTAAAAGACTTAGCAGGCGTTAAGACATGTTTAAAGCTTACCCTCAAATATAATTACCAAGAGACACAACATAGAAAGTAAAAGTCTGGAAATAAGATACAACTCAAGAAGTAAATATCTCAAAGTACAATAAGCATGAAAGGAAGAGGTGTAGTCCCCAAATTAGAAGGCTCACCAATAACACTAGTCTTGAACACCCAAAGTCTAACCACATGCTGGAGAAGGAGGAATGACAATCCCTAAATGGTGATATCATGTAGGCAAATATGCATTAGTACGTCGGAATATACTAAATATGCGGAATGTAAATTCAATACATAAAATTGTAATGTCATCATTCATGAAATTGTAATATCATCATGCATGAAATTATAATGATATCATGCACTAAATTATAATGTCATCATTCACAATATGCTTAATCATATTCAAGGAATGTAGCTCAATATGCAATAAAGGATCAATACACCATATGAAAATACACTTTAAAGTAACATAAATGTCATGCACATAACTTTGTGGGAGGACATCGTAACCGACATTAAGACCATGCGAGCTATTACATGGAATCCAACATTTATCCCCTACATTGGAAAGGGGAGACCGATTGTCAGGTGAAACTTCATCAAATTATACATGCATATCTTAATTTTAACTTTGCTATTGTTGATCCATTAAACTTAACCTAAAAAGGTTCCTATGGTGGTACATAGTTAATGAGACAAGAGGTTGCTACTAAGGTTTTCTTATCGAACTCCACCTCAATGCCCCATTCGATGCGAACTCAAGTCCCAGGAATACTTATAACATAACCATATACATAGATATTTATAAACTTTGAAACATATTTTAGCATCATGAGAATAGCTCATTAACTTAGGAATTCACTCAAGTACGAATTATCCTTTCACGTTGAGGGTCCATCTTTGGTGAGAATTGTCCTCTCACCATCTTAAACATCTTAAAGACTTGATAACTTTCATAAACATCAATTGAAAAGCCTTTATCATTCATAGTATACTTCATCATAAAGCTTCAACTTAAAACTTAGTGGGCATTATGCAACTAGACTTAAAATCATGCAATGCAAGAGTATTATGCATCAATATATTGAAATTCATCAAATTAAATCATTCTTAAATCAGTCTATTTCATTATCCAAAACCCTACATAAGGAAATCATACAATCCATATCAATAATTAATTAATTCTTATAATGGCATCATAGCATCTTATTACATATTCATCTAATTAAAATACATCATAATATTATCATTTAAGGAAAACTCATGAAAAGTTATAAGATATCATAACTTAAAAAAAGTAAAATAGAACATGATTAGAATTTGTGGGTGAAAGGAGTCCACAAATTAAATCTACGTACCTGGTTAGATGAACTAAAGAAAAGAATTGAAGTTGAAGAAGAAGCTTGAGAAAACCCTAGCTGCCCTTTCTTTTTCTTAAGAGGGAGTTTTGTCTTACAAAATATTTGGGAAGTTTGAGTGAAAAGTGAATGAGAGTAATGTGGAAGCGATAGGTCTAATATGGATAGTATAAGTCTCATAACGATGTGGCATTAGGCTTAGGATACAGGAAAAGATCAAAAATATCTTTCATTAAAAACTGTCAGACTCAAACAATAACTACTAATTACGAGTCATAGATTGGATCATGATTCATAGATGAGCGTCTCGTCTAAATATGTCTTTGAAACTCAATCTACGAGCCTATTCTACAACTCGTAGATAGGTTTACAAGTCATAAAGTCCAATCGTGAAACCACCTACACTTGAAAAAAATCCATATCTTAGGACCCTGACCATGAACCTTTATACAAAGTGTAAACCAAATAACGATTCATCCTGTTTGTTCGTAATTATGATTTAGAAACCATATTTTGGCTAACCCTGACCCCCTTCCACAAACACCTATTTACGGTTCATAGTTCTATTAACAGAATGTTAATACCCCTCATAGATGGCCACCATACTTAACTAATTTTTCACCTTGACTGATTCCTTTTATAAGCCTTGTCTACGACCCCTGGTACGAACCAGTAGCCGTAAATAAGGCTCATACTTTGGTATGTAATTTTATAGTTTAGCATTTTGTCTACATTTTTCAACTTTCTTACTTACGGTCCTTACAATAATCATCCCATACATATCCAACAATATCTCTATATTTTCAACTTTGGTGAGGGCTAAGACATATTTTACTAGCTCACCCTCAGAAAGTAATAAAGGAGAAATACAATGAAGAAAGTCTAAACGTCTTAGTACAACTCAAGCTTCAAAAGAGATAGGATGTTGTCTCCAAACTAGTGGACTCACAACAAATACTCTTCAACAATCCAATGACTAGCCAAGTGTAAGAAGAGGAGCATTGGACCCTACATGGTGAGATCATGTAGGCAAAAATTTGTATTAGTACTTTGAATGTACTAAGAATATGAGATGCAATGAAATAAAGAATTACAGTATCATAATAGGTGATATACATAACATAATAAGGAATAAGGCACAAGAGATGATGAATGACCAATGCATCTTGAAAATTTTAGTGAAGCATCATAAACATCAGAAGTATTCATATGCATATATACATATGTGGGAGGAGACTATAACCGACATATAAGAGCATGTAAGTTATACATGGAATTTAACATAACTCCCTACATTGGCTGGGGAGACTACTTTGCAAGTAGAACTCCATCAACCTATGGATGCACTTTTTCCTTAACATTAGGGCTTTTATGGACGCACTAGTCTATTCTACAAGGGCTCCTATGTGGCACATAGTTAATGAGACTGGAGGTTGCTTCTAGGATTACCTTACCGAATCTATCTCAAGCCCCATTCAATACTACGTCAAGTCTAACTAAATATTTATAACATATTCATATGCATATGCATTCATAAGCTTTGAAATATAACTTCATCATAATAGGAATAGCTCATTAGAACCTTTATGATCCACTCAAGTGAGAATTGTCCTTACACAAAAAATTCCATCTTTGGTGAGAATTTTTGTCATTTCACCATTATTGATATATTCATAAAAAGGGCTTCCATACTTCCATAACTTTCATAAACATTTAGTCGGAACCCTCATCATTCAAACATACTTCCTTTGAACATAGTATAAAACTAGGTGGATTCAATGCATGTAGATTTTAAATCATGCAATGCAAAAGGAGTATGCATAATCTTCATAAAATTCATTGATTTGGACAAGTCATGAAACAACTCACCATCAAACATCTTGTGAATCATCAACTTCTTATGATATATCATAAATTCATAATAAAATACGTTATATGGCAATAATCATATCATAATATAAGCATTTAAAATGGTAGCATAAAACTCATGAAATTCTCATAACTTAAATTGAGTAGAATAAGGAAAATACTTGGACTTCATGGGTGAAAAAAATCCATAAATGAAATCTACATATCTTAGTTGGAAATTTATGGAAGAAACCTGAGACTGGAGAAAGAAACCTTGAAACCCTAACTTCTTGCCTTTGATGAACCCTTGAGAGTTGAAATACTTGGGAGATTTTTTAATGGAATTGAAGTTGAAAGAGGATGAAGTGTAATAGTAGAGTTGGGGACTGATATGGATAGAATTAGGCCCTAAACAACGTAGTTTGGAGCTTAGGATGTAGGGAAATATCAAAACTATCCTTCATTAAAGACTATCCGGGAGCAGCTACAAGACTGACATATGGGTTATATATTAGTCTACGGCTCGTAGGTTAAGGGTTTTGTCTGGTTACATCCTAGTGTTTCAAAAACTAAGTCTCTGTTCCTCATTCTATGAACACCCTTCTACGGCCCGTAGTTTCATCTATGGGTCGTAAACACCCCTCAGAAGTCCATCCAACACTTAGAATATTTCTCATCTCAGAACCCAAATCACGAAAACCCTTTTCATGGCTCGTCTGGTTGTAGGGAAATATCAAAACTATCCTTCATTAAAGACTATCAGGGAGCAGCTACAAGATTGACATGTGGGTCATATATTAGTCTACGGCTCGTAGATTAAGGGTTTCGTCTGGTTACATCCTAGTGTTTCAAAAACTAAGTCTCTGTTCCTCATTCTATGAACACCCTTCTACGGCCCGTAGTTTCATCTATGGGTCGTAAACACCCCTCAGAAGTCCATCCAACACTTAGAATATTTCTCATCTCAGAACCCAAATCACGAAAACCCTTTTCATGGCTCGTCAATTAGACCACGGTCCGTACATGCTTTCGGTTGGTTATACCTTCCCCAACTACATAAACCCAACTTGATTCTCTAGTTTACGAGCCTCTGCCTACGGCTCATAGTTCCTTTTATGGGTCATAAACATCCTTTGTTCACCAACTCCCAATTTCAAAATTTCACTAAGTCCTTGACCTATCGATGAGGCCTATCTACGACTCGTAATCCCAACCATGAGCCGTAGATGGGCTCGTACAACCCTACACCAAAACCCATTTTTACACTTTTCCTTCGAACTCTGACCTTTTAACATGTGGGGTCTTACAATAAATTACACTTGATTTAACCCCACGTATCCGAGTTACATATATGAATATATCTGGATGTACCAAAATTGATAAAATGACGTAAGAGTGTCGCTAAGTAATTAGCTCCTAAACAAGTGGGTGTAAGGTTTTCTTATTTCTTTTGGCTCAATTTATTTCTTTTGGCTCAATTTACATGACACATAAAATTCAGAGAGTCAGACAAATTTTTAGTATAATTTTTAGATATTTTAAGTTAATTATTGTGATTTATAATTTTTTTTGTAAATTTTAAATAATATATATTACTCCATTCGTCCCAAATTTATGTGGCACTAATAAAATTTCAAGAGTCAACTAACTGTCTTTTGAGTTTTGAATTGTTGGCCCGGTATGTCATTTTCTTGTCTCAATTAATGTGACAAATTTGGAGAGTCAATCAAATTTTAATATGATTTTTAGATATTTTAGGTTGTTAATTATTATGATTTATAGTAATTTTTATGTCATAATATATGTTTATCTCTGTCCCAATTTATACATCCTTGATCAAATTTCGAGAGTCAACCAAATTTCTTATTTGTCTTTTTAAAATTTTTAAATTGTTTACTAGTGTTGTTTATATTACTTTTACGTCATTTTCAAGTAATGTGTTACTTCCTTTATCCCAATTTATACAGCACTGAAAAAATTGAGAGTCAATTGAACTTTTTATATCTTTTTTAAATATCTTAAATTGTTAATTATTGTGATTTTTTTTTTTTAAAAGTGATTGCCAAATAATATATATTACTTCCTTTGTCCCAATTTATGAAGCACAAATAAATTTTCAAGAGTTATTCAAATTTTTTATATGTTTTTAAAGATTTCAAGTTGTTAATTATTGAGATTTACAATACTTTTTACGGCTCTTTGTTCAAATAATGCATGTTACTTCCTCTATCCCATTTTATTTGGAACAAATAGAATTTCAAAAGTCAATTGAATTTTTTATATCTTTTAAATATTTTAGTAATTAATTATTATGATTTATATTTACGTAATTTTCAAATATATAAAAAGTTTTTTCAAAAGAAAAAGACAAATAAATCAAAACATTGAAATTACCAAACCATCCTTCTAGAGTTATAGTGTCAAAACAAGCATGTTGACTTGCTACCTGCCTTGCAACTTTGAAACTCCCTCTTTATTATATAAGAGAATTTCGTCACTTTTACTCTGCATGATCTTCAATCTACTGTAACACTCGCAGTGTTATTTGGGCTCCTCACTTACAAAATGAAATTTCTTATCATGGTAAGTTTGAGTGTTTTCCTTTACTTAATTTCTTGATGTTTTACTATTGTCAACGACTTGGGGAAGAGGTTAAGGGAATTTGGAGAATAAGATTATAGACCAAGCTAATTTGAAGAGAATAGACACGAATAAATCAAATAAAATTGAACCATTTCACCAGATCAATGCCATGACTCCACTACATATTGAAATGATACATGCAAGAGTAATAAGTTAGGAAATTTGAGATTGGAAGGAAGAAGTAGGTTGTTGCTGTCCTTGTGTTGCCTCTACAAAAACCCATTATGCCTTCCTTGTGCAAGTGCAGACTTGCTAACTCAGCCACATGTATATAAAGAATTTCATCCATCAACAAATATAGCAACAGACACATGTAATTGAGATAAGAACACTTCTCTGGATAAGATATTCTCTAATCAACCGCAAAGATGAGAGGCTTTCTAAAGTTACAACAATGATTTATGACCAGTCTGATGCTTATTTATCTCCCTTTCAGAGAAAAAGGGAGAAAAAACTAGTCAACAGCATAAGGTGAAAAAAAATAATGTGATGACAGTACTGCCTCTCTTACCCTCAGAAATGGACTATTCCAAATCAAACTAGAATCTTGAAGTTACAATATCACACAGTTGGAAATGGTAGTGCATTATGTTCTAGATAAAAAAACTGCCATGAGAAAAAAAAATATCTTCCTGCCCAGAAAGCTTCGACCTTGTTCAGAAGTAAACCTAGTGTCGCACTTTGATGACTCCTGCTCTATGTGATAATCCCCAGAAAACAAGGTGGCAGTTTCAGATTATATTAACTAACCAATCAAACAATGCTTGGTGGATCTCCTTCCCAAGTACATGTGGCTCGGGCCCAGCGTGTCCGGATGCAGTCAACTAAAGGAGCATGCTGAGAAGGTTCTGGTTTTGAAACTTCAGTGACTGAATCCTTACCGGCAGGATTACTTGTACTTGGGCCTGAAGACATGAACTCCTCTGGCGTCCACCTTGGGGGAACTGAAACCCTCAGCTTAGTGAGTCTAGGCCTTTGTACCGGAAAATCATTTCCAGATGAAACTTGATTTCCATTCAAAACTGATTTTGCAATCCCATTGAAGTGGTAAAGATCAAAGACCTTTTTCCCCATCAATCCACTAGGGTCTTTCAGCCCCCCCAAACTCTTGTCCAAGTCCAACAGGACCTGCCAGAATTCACTCCATACAATGTATCCACTGTTGCAGAGGTTTTGAAGCTTGTCAGCTGGAAGATTGACATTAGTCTCTCTAAGGACTTGATGAAAACCTTCCACACTAATGAATCCACCACCTCCACTCTGATCTTGTGCATCAAAAGCTCTACGGATCTTTGTTTCCTTGCCTTCAAGTTCATTCTCCTCCTGAACTTTTGTTTCGAGAGCAAATAAGACTGTATAATGAGATTCACTACCAACAACCCATATGGGCCATGTCGGGCATTTCAAATGCTGGCCAACTTTACAGAAGTTTAAGGACTCTAGCAGAGTAATAAATCCAACTTCAACCTTTGTGGAGATGCCCTTCACAAACATGCCACCACCCAAATCCATCCTCCCATCAAACACATTGGCAACAGCTTCACCAGAAAGCAACAGGTTCACAATTTCCTGTTCCAGGAAACAAAATATAACCACTTACAAAAATTTTAAAAACAATGTACCTAGCCTGATTAGTACCTAAATCTACAACTGGCACAAAAGAGGAGCATACAACATATTCACCAAAACATAAGCCTTTTATCAATATCTGGATACCTGTGAAGCATGCCCAAAAGGTGCTGTAACCAAAGGTTGAGAAGGATCATCCCTATCAGCTTGAACAGAGTCCTGCACAGAGAAGAACCTGTAAAGGCACGGGCTAGTATGACAAGCTACCAAACCAGAAATGAAGACATTACAATCTCATTAATATACACATCTGTTTGCCATTGATTTATCCCTGGTGCAAGGATATGATACCATTTTTTTATTTTATTTTTTTGACAAAGGTAACATTAAGGATATGACATCATATTGAAGAATCAACTTAACTAATTAGTCTATATCTACAATGTTAAGAAATAAATCTCGGGCTAACTCAACACCCAAAGCTAGCTCATGAGGAGAGATTGCCCAAGACCATATAAAGAGATCGATTAACCCATCTCCAACCAATGTGGGATGCTTCCGCATGCCCACGACATCTTGATCATTGACAGAGTATAACATTGGGGTCCAACATTGGATAACCTAAGAATTGAGATGAGTCTCCGATGCCAAAAAGAAAATGGATCTTAGGCATACTCAATTGCAAAAGCTAGCTCACAGAATTATTACTTAATTATGTCCTCAACATACAAGGTTCAGCTTTAAATGGAAAAGATGAATTAAAAATTATTATGAACTTTGACTATGCAGGGCTACCATGACTCTTTTTTCTAAATTAAAACAAAAATAAAAATAAAAAATCATGGTACTTCAAAAATGATTTTTGTTTTCTTGAAAAAGCAAGACGCTTTAATTTAAAGTAAGGGGGCTTACAGTAACTTACTTTAAGTAAGCTGCCTTACTTTGGAAATTTTAGGTGTTCTTATATAGTATTGTAAAGAAGCATATTCATATTTCACATTTTATCCGGCTGATAATATATAAATTCCTTTTAAAATTATGAGGGATTATAGTATGTGGAATTTTGTTTAAGCATCTATTCTTTTTATGCAGTAAATTAACTTATTACCCATGCTGCCTTCTTGTGTCATCTCAACACTGATGAATCATATTCACTTTCTTAAACAGAATCTCGCCACATATTACAATTCAGGGTCCATTTGTAACCAATGCTATTATGCAAAGAATGAATGCAACCCTTGATGGCCCCTGGTTCAAGTTCAACACTACTTGGTGCATCTTAGGATGACATGAAAATTAGGGACAGAATATGTGTACCTCATAAATATTACCGACCAGCTGAACCTCAATAAGAAGCAGCATGCATAGAACTTCATAAAGAAAACAAGTAAGAATCTGGGAATCAAGAATTTGAAGGTTCGGAGCAAAGCACTTAGAATGAAATGGCTGTGGAAGTAACCAATGAGAATCAGCCTTTTTAGGGGAAGTTATTAAAGCTAACTATGACCAGATCGACAACTGGATGACTAAGGAGGTTACTACACCTTATGGGGTTAAGCCTATGAAGATCCATTAGAGCCCTATGGAGTGAGTTGAAAGGTAATTCCAAGATCAAAGTTTGAGATGGGAACCAGACTAGCTTTTGGAAGGACAATCGACATGAGGTGCCCAATTTGGAGATCTTCTTTTCAGATATCTTCAACATAGTCCTTCATCAGCAAAGGACTCTAGCAGAAATGGGGACATCTCAAGGATTTAGCATCATTTCAGAAGACAAATCAATGACTGGGAATTACAAAGAGTGGTTGATTTCTTTAGTAACTTGAGCAATTTACTAGGCTACAGACAGGTGAAGACGTATTGTAGTGGCAAGGCAACAGCAGGGGTTTATTCAAGGTCAATGCAACTTACAGAATGATGAATCATTCCAACCAGCAGATAAGTCACTTGGCCATGGGAACACTTCTGGGAAACTAAATCCCCCACCAAGTAGCCTGTTTCGTGTGGCAACAACCTAAATAGGCAGCCCTTACACTAGAAAATCTGATGATGAGGGATTCCGTTTGTGTTCAAGATGTTTTTTGTGTAAAGAAACAGCAGAGTAAAGAAACAGCAGAAACAGAGAACCATCTTTCCTATATTGTAAGTTCACAACACCTGTGGAGAATTATCTTAAACCTTAAAGGCATATCCTGGACCATGTGGTTACAGAAGCTCTAAAAAGTTAGGAGGAAACAGGTTTATGAGCAAAGGAAAGGAGTAGATCGAGAATTGTCTCTGTCTGCATTTGGTGGACAATTTGGAAGGGGGAACATTTCCAGATGCTTTGAGAATATAGAGAATGGTGTATAAAAGATTTAGTTGAGCTTCATCTTGCTTCTGCGTTTTTGTGTAATCAGTACTCAAACGATGAAGTTTTTGAGATGGATGTGTGGACATATCAGGGGGGATAAGATTAGGAATGAGATCATTTGGGGGAAGTTAGGGGTGGCCTCTGTGGCAGACAGAATGAGAGAAGCGAGACTGCGATTGTTTGGGCATGTACGTAGGAAAAGTGTTGACGCTCCTGTTAGAAAATGCGAGAGATTGGATTTAGGAATTACACAGAGGGATAGAAGTAGACCGAAAAAGCATTGCGGGGTGGTGATTAGACTAGATATGGTGCAACTTCGTATCACCGAGGACATGACCTTAGATAGAAAGGAGTGGAGGTCGTGTATTAGGATAGAAGGTTAGACGACTAGAAGGGATAGGACGATGTCTGACCTTGTGATATAATAGGTTAGTAGAGGTAGTTGTGTCTTTATATATAGTGTTGTTATTGTCCGTCATTCATTTTGTTGCTTTTATTGTCCTTATAAATTATCATTTGCTTTCCCTTCTAGCGGTTTGGCGTCATATCTAGTATTTTTCTTGGGGATGATATTTTTTTGAGATGAGAGTCTTTCGGAAATAGTCTCTCTATCTCGATGAGGTAGTGATAAGGACTGCGTACATTTTACCCTCCCCAGACCCCACTTGTGGGATTTCACTTGGCTATGTTGTTGTTAACTTTGTATTATATCTTAAACAGTACATGGGTTGTACTGAAATCTTATATACAAGTGGCCTCAATTCTTACTGCTCTATGGCTAGATTGAGTCTAAGACATCAATTATAGAGACAGTATCATTTGAGTATAATTGATTACACCAAAAACATAATAGTTGTTAGAATAGGAATAGGTAAATAGAATAGGAATAGGTAAATATAATACTACTTAGAACAGGAATAGGAATAACAATAGTATATAGAATTCTACTTGGAAAAAGATTGTATTATAGTATCCTAGTTGGAAAGGAGTCTAATATAGTATTCAAACAGGGTCTCAATGTAATAATGTAGACAACAATTCAATAATATTCTTCTCCAATATTTCTCACATGGTATCAAAGCTTCTACGGTCTTGGTAGAAAATAAAAGAGCTTCCGCTGTTGGCGGGCGGCTATGACCCATATATGCCGCCCGTCTGGCCAATGATTATGTTAGCAAAAAAAGATTAGATCACTGTGCATCAATTTTCGGTGACTTTTTAGGTTGTTTTGTGTCAACCCCACATCTGTCAGTGTTTGCGTAGCACTGAGCCATCATTCCTGTGACTACTTTTTTGTATCTAATTTGTAGCATCGTGTCATCTTTTCAGTGACTACTTTTTCAAACTTATCATGTGTAGCACCACGTCATCTTTCCTGTGACTACTTTCTCATATTTGACTTGTGTACACCGTGCATCTCTCCGGACTACTTCTCATATTCAATTTGTGTAGTACCGTGAATTTTTCGAACTACTTTCTCATATTTGAGTTGCATAACACTGTGTGTCTTTTTGGTGACTCGAACTTTATTTGTGTAGTTCCATGCGTCTTTTCATGACTCATCAAATCTTATTTGCGTAGGGTCGTGCCATCATTCTAACACAACCATATAATTTTACATATTAGCAGGGTTGTACCATCATTCCGACTCTACCCATATAATTCTCTTTCTTAGTAGGGTCGTGTCAACATTCCGACCCTTTCCATATAATTTTGTTTCTCAATTTATGAACACTTTCAGCCATCAAATTTAATAATTTGGCGCATAAGCAAGTTCCGACCAGTTTTAAAGTGACTTTCTTGGAGCGATTTCGGGATGATCCATATATTTTCTATCAGATTTCGAGCACTTTCTACTTCAGATTTTCTTTTGCCAAAAGGAAAAAGCTGTACATTAAGAATGTTTTTTCTCTGTCAAGGAAGAAGTATATATGAAGCAACCACCTGATTTTGTTGCTCAGGGGGAGTTTGGTAGTCTTGTATATCGATTATGCAAGTCACTCTATGGTATGAAAGTCTTCTGAGCTTGGTTTGGGAAGTTCAACACTGCATTTCAGGATTTTATTACTCTATGTTTTATCGACATTGTACATCAAATCCAATATTTCATAAGAAGACTAAGCACACTGAGATTGATTGTCGATTTTGTGAAGTCGAGTGATCAACTTGCAGATGTCTCACCAAGCTCTTCATCAATCCTTGTATTAATTACATTTGTAACAAGCTAGGTGCATATGACATCTATGCACTAGCTTAGGGGGAGTGTTAGAATAGGAATAACTATAATATATAGAATTCTACTTGGAAAAAGATTGTATTATAGTATCCTAGTTGGAAAGGAGTCTAATATAGTATCCATGAATAGGGTCTCAATGTAATAATGTAGACAACAATTCAATAGTATTCTTCTCCAATATTTCTCACAATAGCAAAATGCAGTTGAGCTTCACTTTTCTGCATGCTATTCTCTGCACTCTCAAAACACCAAGAGTTCCTCTCTTTCCAAATCGCCACCATATTGCAGCAGGGATCTCCAGCTGCCTCCGTCTTTTGCATGTACTCCTGCTTCCCAACTCTTTAAAGTCCCAGAGACTTTCCTAAGCATGATCCAGGAGATGCCTTTGAGACTCAAAAGGGTTCTCCACAATTGTTGAGTGTACTAGCAGTGTAGAAACAGCTGGTTAACAGTCTCTAAAGTCTCCCCACAAAGAAAACATCTAGAGCATACTTTATAGGGTATTCTGCTTTCCATATTTGTTTCCATGTCCAATTCGTAATTTGTTGGTTTGTCTGATCCATCAGTTTATAGGCTCTACTCACTTTGTATACTCCTCTATTGTTTCCTGTCCACCATGGACAATCCTCCTTTACTTGAAGTCCACCAAAAGGCTCCACTGTGTTGAGAAATTGAGCTACTCTCTGAACCTCCCAGTCATTGAGCTGTCTTTTGAAGTTGAAGTTCCACCCATGTAGTGTCAATAAATCTGCTATAAACGCTTGCTGAAATGTAACTAAGCTGTAAACATCAGGAAATAACTCTTCCAAACTGCCCTTCTCATGCCAATTAACCTTCCAAAACATGGTCTTTCTCCCATTTTTTTTTTTTTTGATATATATACAGTTGCCAGCTTCAGAAAAAAGTAGGCATTTGGCCATAGATTCCAAATATTTTCATTTTATTTGGAACTTACGAAGTTGAAGTTGTGTTTGGTTAATACTTTTTTGCAAAAGAGAGAAGAGTGCACTTTATTTGGAATTTATATAAAGATGGAGATTTTTATATTTTTTATTTTTTGAAGATGGAACCCGAAAACAGGCTTGGAGCACTTACCCAAATTTGAAATTCAACTCCAAGTTGGATTTGAAAATTTAATAACCAGATCCTAATGTTAAAATAAGGTGAAAAATTATTCCAAAAAAGAGGTACCATAAATAATTTTCATGGCCAAACAACTAAAAAGTTAATCATGCAAGGGGATTTTTAGTAGACTTATGCAAAAGAGTTGTTTTCAAAGACCTACAATCTCTTGGAGTTCATGCAATTTTGGAGGAAATGTGGCACAATGGATAAATAAAGATCCATATAAGTGACACCAATTTGTCAGACTTAAAGCTTAGTCATGGTATGCTTCTTTGGGTCCAACGTACGCTTGGAGCCTTTACTCTTGTTAGAGATTTGTATGCTGATAATGAAAGGAACTTCTAGTATGGAGGACCTAATTTTTTGCACATAGGACTAAGGAGGGTCTAATGGAGAGACATACACTACTAGAAATAGAGGTTTTTTTTTTTTTATTTGCACCGGGTGTCCGAGTCTCTTTGAGCCCCGACTAATCTCGGAGGTGCACAGGCCCTCGACATGGAGTTTCACGCAAGTGCACCACGATTAATTCAGGTTTTACCCAGTCCGATGGCCCTCAGAAATTGTTTTCACCCAGTGAGTTTCGAACTTGAGACTTTGAAAGGAAGCAAACCCCAAGGCTCAAGTCAATTGCCACCAGGCTAACCCCTGAGGGTTAACTAGAAACAGAGGTTTTTCCCACTGAATTAATGTTTGTGTTATAATACATGATTGTCCACCCATTTCCCACCTAACCAGCTCATTGGAAAGACGCACTGTGGGAAGCAGATTCCCGTTCAGTCATTCCTTATGCGAAAACATTACTATTTTTTCTTTTTTCAAATTTATCGAGCAAAATATCTTTGTGAATAGCCACTAAACTTTTTTAGTGGAAAATAGTTAGTGATAGACAATGGCCTAATATTTTGAGAAGCACGAAGTGGAGAAAAGCGACGAGAGCTCGCTTCACAATAGCGTGAAGCATGAAGAGTGCAAAAATAAAGCGCTATTTAGTATAAAAATAAAAATATTAAATATGCATAGATAAATAATCAAGAACTCAATAGAGGTAACATAATAAGCAAATCTTTTAATTCTTAGATTAAAAAGTAAATAAATAGACAATAATCCTCACAAGACATAACCTATAGAGCAAATGCAACTTACTACAAGCAAAAACAGAACAGTAACTCAACCACTGAACAGCAAAAGAACAGAGGAAAAAAATTAGAGATGGAATAAAGCAACAAAACAAAAAAAGAAAAAACCAAAGCATAGGTAGTAGCATTACAAACAGAGGACACGCCGTAACAAGGAACCTCAAATCAGAAGAAAAAAGAAAAGAGTAACGCTACTTGAGTAGCATTATAAACAGAAAATTGAAAGGGGAAAAACACTTGCAACCCTTCGGGTGGCGCGATGGTTTGGGCTTGGGACTTTCGTGTTGGAGGTCTAAAGTTCGAAAACTTTTGCCAATAAAAGCAAGGGGCCTGACTTCTGAGTCGAGCTCACCACACCAGACTTGCCTAGTGCGGGTTACTTCTCCTGTGTGGTTTGCGAGAGTATTGCACAGGAACGGGAGTTTTACCCGGTGTGCGCCCAAAGGGTAGTGATTGCAAGTTCCCTTTGTCATAAAAAATCTTAGCTACCAGAAAGAGAAGAGAAGCGTACACGGCAGAAAAACAGAAAGAGAAGAAAAGAAGATGAGAAGAAGAAGAAGAGAACCAACCTTCACAGTCGCAGCAGTCGACAACGGAAGGAAAATAATTAGAAAACTCACGCAAGTATTTTATAGAAATTACAAAACTCTGGTTAGCGCTTAAATGAGCTTTTCTCGCTTTAAATGAAAGTGTGCTTCTCACACGCTTCTTCTTCGTCGCATCACTTCAAGGCATTAAAGTGACAAGTGCTTCAGCGCTTTTAACAACACTGTAGTAGCCGAACCCCACTAGCTTCCGGTTGAGGTATTAGTTCTTGTTGTTAAATCGCCAACAGACAGCATAGAGCTGACCATGTCTCCCACCATACTTAAGTAACATTGCAAATGAACTATTTTGTTACAAAATTGACCATTATACATTATTTTTATGGTTAGTGATACCGATTCTAATACATTCAGTCTGACTGAAAATTTATTACTCAAACTCAAGAATATTTTTTGGATTGGGAGTAACAGAAAGATGAAAGTAGCAAAACAAATAGGTATGAGACAGCAACCAACTCAAAGCAATATAGAGTACCTAATTTTTCAGTTCATCATACAAGGCATTCTCACTTTTTGACAAGTACGAGATAATTTTACACTATGAGGCATTTGGGTAAGCCCAAGAATATAATCTTCCGTCTTAAAGATGTGATGTCCTTTTACTTGGGGCGGATACATTTGAGCCGAGGGTCTTTCTAGAACACCTTATCTATCTCCATGAAATAGTGGTAAAGTTTGTGTACACCCTACCCTCCCCAAACCCTACTACTTTGTGGGATTTCACTGGGTGTGTTGTTGCCTTAAAGATGTGATTTCGTGGCAGTTTCTTTGTTAGAGACACATCAGTTTATATTTTAGAATTATCTCCAACTCACCAAAATTTACTCGCTGTAATAATTGTGGAAATTGATGGCCAATATTATTAACTAAAGATGTGCAAAGGGTACTCGCCTTCCAGTTTAGGACTTTATCCATATTAAAGGTGTGATAAATAACTTTTGGATGACTTGATTGAGAAATTGATCGGCTTACATGGTACATGGGGCAAATCCAGGCATGGTCAGAGATTACCTGAGCCATCTAATAGCAATTTACCATTCTAAGCTAACCTACCTCAGGTTTTGAATCCTTGGAGTAGATCAAAGCCAAATTTCTAAAAGAAGAAAAAATCCATCAGCCTAAAGATACTATCACTTCCAGTTCTAAGTATCCCAGTTCCCACCTACACAGATGCCTTGGATATAATCTCCCTCTGTCCCATTTGCTATGAAGTATTCGACTTTCAAGGCTTTAAGAGAAAAGGTTTGAATGAGTTATATATTTGAATTTATTCGATATATACGTTATAGCAGTTTGATAAGTTAATTTATTTATTTAGATATATGTTAAAATAGAGGTTGAAGATGTGAAAAAAAGGTATAAAGATGCCTCATAAAATTCAAAATAATATTAGTACATACAATATACATTAATTTGGGCTTACTAAAAAGGGAAGTGGACACACATGTGGATAAACCAAAACAGAAAATATACATTAATTTAGGTTTATCAAACCAGGTAGAGTGTTCCATTTAAGGAAAAGGTCACACACGTGGATAAACCAAAACAGAAACAAGGTCATAAATTGGATTCTGGAATAAGATTTTGGGGGGCAAGTTGAATCCTCCAGCTTATCTTTTCACATCGAAATAAGTTAGTAGTACAAAGAAGTTTTCCCTTCAAAAGAAGGATAAATTTTCTAAAAACGATTACAAACAAAGATTTTGTCAAATTTTTGAGATTAAGATTGATAGTTCAAACTAAAAAATTCACACATTTTCTCCTGCTTGTTGGAAAAGAACTTTCACCTATGATCAGGAGAACATTACTCTCATTGTCGTGAGAGAAGCATTGAAACTTTTTTTAAGTAAGAAGACAATCATATATATAGATAGATAGATTGATAGATTGTTGCTCATACTAAACCCTCATCATCTTGTTTCCTTGACATGAGCACTAGGGGAGCGCAGAGCATTCCTAGTGACAGTTACATGCTTATGGACCTTGTCCTAACTCTTAATAAAGATTAATCAGCCATCCGCTAATAGCCTACTATATTACAAGAGTACTAAGCTAGGATCAAACAGCTAACGAATCCAAGAAGCTGTCAACACTATTAACAGGAAACAAAAAGTTCCAACTAAACAAATTGACTAGGCATCTAGCTTTTAGAGTTTGGCTTAGAGTTGAGATCCCATTAAAGCATCGGCAATTTCTTTCATTCTAGACGCACCAAAAAATCTACTGCTGGAATCAGTCTCCAGTTCTTCTTGATGGTTTTATCAACTTTCCATAAAATCCAACGAGAGTACGCTTCCTTGATGTTTTGAGGAAAGACCCAATGTAGACCAAAAATAGTGAGGAAGCAGTTCCAGATGTCAGCTACAAAGGCGCAGTGCACAAGAAGGTGGTGGACATTTTCGGATGACTGATGGCACGAATGGCATCTACTGACCAAAACTATTTTCTTTTTATAAAGGTAATTATGACTAAGCACGGGATCATTGACCGGTCCTAGGTGAAGCAAAAATGGGGAGCTTCAACCACCTAGCCACCTCATGAACATGCACACAGACAAATGAAAAATCATAAAAAAAAACTTACCATTCCATGAGAAAGCAAAGCAGATATTAGGAACAGCATTGCTCCCATACGACTTCGGAATACTGGGAGCAGTTCTTCAAGCCTTTGAAGGGCATCCCCTGACGAAGTATATGTATTAATGATTAAGACCTTTTGCAAGTGCGCTCCGGATTCAATTGAGAGACCTCCAAGTGCTTTAGAAATGACCTGTATAAAACAGTAACTATTAGAATCAAGCATTAGTCAATAAAAAGAGAATAACAAAATGCAAGCACTTTCACGTGCACGTGTTCTTGATTAAGCATTACATCCATAGGTACAAGTAAAAATTTCTTATCGGGAAAGAAAAGGAACAGAGAAAAGACATGTAAAAAAGGAGTCAGGATACAGTCCCCCTACCAAAAAGAAAGAAACTTTTGAGTACAAGGGTCAAAAAGTTTGTTCTTTGGTAGGGACTCAACAAGGATTCCTCAACTTCTTTGAAATAAGAGTTACAAATTTAGAAATTAAATAAAAATTATTTTATATCACAATTTTCTTACTAAATTACTTATTAAGAAGAGGGAATAAGCACACGTGTCTCCGTCAAGGCGTGTGCTCCCTTGTAAATAAATTGAAATTCTGGGGCATTTCCACATAAGAGAGCTATTTGGCTTGGTGGTTCAAGCCTGATATGCTAAACCAAAGTTCCTTGGTTCGAACCTCAACAGCAACAAATTTTTTATTCTGCTTTGTGCCTTCCTCTATTTCCTTGAAATTTCAGACCAAAGATCTCTGATCAACCCTCTACAGCAGCAAATCTTTTATTCTGCTTTGTAGCTTCTCTTTCTTTTGTATGAGTATATTTTAAAATAATTATCTATTCTACTACAAGATAAAAAGAATTAAAAGAAGTACTTTATTAATCTTCCAACTAAACTAAATATTGTCTCCATTAAATTCTATTATATTGAATTAAAGATATGGCAAATGTATTAAAATATATTTTAATCATGTGCTAACATGTCGTGTGAAAATTTGAAAGCCAAAAGCTATCAAAAAAAACGAAAGTGCATTTTTTTTATTTGACTAAAAAAGGTACAACAAAATTGAAACAAATAAAACATTATATTTTTAATTTTAATTTAATCTTTCAAATGAGAGCAAAAAAAATAAATATTTGAAGGTTCCATGACTACTATAATGAGGTGATGTTATATATGTATACTAACATTGATGTTTACACTTTGTTTGGATAGTTGTTATGTATTGTTTCATAATGTATTGTATTGTGTTGTGTTGTATTGTATCGTATCGTATTGTACCAATGACTACAATGTTTAGATAGATTGTATTGTTCTCAGTCGTAATATAAAGTCATACATTCATAATTTGAATGATAAACCTACAAGAAATTGTAGGATATGCGGTAGATACCAGGACAAAATAGGGTAAATCATAAAGTAGAATTATTATATAAATAAATAATAAATAAAGTCAAAAATGAGAAGAAGATATTAAAGTAACAACACAACCACACCAAATCGATCGTTACACAAAATGAGTCTTTTCATTGTTACAAACGATATAATACAATGAAATTTAAGTAACAATCAAAACAAATATTGTATTTAAACTAACAATACAATACAATACAACGAATAACAACCATCCAAACAAGGGTTTAGATCTCCTTTAATTGTTATAAAGAAAAGTTATGAAACTAGAAAGAATATGAATATTAAAAAAAAACACCAGTAAGTTTTTCCCGTGAAGTTATGACCATAACTAATGTGCGCCATTTAATATAATTTCTTCCCTTTGAGATGTTCGTGCTTGAAATTTGTTTTGAGCATGACATTAATGATGATTAATATCACTATTTTAGTATTTTATTTCCACGTAACATATTTCTTACAAAATATAATTTACTATTCAATGATGACTATTATAGTGAGGTCATTTTACAAAGAATTTACTGTTATAATGAGTTTCATGGTTGTTATAAATAGAATGTTGTTATAAAAGAGGTAACATATAATACGAAAATCAATCTTTAAAAAAAACTGAATCATTATAATAAAATATTATAAAGTTGATATTTTTGTTGGGCCCGTGCATAGCACGGGCTTAGCACAACTAGTATATTTAGAAGTAAGAAAAAATTGTCCTGAAAGAAAAGTTGTTTGATTCCCCAAACAATTAAATTATATAGGAGGGAGTAACACAGAAAGGAGCAACATGATGGAAAAAAATCCTAGCAAAAATCTAGTAGCTTACCTCATCACCTGAACGCCCCTTAGACCCTTCAAGGTTAGCATCCAGTGTTCTCAAAGACGCTATCACAACCCTTCTATTGTTTCCACACATAAACAATATCTCACACATGCCTCTGACCAATGCTCTGTCCCGAGTCAATAAAAAAGGAAAAGAAGAACAGATTTTTCAGGATTTGTCCAAAAATTCCAAAATTTTCCCAACATCATTGACATAAAAATACGCCAGTTAACTGAACAAGAGAGAATTCAAACATACAACTGACAATCAGGAGACCAACAAAGGCACACCACTGCAGTCAGCTGTTGTTTCCATTTTCTAGGGAGAGGTCCGGGGATTATTGTTTTTTTCCTCATTAAAAAAGTACTTCCATGTAAAAACAATGTGTATAGATGTGTAATATCTCTAGTGCATGAGCCTTGTAGGCTGTAGCAGTTAAATATGTAAAAGGGTCTCAATAAGGCATAAATTCAGTAATCCACTTTAAAAATAAATAAAAGTATGCCCACACACGAACAAGATTCACAAAGTATCCACCTTGATTTTGTCTCTTCACTTAGAGATGAAAAAATATCAGCTCCAGCAGATTCTTTATTAGCCAATCTTCTCAAAACCACATCGCCAGACAAGCTAGGTGAAACCATATTTAAATCATCCGAGAAAAACAATAGGTACTTCAGAACAAAAGCCTGCAGAATCATCGCACCATTGTCAAAAAGATATGGAGAAGTATGTGCAACTTGAATTGAGTCCAAAAGATGCTTGAGTCAAATGGGGAGTATGATGAATGCAGAATCAAGTACCTATGGAAGTACAGTGTGCAATCACATTGAGCGAATAAATAAAGTACTAAAGCACAAGTAGCCAAATATTTCGCCATCCAGCAGAACGAAATGGCACCAGGTTATTTATCAGAAGCGATAGAAAATGCCCATGAATGTACAAGAAATTAATGCATACTTGCACAGCAACTTTTCCAGATTAACACTGGCATTTGACCGTACATGTGTGGCTGTAAAATCATATCAATTTCTAACTTTTAGCAAACACTTAATCTACTATCCAGCAGGGACAAAATTAACTCTTGAGCACTAGAAGTAGTTTTGAGATTAACATAAAATCAGAGCAAGTTCAGATCTATCATTACCCTGCAGAAAAAGTTCGCTAACAAACCAGAGAAAGATAATCAGTTCATCTTCATCTATGAAACTAAAATATATTCCCAAAGAACAAGAGAGGACCAAAGTATTACCTGTATTGCTGCTAGCACCCCACAGGGCCCACCTTCATGTTGTACTAAACCCATCGATGTATCCGGAAACGGACTAAACCTACAAAATATTTTGTTCAAGAATCAGCAAGACAACTCAGATGAATCCATGTATCAACCTATATAAGCCGAGACTAGATCAAGGGAACCAACAATACAAGTAACAAAATTAAAAAATTACTAAGCAGTTCTAGAATTTCTACAGAACTTATACAAGGTTCAGAAAGATGCAATGACAGCAACCTCTACATACACACTACACAAGGACATACTATGACAGACTCTGCATTAGGTAGTGCAACATAAACACTTGAGCCTGTTTGGCCAAGCTGCCAAAAACTGCTTATTTGGAGAAGCAATTTTACCAAACAGCTTTTCAGAGAAAAACTTTGAGAAAAAGTAGTTTGTGTTTAGCCAATTGGTTTGAGAGGTGCTTTTCCAGTAATTGATGAGTAGATTATTTTGTGTCTCGATAATGTAATTGGTAAGTAGATTATGTATGGCCAAGCTTTTCAAAAAGTGTTTTTGAGTGTCATATTAAAAAGAAAAGGACAATTATCCTGGCATGTTTCACTTTTAGAATTGTTAACACGGAAGTTATTTTAAATATGCCAGTATTCTGATTATAGCACTTCACTTTTCTATCCCTTTTGATGTGAGCTAAGGTAGAAGCCACTAAGCCAGTCAATCCTTCTGTTTGAATCACCCTCATCAACCTGCCCTTCATCATGCGTGCAAATATACCGCCCTTATGGAATTGACATATTGTTGAGGTTTATGTCACCACTGTACTATGAGAGTCTAACTATAACACCACAGTTGTCCCCATATGGAAGCAACATATTGTTGAGGTTTAAGTCACCATTGTACTACGAGAGTCTAACTCTAACACCATATTTATCCGCCGAAGCTCATAGCGCTCTTTGTCCGCTTTGGCCAAATAGACCCCACAAATTTGTCACTTTTCTACGTTATCATTAAGCCAAAAAGCACACAAACCATATGAAATTGTATGTTTTCATGTTCACCCCATCTTCGACAGCTTGCCCACCTAGAAGCATTACGGTCTTTCTGTTCAAAGCCCATTCGTCCACCTTTTGCGATAGACGTCGCATAGTGGTATCAAAGCTAGTACCTCAAAAAAGTAGGGGACCATATAAGGGCAAGTTCAAAATTCAAACGTTGAAACCTTTTTTGGATTAAAGCCCAAGGGACAAAACCATAAAACCCTAAAGTCTTGATGTAGTCCAACAGGATCGAGCTAAAGTAGACAATACCTTAATAGTTGAGCCTAAACCATTATAGGCGGCATCAGAGCCAATACTTTCCCTAGTTGGATGGGGAAAATCTCAACGACTATGCTGAGTCCCTAAGAGAACAAAGGTAAACAACCCATGCATCATTGTGATGAACTTGAGAAGGACTTTGCTATTAAACTTGCCTTAAGTAAATGCAAACATCAGAATAGAAAGGGAAGCCTTAAGTAAATGCCAACATCAGAATAGAAAGGGAAAATTAGTGTCATGTAAGGGTGAATTCAGGATTCAAATGTTGAGGCCTCTTTATAATAGAGCGCAAGGGACAGATCATTAAACTCAAAAGGCTTGAGGTGGCATAAAAGGAGTCGAACAAAAGTGGCACCAGGATTGGTACTTCCCCCATGAATCTCAGCAAGCACGCAAAGTCCCTAGGGGGCTAGGTGTAACAGCCCACGCATCAGTGGCGATGAACTTAAGAGGGAGCTCGCTATTAAACTTGAGCAAATGCCAATATTAGAGCGGAAGGGGAAAATTAGTTGTCATATTCAAATGTTAAGGCCTCTTTCATGTTAGATCCCAAGGTGAAAAAACCGTTAAACCCAAAAAGCTTAAGGCGGCTCAGAGGGAGTCGAACCAAAGTGGATACTTCCTTGGCATATGTTACATCTTCGCCAAACATAACATTATCCATATTACGAGCCTTGCAAGAATTATTCATTTCTATTAATTCCGAATTTTTGTTTTCTTTCTTCTTTTCAGTGATATTCTTAGTTCATTTTTGTTAAAAAAGTGTCTGAACACCTAACAGGCTTAAAACTTTGAAAAGAAAAGGACAACATCGCATAGCGCATGACAGCTCTTTGTAACACGGTTATTAAACACAAAACAAAGAATATTCATACGAACACTAAATATACGGAAAAAACAAGTCATCAAAAAGAAGAAGTAAAATCCAGTTGCCAATAGCAAGTGATCAAATGCAATTGTCAAATGAACAAACTACCTCAAGAGATTATATCACACCATGAAAGGAGAAAAACAAAAAGCAAAATCAAACTGAATTCATTATTTCAACTATCATTAACACATGATCCTAACTCCACTGACATAATTTTAAAGGGGGAAAAGCATCAATATTACCATACCTTATGCCCTGATTAGTCCACTGACCAAGAATATCTCTGGTAACGTCAGAACCAAAGATCATGGAGAACAACTCATTAGCCTCTGCAATCGAAAGCTCTCTCCCCAAGTTCACATTTTTCTCCTTACCCTTCAGCAAGTTCACATTTTTCTCTTCACCCTTCACCAAATTCACATTTTTATCCTCACCCTCCACCAAATTCACATTTTTATCCTCACCCTCCACCAAATTCACACTTTTATCCTTACATTTCACCACTCCACTGCCAGACCCACCACTCTTCTCCACCACCACATTCTTGGGCAACGCCATCATCCGCTTCTCAGCAGCAGCAGCCATCAATTCCCTCTGACGTCTCCTGTTTTTCATCTCAGGCGACTCCCCTTCCTCTCCGCCACCGCCACCGCCACCGGAGACCTCCTCCCCCGGTTTGCTCCTCTTGGGTTCTGGCGACTCCTTCTGCATACTCATCCTCAACGCCATTTTCAAATCTTCATCTTCTTGATCCGCCATTTATATTAGAAAAACCCCCACAAGATTCTTTTTCACAGACCCAGATCCAGGAACTTCAAGAATTCCCCAAAAACAATAATAGAACAGGAAATCTTTGAGCAAAAGCTAAGGTTTTTTTGAAATCCTAACTTTAGGGTTTTTCAAACCCAAATGAATTTCTTCAGTTACAGATATACATAAAAACAGAATTTCAATAGATTAATATGAAATGTTCATACATAAATACATGTATATATCTGTACATACAGTGGATTTACTCAATTTGATTCATATTTTGAATGAGAGAATATAAAGCTAATAAAAGCTGGACTTTTAATTATATACTAGACTAGATTATGCTAGATATAATTTACATTTTTTACACACACTCCATATAAAGCATGGTACAGATTTGGTCTCCTAATAGGACAGGTAAAAAAGAAAGCTATACGACGACGTCCGATGAGGAGTTTGTACTGTAAGAACAGGTGCTGAATTGGCTCCTGATTGTTTTCTTGTGAATTTTCTCGTACTTGGCTAAATTATGGAAGTGATAAATCCCAACATGTATAAACATAACAATCAATTTGTTGGGCATTTGTAGGAGTGTGAAAAAATCCATTAAACCAATAAATCAAATCTCAAAAAAATATTATTGATTTATTGGTATTGAAATATTGGATGAATAATTTTTTGAATTTTTTATTACATATACATTAAATTTCAATTTTATAATTTTAATTAATGATTAAATCGATAATCTAATAAAATTATAGTAAATTAGTATTGTACTCCTAATTATATAATAATGACTTGGACATTTTATCAAACCTATATGACTGCTTATCGATTAATTCGGTTTGATTTTGAAGTTCATCGGTTTGACTCACTGATTATCTGTTAGTATATATGTTAAATCGTTATAAAACCATTAAATATTGGCTTATTAATTTGTTTTTCAGTTATCAATCATTATTGGTTCAAGTACCGATTTAATCGTTAAGATTTGCCACACATTTTTTTATTGAAAATTACTTAAAAATAAAGTGACAAACCAAATGAAACCTACACATAAGTTGACAGATTGCATCTTACTCAAAAGCGTATGGTACAAATCCAATATGGAATGAATGCATGTCAATGGCACAAATAAAGATAAATAACAGGATTAACTCATAAACAGACACCTAAATTTGTCCTCATTTTTTTCACTTAGACACCTAAACTAAGACAATTTCCTAATAGACACCTCAACTGCTAAGATTTGATCCCATTAAACACTTTTATCCTACTTGGCATTCTCCACGGTCCTTTTTCATGTTAATTGTACTTTTTTTTTTTATTTTTTAGCCAAAAATAAATAGTTGTATTAGGAACTTTTTCAAGTAGGATAAAAGTGTTTAATGGGATCAAATCTTAGCAGTTGAGGTATCTATTAGGAACTTGTCTTAGTTTAGGAGTCTAAGTGAAAAATGAGGATAAGTTTAGGCGTCTATTTATGAGTTAGCAGTTGAGGTATCTATTAGGAACTTGTCTTAGTTTAGGAGTCTAAGTGAAAAATGAGGATAAGTTTAGGCGTCTATTTATGAGTTAAGCCTAAATAATAGCATTATGATAAAAATAAAGATAGATAAACATTATAGGATCATGCAGAACAATAACAAGTGCCACAACTGTACCACAACCATCATGTCTCGAATCATCATATTTCCATCAATAGTCAAGCGTATCAAGGATACCGAACCTCACATATACACATGATTTTCGAAATTATGTCAAATGTCATCAAATTACCACAAAACTTCTCAAAATAGTGTCACAAGTCTCATATTATCACAATAATACCCAAACTATCTCAAGTCTCAAGAATACAACACAGTTTACCAATAAAGTCACAATCTACTTCAATTCCAACAGAATCATTATTGCATCTTTACCAAAATTCCATCATATCGATCCAATACTCATGAGCAATCTAAGTCGTACCATTACCATATAAAATGCTTAATAACTCAAATTCAGTCGCAAAAAGGTTAGACGAACCTACCTTGATGCCGAAACCGCACTTGAACTAAGCTTTTGATCGCCACAAGCCTCAAAAAGAGAATCTGAATCAACCAATCGCTATCATAAATAGATACTACACATCAGATGAATTTTGATACCCATATTTGGCACGAATTAGGCTTAGGGGCAAAATGATCAAAATTAGGGCGAAAATTCAAAGTTTTCGAATTTGAAAATTGATCAAAAATTATGATTCAACACGAGAAGAGGTGTTCGTGGGTGAAAATCTACTAAAATTGAGCTTAAAGTGAAGGAGAAATCATCTATTAAAGTTTCCAAAATCAAGACATAAAATCCCCAATTTCTGACATTCAAAATCATGAAATTCAAGACAAAATCAAGATAAAAGTCATGAAAATTGATTAAAATGAAGATAGAAACACTTATCTAAAAGAATTCCGCAAAACCTCTCGTCGAAAATCGCCTCAAGGAGCTAGAAATATTTGAAAATGGAATAAAAATAGTGTTTCTCGAATTTAAGACTGATACAAGCATTTTGTACTCCGCGAACGCGGATAGGGATTTGCAAACGCGGAGCCCAAGGTCAAAATGACCTCCGCGAACACGGGGCTGGGACCCGCAAATGTGGAGCCTATTGAGGTTGCACTCCGCGAACGCAGAGAAGAGGGGCAACAATACCTCCATGAATGCGAAGAAGAAAATATCTTGCATAAGATTTGAAAAAACAGCAATTGCAAAAACCTCAGAACGAACCCTCGGGGTCCATTCGAAATTAGAATTACACAAACCGAATATGAATCCATACCAGAAATGGCTATTTAGACTCAACGAAATTATCAAAATTCAATTTTGAGGTCTCCACGATACAGTTACCAATGCAACTCCATTAAACTAGTTTAAAACTCAATATACCAAAACTGCCCTCGGCAACTCCAAAAATTATGACGAGACCATTTTCGCTAGTTTCACCAATTGAAATTACTGGAACTGTCGAAATTTTGATCCGAGCTTTGGAACTTCGAATGTTGACCAAAGTCAAACCTTGACTCTGAAAACAACTAAAAATGCAACTTTTGGTCTAAAATCTTCATTTTAATTCCGAATTCAGTTCCGAAACTTCTCCTAGACTAGATTCCACATTTCAGACCTAATGGAATTGACAAATTTTCGATCCAACACCTAAAACAGAGAATGATATTAAAACTTACTTTTTCAACAACTTAAGCTTCCAAAAATGCCAAAACTCATATTTTCCACTTTTAAAACTCATGATTTCAATTCCAACAATACAAATAGTCAAAATAGATTCAAAGCAACTTGTGAAAGGGCAAAATAATAATTTTTACAGATAAGTTCAAAAATAACCTACAAGGTCATTACAAAATCTACATAGGACTACTCTACATTCTAGGAGAAAGAAGAGAAAAAATCTTGATATGAGAAGGGTTATGACCCATGGATTTTAGACCTCTATCGAATTTACTATCAGAAGTCAAAAGGGGAATTTTTCATCATCCATCATTGATTTGGTGTTAATATAGGCTAGATTTTTCCTTCTCGGATAGTTGTAAATATATTCCCATTGCATAGTATAAAATATATTAATCGGAGAGATCATGCTTAACCTGCGGGCCTAGAGTCTAGATGCGAAGTGTGTAGTCATTATAGTTTTGGACATAAATGTACTAGACGTGTCGTGATTAATCTATAGCTAAAGATAATAACCTGCACGTCCTCAATTATTACATCAGTGCTTCTTGATAAGATGGTTGGGGGTCGTAAGGTTTATATATAAAAGAATTACTAGATTATTGTGAGATTATGAGATTTGGGATAATTAAGGAGGTCAAGTATTTCGTTAATGATATATATACATGTGGGCGAGTTCATATTGATTGTTCTATGTGAAATACTTGGGTAACGTCTATGCATGAAACAAAAGGGCGAAGAAGAATTGTCTTTATGTAAAATCATACAATGAATTTATTGATTTACTTGTAGCTTCAAGCATTGTAAGTGATGTTTTATGTCCCATCTATGGTATATGTCCTTGTTAACTGCATGTATATAAATCGAGAAAGACAGAATGAACCTAAATAAATGGCTAATTATGATCAATTGTATATAATGAACCTATTACGTAATTGTATAAGTGTGTAAAGTATTAGCTATTGTTGTGATCATGGTAATTGAATAATCGAGTGTCACGCTTTGACATATATTAAGTCGGATATCATACTTTAACACATATTGAATTGGATGTTACGTTTTTACACTAAATGTAACGATCCAGGTTTTTTGAGTGGCATTGCCCAAATGTCCTGGAATTTTCCTAGGCGAACTGCCAGGCACACCTCCACGGAGGAGCCTACATGCCCCGTGTAAAGCTACACAGACCGTGTGGCCTCCCGTGAAGAGGCACCAGACCCAGTTTACGGTTGGGACAACTTTGGGACGGAAGGGAACTGTGGCCAAGTGAAGGCACACGGATGCTCACATAGTCCGTGTGATGTGTCACGACCCGTGTGGCTCTCCGTGTAACTCACTACGTAAAAATTATTATAAGTATAAGATTATTGTCTCGTAACTTTGTCGTGCAAAAATTATTTCAAGTACCATTACACGACCGATGACACGACCCGTGTGGTGTCACACGGACCGTGTAGTCGTCCGTGTGGTACCACTTAGTTCCGTAAGTTTTTTCCTCTGCAAGATTTTAAGTGTTGGGTCATGACCATTGTTCACGATCCGCGTGATGCTACACAAATCGTGTAGTGAGCCACGTGACCCAGACGGGCCAAATTTAGGTCTGTTTTATTAATGGCATTTATGTAATTCCGGTTTGTTTTAATTAAGAATTACGACTTTTTACCTATCCTAAACCCCTAGTTCAGCTATTATCCCTCCCCTCCTACTTCATTCTTCCAAAAATACTATTACTCTCACAAGATCACCTCCCTATCTCTCACAATTCTCCCCTCTCAAGGATCAAGCTAGGGTTTCAAGTAAAGCTTAATTCAAGCCCAATCAATGCTCCTCAATCAAGGCATGTGGGATTGATTCTTGGTCCCTTTCAACCAAGAAGACCCGAATTTTCCTTTAATTGATTTCACGAAATTTTAGTCACTTTAGATATGAGATTTTATTAAATCTAATTTGTGTATGGGCTATATTCTACCTATTATTTCAATTCATTTTGAATACTAATATGATGATTCACATTGAGTTATGAAATTATGAACATGTATGTCCCCTTTAAAATTGGTTTGTACATGAGTGACTATTACTATAATTTAGATGTTGATTTAATTATGGATTTATTCAATTTCATATTACGATGTTGACTTCAACTTGAATCTATGTCACCCAAGCTATCCTCACATCATGCATTGCATTACATTCATAAGTATTGATATGTGGAAATTATGAAGTGGGTTAAGCCCAATAATGTTTTATGAAATGATTATGATATGATTTTGGTAAGGCATTGGTTATGATAAGAGGTGATCACGGGTATGTTTATGATTTTGTATCATTGAGCATTCTGGGTGCTTGCACCATTCTGTATATGTGAATGAGCTATTCTTTGTATAAGCATTACAAGTATGAACTATCATTTGGCATTTGAGCCTAAATGTATATTGAATGGTCTGGTATGAACATTACATTTTCTGAAAGCACGTATATGTATAAGTATTCAAGTGGGATATTATTGACTTAGAACTGATAGATTGGGGGTGTTAGGGCTATCCCAAGGGCCCTCTCCCTTTCCTTGAACTATGTGCCAACATAGGGACGTTAACCACTACTGAAATGACTAAGGTAAGGAATGGTTATTCGTTTATGATTATGACATACTCTGTATGATTCTGGAAAATCCTTCTGAAAAGCGTGGTCGTAAGGAAGGTGACCATCCACCGAAAAGCGTGGTCGTAAGGTGTAATGTAGATTACCCTTGGCAAGTAATCTTCTTGTACTGATGGGAGGTCATTATCGGTCTAATTCATGTAATAGCTCGCATGGACTTAATTTGTCGGTTATAGTCCATCCCCGCTATATAGGAGTATTATTGCATTGCGTGCATCATGAATTTCATGGCATCTTGTATATTCCTCCCTTGGGATATATGGTTCTTTCTATATTATGTGCCCTTGTCATCTAACATTGAAATGCAGATTGATAAGTCATAAGCATTGCATACCCGCATACTTAGTACATTTAAACGTACTAAAGCATACTTTATGCCTATATGATTTTACCATGTAGGGATCGAGCATTTTGAGTAACAACCACTTGACGAATAATCCGTTCTTGGAGATTATTGTGGTGAGTTCCGTCTTCCTAGGGCGAGCCAGCTATCTTTCTTATTATTAAGCCTGGCAGCGGCACCGGAACCGGTCACACCGGACCGGCATTGACCGGTACCGGGACCGGAACCGGTAAGGCAAGGGTGGTTTTTCCCGGAATCGAACCGGAACCGGAACCGGTAGTACCTGGAAAACTACCCTTACCTTACCGGTGCCGGTACCAACCGGGACCGGACCGGATTGGACCGGTCCACCGGAAATCCGGAATTTAAAAAAAAAATTATTAAATAAAAATGTTAAATTAATTGTTAATATTTAAAAATTTAAATTCAAGTTTAAAATGTTAAAGGTTAAAATAAAATGTTAAAATGGTAGTATTATTATTCATAAATCATTATATAAATTGTTAAAATTTAAAATGAAGTTTGAAAGTTTGAAATTTTGAATTCAAAATTGTTATAAGTTATTTATAAGTATAACTTTATAAGTTATATAATTTATATTCAAACTTAAAGTTGTTATAAGTTTGTTATATAATTTATTTTTAAAACTTATATAATTTATAAATTATAATTCAAACTTAAAGTTGTTATAAGTATGAAAGTTGTTAAAATTTAAAGTTGTTATAAAGTTTAATTTTTAACGATTAAATTTTGAATGTTTCTTTTTGTATTTTAAACTTTAAAGTTAATAAAGATTTGAGAAATAAAGGGGCAAATATATTAAAAAGAAGTTAGAAGTCAAAACTTAAATTAAGATTAAGTGAAGATAATAAAAATAAAAAAAGAAATAAGGCGAATAACCTCTAATTTTATTAGGTAATTTTAAAATTTAAATTGTACAATGTAGAAAGGTAAGATATTAGAAATCAACCTAATCTACGCAACCACCTTCTAGGAAGGGTTCTGTTTCAACTAGGTATAATTTATTGTAAATTTGTAATACAATTAAATTTAATCACTAATATCTTAAACTACTTTGAAACTCTTGTCTAAGAGTTTCTAACATTTCAGCTGTCACATTTTCTGGAATCGGCTCTTGAGCTTGTTCTTCCAGAAATTCCATGCCGTCTTCGCTTGATTCCGATATAACATTATCGATATCGGCTTCAAACTGAGAAGGCAATGTCGGACGCCCTAAATTCCTCCGCTCCGCATTTATCCAGTCTCGAAATAAGACTGAAACTTCTAAGCTATCGCCAGCTAGTGAATGCCTATGGTCTCCTACTTGGAACCTAGCAGCGCTAAAAGCGTCTTCCGAAGCAACTGAAGAAGCTTGAATTGCCAGCACATCACGAGCCACCCGTTGAAGTCTTGGAAAATTTTTTCCACGAGTGTTCCACCACGCCAACAGCTGCGGCTTCCCCTCTGAGTCCTTGATGCTTTCCGGTGCCTAGTTAAGATATTCATCAAAGTCGTTGTTTTCATTAGCTTCTAATCCAAGTTGTAATTCTAACATTGCGTCAATGTCATCATCAAATCTAGCCCTAGTAGGTTGTGGTTGGTATTCTATATTTTGTACTGAATTATATTGTTCTAAATCATATAATTTCCTAGCTTCAGGTCTAATGCTACTTAGAACTGTTTCTAAATGAAGTGATTCATTTTCTCCATCGTATACTATTTCTAAGTCTGCAAATATACTATTTACCATTTTAGATACACCAAATTCTTTATAAGCAGGATTAAATAAAATAGCAGTTAAATAAATTTGAGGGATTGGGAAAAAGTATTTCCTAAATTTTTCAATCATTTTTCTAACAGGTTCACTAAATCTTGCATTATTTTTAAACGAAGCTAATTTATTACAAATAGTACAAATATTAGGCAACACAGAAGAAATAGTAGGATAGTAAAGGCCGGAAATTTGTTTTGTTGCTAAATAAAAAACTTTTAAAAAATCAACTAAATCCTTAATATTAACCCAATCATTTTCATCTAGACGGAAGGTGGGATCTGAATTATGTGCATTCCAGACCATTGTAAGTGGTCTGCTATAGTCGTAAGCAACTTTTAACATTTCATAGAATGAATTCCACCTAGTTGCTATTGATTTAGGAATTTTTCTAACAGGTAAATTACATTCAATGCAACGCTGGTCAAATTCCCTAGGCCTAGCCAATACTTGACATTTAAAAATAAAGTGGCATGCGGCTTCCACTTTATTACATCCATTTTCAAATAAAAAAATACCATCTTTAACAATTAAATTATAAATATGTGCAGCATATTTAATATGAAAACCATCTTCATAAGTTGGACAAATAATAGGTTTTAAAAAATCTACAGCACGTTTATTATTACTAGCGTTATCTAAAGTTACACTAAATATTTTTCTACTTATACTAAAAAATTGTAAAACATTAAGAATAGTTTGGGAAATATAAGAACCTGTTTTTCGAAATTCACAAGTTTTATATCCTAAAATTCTTTTTTTGCAAATTCCAGTTATCATCTATCCAGTGGGCCGTAATTGTAAAGTAATCGTTACCGGTTACACTACGTCCCATATCAGAAGTTATTGCTATCCTACAATTATTATAAGCAAATAAACACCTAAGATATTGTACATGGCGTGCTTGAAAGTCAAAAACAGCTTTTTTTTATAGTATTTCTAGAAAAACCATTAAAAGACGGGTTATACACAATTTGAATATAATGCACAAAATCGGGATTTTCTGCAAAACTAAAAGGCAAACCAGTAACAACAATCATTTTAGAAAGTTCATCCAGGTCACGTTGTCTACTATAAGGTCTATGTGTACTAGGACCGGAAATATTACTAGGATTTAGTTGCGATTGCACCATATTTGAACCTCCCGTCGATTCATCGGGAATGGGAGTTCCAAATTTTTTGGCGTCCGCAACTGCCTGTGCATGCAAAAATTCCATTTTACAACAATGCATAAGGTGATTTTTCAAATGACCCGTCCCGCCCCCCTTTCCCGAAGTTTTATGGTTTAAAACGTGTTTACATTTGTTACAAATAGCTTTTGTTTTATCTTCATTTTGCGTTAAAAATTGCCAAACAACGAATTTTTTTGCACGTTCCGTCTTAGGCCTATTAGATGACGTAGGTTGTACGGGAGGAGCGGGAGTGGGAGCGGGAGGGGGGGAGTAGTAGCACTATATGGGGGTTGAGTTTCATCGTCATCAAAAGTATCTTCGTTTTCATTTATTTCAAAATCATCTTCCGGTAAATCTTCGTTAAAATTCCCAAAATGTTGTTCAAGAAAATCATTGTCTAATCCCGTGTTAGAGTCAATATTAATAAAAGTGTTGTTTACGTAAGTAGAATCTTCGGTATTTAATCTAAGTGGTGCTTGTCTTGTAGACGAACTACCACCTGATTTTTTACCGGTTAAAGCCTTTTTAATTCCACCAAAAATGTAATTTTTCCCTTTCCTTTTCCACCGGAATCCATGTTAAATTTAATTAAACAAATTACGATTATATGCAAAAAATCAAGTTTATGAATGTAAAAAAAATAATTCAAGGAGACAACAACTCAACAAGTAAAAGTAATCAAATAAGTAAATTTGGAAGAACAAATAAGTAGAATTTAGGAACGAAGGTACCAAACGTCTATGTAAAAACAGACGTAGAAGCCGAAATTGATGAAAGTTGAAGCTTGAATATGCTCCAAATTGATCCACCAAATTTTTCTTCAAAATGCAATTACCAAAACTAAATAATATTTTGGAATAATGATTGAGAGAGTAGATAATGAATATATAATATATAATATTTGAGAGTAGTATGTAAATATGTAATATGTATATAATTATAAATTTGTAATATTAGTAAGTGGAGAGAATTGGATTGAGAGAATTGGATTGAATTGAGAGAATTAGATTGAGAGAATTGAAGTGAAAATTTATGAAAGATTTAGGGGTATTTATACTTGAGAAAATATTGAATTTTGGAAAAAAAAAAACTATTCCAAACGGTCAAAAACGGACCAAAAATGGTCAAATAAATTATATTACCGTTGGTGGGTCCCACACCAACGGTAACAAATTAAAAAATTAAAAAAAAATATTTTAGACCGGAATTACCGGTCCGGTACCGGACCGGAACCGGTAATTACCGGCACATAAATCCCGTCCCTTCCCGGTTCCCCTACCGGACCCCCCCTCCCGGAACCTACTGGTAAGTACCGGAATCGGACCGGACCGGCACCGGACCGGAACCGGTAACTGCCAGCCTTACTTATTATTATTATGGATGTTCTTTTATTGAGGGTGAGCCCGGAACTTGTCCTGGCCCCCGTTCCTGGACTATAAGTATTGTTGGGCACTATGTGTATTCATCTTAGATATGGTTACTATGGCTACCGTACTGCTTTCCTATTATTAGAATGATTTCTGCAATCTGATTTGGCCATATAGTTATGTGTGTTTGGATGTTATTCTCGAACCGATGATATGGTTATGGATACTTGAAGCTTGTTTGGGGACTCTCGAGTCTCCATTCGCCGCGTCACATCTAGGCCCCAACCCCGGATTGTGACACTAAATATGAGAGCAATGTCGCACCCACATGCTAATGATTTAGAAATGAGTCCCATAAGAGAACTATAGTTGATTGTTGTCTGTGAACGAATTGATTTTTAATGCATGATAATGATTATATGAGTAATAGTGAAAAAGTTGATATAATTGTTATTGAATACACTTATCTGGTATAGTAACTGATAAGCAAGAATCAAAAATTGAATGTTACTAAATTCTATATTATGATGGTGTTATATGTGTTATCATATTGGAGAAGTGATTGTCTATCCTTTATTAACCAAATTATGGTTGTTCGTTATATTTCTACCAGGTACGAGGTTAGATAAGATCAGGTGTAGGCATATCTTTAAGTTAAGTTAGTTGACTTAACATCAGATTATGTGGTGATCTTATGATTAGGTATGTTAATGAGTGCTTAGAAAAGAAAGTTCAATTTTTTGTCTTCGTGTAGACTGTACTGTCGAGAGGAATTCCACTATAGCAACTCTGCCATAGCAGATTAGTTCCCGTCATGACGGGCTAGAGCGGGTAGGGGAAATTAAGTCTCAACCCTTCTCTATGTGGCCATTTTTCAAGTGAGATACTAAATATTCTAGGCCAAGCATTTTTTAGAACCATATAAAAAAGTGGTAGGCTGATTAAACAAAGCCAGTGTTGGTGTGTATTAAAAAACTTTCCTGTGCATAATATAAGGGCTGGGCCTTGATCTGTGGGTCCTATTATAGTGTGTATAAGGATTAATTTGGGATGGCTATTGCAGTATGTCTTATTCAAATAATTCTTTTATATAGTGTGATGGGTATCAGGTTGACCGATAATGTTTATTAGTACATGTTGTTCGTACTGATACTATTTTTGCTATATCTTTTGGTGTAGTGTGATTACAGGATTGGTGATGTTTCTTAGGTGAAAACAATCTCCAACAGTTTCTACTCTTTCTTCCTTATGGTGGGAGCTATGTCATTATTTTATTTTACATTGTATTCTTAGAAACTCTTTTACCTGTTTAGACTAGAATCCTTAAAAGTGTTAGGTATCTTTTTTCAAAAACTTTAAGTTGGAACCTTAACGCTATAATTGATAATCCATGATCTTATTAGTATTATATCCCATTTTTCCTTTTCAGCATGATTCGCTAGGTTGAAAATCATGGATTTTACTATCTAGATGTTACAATATGTGTCTACACGGTCCGGTGAAGCGAATTGTGACATTTTGAAAGTAAAGAATAAAATCTTAGAATATCTTGGTCAATCACCAATAAAGTTATAATCTTCTAATAAATATAATAGACATGTGATTATTGACTTTAGTTGAGTTTCAACCTATTTTTTAGCTTAAATATCTATTTTAAAATCTAACCTTAATTTTATTTCATTTTAAATAGATTTAATTGAGAAAATTTAAAATCACAGAAATGATCGTGTTTTTTTATACTATTTTTATATTTTATTACGAGGAAAAGGAAAATAATGAAATATGTTCTTTGAATTTTTTTTTTTATGTTTAATATTTAGATGGTATTTTATTATTAGTTATTTTTAAAATTATAATAAAAAATTAAACCCAATAGCATATTGTCACATGTTAAATTACATCTCAGTCTCTATCAAAAGCATATTCTATTGAAAAGGAGAATATTTCACTTTTCTTCCTCATTTTTTTTTTTATCTTATCCAAAATCTATAAAGATTTAGGAAGGGATGGACCAGAATATAGACACCATATATTAGGTTAATTTATAAAAATCCCAACCTTTTTTATCCAAATATTAAATTTTCCCAACTTTTTATAAAAATTACGTAAATCCCATCTTTTAAATTTTTTCAACTTATTTTTGATACTTAAAGAATATATTCTTTTATTATGAGTTATAATTGGAAATTTTATTAGGTGTAGATGTCTAATTAATGTTAATCACTTTTCAAATTAAACATTTTCCTTTTTTAAAGCAGCTTTTTTATTTTTTTTTTAAAATCATTTTCTCTCATTTTTTTAGATTTTAATTTTTCCATTTTTAAGCCGTTTTTGAATTTTTTTAAAAAAAAATATTTTCTCTCTCTTGCAGTTTCCATAGGAAGATTTAAATTTCCTTTTTCAGTTTTCATTCTTCTTCTCTCTCTTTTTTCAGTTTTCAATCCCATTATCTCCATCCTGACCCCCATTATTAGAAAATTTTTTAGATTTTCTTTCAATCAACAATGGAATCCATACCTTCGTTTAGTCTTGGCTTTACACAAGAAGTGTTTGAAGGTGGTGAAGAAGTCGACACTGCCAATGTCGACCACCACAACGGTTCCGGCAATGAGGCCGACGAAATCTCAACTGCAAGAGGTAAAAAAGTGAAGGATTTAGCGTCCACATCAAGATCCCCAGGTCGGAAACGGCATGCAAGTCGGATCAGTATAGCACATTCCTCACTTTCTGCACGACCACCATTGCCCAAGATAAATCGATTTTATCCTCCCAAACCCGCAAATACACAAATTAGTCATCTTTAGGAGTTAGTGATTCAAAAAAAATTTTGAGAATCTGTAAGAATGTATTACTGACGCATATTTACACTGCTTTTGTTTGTCATTTTGATACCTAATTTTTGGGGTTTTGAAAGTTGATGTGGATACGTAACAAATTAAGTAAATTTGATCCATAAGTATTTGATTTCTTGATATTATACACTGCTTGGTTGGTCAATTTGATACCTATTTTTTAGGTGCTTGAAAGTTGATGTGGGAACCTAACAAATTAACTAAATTTTGTACGTAAGTAATTGATTTCTTGAGATGTACTCTGTTTGGATTGTCAAATTGATACCCAATTTTTGCGGTTCTGAAAGTGGATGTGGATACCTAACAAGTTTAGTAAGATTGATACATAAGTAATTTATTTCTTGATATTTACACTGGTTAGTTTGTCAAATTGATACCTATTTGACTTGGGGATTTTGAAAGTTGATGTGGATACCTAACAAATTAAGTAAGATTGATACTTAAGTAACTTATTTCTTGATATTTACACTGGTTGGTTTGTCAAATTGATACCTATTTTTTTGAGGGTTTTGAAAGATGATGTGGATACCTAAAAAATTAAGTAAATTTGATACCCAATACCGATGCAATTGCAGCTCTAAGATTAACAAAAGACGTATTCTCACCTACGACAATTCCATCACTTTTATAACCACTGTAAACTACATCAGATTCCCATGTTCCACTGTGACATATCAAAATCGAAATATTCATGATTTGACGACCTACGTTTTTTTTCCCAGCGCAGAATTGTTAATTGCCGATCTGCATTTTTTTTTCTTGTTGGTTGAATCATCCGTTTAATTTTGAAATTCAAATCACAATGTCTATAACTTTTTTTATGGATTAATTGATTAATTTGTAACCTAAAATCGTCAATCAAGGGATTGACATAGTTGGCAGTAAATTTTTTTCCTAATTAAGCGCAGGAGCATTAAATTTCGATTACACTAACGTAAGTATCAACACTGCCTCTGCAGGTATCAAAAATATACAAAAAGTCGGTATTTTTAGTAATTAGTGAAAGATTCGGGATTTTTGGAGATTTTTAAAAATCAGAATGGGATTTGTGTAAGTTATTTTTATACCTAGTAGAAACTTCAAAATTTAAATAGGAACCTACTGGGGAGAAAAAGAAAAGGGCAGTTGCAATGGTATTTTAAAAAACAAATAGCCTCACAATTCATCCTCTTTATAATACAATATCCAAAAACATAACACTATTACAATAAAAGAAATTAGCCGTTACCTAATAAATATATTATTTTTCAAAAAATACAAATTCTAAAATTATAGTTGTCATGCCTGTCACATTTGGAGTTTTTTTTAATTAAATACATAGCTTATGAATACATCTTGAATTTTTTTAAATTCAATTACTCGATTCTATGTCACATCTTGAAAAGCTTGTATGGGAATACAGAAGAATATGCATCTTGTACGAAAGTCAAAAGAATTCAGACAACATTTTCAAGACTTTTTTTCTAAAAAAGCATCGAGCTTATTCAAAATGTATCATCCCCAAAAGTTAGTAAATTTTGAAAATCTTTTGATAAAAGGATTTTAATTCTTTGTCGGAGATTTGATTTAGGTGTCAATTTAAGTTATTTCAAGTTTCAATTTAGTTTGGACATTAAAAACACTATTTACTCAAATAAGATTTGATATTTTTATTTAATGGTAATTATCATTTCTGTATGTTAAATTTATTGTCTTTCTTGTCAATGTTAACTATTGAGTTAGAAGACATTTTAAGTTTATTAATAGTAATGCACGATTCAAAATGCTTACTCTAAGTTTAATCTAAGTGTATAACTTCGATAGTTGTTTTTTCATATGATAATTGGGTATTTGTGCTTTAATTATTTTTTGCTCTTTAAGATAAATGCATGTTATTTGCTTAAGATTAGTTCTTGGTGATACGCAAGTTTGATCATATATTATTATCAGTATTTGCGTAACTTAGAATCGAACAAACTAAAAAAAGTATTTTTTTAGATATTATTTTTTTTAATTGAATAATTGCTCTGATTTAGTGAAAGATTGATTTGTTCAAGAGGTAGGCTTAATAAGAATGTGAATAATATATCGTGTTCATTAAGATCATAACTATGCGTCTTAAATATGAACATGTAAATAAAATGATAAGATAGTAATTGTGTATTTTGATCTAAATGTTTTATTTTTTAAAGTAATAATTTTTTATTTAATCAAGATAAGTAGGCTTTGAATTTAGAATGCAATACATAAGGTGAGATCGCATTTGCGCATCTTTGCTTGTATATATCAAAATTAGATTGCAACTTTGCATCTTAGTGATGACTTATAAAAATTGAACAATTTAAGCAAAGTATATACTCTAAAATTAATGATATAATTTGTCCAAAATTAATTTAAATCAAGTAAAAATGATAAAAAATAATCATGTTAGAACCCCACGAGATTAAGGGATGTCTCGTACCTCGTGTCAACACAATTTTTCATTTGTTTTTTTATTTTTGCAGATCAATAGAAAAAAAGTCTTTTTCTTTTGATTATGAATTCAAAAGACGATTTAAAATACCATAACTTAATTTCAAGTAACAAATTTGTTTTGTAAATAAAATCTCTTCTCAAAATTGTCAATTTAATTTAAAAAATTATGAAAAAGGAGTATGATGGATACAAAATCAGATCGTTGAAGATGATAAACTGATCACTTCTTTTAATATTCACAAATTATTTTTTGTTGAAACAAAAATAAAATAAAAAAGGAATGACCAAAAGATATAAAGTTCTCAAATCTTCATATTTCCTTTCCATTCAAACATACAATTATGTTATTAATTTTTGAATCTTGTCAACATGATGAATAACATTGTAGATGCATTTGTCCGCCGATATACATCCTAGTGACATTTTAGGAAATATATATCCTATCTGTTTTTTTTATCGGAAATTGATATTCTATTTGCATTTCAATCTTAAAAAAAATACATTTCAATGATATTTTAAAGAAAAATATCTAATTTTTAAGCACGGAAAATAAATATACTGATTGTTGACATTCAATTTGTGCCCTAATCATCGAGCTTTTAATTTTAACAATTTGAAATAATTAGTTTTCAAAAATGAAAAAAATATTTTTTAAGTGATTTTGAGATTTAAATCTTTTAGTTTTAAATATGTTGACATATTGCATATTACATATATTTATTCAGGTATTAATAGTTAAATATTATATTTTCATTAATTGTTCAAAAGTTTCAAATAGATTTAATCACTTTGCTTTTACTATTTTTAGGATTAGTTACCCCTTAGTTGATTTAATTATTCTAAGTTGTTGATATTAAAAAGCTCTTTAATTAATTTATATTAATTCATCTCATAGTCAAGTTAATCAATTGATTCAAATTGATCACATTTTAATTGGTCACATTTGTAATTAAAGTGGCTAATTTTTTTAAAAAAAATTCCCTTAACCATTCATTTAATTTCAGCCCAATTTTAATTCAAACCCAATTCCCAAATTAATCCCTAACCCAACCCAATTCCTCCCCGACCCGGCCCAACAGAATCTCACATACACTCCTCCCTCACGCGCCCCCTTTTCTTTTTCCCCTATTCTCTCTCCCCGCTCCCCTGTTCTTCTTCCAGTAAAAACCAAAACCAGTACCAATTTCAAAAGTGAACCAGAAAACCAGAGCAAGGACAGCCCAGGCCACCAATTTTCAGGCCAAACGACAAGAAATTAGTACACCACGGGTCCCCGCCCCCTTTTCCCCTTATCCGTTCGCGTCAGGAACCCTCGACGTCGATTCAAATCGATGGCTGAGATGTGAGACTTGTAGAGGGATTCCAATTGGAGGATTCAAATTCGACTCAAAATGTTAAAATCTGGCGTCGGCAGTAAAAAGGTTTCTGCTCGTTTTCGCCTCTTAAGACTGGAGTTGCTGGTGGTGGTGTAGAACTCGTGCTGAAACTCGTCGCCCTAGTTCGTTGCCCAGAGCCAGGTAATATTCCTTTCATTATTGTTATCTCTAGTTTTTAATTTATTGTTTATGTGTTTAACTTCCTATAGTCTTGCGTCCTAGTCTTTCGACTTCGTTAGCTTTACGTTATTTCTTATCGTTTGAATGTCGATTGAATGATTCAGACTCTTGCCGGGTGTTTTGCTTGAAGGGTTTAACTATACTTCATTTTCCGTTAACATGTTGTAGCAATTGCATTGGATTTGGCTTACTCGTCGTCCTATTTATTCATGCTTGCTGTAGTTAAGCTCCCTTCTTATCATTTATCGATTCTCACCATAGAAGTTGACGTGAAATTTCCCTTGCTTAATGGTTTAGGCTATATTGGTTCGAGTCTCATCCTGTTTATGTTATTCGTTTTGCTCTGCTTATCTGTGTATTTTCATGTTTATAACTCAAATAAATGACCCTATTTCAGTTCATATAATGCATTTTCTGTTGTTTTAAATCTCCTTTGGACTCTGTATGTTGAATTTAGATCAAAATATGCTTCTTAGGGCACTATGTGTTGGTCTGGATGCTTTCTCTGTTTCCAGCTTACTATTATTATTATTTTTTATTTTTCCTCTTTTTACTAAGAATAAAGTTCTAAAGAAAATAATTTTGCTTTGAAAGGCATGTTTAGAGGTGTCCAGATCCAATTGTTTATGCATGTTTGAATTATAAATTTACTGTTAGTATAGGTAATAGCATGCATATTATTACATACTGTTATGTTGGTTAACTGCCAACTAATCTCCTTTGTCGCCCATTTGAGTTTAGATTATATTTATGTCATCAATTTACGAGGTTATGTGATATTTTCAGTAAGTTCTACTAGTATAGATGCTTTGTTGTGGTCATGATCTTTTCATATCTTTCCCGGCATGTCATTGAAATGTTAAAGAGTTCAAGTTTGTCTTCTTTTCCCCTTATGATAGTGACGTTCCTTGTTAAAAATCCTTGTTAGATTTCTTTTATTTGCGTTAATTCCTTTTCTTTGCTTTTTTCCCTTTTTCCATGTGATGTCATTCGAGTTCGTGATGGACTCCCTCCTCGTTTGCATTCCGTTGGGTCAATCCGTCATTTCTCTCGAATCTGGTTCATGGAGGTTCGATTTGAACTGATTTGACACTTTAAAGAAACTGCGGTACAGGTCTTTCACCCCCAAAACGTCACTATATATATTGATATACATCCTATATACAGAACGTGATTTAAGAATGGGCAAGAAGCCCAAATTATTGGTAGGGGCAGCCCGGCCAACATTTTGGTATTGAAATTTACAGGTGCAAGACAAATGGGAGAAGAAGTATATACACTGGTATACAGTGTATATATCCTCCTGATATACTGGCGGAAATGGCTTGAGAGGCTCAATTTCTTTGAGCCCAATTGGCAGCAGCAAATGTTAAAGGGGCTGGCAGGCCCAAAAATTAGAAGATTAGGACAAGTTCTTGGACTTGGGCCTGCCAAGCCCAATCTAATTTATTTATTGTTTTTCTTGTATACTTGTTTGTTTGTGATACTTGCTACTTTGTCTCTAACTCTAACATTATTTTATAGGTTTTAGGAAAAATTTCATGAATCAACAAACATATAATGCTAAATAACAAAACTCAACTACATTTTTATATTATTAGTTTTTATGACAAACATTTATATTTTTTTGGTTATAAGATTTGTGGACTCTATTGCCTCTATGTATAAAACCCTAAAAACCGTACCTCCAGTTTCTCTCTCCCATATACACACGAAGTCGGCTCCCTTTCCTTAACTGTTCTCCCATTTCTCTCCATTAATCACTCCCCTAAAATCTCTCAAGGATTCTACAAATTAGTTAACACAGGTAAAATTTAATTTTTCTGGAAATCCCTACAAGAATTTACAAGTTTTAATTTTTTGGCGGATTTTAATTTTTTCACAGAGAGTTCGAAATTCCCCCCCCCCCCCCCCCTTTTTGTACAAAACCCTTGCTACCTTAAATTAAGGTATTTTCTTAACTTATGCATTCTTAGACTTGTTTTTAGGTTGTAAACACATTTGGTGTTTGTCATCTATGCATGTAATGTAAATTTTTCCCAATTTATATATTTGCTTTTTTTACAAAACAGAGATGTATAAGTGTATATTTTTATTAAGCTCACATGTATAAGTTTCTGCACATTTTATACAATTTATGATATGTATTTTTCTAATATAAGCCACATATGTATAAGTTCCAACACAGTTTATACATTTTCTAATTTAAGCCCCACATGTATAAGTTCTTGCACATTTTATACATTTCTGATATGTATTTTTCTAATTTAAGCCCCATATGTATAAGTTCTAGCAAATTTTATATAATTTTTGATATCTGGGCAAGAATAAAATTCTTTTGTATAAGTATACACTTATTTGTTTGCAATAAAAATACACAATTCCATGCATGTATATATACTTTCCCCCAAAATTTAAATGTTTCAGATTTTTTTTATACACAAGCAAAAAGAACTACTTTTTCCATCGAATACGCATGTCACTCACAAAACAAAAAATAAAATAAAAAACAAAACAAAACAAAACTCACCAGTAATTTTTTCCTAAAAACACAGAAAATAATTCTGTTTTCTATTTCGCAATTAGTCTGCAAGAAACTATAATAGAACTTTTTTCTTTTTTTGGACAAAAAAGTCACATTAGGAAAGAAAATCTATTTTTTATTGACAATGGAACCCCCTTTTATTTTTAGGACGACTTCTTTTATTTATAGAACTGTCTCTATAATTAATAGCTGAAAAGTTTTTACTTAACAGGGAGTTAAATTTTTAGTTTTATACATTACAAAAAAATGAATTTATACATTTCCTTTGGCATGATTAAAGTTAGAAAACGTAATTTTGGAAATTTTAGCTATTTTAGCCTATTATGTTTCACTAGATTGTTGTTTATGAAAATTTCGTTTAAATCTAATTAAATTTCTCTAACAGAGGGGCAAACAGTCAATTTTGAAAGAACTTATTGTCAACCTCTTTCAGATATGAATCTATCTGATTCAAAAGGGAAGAACTTGCATCGGTATCTAAATTTTAATTCAAACATGGGTTTGATTCACACTCCATGTTTTGAGAAAGATTTATCATCCGAAAAGAGGAAAAAATGGAGTCTTTGTCTAAAGAACCCCAAAAGTCCACCATTTATGTTAATTTTAATGTCTTCGAATATTTTTTATGTTAAAATCCCCCTTTTTTTTTACGAAACTAGACTTTATGAATTTTCTTTAAAATAGTCAAAGTATTTTCCTTAAAATGATTTATTTCTCCTCTTTAATACTTAGTCACTTTAATAGGTTTTAAATTTTTAGTAACCCAGTCTAAGTTGCTAATTCCGTTAAATTAAATAAATGTGAGTAGATTTTAAATGTTTTATTTTTCTTGGTCATTTTTAAATATTGTATTTAGACTTTTTCTAGTTATTAATTCAAATTAATTATGTTTTTTCAAAGTTAGTCAAAATTCCCTAATCGTTGGATAACCGCGTGTTAGCAACCATTTCGAGTGCGTAAAATCTTCTCGAAGTGAAAATATGAACCCGGACTTTTTTCTTTGGATTTTAAAAGATTTCTTTTCTGTTTGAGTCTTTTAAAATATTTTAAATGATTTCTTGATTTTCCTCTTAAAAATCAAGTGACGACTCTGAAAATTTTGAAAATTTAATTTACTTAAGCCAATTAAGTAATAAATTGAATTTTCGAAATTAAAATCATTTTCTTAAATAACACTGATTACATTTAAGCTCAAAGAACAAACATCATAATGATATTTTAAGGAACAAATACCTATCTCTTTTCAACACATAAAGCATATATCCTAGGCTCCAAGCTACATATTAACATTAGGATATGAACATCCTAACGATGTTTCAAATAACAGATAATCCCTCTAATTGCATTTTGAAGAACAAATATTATATTATTTTTAAAATTTTTTTAAAACAAATATCTCAGTTATGTATTAACCTCGAAAAGAATCAACCTAAACATACGGATCTTAACTTATGATATGTAATATGTTGTGGAAGTCTCAATGATACAAATGAGTTGTGGGGGTTTCAACGTATGTTTATTTATATCTAGAGTACTTTATTTTGTTATTTAATATGTCAACTCAAATAAAAAAAAATATTAATACTTAAGTGTGTTTGATATGAGAAAAAATATTTTTTAATGTTTAATTAATTATATTTTAAAAAATAATTTTCAAATCAATTTATTTTTTTCAAATTTAAAGAAGAAAATTTCTTTCAAAAAATAGGACAAACATTTTTTAAAATTTCTTTTTGAACTTCAACTTACGATTTTCTTTTCATACCCCCAACTCATACCTCAATTCCTCACCTAGCCCCCACCCCTCTCTCCCTTTCTGAAAAAACTAAAAAATTTTAATTCTAGTATTATCATGAATATATCCAAAAACATATTACTAGTATTATCATTTTTTTTCATTCCCCGAAAATAATACTCCGTAGAACATATGTACAGAAAAATCAAAACGCTGGAAACTCAAAAATTTCTTGTTCATCGCTTGCTCAAATTCTTCAATATCTGAAATCCCTTCAATCAACCGCTCATAGCTGTGTTCCGAGCCCTATAATCGCTGGTTATCTTCTCTAATTCTAGGTTATCTTCTTTAATGTCTTATATCTGTTTTGGTTTAATTTGCATGTTCTTACTCATTGAATTGTAAAGTCACTTCGGTCGACTCTTTCTCGTTGATACTGTGTGTGGATGGAAATTTTTGGTCTGAAAAAGAAATCTATCAGTAGCTGAGGGAGAAGGGTTATTTTGCGGGTCGGGTATAGTCTTTTGATTTCTTTACAATATGTGATTAGTTAATCCATCTATTAGCTAGAGACTATATTTGACAATTTTGAGGAAGAACAAAGTGTTTATTTTCCCTTCCATTTTTTATTCTTTTCGTTGATTTGATGGTCCTTTTGATTAGTCTGATTGAAAAATAGTTATAACGTCATTCTATATTTAGCACCCAAGTGGCGAGAGATTCTTTGTTCTATTCTCTTCTTGAGCTAAGCATTCAAATATAGATTAGAAATGCCTTAGAAGGGAAAGATGAATAACAGCAATTCAAGTTCATACTTTGTTACTTTCACGCTATTATATCTTAGCTTTCTGATCTTATTGTAGAGTGTTTTTTTGTTCAATGGAGCTTATCTAATTTGCTTTCCGTCTTATTGGCATTGTTTTAAAGAGTAAAATATGGATAGTAAATAAGAGTGTCGGTGAGCTATATCTCCAAGTTTGGTTTATAAATATTTTATTATCACATCTGGAACTTGAAGTTGGAGGCAGATTTGAAAGAGAAAAACACCATCAATATTAAACTATTGGAGTAGATTTCAGTTACTAACTTAGCAAACCTTAAAACATGGTGGTGAAAATCGATGCTAAGATGCTAAACGTGTCTTAAAGGAAGCTGAAGTCATCATTCAGTAAAAATCACATGTGTGCTCGGTGTATAACCTCAGCTGTATCTTTCATCAGACTCTCCAATCGGCAGTTTATGTCCTTTAGACTTTGCTAGAAATGGCCTGCACTGAAAAATAGGAACGGAAAACTAAGCTGGTTGTACATTTAAGTTTAATTCATACACACATGGTGTTTGAGGTGTGTGTTGAATCTGCATTAGCTGTAGTCCATGTACGAAGATTATTTAGATTCAAATTGCTGATGCATGAAATCCTGAGAAGTTTATCATAAACTGAATGGACAAGAAATCAAAGAAACCCTTAGAGATGTATGGAAGACAATTTTAGCCTGCATTCTCTAGGTAGTTTGGAATGAAAGAAACCTAATGTTTTAAAAATGAAGAAAAATTTAGTCCAGGAACTCGAATATTAATGTTTGTGATTGGTGGATGTCTGAACCAATACGAAAGATGTATATAATATAAGTTATGTAGATTCTCCTAATTCTATTCGGATCCCCTTTGTATCCAATAACACTAACTACTTCTTTACGATTAATTAAAAAGAATGTCGTATTTACTGGAAAAAGAACTCGTTAGAACTGATAGAAAACCAAGTTATCAATGTTGAGCACGGGCTATTACCTATCTATTATGGAAATATATGACATTTAGTATGTGGCATTTAACACAAATACTGAGTCTAGGACGAAGCTATTGAGTTCTATGGAATCCATAAGACAAACTGTAACTCTGCCAATGGTAACTACTGAGTTGGATGTTTCGAGCACACTGAAGAATTCTGGTCATCCTGCATTGATTTTTCGTTCCTTTAAACTAAGAACTATGATCTTCTTTCTTCTTTTTTGTTTGTTAATGAGAAAGTCTAAGTTTTAAAAAATTTGCTCTAAATTTAGGTACTAAGCTATGTTGTACTTAAGTATCCACGGTTGAAAAGCATAGTGAAGGCAAAACGAGCCTTGATTTTATTCACCATTCATGGTCTCACTCCTAGATCTTTGTTCAAGAGTAAACGCACTTTCTTTCGTGGTATTGAAAATTTGATTTCGCTTGTTTGTGGAATAGGGCTATCTTTACTCTGCTTTGTATTGTAGGTTTCAATTTAGTCTCAGACATTTAATTTGGTTGATATAGAGAATCCCTATTTATGGTTTAGGAAAAATTATTCAGTAACTGAACGAAATGGACCTGACTAGAGAGGAATAGATATAGAAGATTTCATAGTCATCATATAACTTAATATGGGATGAAGCCATAGTTGATTGATATTGGTAGAGTGAGAGTTTGTTTCCGGAGAAATCTCCAGTTTATCATAATTTATGTATCTGAATTTATATGCAAACTGGAACTAAAAGTTGAGGATTTGGGGCTATGAGAAAGGAAGGTTCTTTTGGGACTGATTAAGAGGGGCCGAGGGTGCAACAGTGAGAGGGATTTTTTTTTTGGTTGGTTTCTCACCTGGTGTTTGGTTCCCACATTGGAGTTCCAACTAAATCTGGATCGCGCATTGCAAGGCCCATTTGAGGGTAGCGCTCCCAACAAGATTTGTGGCAAAGGTTGAGAAGAAGAGAAGAAGGATCTTATTAATAAAGGAAAAATAATTTCTTTTTTTTGCAGGAGTTTCTTTTAGCTCGTTTTAATTGCTCTAAGTAACAGTAAATGAGACTTCATATGTAAAACAAAATCCTATTTATATGTCCACAGATGGATTTCTCAGTAATCATATCCTATTTATATGATGCATAGTTATATGGCTACTGTAATCCTAGTCTGTGTATGGTCGTTAAATGTTAAATGTTTTATTCTTATATGCTCCTCTTCCCTTATTGCAGTTTACATGTTTACAAATAGCCAAAGGCAAGTAGAGCGCACTGGAAAATATGGGACTCCGAGGGTGCAGTACCTTCAGGTTAATTCTGCAACTCATTATATTGATCACCTGACTGTATGAAAGAAAGGACACTAGAACTGCAAAAACTTTCTCTTGATACTAAGTAAAAGATTGTGCATGACAATTCCGTTATTAGCATATATCTTGTCTGCATGTTTGCCCAATCAGGTCTTTCATTCTTGTTTCAGGAATTGGTGACTCAGTTTCAGAATGCATCTGCTGAAGGTGTGCTTCGAAATTTATTCAACTGATTTGCTCTGTATCTTCCGAACTTGAATCACTGAAATGAGGCACAATGTACTATCAGAATATCATATTGACCTTCTTGTTTAGTCGAGTGCCAGCTTACAATAGTTTTTATATTAACATAAGAACAAGGTATCATTAATACTGTCAAGTCACTAGGAAGCTGTGTTCATATTTGTAATCTTTGGCAAATTATACAGATTTTGAGTTTTCAATCAAGATGTTGAATGACAAAGCAACTGTTACTCTGACCAACAGGTATCTGTAGCTGTGGCAACAAGACTTGCATTTTTCCCCTAAAAAAATTTATAGGAATAACTGTCTAACTACTAGATGTCTGTCCTATCATTAGTCACTCACAGAGCAATAAGTGATGCTAGCTAGTCGAATCTGTTGGTCTGATATATTTGTGGCTGCTAAGTGGAAAGTTAATTTCATGCTTGTCAAGGTTATAGCATATATGGTCGCCAATTTATTTACTACAATCTGCTTTCGGTTTTCACTTCCTGCTTTGGCATCTGTATGGTTTGATACATTCTTGTTATTACAGAGACAAAAGAGAGGATTGTTGCTAATTTGGCGAACTTTGCGTATGATCCATTCAACTTTACCTTTTTGCGCCAGGTCAAAAATCTTCTAATGAGTAGTTTAATTTTGTTATTTAATCATCTTTTTCTCTTCTGGGTGCCTCAACATGCATTGGAATATTAAACAGCTTAATGTTATAGAACTTTTTCTCGACTGTTTAACTGAGCCTAGTGAGAAGCTTGTGGAATTTGGGATTGGAGGAATTTGCAATGCTTGTGCTGGTAAGATTAGATCTTTTCGAATTTATGTTGATTCCATGATTTGGAACTTGTTTTGTTGGTTCTACTCCGAATTACAGTAGACTCCACGTAATCTGCTCAAGAACATTAACTCAGTAAGCATTTGTGCTTGCAGATCCAGCAAATGCTGCTCTTGTCACTCAAAATGATGGTATCCCACTCGTCATCCAATGTTTGTCAAGTTCTGTTAGGAATACCGTAAGGACATAAACAAACATTATGTGGTCTTCTTGATTATTGAGTGCTTGCTGTTTACTTGTTAAAAGTGCACGTACACATAGTTCAAAAGTCGAAACTCATGATTGTTAATTGAACTGTTGAGTACCATTGATCTGTCAATCTTGTCGACAACTTTGATAAAAGAATTCCAGGCATCAGACATATCACCTCTTAAAGAACTTGGTCAATTTCTTTTTTTTCATGCTTGGCTTCATACGAATTTCTGTTACTTTAGGCTGCATCCAGAATAAAATGATGTTCTTTCCTCATTGTGGAATTAGTTATTTTGCACAGGAAGACTTTCAAATTTTACTAATTTTGCTCCTCAGTCTCAAACTGTTTCACACTTTGGTGGTCAATTTTACTTTTCAAGGTCTAATGTAAATCACTCAGGGACATCCTCTTTTAAGCAATTACAAAATGTGAATGTTGCTCTACTCATATTTATCCGAACAATAAAAAATGACATCTTTTTGCATATGCACATAGAGTGACGAGTCACATACAGGGGCAGATCTAGGGAGCTAAATTTAATTTATATGTTTATATGGGCTTCATTGTGTTTACATATTCATAGTTCGAAACCCCCCACTCCCCCCCCCCCCCCAACCTCACCCCGTGGAAATCATTGCTCTGCTACTGGCTTATTGTGCACACGTATATGGATGTATGTGCATGTATTTCACACAAATGAACTCCAAACTGGGCAGGTGAATTATGCTCTGGGAGCTTTGTATTATCTATGCAATGCATCAAACAAGGAAGAGATCTTAAAGCCAGAAGTAATTGACGCAATCAAGAGTTATGCAGCTGCAGGTGGAGTTAGTACAAGCTTCAGTAATTTGGCTCAGGCTTTCTTAGATCAACATGTTCCCCAGCTTAATTAAAACGGAGGAAACCCAAAATACTGTTGTAAAATCATACTGTATTTTCTGTTATTACTTGTTTGATCCTTATTTGAACCGATCGTCTATCGAAACTCTACCCTCTGCCCTCTAGGTATGTAGTTGAAAGTCTTGTAGCAATCACTTATCTAATTCACTATATTTTCAAAATTAATGAAGTCCATAAAATAAGTGAGGTTGGATAATGAAGAGCCGTGCCAAGCCAGTGGGAGATAGAAACAAAACAGTTCAGAAAGAGAACAAATGATCCGTTTCGAAAAGAACAAAAATTAGCGTAAGGACGACAATCACATTATCTTCCCATGTATCACTCTCCTCTTTCCACGTGTCATCCTACACTTCCTCTGACATCAGATCAGATAGCCCTTTAGTACCAGCACTGTATATTAAAAAAATATCTCGTTTTTCTTTTCAGTTATACTCTTTTAATTTCATTTTTATATGTTTAACACAGAGTTCAGATGAATCTGCTAGCTAATTCGCTCTTGTTTATTATGCATAAGCGGACTCAAATATATGAATTATAAAAGAAACAAAATTGAATATCTAAATCCTTGTGTAGATATTTTCTTATTTAACAATCCTCATGTGGATGTGGACGAATAAAATATAAGGGTAAGTGATTGAAGTCCACGAAATACCTTCGTTTAGTCTTGGCTTTACACAAGAAGTGTTCGAAGGTGGTGAAGAAGTCGACACTGCCAATGTCGACCACCACAACGGTTCCGGCAATGAGGCCGACGAAATCTCAACTGCAAGAGGTAAAAAAGTGAAGGATGTAGCGTCCACATCAAGATCCCCAGGTCGGAAACGGCATGCAAGTCGGATCAGTATAGCACATTCCTCACTTTCTGCACGACCACCATTGCCCAAGATAAATCGATTTTATCCTCCCAAACCCGCAAATACACAAATTAGTCATCTTTAGGAGTTAGTGATTCAAAAAAAATTTTGAGAATCTGTAAGAATGTATTACTGACGCATATTTACACTGCTTTTGTTTGTCATTTTGATACCTAATTTTTGGGGTTTTGAAAGTTGATGTGGATACGTAACAAATTAAGTAAATTTGATCCATAAGTATTTGATTTCTTGATATTATACACTGCTTGGTTGGTCAATTTGATACCTATTTTTTAGGTGCTTGAAAGTTGATGTGGGAACCTAACAAATTAACTAAATTTTGTACGTAAGTAATTGATTTCTTGAGATGTACTCTGTTTGGATTGTCAAATTGATACCCAATTTTTGCGGTTCTGAAAGTGGATGTGGATACCTAACAAGTTTAGTAAGATTGATACATAAGTAATTTATTTCTTGATATTTACACTGGTTAGTTTGTCAAATTGATACCTATTTGACTTGGGGATTTTGAAAGTTGATGTGGATACCTAACAAATTAAGTAAGATTGATACTTAAGTAACTTATTTCTTGATATTTACACTGGTTGGTTTGTCAAATTGATACCTATTTTTTTGAGGGTTTTGAAAGATGATGTGGATACCTAAAAAATTAAGTAAATTTGATACCCAATACCGATGCAATTGCAGCTCTAAGATTAACAAAAGACGTATTCTCACCTACGACAATTCCATCACTTTTATAACCACTGTAAACTACATCAGATTCCCATGTTCCACTGTGACATATCAAAATCGAAATATTCATGATTTGACGACCTACGTTTTTTTTCCCAGCGCAGAATTGTTAATTGCCGATCTGCATTTTTTTTTCTTGTTGGTTGAATCATCCGTTTAATTTTGAAATTCAAATCACAATGTCTATAACTTTTTTTATGGATTAATTGATTAATTTGTAACCTAAAATCGTCAATCAAGGGATTGACATAGTTGGCAGTAAATTTTTTTCCTAATTAAGCGCAGGAGCATTAAATTTCGATTACACTAACGTAAGTATCAACACTGCCTCTGCAGGTATCAAAAATATACAAAAAGTCGGTATTTTTAGTAATTAGTGAAAGATTCGGGATTTTTGGAGATTTTTAAAAATCAGAATGGGATTTGTGTAAGTTATTTTTATACCTAGTAGAAACTTCAAAATTTAAATAGGAACCTACTGGGGAGAAAAAGAAAAGGGCAGTTGCAATGGTATTTTAAAAAACAAATAGCCTCACAATTCATCCTCTTTATAATACAATATCCAAAAACATAACACTATTACAATAAAAGAAATTAGCCGTTACCTAATAAATATATTATTTTTCAAAAAATACAAATTCTAAAATTATAGTTGTCATGCCTGTCACATTTGGAGTTTTTTTTAATTAAATACATAGCTTATGAATACATCTTGAATTTTTTTAAATTCAATTACTCGATTCTATGTCACATCTTGAAAAGCTTGTATGGGAATACAGAAGAATATGCATCTTGTACGAAAGTCAAAAGAATTCAGACAACATTTTCAAGACTTTTTTTCTAAAAAAGCATCGAGCTTATTCAAAATGTATCATCCCCAAAAGTTAGTAAATTTTGAAAATCTTTTGATAAAAGGATTTTAATTCTTTGTCGGAGATTTGATTTAGGTGTCAATTTAAGTTATTTCAAGTTTCAATTTAGTTTGGACATTAAAAACACTATTTACTCAAATAAGATTTGATATTTTTATTTAATGGTAATTATCATTTCTGTATGTTAAATTTATTGTCTTTCTTGTCAATGTTAACTATTGAGTTAGAAGACATTTTAAGTTTATTAATAGTAATGCACGATTCAAAATGCTTACTCTAAGTTTAATCTAAGTGTATAACTTCGATAGTTGTTTTTTCATATGATAATTGGGTATTTGTGCTTTAATTATTTTTTGCTCTTTAAGATAAATGCATGTTATTTGCTTAAGATTAGTTCTTGGTGATACGCAAGTTTGATCATATATTATTATCAGTATTTGCGTAACTTAGAATCGAACAAACTAAAAAAAGTATTTTTTTAGATATTATTTTTTTTAATTGAATAATTGCTCTGATTTAGTGAAAGATTGATTTGTTCAAGAGGTAGGCTTAATAAGAATGTGAATAATATATCGTGTTCATTAAGATCATAACTATGCGTCTTAAATATGAACATGTAAATAAAATGATAAGATAGTAATTGTGTATTTTGATCTAAATGTTTTATTTTTTAAAGTAATAATTTTTTATTTAATCAAGATAAGTAGGCTTTGAATTTAGAATGCAATACATAAGGTGAGATCGCATTTGCGCATCTTTGCTTGTATATATCAAAATTAGATTGCAACTTTGCATCTTAGTGATGACTTATAAAAATTGAACAATTTAAGCAAAGTATATACTCTAAAATTAATGATATAATTTGTCCAAAATTAATTTAAATCAAGTAAAAATGATAAAAAATAATCATGTTAGAACCCCACGAGATTAAGGGATGTCTCGTACCTCGTGTCAACACAATTTTTCATTTGATTTTTTATTTTTGCAGATCAATAGAAAAAAAGTCTTTTTCTTTTGATTATGAATTCAAAAGACGATTTAAAATACCATAACTTAATTTCAAGTAACAAATTTGTTTTGTAAATAAAATCTCTTCTCAAAATTGTCAATTTAATTTAAAAAATTATGAAAAAGGAGTATGATGGATACAAAATCAGATCGTTGAAGATGATAAACTGATCACTTCTTTTAATATTCACAAATTATTTTTTGTTGAAACAAAAATAAAATAAAAAAGGAATGACCAAAAGATATAAAGTTCTCAAATCTTCATATTTCCTTTCCATTCAAACATACAATTATGTTATTAATTTTTGAATCTTGTCAACATGATGAATAACATTGTAGATGCATTTGTCCGCCGATATACATCCTAGTGACATTTTAGGAAATATATATCCTATCTGTTTTTTTTATCGGAAATTGATATTCTATTTGCATTTCAATCTTAAAAAAAATACATTTCAATGATATTTTAAAGAAAAATATCTAATTTTTAAGCACGGAAAATAAATATACTGATTGTTGACATTCAATTTGTGCCCTAATCATCGAGCTTTTAATTTTAACAATTTGAAATAATTAGTTTTCAAAAATGAAAAAAATATTTTTTAAGTGATTTTGAGATTTAAATCTTTTAGTTTTAAATATGTTGACATATTGCATATTACATATATTTATTCAGGTATTAATAGTTAAATATTATATTTTCATTAATTGTTCAAAAGTTTCAAATAGATTTAATCACTTTGCTTTTACTATTTTTAGGATTAGTTACCCCTTAGTTGATTTAATTATTCTAAGTTGTTGATATTAAAAAGCTCTTTAATTAATTTATATTAATTCATCTCATAGTCAAGTTAATCAATTGATTCAAATTGATCACATTTTAATTGGTCACATTTGTAATTAAAGTGGCTAATTTTTTTAAAAAAAATTCCCTTAACCATTCATTTAATTTCAGCCCAATTTTAATTCAAACCCAATTCCCAAATTAATCCCTAACCCAACCCAATTCCTCCCCGACCCGGCCCAACAGAATCTCACATACACTCCTCCCTCACGCGCCCCCTTTTCTTTTTCCCCTATTCTCTCTCCCCGCTCCCCTGTTCTTCTTCCAGTAAAAACCAAAACCAGTACCAATTTCAAAAGTGAACCAGAAAACCAGAGCAAGGACAGCCCAGGCCACCAATTTTCAGGCCAAACGACAAGAAATTAGTACACCACGGGTCCCCGCCCCCTTTTCCCCTTATCCGTTCGCGTCAGGAACCCTCGACGTCGATTCAAATCGATGGCTGAGATGTGAGACTTGTAGAGGGATTCCAATTGGAGGATTCAAATTCGACTCAAAATGTTAAAATCTGGCGTCGGCAGTAAAAAGGTTTCTGCTCGTTTTCGCCTCTTAAGACTGGAGTTGCTGGTGGTGGTGTAGAACTCGTGCTGAAACTCGTCGCCCTAGTTCGTTGCCCAGAGCCAGGTAATATTCCTTTCATTATTGTTATCTCTAGTTTTTAATTTATTGTTTATGTGTTTAACTTCCTATAGTCTTGCGTCCTAGTCTTTCGACTTCGTTAGCTTTACGTTATTTCTTATCGTTTGAATGTCGATTGAATGATTCAGACTCTTGCCGGGTGTTTTGCTTGAAGGGTTTAACTATACTTTATTTTCCGTTAACATGTTGTAGCAATTGCATTGGATTTGGCTTACTCGTCGTCCTATTTATTCATGCTTGCTGTAGTTAAGCTCCCTTCTTATCATTTATCGATTCTCACCATAGAAGTTGACGTGAAATTTCCCTTGCTTAATGGTTTAGGCTATATTGGTTCGAGTCTCATCCTGTTTATGTTATTCGTTTTGCTCTGCTTATCTGTGTATTTTCATGTTTATAACTCAAATAAATGACCCTATTTCAGTTCATATAATGCATTTTCTGTTGTTTTAAATCTCCTTTGGACTCTGTATGTTGAATTTAGATCAAAATATGCTTCTTAGGGCACTATGTGTTGGTCTGGATGCTTTCTCTGTTTCCAGCTTACTATTATTATTATTTTTTATTTTTCCTCTTTTTACTAAGAATAAAGTTCTAAAGAAAATAATTTTGCTTTGAAAGGCATGTTTAGAGGTGTCCAGATCCAATTGTTTATGCATGTTTGAATTATAAATTTACTGTTAGTATAGGTAATAGCATGCATATTATTACATACTGTTATGTTGGTTAACTGCCAACTAATCTCCTTTGTCGCCCATTTGAGTTTAGATTATATTTATGTCATCAATTTACGAGGTTATGTGATATTTTCAGTAAGTTCTACTAGTATAGATGCTTTGTTGTGGTCATGATCTTTTCATATCTTTCCCGGCATGTCATTGAAATGTTAAAGAGTTCAAGTTTGTCTTCTTTTCCCCTTATGATAGTGACGTTCCTTGTTAAAAATCCTTGTTAGATTTCTTTTATTTGCGTTAATTCCTTTTCTTTGCTTTTTTCCCTTTTTCCATGTGATGTCATTCGAGTTCGTGATGGACTCCCTCCTCGTTTGCATTCCGTTGGGTCAATCCGTCATTTCTCTCGAATCTGGTTCATGGAGGTTCGATTTGAACTGATTTGACACTTTAAAGAAACTGCGGTACAGGTCTTTCACCCCCAAAACGTCACTATATATATTGATATACATCCTATATACAGAACGTGATTTAAGAATGGGCAAGAAGCCCAAATTATTGGTAGGGGCAGCCCGGCCAACATTTTGGTATTGAAATTTACAGGTGCAAGACAAATGGGAGAAGAAGTATATACACGGTTGAAAAGCATAGTGAAGGCAAAACGAGCCTTGATTTTATTCACCATTCATGGTCTCACTCCTAGATCTTTGTTCAAGAGTAAACGCACTTTCTTTCGTGGTATTGAAAATTTGATTTCGCTTGTTTGTGGAATAGGGCTATCTTTACTCTGCTTTGTATTGTAGGTTTCAATTTAGTCTCAGACATTTAATTTGGTTGATATAGAGAATCCCTATTTATGGTTTAGGAAAAATTATTCAGTAACTGAACGAAATGGACCTGACTAGAGAGGAATAGATATAGAAGATTTCATAGTCATCATATAACTTAATATGGGATGAAGCCATAGTTGATTGATATTGGTAGAGTGAGAGTTTGTTTCCGGAGAAATCTCCAGTTTATCATAATTTATGTATCTGAATTTATATGCAAACTGGAACTAAAAGTTGAGGATTTGGGGCTATGAGAAAGGAAGGTTCTTTTGGGACTGATTAAGAGGGGCCGAGGGTGCAACAGTGAGAGGGATTTTTTTTTTGGTTGGTTTCTCACCTGGTGTTTGGTTCCCACATTGGAGTTCCAACTAAATCTGGATCGCGCATTGCAAGGCCCATTTGAGGGTAGCGCTCCCAACAAGATTTGTGGCAAAGGTTGAGAAGAAGAGAAGAAGGATCTTATTAATAAAGGAAAAATAATTTCTTTTTTTTGCAGGAGTTTCTTTTAGCTCGTTTTAATTGCTCTAAGTAACAGTAAATGAGACTTCATATGTAAAACAAAATCCTATTTATATGTCCACAGATGGATTTCTCAGTAATCATATCCTATTTATATGATGCATAGTTATATGGCTACTGTAATCCTAGTCTGTGTATGGTCGTTAAATGTTAAATGTTTTATTCTTATATGCTCCTCTTCCCTTATTGCAGTTTACATGTTTACAAATAGCCAAAGGCAAGTAGAGCGCACTGGAAAATATGGGACTCCGAGGGTGCAGTACCTTCAGGTTAATTCTGCAACTCATTATATTGATCACCTGACTGTATGAAAGAAAGGACACTAGAACTGCAAAAACTTTCTCTTGATACTAAGTAAAAGATTGTGCATGACAATTCCGTTATTAGCATATATCTTGTCTGCATGTTTGCCCAATCAGGTCTTTCATTCTTGTTTCAGGAATTGGTGACTCAGTTTCAGAATGCATCTGCTGAAGGTGTGCTTCGAAATTTATTCAACTGATTTGCTCTGTATCTTCCGAACTTGAATCACTGAAATGAGGCACAATGTACTATCAGAATATCATATTGACCTTCTTGTTTAGTCGAGTGCCAGCTTACAATAGTTTTTATATTAACATAAGAACAAGGTATCATTAATACTGTCAAGTCACTAGGAAGCTGTGTTCATATTTGTAATCTTTGGCAAATTATACAGATTTTGAGTTTTCAATCAAGATGTTGAATGACAAAGCAACTGTTACTCTGACCAACAGGTATCTGTAGCTGTGGCAACAAGACTTGCATTTTTCCCCTAAAAAAATTTATAGGAATAACTGTCTAACTACTAGATGTCTGTCCTATCATTAGTCACTCACAGAGCAATAAGTGATGCTAGCTAGTCGAATCTGTTGGTCTGATATATTTGTGGCTGCTAAGTGGAAAGTTAATTTCATGCTTGTCAAGGTTATAGCATATATGGTCGCCAATTTATTTACTACAATCTGCTTTCGGTTTTCACTTCCTGCTTTGGCATCTGTATGGTTTGATACATTCTTGTTATTACAGAGACAAAAGAGAGGATTGTTGCTAATTTGGCGAACTTTGCGTATGATCCATTCAACTTTACCTTTTTGCGCCAGGTCAAAAATCTTCTAATGAGTAGTTTAATTTTGTTATTTAATCATCTTTTTCTCTTCTGGGTGCCTCAACATGCATTGGAATATTAAACAGCTTAATGTTATAGAACTTTTTCTCGACTGTTTAACTGAGCCTAGTGAGAAGCTTGTGGAATTTGGGATTGGAGGAATTTGCAATGCTTGTGCTGGTAAGATTAGATCTTTTCGAATTTATGTTGATTCCATGATTTGGAACTTGTTTTGTTGGTTCTACTCCGAATTACAGTAGACTCCACGTAATCTGCTCAAGAACATTAACTCAGTAAGCATTTGTGCTTGCAGATCCAGCAAATGCTGCTCTTGTCACTCAAAATGATGGTATCCCACTCGTCATCCAATGTTTGTCAAGTTCTGTTAGGAATACCGTAAGGACATAAACAAACATTATGTGGTCTTCTTGATTATTGAGTGCTTGCTGTTTACTTGTTAAAAGTGCACGTACACATAGTTCAAAAGTCGAAACTCATGATTGTTAATTGAACTGTTGAGTACCATTGATCTGTCAATCTTGTCGACAACTTTGATAAAAGAATTCCAGGCATCAGACATATCACCTCTTAAAGAACTTGGTCAATTTCTTTTTTTTCATGCTTGGCTTCATACGAATTTCTGTTACTTTAGGCTGCATCCAGAATAAAATGATGTTCTTTCCTCATTGTGGAATTAGTTATTTTGCACAGGAAGACTTTCAAATTTTACTAATTTTGCTCCTCAGTCTCAAACTGTTTCACACTTTGGTGGTCAATTTTACTTTTCAAGGTCTAATGTAAATCACTCAGGGACATCCTCTTTTAAGCAATTACAAAATGTGAATGTTGCTCTACTCATATTTATCCGAACAATAAAAAATGACATCTTTTTGCATATGCACATAGAGTGACGAGTCACATACAGGGGCAGATCTAGGGAGCTAAATTTAATTTATATGTTTATATGGGCTTCATTGTGTTTACATATTCATAGTTCGAAACCCCCCACTCCCCCCCCCCCCCCAACCTCACCCCGTGGAAATCATTGCTCTGCTACTGGCTTATTGTGCACACGTATATGGATGTATGTGCATGTATTTCACACAAATGAACTCCAAACTGGGCAGGTGAATTATGCTCTGGGAGCTTTGTATTATCTATGCAATGCATCAAACAAGGAAGAGATCTTAAAGCCAGAAGTAATTGACGCAATCAAGAGTTATGCAGCTGCAGGTGGAGTTAGTACAAGCTTCAGTAATTTGGCTCAGGCTTTCTTAGATCAACATGTTCCCCAGCTTAATTAAAACGGAGGAAACCCAAAATACTGTTGTAAAATCATACTGTATTTTCTGTTATTACTTGTTTGATCCTTATTTGAACCGATCGTCTATCGAAACTCTACCCTCTGCCCTCTAGGTATGTAGTTGAAAGTCTTGTAGCAATCACTTATCTAATTCACTATATTTTCAAAATTAATGAAGTCCATAAAATAAGTGAGGTTGGATAATGAAGAGCCGTGCCAAGCCAGTGGGAGATAGAAACAAAACAGTTCAGAAAGAGAACAAATGATCCGTTTCGAAAAGAACAAAAATTAGCGTAAGGACGACAATCACATTATCTTCCCATGTATCACTCTCCTCTTTCCACGTGTCATCCTACACTTCCTCTGACATCAGATCAGATAGCCCTTTAGTACCAGCACTGTATATTAAAAAAATATCTCGTTTTTCTTTTCAGTTATACTCTTTTAATTTCATTTTTATATGTTTAACACAGAGTTCAGATGAATCTGCTAGCTAATTCGCTCTTGTTTATTATGCATAAGCGGACTCAAATATATGAATTATAAAAGAAACAAAATTGAATATCTAAATCCTTGTGTAGATATTTTCTTATTTAACAATCCTCATGTGGATGTGGACGAATAAAATATAAGGGTAAGTGATTGAAGTCCACGAAATAACTAACATGGATAAAGAAGGGGCAGGCAGTGGGAGATGGAAACAAATTAAGCAGAGAAGAAATAATCAGGTACAGAAATGACGAATTGGATCACGCTTTATCTTAGTGCCAACCACTAATCCCATGCATCATTCTCCTCTTTCCACGTGTCCCCTCTGACATCACATCAGATAGCCCAGCCCATCTCTTTTTTAAATTATTATTATTATTTTGCTTCGTTAAAATTTTTTAAAAAAAGTATAGTAGTATATATGTGTGAGTAGTGCGCCCAATTTACTAAGTTAAAATAAAAAATCAAGCGAGATGGATCACGCGGCAGATGCACATCGGACGGATTTGATGACCATAACAAGGTTTGTGTTGAACGAACAGACGAAGTACCCTGAATCCCGTGGAGACTTCAGTATTTTGCTTAGTCACATTGTTCTTGGATGCAAGTTTGTCTGCACTGCTGTTAACAAGGTCTTTTTTCCTTCCTTCTTTTGGGGGCCTAGTGTTTATTTTCATTCCTGTGTGCTTCTTGAAGAGGATGGTGCTTTTGCATGTTTCTCAATTCAATTAATTGGAAAAGTTGGCGGTTGACTTGCATTCAAATTTCTGACAAAGACAAAAATACTAAGTGATTGGTCATTTCTTCACATTTGTTTATAGCCTTAGTTGGCAGGCCACCCTATGTCATCATGGGAGGTACCTTGTAACCCGCCTGTGGAGTTAACACTCACTACTAAAAATCACTATTTTCTCAGTTAATTTCCTACTGAAAAATTGTCCATTGGCTATTCCTCACTGAGAAAAGATAATATAGATATGTTTTTATATGAAAAAGTTAGGAAGGTTTCTCGCTATTTCAGTGAAAATCTGTTTTCCATCGTGCATTTTTGTAATGAGTTTGTTAGGTGGGAAATGGATGGGGAAATCATGTCTTATAGCACAAAATTTCTAAATTTATTTGCAGTAGAAAAAACATTTTGTTTCTAGTAGTGAGTTGAAGTGTGTGCAAACTAACTTAGATAGATATAAGGATTATAAAAGAAGAAAGTGGCACTTTTGTTTTTCTTTTAGAGTCAGGTCAGGTAGTAAGAACAAGGGGCATGGGTTAAATGAGTGTTTATCATTAAAATAGTGTGTTTTAATATGACATGGCATGCCATTTGTGGTGCCTTCTACTTATCTGAGTGAAAACAGTTTGTTGATTCTGTTGATAAAAGAACATAAAAAGTGACAGTGGGTTATTTTCATAGTTGAATGACCATCTGAGTAATTACCTCGATTAAATCAGTTATCATTCTTTCACGTCTGCCTGATTTTTCAGGTTAAGTCAATGTAATTGACCAGAACAACTGTATTTACATACATCATGTTGACTTTAATAGGCATTCATAACAAAAATGAGAAAAAATCGAACAATTTTTTTTAGAAATATGCATCAAATTTATTTGCCTTATAGCAGGCTAGCAGCCAATTCAGTGGAGGAATATCAATTCTTCCTCCTCTCTTATCTCTGCTGTATTATTTTCGGTGATACAGATAGTGTTGTCCTAGTGCATGAACATAATTGATTGCAGGTTCTGATGGATAGACAGTTCAGTAGTTGTTTCTAACTAATTTTTCATTATTACAAAAATGCAGGGGAAGCTTCGCTAGAATAAATCTGCTCTTCTGTGTACTTCACATGTGTATTCTACCTTGTTTTCCTCTTTACTCCTATATTGATATGCTTACACGTCGATACATCTTTCCAGGCAGGTCTGGCCAAACTCCTAGGGCTTGCTGGTGAGACTAATGTGCAGGCAAGTTCATGAAGATGCTGCTCTTATAGTATTAAAGCTTTCAATCCATTTCAACTTTTGAATTACTCTGGTTTTGATTACTAATCATAGGGAGAAGATCAAAAGAAACTCGATGTTCTTTCGAATGAAGTGTTTATCAAGGCTTTGGTTAGCAGTGGCCGAACAGTAAGACTCGAGACACTCATTTTATTAGTGAAGTGGAAATATATAGTGATTCTAATAAAAAAGATGTCAAATTATGTAGAGCATTCTTGTCTCTGAAGAAGACGAAGAGGCCACATTTGTGAAGACAGCTAACCGTGGAAAGTGAGTGCTATTGTTCGATCTCTCTAGTTTGACATTTATCATTATGCTTTGATAACTAATTACTAATCCATTTATGCAATTTTAATGACAGATACTGTGTAGTTTTTGATCCTCTGGATGGATCATCGAACATTGATTGTGGTGTTTCTATTGGAACGGTGTGATTCTAGTTTGAATAATATTTGTATTGTTGTTACTTGGTATCCACTACCATATCCTTTTTCATGTCACAGTGAATAAATCCATCTCATTTATCTAGATCTTTGGGATTTACATGATCAAAGACGATCATGAACCAACACTAGATGATGTCTTGCAACCTGGGAAGAACATGTTAGCTGCTGGTTACTGCATGTATGGAAGTTCTTGCACGGTATGGGGCTCACATTTAAGTTTAATATACTCTAATGTACTTTAATTCTAATAAGATAATGATGAGTTGGAAATACACTAATAAGATTGTCGAACTTCGTTATTTGCAGCTAGTTTTGAGCACTGGATCTGGAGTTAATGGTTTTACCCTTGATCCCTCTCTTGGTGAGTTCATCCTAACTCATCCTGACATCAAGGTAATGCTGTTCCTTAGCTCCTTATATCGCCTTAGAACATAGAACTTGTTGTTGACGCATTATCTTGGTCATTACTTCATTACTCAAGATTGTCTTAGAACTTAAAGTTGATATTGTTCAGAAAAGACAATTTTCGTTTAGAAAATGCTATCAAGATAGCCTTAGATCCTTGTTAATCTTAAGTGTGTATTAAATGGTCTCCTGGCTTCTCTCAGGTTGTAGACTTGAATTGCCGAACTACACATTATCAACTTTCACTGCTGTTAATTAAAAATAGATGTGGTCTAACATAAGATTGGTTTAACTTATCTGGTGCCCTATTTCCTTCTAGATTTCCAGTTAACATGGTTTTCGTTTTGCTTTTACTTGCAGATTCCTAAGAAAGGGAAGATTTATTCAGTGAATGAAGGAAATGCCAAGAACTGGGACGGTCCAACATCTAAGTATGCTTATTGGAAAGCAATAGCTACTAAGTTTGTTTCCCATGTTCATGATGTCCTACCATTCTTTTAATTTCAGATATGTGCAGAGCTGCAAGTATCCCGCTGATGGTTCTTCACCAAAATCTTTGAGATATATTGGAAGGTAATTGAAATTTTTGTAGATACTTAGATTGCTCAGTTTATGTTGTTGTCGTGTCTTTTGTGATCCAATTCACCAACCTGCAATCGCAATCCATATAATCATGACGGCATTTCTGTTCCTTGACATACTAGGCAGTAATGTCGACTTCATGAGAAATTTGAGATGCGCTGTAAAGTAATAACTCTCTACATATGTAAAAATTCATTGAAAGATGAGCTCTTCATTTACTACCTTTTTGGGCATGGGGCAATACTGGATATCAAGCTCACTTTTGTCCTTCAAAGAGATAAAGTCACGTCTTAGAGCTCCCATTATCTACACTTTTTAACTTAATATGTATTTGTCTCCGGTCATTTCCAACTGATAACTTCAATTTTAGGAATCATTACTTGACGATCTTAGAACTCTTATAAGCCAACTGTGGTTGAAATATTCAAATGTTAAAAGGTTCACATTACATCTGCAGACAAGGTTAAATGGAGATCTTTTTTGTTGGAATTCTTATTAAACAAATCCTTCTATTTGACTGTTATGTGCAAAGAGTTTAGTGGATTCTTGTAAAGCGATACAAGGACTGATGTTGCTTCAATTTCAATTTGTTTTTTCTTGTGATGTCCCTATGTCTTTGGATTTGTTAACATTGTATGGAATAGCTTTTGCTTCCATCGACAAACAAGAGTGGGTGGACATATTGTTAATCAACTTGGTCGAATCTGAACTTTAATTTGCAGTATGGTTGCTGATGTTCATCGTACATTACTATATGGAGGCATCTTCTTGTACCCCGGGGATAAGAAAAGCCCCAGTGGGAAGCTGAGGTAAGTTATGCACATTTTCGGAGTCACTAAAGTATTTCCTCAATAATAACTCTCTGAAACCCTTGCAATTGAAATGTATGAAACAGGGTTCTCTATGAAGTATTTCCCATGTCATTTTTGATGGAACAAGCTGGAGGCCAAGCATTTACTGGGAAGCAACGGGTATGATTTATGAGAATTCTGTCTGTCAGGCACAGTACAATAATACAAGAGTGAGACACACCTAGTCATGTTATTATGCAGGCACTTGACCTTGTTCCAGAGAAGATACACGAACGCTCTCCCATATTTCTTGGTAGTTATGATGATGTTGAGGAGATCAAAAAGCTCTACGTTGCTGAAGAGAAAAACTGATGAATGTGTAAATATACAATGTAATCACCTAAACTTCTCTTGCTGGTGCAAGTTGTTGGATGATGACTACATTGTTACTGTTTATGTTGCACAATAGGTGCTGTGACGCGATAATACGTGCACATTACTGGCATGTTCTAATTTTTATCCCCAAAGTATCTATTTCTCATCAACAATAAAAGGTTGAATAGAGAAGTTCTGGCTCATTATTGTTCATTTTGAATCAAAGTTCTTTTGTAATATTATGTATTTAGAATCAAGCTAATTTTTTCTGCTAGATGGTTTCTGGTTTTCATAGCATTGTTTTCTTTCACAGGTTGTTGACTGACATCTATATATTGATATCACTGGTTTACTTGTGAACATTCTTGCCGAAAGATATTAGTCATCCAAATAGTTGGAATTTTAAAACTATTTGGAGTTTTGATAGTAACTGATAATTTAAGTTATTTATATAAATTTTTTATATCATTTAATGACATGGCAACTCTAAATTTTTAGAAAAAAATGTTTAAAAAATTAAAATTAATATTTAGATTTATTTAGGACCAACTGATTCTAAACTTCACTCAATTCTTAATCCGATCCACTTTAAATATTTAACAACTGCGTTTTTTATAATTTCAAATTCATAAGTTTACATAAAATAATAACTAGTTATTTATAAATATTTGGAAAAAAGAGTAAAAGATATCCATGAATTATTTGAAATGAAGCTGAAATATCGTTCCGTTACATTTTGGTTCAAAAAAGGGTGGCCCACACACGGACAGGGAGAAAGGGCGGCTGTCCGTGCACTTTCCGGAAATGACGGAAATAAAGTCCAGTGCCGCGAAGGCGATAATGTCTTACGATCTGGAGATCTCCGCGGAGACGGATACAGAAACCCTCCGCAGATGGGTAGAGAATATAAGGGGGACCTTTCTCTCCTAAAGCTACTCATTAGGGAATGCCGGCCAAATTAGTCTGTCTGCCGCTTTCTTTCATAACAGAGCCGTTATTCCCGGCTGGCATAGAAGTCTCTCGCGCGGGCGAAGGAGATGCATAATCACCTCCTACCTTAAGGTAGGCCCACTGCTGAATACCCTCAATCGAAAGGTCAAGGAGATTCTAGTTCCCCATAGTATGAAGAGCTGCTCGGGGGATCGCACCCCTTGGCCTAGGGTATACATTCAGATCTGGAGGCATACCTAATTAACGATAAGAGCAGAGATCTCCTCTCTCCTTCGGACCCTCTACCTATACTTCCCTTCCGCTCATAAACAACCTTCCAGCAAGGAGAAAGAGATAAAGAAGAAAATTCTCAAATTCCCACAAATGGTTTGAATAAGCATTCCTTAGAGAGGGAATGTCGGATGAGACACTATTTGGCCTTCTTTCAGGAGTTGTAGATAGTATCACCTTTAGCTGGTAGCTAGCAAAGAAGTTATACTCCTCCATTAAATTTCTGACTCAAAAATACCCTCGTTCCAACAGAAATAAAAAAGGACCAAAAATACGCCTTAACTATTAGAAATAGAGCAAATATAGCCTTCATTAGTTTTCGGCTAAAAGATACCCATAGTTAAAATTTTAAAATTTATTATTTAAAATATCCCTCTTCCATTTAAAATTCAACCCTAAATCATCTTTAAATCAATTTTTATTAGATTTTGAGTAGTCAAGATTCTTACCATATTAAAAAAAAAAACTTTTATTTATAGTTGCAACTGAATTATTTCTTAAAAATAATAACTTATATTAATTGCTTTACATTGTTAATATGAGCACAATAATTTTTATACAAGTTTTGTAGGTTCGAAAAATTTGAAGAATTGGATTCTGTTGAACTCAAGAAACTAACTGAAGGAGGAGGCAACGATTATAACGAGGATAAATCAATGTTATCATTCAGAGATCGACTTTTTGACATGAAAAGGCTGGTCTAGACGGTTAAACCTAATATTCGAGGAGAAAACTTCTTGGGTCCTAAATGGAGTTTCACGTGGACTGATCATGTGGCGCTTTTTGTCCCCATAACATAGTGTCGTTCCGTTAGAGAGAGGGGTATTTATTGTTATTTTTATTTTTATTTGTAAAATTTTAATGGAGGGTATTTTTTGGCCCAAAATCTAACAAAAAGATATTTTTGCTCCATTTCTAATAGTTCGGGATATTTTTAACTCTTTTTTATTTCTATTAGAGAAAGGGATATCTTTTAGCAAAAAATTTAATAAAGGGATATTTTTAAACTAAAATAAAAAATTTAATAAGAAATTATATGACTTATATACACAGGACTATGCTCATAATTGACTTCTTGTAACTAATTTGGGAATAATAACTAACTAAAAAATTGATATTATACGTGTTATTTTCATAGTTATAATATAATATACAACATTTAATATTCTCATAAGAAATAAAACCTTTAATTTCACAATAAATATCCTAAGTAATACTTATTTATAGCCATTTTTTTTTAAATCAACAAAATGCTAGCCATTTATTTCAATATACTATCTTTATTCTGGTTACAAAAAACTTATTAACAAATACAAAAAATTGAGTAAATTAATTTAACGTTCTGAAAATAATCGAAAAAGATCTAAAAACTTTAAATTTAATCAACAACTTCAAAATGGTCAACGCTTCAACCCAAATTTGAGATGGAAGAGAAAACTGAAAAAGTAAATATTAAAATTTAATTAGAATATTGTGGTAATATTTTTATTTTTATTATTGTCATTGCTATCTTAATTTGCTTGTTATTATGCGCATGAAATCTAAAGACAAATATCATTTGAATTTAACTCAAAAAATAAAATTAAAAAGATAGTTAAATCAAAGTGATACATATGAAAAAGTGTTTTTTTTTTCTGAAGCATAAATGTGGGAAAAGAATATCACGAGCGCTTGAACAACAATGTTAATAATATTGTTCGATTACACTAAATACTTGTCACATTGCACTAAAATATGTAAGGCTACAAATTTTAAGTATTTTTATTATATTTTATTTGAAATTTATAGAATTAAAATTGAAGATGAAATCCTATCTAATTACACGATGCTAATGAAAAACAAAAACAACGAGAACAAGTGGAATATGAATATATATAAAACGATAAAGAAGGAAGCCAGGTTAGAGTTATGCCTGCTAACACAACTTCTTTTAAGTACTTATATATTGAGCTTGAGAACAAATATGGTGAAAAGAAATTGTATATGCTTATCAGGTGGGCGCCATCAAATAAAGTTTATCAAAAAAGAAAAATGAAAAATTATTGATATGAAAAATATACATTAATTAAAAATAACAAATTTACTTTTAGAAACTCTTTAAAAAAAAAAAGATAAAAAAATATTATGTTAGGGGAGTTTGATATATGATATCCACGACATCCATGTGCTTGAAACTTTTATAGAATAAGTAGTAGTAAAGTTTAGATTGTTCTAATAAGGCCAAAATTATTTACTTTGATGATCTTTATTCATATCCTTATTAAAGTAGTAATTATTAGTCTAGTAATTATACAATTTAATAATTATAATTATTTATTTATTTGTCATAATGTAATTACAAGTGTACCGCTTGGTTGCACAAACACAATCATAATGTTATATTAAAATTTAAAAATAAAAACTAATTATTTACTATTAAAAATTTATATTAGACAAATAAAGGCCTTTATAAATACTATTGAATTAAATATTTAAGATAGATATTATTTTTTAAAAATATATTAATTGTAAAATATATGCTCTTAACTAATATTATAAAAAAAACAATAAAAGAATACTTGATTTATATTTTTTAAATTAGTAAATCTTAATAAAATTAATCTAAAAACAGAAAGTATATAATTTTTATGAACACCATGAAATGCAATTTGACAATGTCTTACCTTGGGAGGGTACCCTAGACTTTGCGGGCACTCGAAAATCATTGTGGGTTTCCAAGCGAACCACTTGATCTGATCACACGTCCAATCAACAGTGAAAGACTCAATGTATAAGAAAAGAACTCTCTAGTGGATGAATAAATCAATAATTTAAAGGAAGAAATGATTTAAATACCATGGTCAAACTACAAATTCATCCACTATCATGTGAATAATTTTTTAAAAAAAGGAAACTAGTCATTGAGATAAAGACATCGCATCAATTATCACTGTCTAGTCGATGAAATCTCTATCTCTACTATTTATTAAGGTGCTCATGACAGGTTCATGATTACCTCAAAGATAAAAGAAAGAGACTTGACATTCTAAGTAGAAATCATAACAGGATCCTCCAAGAGAAAAGAGGTCTTAACACAAAGTTTGAAATGGAATGGATCTCAACGAAGAGCCTGTTGACGATTTCTAATACCTATATTTGTATCATAAACGATGCAATAATGTTAATACATGAAATGTACGGGATGTAAAATGGAAAGACAGATAACAACTCAACACATTCTCAATTTCATAACTCAAATCAGAATGACGGTGGGAACTCAATAAAGTAAAACAAAATAAAGCAACTATACTTTTGGAAGGATTCAATCATACACAAGTCAAGCCAATCATATCAAGTACTATTATATCTTATCAGAAGTTTTTCTAACTGACAACCATCACATATGAGCTGGTGATGATACAATGAAGCGATGTATACTTTGCCAAGGTAAAGAACGATTAATATTATTAGATCCACAATCAATTACATCAAGTCATCTTTTGGGGCAAAAGGAAAACATTCCATTTTTTGACGGTTTAATTCTCTCCTACGTTAGCTACATAGTTATGGAGTTTGAGTGGTTATTTACCCTCACCCCAATTCGGTGCTCAATACTCCTCTCAAGAATCTATATGCTTATAAAACTCCAATCAATTCATTCGACCGGATTAGTCAATTGTATCATTGGGATCTCATTCATTCCATTATATTATTACAATCCATTTCTTTAACAAGTCATGAGTTTAATTCATACACATAGTTCAGAAACAACTTTACTTTTAACACATTAGTTTACATTTTGGATGCTCAAGTTCAATAGGGTGAGGACCTTTAATGTCTGTTCAACTTTCGTTTGTCATTTAATTCATTCCAATTCAAAATATTCGCAACTCATGCTTTCAAGTTCAAACATCATGTCACGCCCCGGGAGGATACCCTTGGCGTGGTCGACACCTAGAAACTATTGTTAATTCCCAAGCGAACCACTTAGCCTCATCACATTCGTTCAATCAAACAACTCTACTGAAGAGCAGAAATAAAAGTAAGTAAATGGGCACATCTCATCTAAAGTCTCATAATGATATAGATAATAATAATAAAGGCTAGTAGAAACAAATTACTAGCTCACAATCTCAGCATCAACGTTTAACCATCATCTATGAAGCCTCTATCACTAATCATGTGGTGCCAATGACAGACCCATGGCTACCCAAATCAAATAAAAGAATAGTCCAAAATATAACTCTAAAGCAAGATGAAGTAAATCATAGTGGATCCTCCGGAGTAGGGGAGACTCACAAATCGGCTGCGAATCTCAAATCTTCAAGGGAGCGCCTGTTGACGATCTCTAGTACCTGCGTCTGCATCACAAAATGATGCAGTCCAAAAGGGGCATCAATACTTGAAATGTACTGGTATGTAAAATAGCTGAGTGAAACAGAAACAAGTAGAAAAATATAGAAACATCATCAACTCAAAATAATCATCAAATAACATCAAAATCGTCAAATGTCTATCTATGCAAGAATAAAGAGTAGACAAGTGAACCATCAACCAATCAATCTCATCAATCAAATCAAACTCATCTCAAAGGAGCTCACCTCCTCTCATCTCATCTCATCTCGACTCAGAGTACTCAAGGTACGAAATTTATGGGAGTTTATCTTATCCGACAACAATTACTTGTGAGCCAGTGAATGTATAACAGTCACACTGATATTGCCACAGCCGTTCCAAACTTGCCAGGTAGGGAACGAATCGAAACCATATCAGCTCACCCAATATGGAGTCAGTCGCCAATAAGTCTGCTATTACTTCAGGGACTTCTAATCAAGAGGGAACCATAATATATGTGATGGTTTTAAGCCTCACCTACGTTTGGCGACATAGTTTGACGAGTTCAAGTCAGACTAACTCTCACTATTTTGGTGCTCGATACTCCTCCTGTGACTCAGTGCTCATAAAACCATCAATCCAATCAAACCAATCAACTCATAGGGACATTGACCCTATCATCAATCAGCATCTCATAAGGGTTTTAACTCTTTCATCAATCAACATCTCATAGGGGTTTTAACCCTCTCATCAATCAATATCTCATAGGGACTTTAGCCCTCTCATCAATAAATCTCATCAATGACTCCAGATTTAGAACAATCATTAGGGGACAATCGAATAGACACATTGGTAGAGTTTATTTATAGAGACTCATGGGACCATCAAATTCTATCAACTCATCATCGTTCTCTCATCACTATCACAATCACAATCGACAATCTCAACTCAAGGCTCTAGACTCAATTCTTAAGTTCATTATGTATGCTTTCATAAATAGTCATGTAGGGTTATGCAAATTCTCATGAAAAATGTTCAATTCAAGAAAGCAAATAGTTTGATGATCATCACATAGAAAACATGAAATTTCAAATAAAGTTTTAAGAAAAACCATCAAGAAGTCATGCATGTAGACTCTTGAACCATCAACTCATCTATGGCCATCTATGGGGCACATGAGAGAACAATCTCATGCTTTTAGTTTAGCCTTACATACCTGGGATGAAGTTATTAATCAATTACGTCAAGGATCTCCCCTCAAAATTCTCAACCTTAAGCTCTTCTCCTCTTTCCTCAAGCTCGAGCCTTGTTAGATTATGGAAAAAGACTTAGTTGGGGGTTTTTGACCTTTTTTACATCAAAACGACCTTATTAGATCGTGTATAGAGTTTAGGAGGGGTTGGAAATTGACGGGAATGCCCCTCGTAAAAATTAGAAATTTTTAGCTCGAAAAAGACCTAGTCCGCGACACGGACTGGCCGCACACTGTGTATTTTCTGAAAAAGTTTCTAAACGAGTTTTCTCAATCGCGTCGATATTTTTTAAAAAAATATACGTGTTGGTCCGCGATGGAGGCGCGACGCACTCCTGTCACGCACCAACACTGTTTAGGGTAATTTAGGAGTGTTACATACAAAAAGACTAATATTATTAATATGATGTCATAAAATTATTAAAACATTTGACAAAAAGATAATTAATCAAATCAAACTAAAAAAAAAAAAAATAACTTGCAATGTGAAACATCAAATCTATACTCTAAAACAAATGAAATTTTGAAATATAGCATAAGTTCTAGATCTAAAATAAAAAATTTAAAATTACACTCTTATTTCAAATTTCAACATAATATGCATAAATATGATTTAAAAGAAAGAAGAACTTATTGATAACCTTATTCTACAATGGATTTTAAAAATTAGAATACTAACGAAATTATGCTAATGAAAAAATAAACATAATTTTTTTAAAAAAATAGATAGTAGTACAAAATATTGCATAGAATCACATGAAATAAAAGTTGAGAAAGAGAAGAAAATAAAATATAAATAATATAAAATTTAAAAAATATTTTTTTAAATATTAGAATAATAAAACAATTAAATTAAAAAATTAAATGGAAATCAAAGGGATTACTTAAAAAGCGAACAACTTGTAATTGCATCATGTAATTATCAGTAATTCATAGTTTCTCTTTGATAATTGGAGAGTATAATTGTCCCTGTCAATTACAGCAATTACCTACTAATCATGTAATTTATATTCAATCAAATATAATGGATAATGTAATTATATTCAATTATACCAAATTCAATTAGTAGGCTGTTTTTCAAACATGCCTAAATTCTCTTTGTCACGCCCCGGGAGGGTACCCTAGGCGTGGCCGGCACTCAGAGGCTATTGCTAGCCCCCAAGCGAACCACTTAGCATTCATCACATCATTCATTATAAACATTGCGGAAGGAGATAGAAAATAATACCTAAACAAAGTGGGCCAGTGGCCAAACATCAAAACTGTTCATTTCACCAAGCAAAGGAATATTGCTCAGGTATCATAACATTCACCTTGACTACACCATTATGTCTACAAAGCCTCTAACATTCCTTAAAACGTCTAAGAAGAGGACCATGACAAACCATGGCTACTCGACTCAAAAGAACAGGATAACATTCATAAATAAAGGTTTCATCCGGAAACAAGGAGGCTCACCACAGTCAGAACTTGAAAACACTTGACCTCAACGGGGCGGCTGCTGAAGTCCTCTAGCTCCTGTATCTGCATCATGAAACGATGCAGCGCCAAATGGCGTCAGTACGTGGAATGTACTGGCATGTAAAATAGCTGAATCACATCATTAGAATCATCCGAACATAACGTACATCATCATGAGACTTTAACATTTATATCAGGGAAACATGAACATTGACCTTTACATTAACATTGGCCTTTACATTAACATTGACCTTTGCATTAACATTGACCTTTACATTAACATTGACCTTTGCATTAACATTGGCCTTTACATTAACATTGACCTTTGCATTAACATTGGCCTTTACATTAACATTGACCTTTGCATTAACATTGGCCTTTACATTAACATTGACCTTTGCATTAACATTGGCCTTTACATTAACATTGACCTTTGCATTAACATTGGCCTTTACATTAGAGTACTATTAGGGAAACCTTTTCTGAGAGGCCTAACTGGGAGTTTCTTTAACCAACAACCATCACTTATGAGCCAGTGATGATACAACGAAGCGATGCCGTTGCCACATCCATCCATTACCCTGCCCAGGGTAAAGGACATTACATTAGTGGATCCATAAAACATAACATTAGTCCTCATTTGGGACAAGATAGGAGCCATCCGCATTGCGGTTCAATCCTCTCTTCCTACGCGGGCCACGTAGTTAATGGACTCAAGTGAGACTCACTTTTATCCATTTCGGTGCTCAATACTCCTCCCAGGACTCGACATTGCTCATAAAACATTAACATTCATTTGTCCCATAGGGACACATTACATTATCATTAGTCCCCATAGGGGCAATACATTTTATTATTGACATCTCCTTTACATTGACATTAACATCATTGTCATTCCATTCCATTAACATTAACATCATGGACCTTAGGGACACTAGTTTAGGAACTTTGACTCTCAACTTAGAGACAATCCCACATTCACATGCTCAACGTTCATCATTCATTATTTTATCATTACTCTAGACTCTACACACACACCCATGTTCATCATGCATGCTTTTCTAGGATACATATACAATAGATATAGGGTTTTTAACTAAATGCTTTTCAAGAAAATAGTTTAAAAAGGATGCATGAGGGTTTTTATGAGGGTCATCATCAATGCAGGAAAATATGTAGGTTTACGCATAAAATAATGGCATTTATTCATTACATTACATGAATTAACATGTTTCACTTCATTACCCTAACATCATTCACCATTAAACTTTAATACATTACTCATGGGGCACATGGGAGGACATTCCCATGCTTTAAGTTTAGCCTTACATACCTGAAAGAAGATAGTCACACTAAAGCACCTTCTTTCCTCTTGCTCTCTTCAACCTCCTTCAAGCCCTAGCCTTAAGAACCTTAGGAAGACTTCTTCAATGGGGTTTTTCAACCCTTTTTCGTGAAAACCGACCTATATAGGTCATAGGGGTACGTTTAGGATAGGTGGGATTGGACCATAATGCCCTTGGAAATTTTAAAAAATTAAATCCCGTCCTGAAATAACACAGTCCGCGACGCGGATTGGTCGCGGACAGTGTATTTTCAGAAACTCAACTCCGTCGAAATTTTCAGGAAAAGGTAAGTGTGTCTCCGCGACCAGTCCGCGTCGCGGTTCCGTCGCGGAGGCTCACTGTTTTTCGTTTTGGAACGAAAAATTATCTTTTGACTCGGTTGCTCTAAAATTCGACCGAGACCTTTCCCCCACTCCATTTTCAGTGTTGATCATGAATCTGCTCTCGGATTTCCGATCCGAGCATCGGAAGGCACGTTTCTCGCACACCTCTCCTTGAGGGGTATTTCGGTAATTTCGCGGGCGTTACACTCTTCTTATATAAAGACAGTTTCAAACAGGAACATGCACGTCTTTGTCAACGTGTCAACTTCGATAGAATCATTTTCTTACAAACAATTTGAAAATTTTATTTTTTGATCTACTTTAATTGAACTAGTATATAATTTTTCAATATCATAGGACTCGCTTAATTACAACTTTAGTTATAACATTATTATTTTGAATATTGGTAATATTTGTATATATTTCATAACTATTTCTAATAAAATATCAACGATCGACGACAAAAATATACTCTAATCATGTACATCTCAATGAATCTCTTCACTTTTGATTTGCGTGAGCAAAAGAAGAAATAATTTATTGTCACATAAATATATATTATGATTTATTTTAGAATAAAAATTTAAAATTATTTAATTAATAACATTTAAAATTTATCAATATTAATAATATTTATCAAGAGTATATTTTCTATTTAGTACTAGGTAAGCGTGGCCCATGTTAGCACAAGTCCAACGCTGTGAGATATATATATATATATATATATATATATATATATATAACGTTGGGTAATTTTTTGTGCGTTGACATATGTATATATACATATTATATATATATATGATTGACAAATGTTTGGTTTACAGTTATTTACATTGGTTGTTCAAATTTTATACTATCTATATAGGGCTTCAGTTTAGCTGCTTTCCAGTGTTCATCAGCGCAAGACAAAAAGTATTTGTGCGAACAAGAAAAATGGATTTTAGTATATATAGGTGGTGATTAGTTAAAATTTTATAATTGTATTTTTTTAAGTATAACCTGATGTGCAACAAAATTTTATACTATGAACAACATCAATATCTAGTTGAGTAGACAAAAAGGTGAATTCAGAATAGGATAGGTTAAAAAAATTCAAAATAGGATGTGGTAAAAAAATTAACACACCCAGTTACTGGATGAAACAGCAAAGACAAATTCAGAATATGATAGGTTATTGGTGCTTCCAAACCACCACAAACACCAAATGAAATTGAACAAACATAGTTGAATTCTAAGCAAAACAAGAAGCAGGAAACATACACGGCGAAGAAACTGGATATTTTCCTACGGTTTGGACCTTTCAACAAACACTTTATGAGCATGACCTTTCAGTGTTGAAACATCATAAAGTGAGCTTTGGTTTTGCTAAGCTGCTGTGGATGGTGAATTTTTCAAAGATTCGCTGTTGGAATTTAGGGAAATACTTCTCTCATGAACAAAGGAAGAAAGGGACAAGCAAGAAGCTTCAACCCAAAATAATCCAAAGAATTCCCCTAGCCAAATGACATACATGCAATAAACAGAATCAGTATCTCTTTGATTTAGACCAAAAACACTAGATGAAATTGCGGGAAAACATAGAATTTATTCGAAAAAATTAAAAATTAAACAAATTAACACACCCAGTTATTGCATGCAAGAGCAAAAGGCAAATTCAGAATAGGATATGTTATTGGTGCTTCCAAACCACCACAAACACCAAATGAAATTGAACAAACATAGTTGAATTCTAAGCAAAACAAGATGAAGGAAACAGACACGGCGAAAAAATTAAACACACAAAATTAAGATTTACCTGAAACTTGGCTTTGGTCTGAAGAATATGACTTTGGCTTGAAGAGCAACCTTAATGTGAGATGTGCCAAGAACAAAGTTAATGGTGAGGTCTTCAAAGAAGAAAGAGGAGGCAATATGTTTGAGGTGTCTTTCATGAAGCGTAAAACTTGACAGCTGTGGCCTTAAAAAACAGCTGTATTTAATTAAATGAAACAACTATAAAAACATAATTAGAGAAAAATAGAACAACTGCAATTAACATGAGGAAAAGACCAACAAGCCCTTGCAGCCTAGCAGACATGTTGATAACTTGTTCCTAATATAAGCGAAAAAATAATTTAGTACTTATCAATAAATTTGTAAACAAATATTGGGTAATTTTTTTAACTAGTCATAATACATAATATGAAAGACTAAATGTGATTCCAATTTCACCCTATCTTTGTGTAAAATTACAAGGCTATATTGACTAGCAATTTAAGATAATAGGATGCGGCAATCAGAGGACAAAGTAGTAAAATTACAACTCTATACCCTCCTTCTTCCCTACTTCCCCTGTACATTTCACCTTTCTATCAACACCCAACAACCAAAAAAATTAAACTAATCATCACAATTCTCAACCCACAGATCCCAAAAATTCAACAACATTGAATAGTACTAGTTTAATAATCTTCACATATACTTACTATAAATATATTCAATGTCAACCGACACTGACGACGAAGACGAGCTCTTACAGATCGCGTTGCAGGAGCAAGCACAACGCAATATCAATTACCAGAAACCGGCTAAGCAACCTTCAAAACCAGTTCGCAACTTTGTTCAGCCGCCGTCCCAGCCAAATTTGAGAACCGGTGCCGGTGTTGCGGCGGAGAGGAAGAACCCTAGTGTTGCCGCCGCGATGCAGAAGAGCAGTAATAAGCAGAGGAAATCTGTGGATGATGATGATGACTCGGAAATCGAGATGCTGAGTATATCATCTGGTGATGAGGATTCGTCTAAGGATCGCGGGTTCGGGTCGAGGAATCGGCCGGTAAGTGGTGGAGGGAGAGCTCGGCAGGAGGATGATGGATTGTGGGATGGTGGTGAACCTGATTCATGGAAACGTGTTGATGAATCTGAGGTATGTCTATGTTTTTGATTAGTTGACTCATTGTTACTGATGGTTGACATTATGTTGAGCAAGTCCTCCTATATTACCCAGGTCCTTAATGCCAGGGCCTTTCCGGTACTGATAATATTAACTTGTAAGAACTGTTCATTTTTAGTTCAAAAAGGTGTACACTTTACCGAATTAGGGCTTGCACTGAACCACTGCCTGCACCTAACTTATTAGCAATTCTGTTTTATGTATAAAATCGATAATTTTAGTTAAATGGATAACTTGTTTGTACATTTTTGTTGAACTATAGTTGCTTACTATCTATAGTAATGTTCTTTTGATATGTCTGTTTGCTCTATGATCACTCACTTTGCTGCAGAGTAATTGTTGGAATTCACATATGCTTGAATTGTTCATTTAAGGGAATTAGTCGTTGTTCTTCTGGTCTTGTCATATCAATATGGAGCTCTATGTAAAATATTTACATTTCCGAAACAGAATCACAAGGAGCTAACTGTATTTGGATTATTGGTTATTTTGTTATAAATCAGAGGCTGTGAGTGGTGTTTCGCTTTCTGGACAGTTATTGATTATTAAATATGCTTGAATAAATGAAGAGATTCATAGATTGAAAATTTTGCAGCTAAGACGCAGGGTTCGTGAGATGAGGGAGGCAAGAGTGGTTGCAACCACTCAAAAGCCTGACCAGGAGAAGACGGCTGTGCCAAAAAAGGATCTTAATAATTTGCAGTCTTTTTCTCGTGGCATGGAATGCGTCGATCCTCTAAAATTGGGGGTACTTCTGTTCTTACTTAAAATTTGGCTTTGCAGACTGCTTTCTCTTGATACTTGTGTTAATTGTGGTGCTGTTTTCTTGTTGACAGGATAATTGACAACAGAACATTAAGGTTAATTAGTGATAACGTATCAAGTTCCCCATCCATAGGCGACAGAGATCATTTAGACCCCAATGTTCGTGGTATTTACTTCTGCTATCAAATCATTTTGATTCTATAAGGCTGCCTTGCCCCTCTTTGTTCATTATTTCCTTGGACCATATACCTGGGAAAAGGGGGGAAAGAATTTTGGTGAGCCCCTTCAAAGTCGTCGTTATATAAAGTGTGTGTAGATGTAGTGGTAAATATGAAGTTTGAACTCCATAGAAGACTTAATGGATTGAATGATATTGTATCTCTATGTGCCTGTATCTGGTGGATGCTTGTCGTTTCTATAATGGGGATCGTATTTGTGATATATCATGAACTTTTGTTGTGATTACCCTTTAGGTCTGTAGTGGTTTACTTTATCTTTACTTCAATTAATTTTTGTGGCATTCTGTAAATCAGGACCTCAAATTCATAGTGTGGGGCCCTGTGTTTTCCAGCGGATTTTTGACAACGTCTCATTGCATGTGGTTGAGCTGTAGGGAAATGACTTGTGCTTGTCTTCTAGGAAATGCACCACTTTGTAGTGGGAAAAACATGTGAAGCTTGGACTGCTATCATGACCTTACTTTCAGTGTTGTTGCACTGCAATATAATTTTGTACTCTAAGGAGGTGTCAGACCAATTAGATAAGCTTAAAGAGTAAACGGTAACTGCAGCAAAGAGTTGCCTGACATACCCATGTGTGTGTTTGTTTTGGACATTGCTCAAAATTGACCTCTATCTTGGTATTTACAAAAGAAGGGTCCAAAATGTAATGTTAAGTTTATCAATACCTAATTTCCACATTTTAACTTATGTAGTATTAACTATAAAGTATCTAAGGCATTAAAATTTTGAGAATAACATTTGTAATGGTACATGAGGAACCTACCATCACTATAAGGCTAATTGTAGGACGTTGTAGAAAGGGTTATCAGGTTGCGACTTTTTTTTTTAACCTTATGGTTTCAAAGTGATAATTTCACTCTTCGTAGCAGATATATGATGGGGTGTCGTTGTGTCCACAGGAAAGTGCACACATAAATTAGCGCATCATCTGCTAATGATAAGAAGAAAAAGAACAATGTGTTGTGTCTATTTCTCTCTCCAGTCTTTTTCTAATCACCGAGAAATCCCACACCTGATCGGCTGTCTAATTAACTATCACTTTGGAGAGCGTTAAAACTCAATCTATTCAAAAGATAACCACAAAATCCTCGAGAGCCAGGTGACGCATGGTTCAAAACCCAGTGGATAATTCCTTTATCCTTCTCCCTTGAATATTAGGCTTTTGTCTGTGGTGGAGTTCAAACCTGTGACGTAGGTATAACTCAACACATCGCACTGTGCTCTTACCCTCTTACCACTAGATCAAAGCCCTAGGAGCATACTTTTTCTCTCTATTCTCATTGATTATACTTAATACAATGTTCAGTCTCTGTGACCTATCCCTTTCCTATTCTACTGCACTAGTTTTCTAACAAGTTCTTGTCTAATCTTGCAGAGAGGTTGAATTATTTCTCTGAGAAATTTGACCCGAAGTTGTTTCTCTGTCGAATTCACCAAGACACCAGCGCATCTGAGTTAGAATCAGGTGCTCTTGCGGTGAAGACTGATCTTAAAGGACGTACCCTGCAGAAAAAACAGTTGGTTAAAGAAAATTTTGACTGTTTTGTATCCTGCAAAACAACAATTGATGGTGAGCTATGCGTCCTATAGGACATGCTATTTTGGTGTTTGCTTTCATTTCTGATAGGAACTTTTAGTTTGTCAATGTTTTTTGTTGTAGATATTGAAGCGAAGTTAAGGCGGATTGAGGAAGACCCTGAAGGTTCTGGAACCTCTCACTTATTTAATTGTATCGAAGGAGTCAGTTCAATTGCTAATCGTGCTTTTGGGCCACTATTTGAAAGACAAGTAGGTAGTTTGCAGTTCTTTAGTTCTTTTATGGATATTCTAGTAAAATTTTGGATCTGTGAGTGTTTCTTTACTTCTGTTGGCTTTTTTTAACCTTCTGTGAGTGTATACATTATTGTGTAGGCTCAAGCTGAGAAAATAAGATCTGTTCAAGGAATGTTGCAAAGGTTCCGAACACTATTTAACTTGCCCAGCACGATTCGTCATAGCATTGCTAATGGTGAATATGACCTGGCTGTCAGGGAGTACAGAAAAGCAAAGTCAATTGTTCTTCCTTCTCATGTACGGATGACCTTGTTTATGCTGTAAATTAACATATGCTTTGTGTTGTATGCATTATCCTCCACATGAGAATAGTATTGGAGTTTTAATATGTTCATTTGTACATGTGCCCCTCTGTGGTTAGCCTTTATATTTCCTTGACTTGTTAATTAGTATTATAGTCGTTATACTTTGTGCTGCCAGTTTGATTATGCTTGGATCCTATCATAATATACTGTAGTCTAGGAATGCTTTAGCAGTGGCTTCTCCTATTTAAGCAATAGATGTTTTTGCTTTTTCCCTAACGATTTGTTTAATGAACAGGTGCGGTCGCGTCCTTGATGCTTTGTTGATGACACCTTGTATTTTGTTATTTAGAAAAGTATTTTAGGTGCTTTGGACATCCTCTGCTTCTGAATGTGTTCTGATTAGTCAAGCTGATTAAAACTGGCAGAGTTCCACTCTTTTCATGGCTTAGTTTTGATTTAATTGTAGTCAGGCGCCACTTGACGTTGTTATATGCTCTTTGACTTGTTGGGGCCAATAATTGACTGATGCTTAACCCTTTCTGGCAGTGCCTGACCTGAAATGATACTTGTTTGCATTTCTTCATAGTTTTTGCCGTACTTGTGTTACTCACTCTTGATTGTATGTCTTTCCTTCAGGTTGGAATTTTAAAGCGTGTACTTGAGGAGGTTGAAAGAGTTATGCAAGAGTTTAAAAGCAAGCTTTATAAGTCTCTGGAAGATCCTCAGATTGACCTAACAAATGTAAGTTACAGTTACCAACATTAAAAAGCTAAGTTCCGAGGACCTTTCACTTTTGATGCCACGGCCATGTTGGATTCTTTCAGAAATACCCTATTTATAAGAATTTATCATGTATCCGTTGGCATTTTTGAAAAGTCCGAGCAACATAGTTAAAAAGTTCAAAAATTATGACCGGCGCGTGATTAGATACTGTATACACTTGGATTGTTGAAAGGCCAAATATCTTACTTCTGCTATAATTGAAAATCTGAAATAATATCCTAAGCTTTCTTGTACCCAAGGGTGTGGCCTAGTGGTTAATAAAAAGTTGGTGAAAACTATGAAGTCTCAAGTTCAAATTCCAATAGAGACAATAACGCTGGGGCCTGTTTGGAAAGCCACCCTGCTGATTGAATATTGGGTGTAATACCTTGGTTGACATGTTTTGTTAGCCATGTAATTACTTTGTTAGCAGGTCTTCACCCAAAAAATTAATTGTTAACATTTGATTTGGTTTATGGGGGGGGGGGGGAGGTTAATTACACTCTCCAATTATCAAGATGAGACTGCGAATTGCTGATAATAACAAGCTTATTACTTGAAAATTTTTTCTTTTATTTCTATCTTTATTTTTTCACTTAATTTATTTTTTGTTTCTATTATTTCATTTTATTTTTATTTTTCTAATATTTTCTAAAAATATATTTTTTATGTTGTGTTATTTATATTTCATTTCTTTCTTATTTTCAACCTTTACTTCATGTGATTCCATGGAATTTTTTGAATTATCTATTTTTAAAAGAGTTGTATTATGTTTATTTTTTTGATTAGCACAATGTTGTTAGTGTTCTAATTTTTAAATTAGAGTAGAATTTATTGTTGAATAAAGTTATAGATTTACATTTTATTTTCTTTTAAATCATATTTATTATGTTATGTTGAAATTTGACATAAGAGTGTTATGTTTTTTTTTTTTTTTGAATTTAGAACTTATGTTATTTTTTGTTTCATTTGTTTTAGTAGTATTGACTTGATATTTCACTTTGTAAGCCATTTATTTTTTAGTTAGATCTTGAATGACTATCTTTTTTAAAATATTTTAATAATTTATGACATTATATTTATAATATTAATATTTTTGTCAAACATGCATTTCATGATATTCATAGAAATCTTGTATTTTTAGTTTTTATGACTTATTTGATTAAAATATACTAATTTTAAAAATATAAATCAATGATTTTTTATAGTATCATTTAAGAACATATGTTTATTATATTAATATATTTTCAAAAGACAATATACATCCTAAATATTTAATTTAATACTATTTATAAAGCCCCTTGTTTGTGTAATATAAGTTTTATATTTTAAATAATTAATATTTATTTTTAAAATAAACCATGTAATTACACTTGTGCAATCAAACACTGCACTCGTAATTATGCTATAATTATGCTGTGATGAAGAAACAGGTCATCATAATTACTAAGTTGTTTAATTACTAGGTAATTACAATCTAGTAATTACACCAATCCCAATTATCAAGTGACTTTCCAAACAGATTCTAGGTAATTTCTTTCCACCCATTCTAGTCTTAATAGATAAAGTTACATGATACTTGTTGGGAGTGGGAGCTAGGAGGTGACGAGTATTCTTTGAAATTATTGGAGATGTGTGCAACCGAACACCACGGTTATAATAATAATAATAATAAGAATCTTGAGCTTTCAATACGTAGATTTGGAAATTATCCTTGGACCTGCTTTCAATACGTAGATTTGGAAATTATCCTTGGACCTTTAACTGGCTATGCTTCCCCTCCTCTTTCTATCATACATCCACTTTTGTTTTGGTAACCAGTCAACTATTGAAGCCATTTTATTTGACTACTTATCTAATATCCATTTGATCTACCAATTACATATAGTAGTTTAGTGTAAGTGCTTTGTATGTATATGTCGTGTCAATTTAAAAGTTATAGTTCAGTGTACATGTTTTGCACGTATGTGTCATGTCAATTTAAAAATCATATATAAATAGTACTTGCTAAAATAAATTCAATATTCTTACAAACAAAATCAAATAAATATTAGTTTGATGCAATAGTTTAATCTATTGTGAACCGGTAAGGATGAGAAAATCAATTCAATTACTTGTAATATCGATATGTTAATAATTTATGAATACATAAAGTAATAATTTGGAGTTGAATAGTTAGAAGTTAAATAATTAATTGATTAAAATTTAATGTGAAAAAAAAGACTCCTAAATATAAAAGGAGTAGTTTAATGTTTCCAATGTAATTTTACTGAATTTTTTTCTTTTTAAATTTGTTATATTATATACTTTTGTTAATAAAATATTGGATTATCAAATTTTAATTAATTTTGCAGTCCTATATATTAGAATAATAATAATATTTTTCCTTTTTTTCCTTCATAGCCTAGACAATTATTTATATAGAACAGTTATAAATCAAAATTAAATGCTAAATATAAAGAAATTCTAATCCAAAAGTGAGTCTTAAAACTAAATAAATAAAAGATAAAATAATAAAATTAAGAAAAAAGTGAAAAGACACTTATCTAAAGCAGAGTATTTTTTGAGAATTTTTTAGGTTTTATTTTTTTCTTAATTATTATTTGAAAGTTTTTTTAATTATTATTTCCTTTCTAGATCAAGTCTATTTTAGTTGAGAAAGGATTCTTTATATAGGAATTTAACCACAACAACAACAACAACAACATACCCAGTGCAATCCCACAAGTGGGGTCTGGGGAGGGTAAGATGTACGCAGACCTTACCACTACCACATATAGGTAGAGAGGCTGTTTCTTGGGAACCCTCGTCACAAAAACTCATCAGCAGAATAATCTAGATAGGATAAACAGGCAAGAAAGAGAAGAACACATGATAATACGTAGATACAGGATAGTTAACATATAAAGGCAGATAAATAACATATAAAAGGCAGACAATTAACCACTCCTTCCTATCTACCCTATTAGCCTGCTACTCTAATTCTCGACCTTCACTCCTTCCTATCTAAGGTCATGTCCTTGGTGAGATCAAGTTTCACCATATCATGTCTAATCACCTCCCCCCAATACTTCTTTGGTCTATCTCTACCCCTCCGTGTAGCTCCCAAATCTAGCCTCTCACACCTCCTAACATGGGCATCGGTACTCCTATAGGAATTTAACCATAATAAGAAAATCATCTATTAATCTATATCTATATCTATTAATCTATATCCATCTATACTATATTAATCTATACTAAAGGTATGTGAGTTAAAGCATACGTGCTTTGTACATGTGTATCATGTTAATTATTACAATAATCGTGTGTACATTATAAAAAGTAATGTAAATTTAAGATTAAAAAGTGTACCTAAAGAATTAGATAATAACTCATCATCACACCGACATTTAAGGAATAAAATTAAATGCAATGAGTAAAATTTCGTAATTGACATCAAAAATCAAAATATGTAAGTATTGGTATACGAAAATACACTCTAATCAATAAGGTAAAGAAAACACGAACATTATATGTGACCATAATAAATTAACACAATTACTTATAAGAAATTAATAATAACAGAATATATTATGATAGAGAGTAGATATGAATTTATATAATTCTAAAATTATGTAGGTTCAATGCTAAGAACCTTTAAAAGTGAAACCCATAAAGTTTAAATACTTAATTTGCCTCTTAGTGCATATTCAATTTCACAGAAATATAAATGAAGAATAGATTATGAATAACAAGTTTCATATCATTGAATCCAAAATAAAGTTTTCATGAAAGAAAAAAGTGAAATTATTTTATCCACCTTATTAATAAACATAAAGCACAACCTGATAAAAAGAGGGAAAAAAATGAAGCAGCAGAGATAAAAGGACACGTAATGATGCTAGACACCCACCTTTACCCTATTGAATTTTTTTCTCACAGAAGTTGAAGGGACTTGATGTACATGACTAAGAAACGCCCCAATGCTTGACAGGTTGATGCCAAATCAAATTAATTGATGTAAAAATGAAGTGAAAGGGCTTCTAACAGTAAAGAATTAGATGTCGGATGAAAGAAAAAAAATTCTAAAATTTAAGGAATTTTCAAGAAGGAAAAATTGAAGAAGTATAACTTTTAATTAAATTTAAAATATTAAATATTTAGAGTTCTTATTTTCTAGAATTTTATTTGTCAGATTTAAAGCGAAAGGGAATTTTTTCTTTAATGAAATAAAACATATAAAAATCATTTTTGTCTCTATTTCACTTCCTTTTTCAGATTGTAGATTTTTTTTCAAAAAGGAACTTAACAGAATAAGCATAGACACGTACGATAAGTTGAAAAATTCGGAGGAGGAATAAGTTAAATATAACACAGTGTATATTGAAATAATGAAATATTTAATAGGCCAACCTTAAAACTTTTATCATGTATTTAGGACTCTTTAGTTTATAAAATCTATTTTTTCCTTACTATATATTTTAGGACTTTTTAATTATCAATTCTTGTAATACCTATTATTTTTATTTAATCAGGTATTTTAGTTAGACAAAGATGTTATGTGTAGGAATTTAACCAGAAAATCTTCTTCACTTAATTTTTATTATGTTTATTATAGTCAATATTTAATACTATTAAAATAATAATATAATAATTGAAGAAAAATAGTGAAAAGACAATTTTGTTATAAAAGAAGTCTTTTAATGAAGGGCAAAAGGTTCAAACAACATTTCTAAGGGCCTTCACACTTTTAATATAGTATAGATTAATATAAGGGACAACCCCGTATACGAGAGGTATACAACAACAGTCTCTGATGTGAGGAACCTATTCGTTATTTGCAAGGACACATAATATCACTCTTCAGCTGTGTCCAGCCCAGCGTTATCAAAAGCAAAAAAATGAAAGGTTCATTGGAGAAATAAGCGCAAATAAAATGTGGGCTTTAATGGAAAAAGATGCACATGGAGAAAAAAACACAGATATGTGTGTTTAGTCCAAGCTAATAATTATAAGCATGAAAACAAATATATGAACAACGAAATTGAGCTTTTTGTACAATAAAGCGAAATAATAATTCACTGGTGTTGCTTCTTCGGGTAACACATCACAAGGAAAATTTTGTCTTAGAGCTGTGACGATAGACATTGAAGCGCACATTAAGTAAGGCGCTTCGGTCAACATGTTATGAGCCTCGACTCAGGGCTTAAGCGTGTTTTTACCACGCCTTTAACACTGGTCTAGCCTAGTCAATACTTGTTTTTTTCTTGTTAATGGAGAATTGTGATAGGAGCGAAATGCTTCAAATGTTTTCCTGTTACATAGTGTCTTGTGTTCACAATGATTTAGGGTAATTGTATACGGTATCGGGACTTGATTGGGGTTCTTTTATAAAATTGTTGGTGGCTTATAATTGTATATAAACTGGTTAATTTACTGAGTGATCTTCCTTAGCTGCAAATAACTTTCCCCAACTCTCTCTGGACTCAGAGAGCTTCTTGGAATCTGTGTAGGGATAGTAACATCGCAGGACAGGGATAGTCATTTGGGGGTGGGGTGATTTTTCAGTTACTTTTGTATCCTGTGAGATGTTCGAACTTCAAACTGTGAATAGTAGACTTAAAAAGATTTATGGCTTGTTCTTTTATAGTAGATTGAAGACGTGCTGGAAATCATTTGTTTACTTTTTAACCTTTTTAAAGAAAAATCTTTTGTTCTTTTTCATCTCTTAACATACTTTCATACAGTTCTGTAGATATTAAAAATTCAGCATCTATTTGCAAAGCAGAGGATATAAATACGAATTAAAAAAAAAGAAGGTAAGCACTTGGAGAGTTGTCCAATTTGATGGCATCTCAATGTTCTCCTGGTGCTCACCCCCTTTGAGAAGTTTGTAAAAAGGCTCATGGAACTAATCATCCTTGTCGTTTTTCCCTAGTTTATTTTATGTGTTGGTATTATTTAGGAAGATGGACTCCAGGATTAATTTGTAATACAAATCCTCAAGATATTTTTTTTAACTGAAGAATATGAAACACTGCCTTGACATTTTGCTGGGTATATATTTTCTGTTTTTCATTTTGCACTATGGTGCGAACTGAATTCTAAAATGAAGAGCAGAAAAAAACAACAAGAAAGTACAGATTTAAAGAAAACCAAATGCTAATACCAACAGTGATAAAAAAGTGTTTGGATTCAGCAAAGTTAGAGTTAAACAACCTCAAATTACAATTTGTTGAGGGGTTGACTTGTCCTATATAAAGAGCTTGAGTGTATGTTGTCTATTGCGAATTGCCTATATCATCTATCAGAAGTCTTGTATGAATAGACAAGTGGCCTGATGAACGGATAGCAGTCTGCAATGTCGATAAAACTGCTTTTTGCAGTGTGATAAATGAATTTCCAGACAAATGGTTGGATATCTCTCTATATATCTGAAGAAAAAAACGTGATACTCCATGCTCAAAAGGGTGAAATTGCGTATATCAAGGCATGCCTGTCCGTTTGTAATTATCAGATGACTGAGGGTAAACCAAACAGTTCCAATCATTGTGTTCCTTGCAATTTTTTTACTTGGTTGCTCTTGAATTATGGCCTTGTGCATTTGTGTGCAACTATCTAACGCAGACACTTTAGGTTGTAATGTTCAAGAAAAATTCAAGATGTTTTCCTATAAATACTTATTACTCATATTTGAGTTTTAATGCTTCATGCAGCTTGAAAATAATGTGAGGCTCTTGTTGGAGTTGGAACCCGAATCAGATCCTGTATGGCACTATTTGAATATACAGGTGAGGACTTCAAGGTCCAACAACTGTTTCTATTTTTGTCTTCCGGAAACAACCTCTCTATCTCTATGAGGTAGAGGTAAGGTCTGCGCGCGTTTTACCCTCCCCAGACCCCACTTGTGGGATTTCACTGGGTATGTTGTTGTTTTTAAAATAATTTTTATTAAACATAAAACCTAATGACACTAACAATAGAAACGAAAGATCGACAAAATTGATAGGATATAATTTTACTTCATGAGTTGTTATATACCAACTGGTAACTGCACTATGAATTTTGTATGCATCATTCATTGATTGACCTCATTGTTGTTTGATGTCTCTTAAACTTTTGATAGAACCCATTATTTGAATCTATGATTTATTGAGGGTATGAGTGGTCTTTTTAGGTAGTTTTGGATAATTCTTAATCTTATAATCAAGCTTTCCAGATTGGCCTCAGGGCTTTGGTCTAGTGGTAAGGTCTTAAAGTGTGATGAGTGGGGTATGGATAAATCACAAGTTCGAATTCTACGACAGGTATAAACTTGATATTTAAGTGGAGAAGGGTAAGGGTGCAGGCTCATTATCTGCCTAATCTTGAAGCCCATGCGACTAGTTCTCGAGGATTTCTCTCTTATAAGAAAAGATGAGTGTGAAGTAGAGCTCGATCCGCTGGCCAGAAAAACTTTAGTTCGTAACACAGAGGAAAACCCAGTGGTTAATGACCTCAATCACGTGGGCACCTCGATAAACTGGGAGGCACGTGCGAAAGCACGTGAGAAGGAACTAAGGGAAAAAGGCCAATCTCGGGTGGGCTGCTATGGAGATAGGAACACAAGCGGCGCAATTAGGAGGACAAGCAACTCAAATCCTACTAACAGAGCCCAGAAGGAGGAGGCTCAGCGTCTGGATCTAATGAGTATAGAATACAAGCTAATTTGTCCCAAATTAATTCCGACAGAGAGGAAAAAAATAGGAGCAGCGGAACGAGAAACAAGCCTCCAAGCCAGTGAACGAGAAGATAGAGAAGGGTGACAACACAATTATAATATCAGATACAAATCCAGAGAAGGATTTTACGATGGCCATCACACAACAGACAACCTCAGATGAAATGGTGATAACAGAGGTCGGCACCCCTTGAAGATCTAGTATCCAACTGAAACATTAGAAGAACCAATTAACCCAGCCGAATGGATTAAGCAACACATACTCAGATTGAGCTCGGAATTTGGTGTTGATTTTAGAGGCTGTGAAGAAAAAGCGGAGCAGCTGTTCATGAAGATTGAGAACAATAAGCAAGAAAATAAAGGGGGGGGGGGGGGGAAGAGTACCACCACAGGCTCTAAGAAGAAGGGTGTTAATGAATTAAAGGGTCTAATTTTAGACACGAAATTCATGAGCTACGGGACTAGAAGCAGAGGGGGTTATCTGGCCATAGGACAAGGATGAAGTTAAACATTATTACATGGAATGTAAGGGGGATAAATAGTGCAACAAAAAGGCTAGTTATCAAGAACATGATGAGAAAATGGAAAACAGATGTGGTATGTTTACAGGAAACCAAGGTGGAAGGGGACATAACTAATCTGGTGAAGGAAGTTCGGGGGAATAAATGGGTATGTTTTGTACAGCTAGAAGCCAGCAGTACCAGGGGAGGGACTGTTATCATGTGGGACAAAAGGGACTGGGAAGGAGAAGTTAGCTCTGTGGGGAAATATTTAGTCACCTGCTCTCTTAATGGACTGAATAAAGACTTTAATTGGCATATAACCAGCACTTATGCTTGTAGGGAAGAAAGAGTTGAAACCTAGTGGGAGTTAGGGGCTGCCAGGGGTCCGTTTTCAGGTTCTTGGGTACTTTTTGGGGATTTTAATACTGTGAGATACCCTTCGAAAAAGAAAAAATGCGGCAGAATCAATAAACGTATGTCTGAGTTTTCAGAATTTATAGAGGATATGGAGCTGGTGGACCCTGATCTTTGTGGGGGTAATTACACATGGAAAAAAGGTGACAGGCACACAACAGCTGCTAGACTGACAGGCTCCTCTACTCTGAAGAATGGGAAGCAAATTTTAGAAACATAAGACAATGTTTTACATAGAGTGACTTTTGATCATTCCCCCATCATGCTGCAATGTGGAGTATGGGAAAGTACTAGATTCCACTTTAAATTTGAAAATTGGTGGCTTGATGTGGAGGGCTTCTATGACAGAGTCAGAGAATGGTGGAATTCCTTCAACTTCAGGGGGAAACCAGGCTATGTGTTGGTAGCAAAACTCAAAGCTCTTAAAGACAAACTCAAGGAATGGAGTAAAACTACACATGGGAATCTGGATAAGCAAAAGCAAAATGTGTTGAAACAGATATCTGGTCTAGAGGAGATACAAGAACAAAGGGAATTAGAACCTGGAGAGATTGCCACCAGAATAACTCTCAACATGGAGTTTGAAGACACAACCGAAAACGAAGAAACCGCTTGGAGGCAAAGATTCAGAGCAGCATGGCTGAAGCAGGGAGACAAAAACACTACTTTTTTTCATAGAACTGCAAATGCTCATAGAAGGGTGAATACAATATCCAAACTGAAAGTGGGAGGGGAAGAGCTGCTTGAGCAGGAAGTGATACAACAAGAGATAGTAGCATACTATGAGAATCTTTACTCTGAACCTGAAGAATGGAGACCACTCTTGGAGATGTATAACTGCCTTGTGATTTCTGAAGATGAGAACAACCTTCTCCAAGCACCTTTTGAGCAAGAGAAGATCTTGAATAGCATAAGAGCCTATGCAACTGACAAGGCACCAGGGCCTGATGGCTAAACTGTGGCCTTCTTTTGCCACTGCTGGGAAATCATAAAGTTGGATTTAGTGGAAACAATGCAAAATTTTCACAGTTCAGAAACTTTTGAAGAGTCTTAATGCCACCTTTGTAGCTTTAATCCCAAAGAAAGCAGGAGCTATGGAGCTTACGGACTTCAAACCAATCAGTCTCATAGGAGGGATATACAAGATTATGGCAAAAATGTTGGCAGAAAGAGTGAAGAGAGTTATACACAGGCTGGTTGACAGACAACAAATGGCATTCATCAAGGGAAGACAAATAATGGATGCAGTTCTGATTGCAAATGAATGTGTAGAATCTAGACAGAGGAGCAAGTTACCTGGAATCCTTTGTAAGCTTGATATTCAGAAGGCCTATGACCATCTAAGCTGGGACTTTCTTTGTTGATGCTAAAAAAAGATGGGCTTTGGAGCAAAGTGGATCAGCTGGGTGAGATTTTGTATCAGTACTGTTAGATTCTCTGTCTTAGTCAACAGAAGCCCTTGTGGTTTTTTCGCATCCCAAAGAGGATTGAGACAGGGAGATCCTCTATCCCCCTTTCTATTTATTCTAGAAATGGAAGGCTTGAACAACCTAATGCAGAAGCCAGACTAAGGGGCTGGGTAAGAGGTTTTCAGGTGGACAATATCAACACACATGATCTGGAGATTACTCATCTGCAATATGCAGATGATACTCTCATCTTTTGTGAACCAGAGAGCGAGCAATTGTTATGTCTCAGAGCTATTTTTATTATTTTTGAGTCTGTTTCTGGTTTAAAAATCAATTGGAGTAAGAGCTTCATTTATCCAATAAATGAGGTGACAGATGTGAATAGCCTAGCTATGACCTTAGGCGGAAGAATTGGCACCTTACCTACCTTATACATAGGCACGCTCTTTGCAAGTCCAAGGAGATCTGGAATAGAGTGATAGAAAAATGTGAAAAAAAGCTGACCAATTGGAAGAGCCAGTATTTGTCTAGAGGAGGCAGACTAACACTAATCAACAGTGTATTGGATGCAATCCCCACTTACATGATGTCTGTCTTCCCAGCTCCAGATAATAATGTCATTCGAAGGATAGATGCTCTAAGAAGGAATTTCCTTTGGCAAGGCTCAGAGGATAAAAAGAAATTCCACTTAATCAAATGGGAAGAGGTTTTGAAAAGCAGAAAAGAAGGGGCCATGGGGGGTAAGAAACATGAAAAAACAAAACAGAAGCCTTATGCTGAAATGGCTTTGGAAATTTATGACAGGAGACAATATGCTGTGGAAGGAAGTGGTCAGGGCAAAATATGAAATGGAGAGTAGTTGGATGACAAAGATGGTTTCAACCCCCTATGGATGTGGAATATGGAGATCAGTGAGAAATCTCTGGCCTCTAATGCTGTCTAGAATCAGATCCAAAGTGCACAATGGAATGAAGGTGCACTTTTGGGAGGACAAATGGATTGCACAGAGACCTCTGAAACAGTTGTTCCCAGAGTTGTTTAGCCTGAGCTTACAGCCAAAGGCCACTGTCTCTAATCTATGGACAGGTCAAGGCTGGAACCTGAATCTCCCAAGAAGTTTAAATGATTGGGAGCTGGTGGATGTAGAGTTTTTTCATAACACAATGGTAGATTTTAACATGACTGCAGAGGAAGATTGGGTAATCTGGCAACTTGGTAACAAAGAAACTTTTAGTGTCAAAGCTGCTTACAGCAGCCTCAACCACTCAAGAAGCAGCTTGAAGCCTTGGCCTTGGCCTTGGAAGATGATCTGGAAAACGAGAATACCTTACAAGGTGAATTGCTTCACATGATTGCTGGCAAGGGGGGTGATTTTGACACAGGAAAATCTGAAAAGAGGAAGTTTCAGATGAGTTCAAGATGCTATATGTGTGAGGAACAGCTTGAGACAGTCAACCATTTTTGTTTGCATTGTCGATGGGCAGATCAGCTATGGAGAATTTTCAGCAGCCTCAGGAAAATCAACTGGGTAAAACCAAAAGATATGGAACAATTACTCAATTGTTGGATTAATGTGGGGAATGCTACAACAAAGGAGGAGAGAACGGAAGATTGACCCATCCTGCATATGGTGGACCATTTGGAAAGAAAGGAATCAGAGGTGTTTTGAGGACAAAAAAAGCAACATTCAGACTTTTCAAATGAATTGTTTAGCTCTTTATTACTTTTGGTGTAAACATAAAATCTTTGGAAAAAAGATCTCTTTGATGTAATTGAATATTTGTAACAAAAAGCTCAGATAAAGTATTTTCAGATGTAACTGTTTTGCTAGGGGGACTACTTTATAGTAGTATACCTGTGGATATATATAATAGAAAAGTTACCTTTCTCAAAAAAAAAGTTTATTTGCTTTAGTTAGGCTCAAGGTCCTTCTGTAAACATAGTATCAGAGAAAGCCTTCCATATTCTTGGTTTATGTGATGTTGGGTTCTCATGTTATGTAGTCCACACTCTAGATGTCCAATCTTGGGTGTGTGGAATGGGGTTGTTAGAACCACAAAAGGTGCCAATTTTTTTGGGGAATAAGTAACATCAAAAGGTGCCAATTGCTGTCTCCTTATATGGTCTTAGTCAGCTTTGGGTTTAGTTAGATCAAGGTTCATTTTCTTTACATAGTATTGGATTCAGACTTATGCATATTCCTTGTTTGCTCACTGTTAGGCCTCCATGTTATATTTTCTATGCTCAAGATGTCTAGGCCGAGAGGAGGTGTTAGGATATCCTACATTGACTGATGGTTTAGGTGGTTGTCTCCTTAGATAGTCTTTTAGACAATTTTCACTTGATGAATTAGCTGTTAGGGTTGGCACTAAGGCCGATGTCCAGTTTTTAAACCTAAGACACCGCTTCTCCACACACTCTCACTCTAGATGTTTAGGCTTGGTCATGTGAGAGGGAAATGTGTTGTGACTTATGGTGTCCTACATTGGTTGATGGAATATGTGGTTTATCTCCTTAGATAGCCTTGGATTATCCTCCTTATGAGTTAGCTTTTGGCTTAAGTTAGGGCCAATTTTTCTGTTTTCTAACCTAACACTCCTTCCCCCGCGTGCTTAGACCTGGACACGTGGAGCATCCACGATATAATATGTGGTCCCAACATTAAGTAAATCAAGATTCAAGAATAAGGATGAGTTTGACTTTGGTACCATGTACACAAACGGACTAGGCCCAACTCAATTTCAAAAGGTAAATCATGACGTGAGGATTGCCTAGGACATTTAAGGAGACATATTTCATTCCCTCAAACAAATTTGGACATTATAGCAGGACCCGTTGTTGTAGCGATATGGAATCTGCCACCTACTAGAAACATTAGATCAGTGACAATATCTTAACAGATCTTAGCTAGCTAGGCTCTAGTTTTCATGTTTGGTCATAAGAAAGATCATAGGAAAAAATACTCGACACTTGTGCTGGAGGCAGCAAGTGCGCTGGGAATTAATTGAGGTGTGGGTAAGCTGACCCGGGCACTACGGTTTTTGAAAAAAACAAAGAAAAACCATCGAGAAAAGTTGAAACCTAAAATATTTCTCTAGATCAGCCTGAAAATGGATAGATTTGGGAAGCAGTTATCAAATAAGAGTAAATTGAAACTTCTTGTTGGAGATAGATCGTAACACTTTGTGGCAAATAAGATTTCCTTAAAATGCTAGGATGAATGAGGTATAGAAAGGAGGAAACTCGTACCTTGTTTTCATTTTTTGACTGCATACTATTTTCATCCCATTTTATCTTTGCTAATTTTACTTGCTGCAGAGTTTAATTTTGAAAATATATTCCTTATAAAAAATGGAAATATATTATATTACTTCTTCTATTTCAATTTGTCTTAGTTTTGACAGCAGACCGGATTTAAGAAAGGAAGATTTTGAATCTCATAGTCTCAAACAAAAGATGTGTATAACGTAACCAAATGTCCTTTGAATCTTGTTGTACAAAAATGCCATGTAAGAAGTTACAACAACAATAACATACCTAGTGAAATCCTAGAAGTGGGCTTTGGGGAGGGTAAAGTGTACATAGACCTTAGCACTACCTCATAAAGGTAGAGGGTGTTCTTGAAAGACCCTCGCCTTAAATGTATTAGTCCCAAAAAAGAAGAATAACAATGGATGTAGAGTAGTGGCTAAAATGAAGAGCAATGTCAATTCTACAAGGAAGAAAAAAATAAAAATAGCAAAATAATCGAAGAGCAATACCAAGACAATTATAATGGCACGACTAATTTTATGACAACCCTGAAATCATCATAAAGCAAGACAACATCCTATCCCTACTAGCATTCTACCTTAATACGCGAGCTCTACTCCTTTCTAACTAAGGTCATATCCTTGGTGATATCAAGTTTCGCCATATCCTGTTTAATCACTTCTTTTCTAATACTTTTTCGGTCTATCTCTACTTCTCCATGTAATCCTTAAATCTAACCTCTCGCCCCTCCTAATTGGGGCATCGACTAAGCATAGAATTAAAGAACTACTGTATATAGAATGTGACGTCCGTTTGAACATCCTCTCTCCGTTCCTTTTTAGTTGTCATAGTTTCCCTTTTGAGAGTCGAATAATTTGAGCTTTGACTAACCTTTTAAGATGTATTTTTTAATCATATTGATATAATAAAAAATTCATTTTTTAGTCTCTCTACTTCTATGAGGTAGTGGTAAGGTCTGTGTACATTCTACCTTCCCCGGACCCCACTTGTGGGATTCCACTGGGTATGTTGTTGTTGTTGATGATGATAAGGGAAATCCGCAGCCATTGCCCTTTGGGTAAAACCCTGTTCCTACGCAATAGCATGCAAACCACACAAGAACATGACAACTAAAAAAGGAATGGAGGAAGTATTAAAAAAGAAAAGTAAATGGAGGGAGTATTGACTATTGGAAGGGGACGAAAATACTAAACCAATAATAAAAAAATGATGTAATTTCCCTTTTAGATTTCATTAGCTCCCTCTCAATGGCCTAATAGATTTGAGTTTTTGCAATAGGTTTGACCTCCAGTTTTTTTTTTCTTTTTTTTTTTAAATAAACCGGAGTTATCACCTATTTTACTTTATATAACTCTCTTGCGTCTTTTTGATGCCTTTTAATGCAGTCACTTCATAAAAAAAGTTAATTCGACATAAATGTTTAAAGTAGTATACACTTCATAAAAAAAAATTAATTTGACAAAATGTTTAAAGTAGTATAGTATTTGAAGTTGAGAAATTTAATTCTTAAAAGTTATTAAAGTTCCTTCTCAATTAAAAAAAAGAAAAGAAAGAAGTTAAAGTTGTATAGAATAATTTTAGTGATGAATGGAGATGGGCATTCTAGAACTTCCCCCGAAAATGTGTACAAAGTGGGAAAGAGAGTATTAATGTAGTATGTTTGTTATCGTCTGAGAATGCTACAGCCTCACATGTACATTACTTTGATCGGCAGAGAACATTAGTTATCTGTAGAAGGTTGGGGTGGGGTTAGCAGTTTTTGCCTTCTATTACTCCTGTAAATACTGGTTTCGCAGCCTTTTTTGTTATTTAATATAAGCTGTTACCTTTGTCGAAAAAAGGTCTTTTTGGGGGGTTGGAGGGGGTTTGCATGTGCATCTTGTACTATTTACTATGTCTAGGACAGGAAAAAAGATTGGGTTTTGATTGCTATAGTCTGATCAAAATAGAAACTCATGGTTGCTTGTGAAACCCTCTCTCTTCTGCATAGAGGATATTTGGTACTTTGTTTCCCTTAATCGAGGCAAATGATATGGGTAAATATTTCCTTATTTTGTGATGGGATGTAATTCCACAATGTCCTCTTTGTTGTCCATTTGATAGAACCACAGAATCCAAGGTTTGCTTGAGAAATGCACTTTAGATCATGAAGCAAGAATGGAAAATTTTCGGACTGAGATGCGTGAAAGAGCTTTATCTGATGCAAAATGGAGGCAAATTCAGCAAGATTTGAACCATACTGTAAGCCCAACTACCTGTTGTAAAAAATTGATAATTACTTTAAATTGATGCACTAATTTTTGTTGCAAATGATCATCAGCCAGATGCTGATTACTCTGGTTCTCTTGAAAATACATATCTGACGGGTGATTCACAACAAGTGGAGTTTACTGGTGAAAAGGTTGATGCTCTCAGAGGAAGTTATATAAGGAGGTTGACTGCCGTAATTATCTATCATGTACCTGCCTTTTGGAGAGTAGCTGTTGCAGTTTTCAGTGGGAAATTTGCAAAGGTAATTAATTTCTCTACCCATTATACTTTTTATAGGCTGGTGCAAAACAGAGGATATATAAACAAACATTTTCTGATAATTTACAAATTCAATGAGGGCCCGAGGGCTTTTTTGGTTGGTTCAGTCTTGGAAAGAAAAGCTGCTAAACTTGCATCTTGCACTTGTATTTTTGGGGTTTGTAAATCTATTTTCCACAAAAAAGAGATAAATGATAATAATAATGATGATGATGATGATGATACTAGAAGACATAATCATGGACAATCTTTTGCTAACCTGCTTACTTGATTTGCTCAGTATCGAGTCTTGGAAGAGTGACACATTCTAAAATACATTTTTGAATGTTAGTTTTGGAAGTAATTCTTGTAATTTTTCCGTGCCGATGGTAACTAGATGAGTTGATTTTACAAGTTTCTGATTAAGCTCTTTATTGTCTGAGAGTAGAGAAAATCCATGGAGGTTGAAATCATCCAGTTAAAAAGTGCTCTCTCTGCTCATGTAAATCTTCTGTGCCCAGATCTGGTCTTCAGTCACTTGTAGCAGTGGTGACAAAAATTACCTTCGTAAATGCTTCGTCTTAACATTGACTATAGAACCATAATTCTCTGTAATCTCTTTGTATGTGAAGTAATGTTTTTGTAGGAAAATGGATAGCATTTGACAGCATCCAGTCCATTGATTTTGATATTTAGATTAATCTAAATGATAAAGTAGCATCTGTTATCTTCCCTTTGTGTGTATTCACTCTTGTTAAGTTAAAATATGTCGAAAACCAATTTGATAGACAGAAAGAGGAAACTTTATTTCTTTAGATGCTATTTCAGAACTAAAGTTTCTCTGTCTGTCCCAAAAGAATTTGGTGGTCAGATTACAAGGAACTTATGTAATTTCAGTGTAATACGGACATCGATCTCTTAAAGTATTTACCTAGTTAGAAACTAAATAGAAGGTACTTTAAATGATAATTTTTATTGTCAAAATAGTTATAAGCTTTTTCGATAAGAGTGTGGTCAAAGAAATGTCTCTGATTCTCTGAAGATGAAGTTTGTTGCCATCTCTTTATATTGGGGTTTTGTTGGTGTCTGAAACTTTTTGCTTACTGATTGGAAAAAATATTGCTCCCCAGTTAGTGATTGTGCCACTTCTATTTTCGGGTCAAGTAAAAGTATTTTCATTCATAAACATGACCGTGGACAACCGTAAGGGATATACCATGGAGTGCCACACCCACCTAAACATATCTTACCAGAGTATCATAGTCAACCTGCAATGTAGAAGAAGATGATCCATGTCCTCACCCACCTCCTTACATATGAAACGACACAGAAAACCTTCTGCTTTCTATGATTTTTCTTTGTCAAAATGATCCCTCTAGAAGCTAGCTAAGTGAACAAGTACACCTTCCTCGGCACCATTGGAATCCATACTGCTGCATGGAGCTCCTCCCTAACCAAAAGTTTCTCATGAAAAACTTCACAGAAAATGCTTCATTCCCCAGGCCCCATCACCACACATCAGGATCGTGCAATTATCCTTGGGATGACACATTTAAGGTGAATATATTTTGGTCCCCATAGCTATTCATTTCCTTTAATATCTGGTATTAATGGTCCCTTCATGCTGTTCTACGGTCATGGTGTCAGAAGTAACTCTGATATCTTCTTGATGAATGAAAACAACCCATATATAGGAACATAAACTTGATACTGAAACAAGCCGAAACACAATCTTTTGAGTTCTTTCCTCTTTGGGGTTTGACATAGATGCGTTAGACATGTTTATCTCAAGGTGGGGGAGGGACTGTGTATGGTTGAAGTCGTTAGCTGTTGCTATTATGTAGTCTTTAGGTCTGTCTCCTTTTTTCACTATAGTTTAGTCTTTAGGGCTACTCATTTTTTCACTCGCACTATAGTGGAATTCCCTAAATTTTGCATTTCTTAAATGACATTAGCTGACCTAGATGTTAATAGAAATATCCATTACTTTTGCTATAGTTGATCATGAATAATTCTTATTGGAATCCTTGGTATGGTCAAGGTATCTACCAGATACCTTCTTGTTTGTTTGTTTGTTAGTATGTTCTATCTATTGCATAAAAGAAGAATCTTGCATTAACGATTGACACAGCACCTTGATTAGTGAATTTCACAGGTTTCTTGTCATATTAGATAAGTCTATTTTTAGTGCTGCTACTTTCTGAGCTGTTCGTATTTCTTTCTAAGTAATGAATATTCAAATCCCAAATACAAGTCTGTCTGCACCAAGAATTTTTTTTTATTTTTTAGTGATAATGTGTTTTGATGGGTTTCTGCTGATGGGTTTTTGTGACGAGGGTTTCCAGGAAACAGCCTCTCTACCTATGTGGTAGTGGTAAGGTCTGCGTACATCTTACCCTCCCCAGACCCCACTTGTGGGATTTCATTGGGTATGTTGTTGTTGTTGTAATGTGTTTTGATGGGTTTTTGTGACGAGGGTTCCGAGGAAACAACCTCTCTACCTCATGTGGTAGTGGTAAGGTCTGCGTACATCTTACCCTCCCCTAGACCCCACTTGTGGGATTTCACTGGGTATGTTGTTGTTGTTGTAGTGATAATGTGTTTTGATGATAACATAGCTGTCCTCAATGCATCTTTATCACGCTCAATTTCATCATATGTAGCTGTGATTGATGCGGATGCTCAGCTTTGACTATTTTTCAATTACTGTCATGTTCAGCAACTTCAATTGTTAGCCTCCTGGGAATAGTTCAGGCTAATCTACCCTTCTCTTTTTATTTTCTTTTTGTCTTTTGGTTGATAAGTAGCTAGTTTACCACACTGTGTCCTTTAGTAGATACTTTGCTCCCATATTTGGTGACCGTGGTATTTAAGAAATGCAGTCTCATCTCTCAATGTTTGTTATTTATTTCCATCTGCTAATTGCTTTGATTTCAATGGCCCTTTCTCCTGGTTCTGTAGTCTTCTCAGGTATCCTCTGATTCAAATGTGAATGCCTCTGCGAATAAAAGTGAAGAAAAAGCGGGAGATGGGAAGTACTCAAATCATTCTCTTGATGAGGTTGCTGGGATGGTGCGCAGTACTATATCAGCTTATGAATCCAAGGTAAATGTCCAATCTTGATGGTAGGAGATTAAAGTACAGATGGTTAAGTTTGAGTAGTTGTGTACTTAGTTGTCTTCTATTTATGGTGATAGGAATTGTCTCCACTTCCAAATTTGCCCTGCCAAAAAAGAAAAGAATTCAATTATCAGTTCCAGACTTTTTGCTTTTCAATTAATGAGGATTGAGCCTGGCTGCATGTTACTTCTTTTGTCTGTTTATTTTTGCTGGGGAGGGGTCTGATTGAGGTCACTAATATGTTTTCTCTAGCAGCACCACACAAAAGACACCTAGAGCATAGATGGAACCCTCTTCTTTTTGAGTTATTTACGGTGACAAATCTAATCATGAATACCATTCCAATTGTACTCCATATCTTTCCTTCTTTTAGATAGTAAAATTACTGTGACAAAGTTCATCATGATTACAATTCCCTTGGACCAATCAATTTGGATTTCCTTGTCAACCTTAGAAGTGGACCAGTTTTTGTTCTAGTTGACTTATTGTGCTTTGTAGCATGGCAAAGATGTGGTTGAGTTAAATCAAGTCTACTTCTCACAGCTGTGCTGAGAGAGAATTTACTCATAGGGTGGATAAGATAGAAAGTTTGACAGAAGTCTTCCTACTGAAATTTGGAGGTAAGAAAACCAAGAAACACAACACGAGTAGGACCTCTATAGTGCTACACAGTGAGAAGCACACCTCTATAGTGCTATAGGAGTATAGGTAAAAAAATGCATGGATAACCACCTGCCGTTTGAGATGTTACAAGTTGTTGTCTCGGAAATATCCTTGTTCTCCTTTCCCCTTTTGATTAAAAAATGAATTAATGTGAAACTCAAAATCCTAATATCATTAGTGATAAAAAAGATAGCTTCTCAGATATAATCAAAATAAAAAAAACTTCCAGGTGAGGAAGCAAATTCTTATTGCCACAACATGAATCCTCTTGAATTCAAACAGATCCTGTCTTATGATCTATACGTTTATAAACCACTTAAGCGCTTCTCTCAAGTTTGTTGTCTTTGTACCTTTTAAAAGTTCTCACATACTTAAACATTAATAGCAAATTGTAGTTGGTCTTTTCTGTTATCGATCTTGTTTTGTCTCATTCAAGAAAAATATTTGCAACTAGACTTTGCTATATTGATTTGTATGTTTCCGGGGTGAAAGAGGTTTAACATCTTATGATTTCTATGTATGTGTTGCTTCTTCTCTAATGTATTTGAGTATTAAAATAACACTCACAGGTCCAGAATGCATTTGGGGATCTTGAAGAATCAAATATTCTTGGTCCATACATGAGTGATGCCATAAAGGAGATAACCAAAGCATGTCAAGCTTTTGAAGCGAAAGAATCAGCACCTTCAATTGCTGGTACATAAGTTATTTGAGTTGCTTAGACTATTGAAATGAGAAGTATCTAAAGATTTTATTCCTTCACACCAGTTGCAGCATTGCGAATGCTTCAGTGTGAGGTCTCAAAAGTTTACATATTGAGGCTCTGTTCATGGATGCGGTCTACAGTTGAAGAGATATCAAGAGATGAATCCTGGGTCCCAATATCTATTTTACAAAGGAATAGATCTCCATACACCATTTCTTCATTGCCTCTGGCTTTCTGTTCAATTATCACATCTGCAATGGATCAGATCAATGTGTAAGTTGTAGAGGTTGTTAATGCTATACATATTTATACATAAAAACACTAGTTTCCAATTAGGCCCCTACATATGGCAGTAAGTTGACCAGCCTCGGTTACTAGATTCTTCATCATTATGTAACATGTTTGATACTTTGACATTTATTATTCATTTTAAAAAAAATATTTTGATATTACTTGTTAAAAAAATAGATAATAAGATTTGACAGCAGGAAGTGATTCAGATTAGAGCTGTAAGACTTTAGGATTAGTACATGACTTAAGCAAGAGTAAATAAGTGGTAATTTGCACTTATCTTGACCTTGAATTGGATTATAAAACATTACTTGTGCTCCTTGAATGAGGGAAGTTGATGGAGTTATTAAACTCTCATTGCCTTTAGAAGCTATAACCCCTTAAAAACTCACTTAACCAAAGGTTATTTGTGGCCTTGCATACGAAGTCAACTTCACTGGGGTCTCATCCACCCTTGTCAGATCTAATGGATCTTGCTTGGTATCGTTAAGAAAAAAATGTAACCCTTCAACCATCCCTAAACTTATAAACTCAAATTCTGTCTAGGTTCACTACATGTATACCCCATTTTCATATGGGTGAAAACCTTTTATTCTATTAAAAAGTTAAATTTTAGCGAAAGGTACCTCTGACTTACCTTAGGAAGATTGTGTTACAATCTAAGTTGCGTGGACTCTTCACTTTCATTGCCGCACCCGTGTCGGATTCTCCGAAAATACACTTATTTTGGGGAATCCAACACGCAAGAGTCCCAGCAACATAGGTTACAAATGTAATAATTTTTTAGACGTACTCTTTTGGATAGAAAGGAAATTTCACAAGTTAGAATAGATGTTACTCAGACGAGTTTAAACTGGAGATGACTAATTCTACTTTCTCTGGGATCTCTCGAGGAGATAGAGATGTGGCCATATAGAGGTTGCAACCTACTTATTATGTACTAAATTCAAGGTGGTTTTAGAATGTACTGGTTCTACACTCTGTCCCTGTGCACCATTCACTGGCAAATGTCGACAAGGTGGCTATTTCCTTGAACCTAGTATTTCCAGCTATAACCAAGTCTCGGAGTTTAGTAGCTAAAAACTTCATCAAATGAGTGTGGGACAGCAAAATATCCCTTAATTCTTCTTGCAAACAATTACATTGTCAATGTTAGAATTACATTGTTTGTTAAGCTCATGTACCAAGGACTTGATTTTTCTAGGTCTTCTCAATTCTGATGGAGATTAAGTTCTCTATAGATCCCTTGATTTAAGTGGAACATTTTCTAAAGGGAAATTTCTGAGATGTGAGGGATGAGGAAAGGGAATGTCAATTTGGTGAAAATATGAGTAACAGAATATAGTTGAGTAACAAAGTCTTGTATAAGGAGAAACCAAAAGGATTTTATATTTGTTCATATTAGCTAGTATTCAAATTCTGGCAGATGGACGTTGCAGGAAAAGGAGTCACCTACTGAAATGTGAAAAAATAAGATGGGAACATCCGAGGGGTCAGATTGTGGGAGATAGACATTGCTAATTCTTTAGAATAGAGTCGAGGTATGAGTAACTAGGAAACAGCCTCTCTACCTCTATGAGGTAGTGGTAAGGTCTGCGTACATTTCACCCTCCCCAGACCCCACTTGTGGGATTCCACTGGTTATGTTCTTGTTGTTATTGTAGAGTTGAGGTGTGATTGTCTGCTCTTAATGATAGAAAAATCCAACAGAGATGGATGAGCCGATGATCATGAGGTTGCTAAAAGCATCCGATTCCCCAAACAATCCTTCATGTTTAGGAAGACACGCAAGCTCTTAGATAAGAAGTTGATCCTCCAACACCTCCCATCTATTTCCTCAGGAGTGCTATGTATGAGTTAATCTAACTTCTTAACCTTATAAAAAATGATTTAATCTAACTTCTGGCTCTCTCAGAGTTTTGTGAATCTCCAGCTGAACAAGTGTTTAATGTTTATCTTTAACAAAAAGTTGAAGGTTGGCACATTCTAGTAGGTATTGCCATCATACTTTCTTCTTCTTCTTTTTTATTGTTGAGGGGACATGGAAGTGTGAGGTCTGTTACGGCAGGTGCAACCTAACATTTTAGCTTTGGGTAGTGAGTCATTTCAGTTTTGCTTGGGATGAGGACTTATGTGGTTGAAAGTCTCGGTTCATTTTAGACCTTAATCCTGTAAAAGGAAAGCAAAGATGGTACAATCATCTCTGATTTTTTGAATGAGTGGATAAATGGTAATACACTTCACTGAGAAACATACTAAGGATTTCGCCTGAATCTCGTGCATTGGTGGATCCTTTTTTTTTTTTGGGTGGATCCCTTGAGCGGTTCTATGATCATGTCCCACCACATTTTCTTTTTCAGTAGGGATCTGTTTTTAATAAGTAAAGGAGGTAGCAGCAGTGTAGGACTAAGGAGTTGCAGAGATGTAAAAAGGGACCCATGCTTCCTTAATTACAGAAGGAGTCAATGAGAAGTTCAAGAGAAGAATATTCTTGTCATTTTCTGTGTGTCTAGACATTGGAGGACGAAGTTTGGAACGTTCTGCTTTTGTGCTGTCTACTTCTAGAATTGATTGTGTTGCATAGTATGAAGAACAATATCAAATGGAAGTTTATATAGAGATTTTGTGTTTCCTCAGTGTCTCTGACACGACACTTTTCTCTATGTTCATGCTATGTAAGGGTACCTTTATCTGATTTGAGTTGTATCTTACCTTACCAATCATCAAGTGTAACATGTTAAATGCTTATTCACATCAATGGCCACTCACTTCAAGCACATCACCTTCCTATTGGTTATAAGTTACAAGGAAATTGATCAGAAGGTCGAATAATTCTTGTAAGCAAAGATGAGCTCTTCTTGATCTGTGCTGTGTTTGACAGTGTATTTTAGCCTGTCAGAAAACGATTATGTTACATTTGGTGGGAGTTTTAGCGTGTTCAACTTTTGTTTGGTTCTTGCATTTTCATTAGCTTTTATCCTTTCCAGAATGATCGAGTCTTTGCAGAATGAGGCCATGAAATCGGAAGAAATATTCTTGCAGCTTCAAGGAATCCAGGAATCTGTTAGACTGGCCTTCTTAAATTGTTTGCTGAATTTTGCTGGTAAGTATGATGTTGATACCTTACCATCTCAGTAGCTGAAAGACTTCGGAGTGTGATGCAAATTGCTTACCCAATAATTAGGTCACCTGGAGCAAATTGGAGGTCAGCTTAACCTGAATAAAACCAACAGAGAAAGTCCATATTTTCAGAATGGATATCTTGAACTAGAAGAAAAATCATCTGAACCCCTGCCAGGAAGTATTGTGGATCCACATGTACAGCTGCTGATGGTTTTAAGTAATATTGGATACTGTAAAGATGAACTTGCTCGTGAATTGTACTGCAAATACAAACAAATTTGGCTGCAGCCTAGGTACAAAAGTACTCTCTGCTCTTTAGTGTACACATTAAGTTAACAGTACTTCAATGGTTTCTTTGCTCCAATATATGTTAGAAATGTGGAAAATCCCAGCAACCAAATTTGTGCAAACTTGTAATGCCCATAGCACCAACTCTTTTTTGCAACTCACCTTGAATCTCATTCTGCATGATGTTAATGTAACTAACTACAAATTCTTAAATTTGTCCAGCTTAGTTGCTGGGATTTTCCCAATTTCTAACATATATTGGAAATACAAAATGTGTAAAGTTATGCCCATAGGCAACTATCATTTCCTAGGCCTTCTCCTCTTGACTAGACAACTTCTGTTAAGTTGCCAAATATTAGTCTAAACATCATGTCATTATTATATCTACTTTAGGGGTAAGGATGAAGAGGACAGTGATATCCAAGACTTGATTATGTCTTTTGGGGGGCTTGAAGAGAAGGTCCTTGAACAGTACACTTTTGCAAAGGTATGACTAAGTTCAGAGGTCTTTTGTGTGCCAAGAATTGTTACTGTATCTGAGGTCCATCAATTTGGTTATATTGTTTCCATTATACACCTATCATATATAGACATCTCACGCCTTCCATTTACTTAAAACTGTTGTACCAAATTTTACCTGGAAAATTCTAAAAAAGAAACATAACTTTGTGTAGAGAAATTGAGTACGTCTTTGCAGATTCTTGAATGAGTAATATTTGCACCAGGCATGTTGCAAAATGCACCTATTATCACTTCTACAGTTACAAGCATTTCATGTGAATGGCTTATTCACATACCTTTTTCAGGATACAACAACATGCCTGCCGAAATCCCACCGGTGGGGTTTGAGAAGGGTTGCGTGGGGAGGGTAGAGTGTATGCACACCTTACCTAATCTTCTCAGAATGAAAAGATTTATTGTTCAAATGTTTTTCTTGGCTATTTTCAATCCATTTCAATAGCATTTCCCATCTACTTGTTCCACTTTGATTATGCTTCTTTTGAGCCAAGGGTCTAAGGGGTAAGATCTGCATACATCCTACGCTCCCCAGATTACACTTGTGGGATTACGCTAGGTAGGTTGTTGTCCTCTTTCTCTATTAAGGTTAAGACATTTCTATAAGATGTCTACTTTTTGTTCTGCAGACATTTTTGTAGGGAGTACTCCTGGATACACGCGTAGAAATTGGATGAACTTTGTTGAAACAAATATTGTTGTATTTTCCTATTATGGTATCTGTCAATTATGGGTCTTCCCCTACTTGTTCGTGATAAAATCTTTGCTACTACTACTAATGATAAAAAGAACAAGAACTCGTTGGTGTCATTAAGGACATTCCACCAAATAGGCAATAACTCGCTATCAAGCTCCACCCCTTACCCATTTAATCCCATATAATTGGGAGACAGGTAGTTAAATGATATATAAGTCGTTCCTTCAGGGGGGTGATAAAATATCCCCCAAAAAAGAGGAGGATGCAAAATTAATGTGCTGTGCTTGATATTTGTTATACATTCTTTAATGAGAAAAATTGAATGATGCTCATATTTCTTAGACAATGGTTCCATAATTCCTATTTTTTGGCGTATATTTGTCAGACAAATTTGATTAGAACAGCAGCTATAAACTATTTCTTGGATGGTGGAGTACAATGGGGTGCTGCGCCAGCAGTTATGGTGAGAAAAGACGCTTCCCGTTAATGTGTTTTAATCTTTGAATGTTAAATGACCTTCTATGGCTTGCAGGGTGTGCGAGATGCTGCTGTGGAATTGCTACACACACTAGTAGCTGTTCATGCGGAGGTAAAAGTTACCGCTTGTTTTATGGGCATATTATTGCTTTAGAACTATATTTCTGTACCTTTCAAGAATGATAGTTTCTTAGAGAACTGGTTAATTCTTAAAATTCCTTATTACTTGGTCTTCTTTGTAATACTGATTTTTCTCTTCACAGGTCTTTGCTGGTTGTAAGCCTCTACTGGAAAAGACGCTTGGTATACTTGTTGAAGGCCTAATAGATACTTTCCTGAGTCTTTTCCATGAAAATCAAGAAAAAGATCTTAGAGCATTAGATGCGAATGGCTTTTGCCAGCTTATGCTTGAGGTAAATTGGTAGTCTCTGAGTCTAGTAAAGTATATAATGAAAATTAATTATAACATAGTAAAGCTAAAAATTGAAAGTGTTCTGGGTGATTTTCAGTTAACTTGCCCTTCTAGGACACACTTTGTGCTATTAAATTTCTGCAATAATGGTTGATGCTTTTGCATTTGCTTTTTGAGTACTTCTGGTTCTATTTTATTTGTGCCCAACAGGTTTTAAAACAACTAGGTAGATTTTGATTTCATGTTCATACACTTTTTCCTAATAGTTGTTGGGCTAAATGTGCAGCTGGATTACTTCGAGACCATATTGAATCCATATTTTACACATGAAGCAAGGGAGTCACTGAAAACATTACAAGGAGTCCTCTTAGAGAAAGCAACTGAGTGTGCTGCTGAGGCTACTGAAACTCCAACTCACAACCGCCGGCCAACACGGGGAAGTGATGATCTTCTGGATGACCGGCATCAAGGGATGACTGTATCACCAGATGACCTGATTGTGAGTAACACTTGCTCTCTATCATCTTTTATTTTCAGTTCTTTTTCATATGCTCACCTTTTAATCGTTTGTAAGTTTCATGTTGTTTGCTCTGCAATTAAAATAATTTTTGTTACAGAATACTGTTTGTCATTTCTAAATCCATCCTGCAATTTTGTTGCTTTGACTGGCTATACAATGCTATCTCTCACCAAATTGCCTAGTTTTAAGATTTTAGACACTGTCGTGGAGATGTTTCCCTCCACCCTTCCTACTTACATTGCAATTGTATCTAATTTTTCAGGCTCTTGCCCAGCAGTATAGTTCTGAGCTACTTCAATCTGAACTTGAGAGGACTAAACTCAATACAGCATGCTTTGTGGAATCAATTCCCCTGAATTCTGTTCCAGAACCAGCGAAAACAACATATGCCTCTTTAAGAGGATCTGTGGATTCTCCAACTAGAAGTTTTAGGGGATCACAACATATAGGTTCCCCGAGTTTCTCCAGGCCAAAACGTAGATAAGTTAGTATTATTTCTTTTCTGTCAGTTGTTCCCCTGTAATGTTTGTGCAGTTGTATTTTAGCCGTTCATACATTTTTTTGTTAGAACGAAGGCACTTTGCTGATAATGAAACCATCGGCAACCTCACTTGAAATTCTTTGATGTACGTAGAATTGGAAAAGTGTTTCGTCAGAAGACCTTTTCAAGGGTTTGATGCAATTTTCATTATACTGTTGAATGAAATTGCTAATTTTTCGGTCTGTCTGACCATGCCCAATAATTGTTGCATTCTACAACAACAACATACCCAGTGAAATCCCACAAGTGGGGTCTGGGGAGGGTAAAATATACGTAGACCTTACCACTACCACATGGAGGTAGAGAGGTTGTTTTCTGAATTGTTGCATTCTACTAGTTTGCTCAATTTGATGTTTTAGTTTGGGCTAATGTTGTTGGGAATGTGTCTTGCAATACTTAGAAGTCTTCAGCTGGCCATCATCTGGGATCACTGCTCCTAGACTAACGACTTGAATGCAAAATTTCAGGAATTCATTTACGTGGCATTTGTTTCAAAGTTTTGCCAAAATGAACTTTCGATCTGCTTTTCAATCTAGCACCAAGAAATTGCTTGGGCTTTCACGAGTTCATTTACATGGCATCTGTTACATCCTTGACATGGTGAGATATTGATGGAATTAAAATTCCTTATATATTTTGCACTAGACACACTGCCGGACAGAAACAAAGGACGTAGGGGAATTGTGAGAATTTTCTTCTTGAAACAATTCTGAAGGAACCCCCAACTAGAAAAAAAAAAGATGTATCCTCTTGAGTACGTCCATCTTTTCAGCTAGTTTCATGAGAACTCTTTCTATGCTCACCATATTGAAAGACTTGATAATAAGTTGAGCATCATCTTTATGTTGTGGCACCACGTGTGCAAATTCTGCAAGACGCGATAGCTATATTTGTCGCTCTAAGCATTTTATGATATTTGTGTGGTTATATTATTTTTTCACTAAGAATAAAATGGATAGGGTAAATTGTTTCCAAATTTAGAAGCGAGAGTGGGTTGTGGGCAAAGATATTGCAGTTAGCTGACACTACACTTGACAATGCAATTACTAGTATAAAGTAGGTATTTTGAAGAATCCATTTGACACTACACTTGTAATAACAAGAAGAAACATTGACATCCTAAATATCGATTGGATAAAAGATGAAGATTTACGTCTATTCCCTATAAAGTTTTCCTTACTTTAGGTAGTGGCCAAGCTCTAACACGTGAACATCATACTACTTAGTCTATATAGGTTAACACATGCTACTGGAATCTTGATTTTGAGTGTTTAACACATTCATATTGAATTTTGGAGTTCGAAAGAGAAAGGGAAGAAGTGGGGTAGAAAAATTGGTCAACTCATCAAGCTTATGACCTAAAGATTGCAGGTTCAAATTCTATCCTCGCTTAATTAGTGCAGGTCTATGAAATAGAGCTAGCATTTAGACTTGTTGGTTCTACTTCTCTGCAGGGTGTTGACTGCAAGATTTCGTTAATTCGTGTATTTCATAATAAACTTTTTATACGCGTTATTGTAATTTGATCGATCTAATTAAGATTGATATCTTTAATTTCATTTATAATGTCAGTTTTATAATATGATGATCAAATTATTGGACGAAACAAAAGTCACATAATTAACCAAACCGGTCCTAATTAACCAAAGCTGTTCATTTATTTATTTATTTTTGGCTTAGCACAATTGCTGGTTGCAATATTAATGTTTGTTCCAAATTCCAGGGCATGATGGAATTATCAATAAATCTTCATTGTCTTGAAATAATTATGGGAAGAATTAAATAATGAAGTGCTGAATATTACACCAATTTTTGATGATTATGATGCAACACTACTAAATTTAACTTCACCACAAATAAATAGTGCAAAAAATTAATATTTTTTATTGTAAAAAATTCAATTTTTTTTTAAGAGAAAAATTAAAGAAAGTATTTGAGGTTTGAAGTTGATCTGAAATAAGTATGAAGTAATGTTAGAATATGATTCTATTTGAAGAATGACAACTGTAAGATTTCGACTTTTTGAATGCAACTTTGACTTTTACTTGTTTACTATTTTATTATTATTAGGAGCTGTTACTATCTCAGGACTGGCGACGGGACCGGAACCGGTCCCACCGGACCGGCATTGACCGGTACCGGGACCGGGACCGGTAAGGCCAAGGGTATTATTTTCCGGTACCGGACCAGAACCGGGACCGGTATTACCGGGAAATATTACCCATACCTTACCGGTCCCGGTACTAACCGGTACCGGACCGGACCGGACCGGACCGGTATTACCGGGAAACCGGATATTAAAAAAAAAAAAAATTAAAAATTTAAATTCAAGTTTAAAATATTAAAGGTTAAAATAAAATGTTAAAATGGTAGTATTATTATTCATAAATTATTATATAAATTGTTAAAATTTAAAATGAAGTTTGAAAGTTTGAAATTTTGAATTCAAAATTTCAAATTTCAAAATTGTTATAAGTTATTTATAAGTAATTAAGTATAAGTGTATAACACTATAAGTTATATAATTTATAATTCAAATTTAAAGTTGTTAACTTGTTATAAAGTTTAATTTTAAACGATTAAAGTTTGAATGTTTCTTCTTGTATTTTAAATTTTAAAGTTAATAAAGATTTGAGAAATAAAGGGGCAAATATATTAAAAAGAAGTTAGTAGTGAAAACTCAAAACTTAAATTAAGATTAAGTAAAAAGAATAATAAAAATAAAAAAAGAAATAAGGCGAATAGCCTCTAATTTTATTATGTAATTTTAAAATTTAAATTGTACAATGTAGAAAGGTAAGATATTAGAAATCAACCCAATCTACGCAGCCACCTTCTAGGAAGGGTTCTGTTTCAACTAGGTATAATTTATTGTAAATTTGTAATACAAATATATTTAATCACTAATATCTTAAACTACTTTGAAACTCTTGTCTAAGAGTTTCTAACATTTCAGCTGTCACATTTTCTGGAATCGGCTCTTGAGCTTGTTCTTCCAGAAATTCCATGCCGTCTTCGCTTGATTCCGATATAACATTATCGATATCGGCTTCAAACTGAGAAGGCAATGTCGGACGCCCTAAATTCCTCCGCTCCGCATTTATCCAGTCTCGAAATAAGACTGAAACTTCTAAGCTATCGCCAGCTAGTGAATGCCTATGGTCTCCTACTTGGAACCTAGCAGCGCTAAAAGCGCCTTCCGAAGCAACTGAAGAAGCTTGAATTGCCAGCACATCACGAGCCACCCGTTGAAGTCTTGGAAAATTTTTTCCACGAGTGTTCCACCACGCCAACAGCTGCGGCTTCCCCTCTGAGTCCTTGATGCTTTCCGGTGCCTGGTTAAGATATTCATCAAAGTCGTTGTTTGTGTTAGTTTCTAACCCAAGTTGTAATTCTAACATTGTGTCCATGTCATCATCAAATCTAGCCCTAGTAGGTTGTGGTTGGTGTTGTACATTTTGTATTGAATTATATTGTTCTAAATCATATAATTTCCTAGCTTCAGGTCTAACGGTACTTAGAACTGTTTCTAAATGAAGTGATTGATTTGATCCGTCGTATACTATTTCTAAGTCTGTAAATATACTAGTTACCATTTTAGATACACCAAATTCTTTATAGGCGGGATTAAATAAAGCAGCAGTTAAATAAATTTGAGGGATTGGAAAAAAGTATTTCCTAAATTTTTCAATCATTTTTCTAACAGGTTCACTAAATCTTGGATTATTTTTAAACGAAGCTAATTTATTACAAATAGTACAAATATTAGGCAACACAGAAGAAATAGTAGGATAGTAAAGGCCGGAAATTTGTTTTGTTGCTAAATAAAAAACTTTTAAAAAATCAACCAAATCTTTAATATTAATCCAATCATTTTCATCTAGACGGAAGTCGGGATCTGCATTATGTGCATTCCAGACCATACTAAGCGGTCTCCTATAGTCGTAAGCAACTTTTAACATTTCATAAAATGAATTCCACCTAGTTGCTACTGATTTAGGAATTTTTCTAACAGGTAAATTACATTCAATGCAACGCTGGTTAAATTCCCTACGCCTAGCCATTACTTGACATGTAAAAATAAAGTGGCATGCGGCTTCCACTTTAGCACATCCATGTTCAAATAAAGAAATACCATCTTTAACAATTAAATTATAAATATGTGCAGCACATTTAATATGAAAACCATCTTCATAAGTTGGACAAATAACAGGTTTTAAAAAATCTACAGCACGTTTATTATTACTAGCGTTATCTAAAGTTACACTAAATATTTTTCTACCTATACCAAAAAATTGTAAAACATTAAGAATAGTTTGGGCAATATAAGAACCTGTTTTTCGAAATTCACAAATTTTATATCCTAAAATTCTTTTTTGCAAATTCCAGTTATCATCTATCCAGTGGGTCGTAATTGTAAAGTAATCGATACCGGTTACACTACGTCCCATATCAGAAGTTATTGCTATCCTACAATTATTATAAGCAAATAAACACCTAAGATATTGTACATGGCGTGCTTGAAAGTCAAAAACCGCTTTTTTTATAGTATTTCTAGAAAATCCATTAAAAGACGGGTTATACACAATTTGAATATAATGCACAAAACCGGGATTTTCTGCAAAACTGAAAGGCAAACCAGTAACAACAATCATTTTAGAAAGTTCATCAAGGTCACGTTGTCTACTATAAGCTCTATGTGTACTAGGACCGGAAATATTACTAGGATTTAGTTGCGATTGCACCATATTTGAACCTCCCGTCGATTCATCGGGAATGGGAGTTCCAAATTTTTTGGCGTCCGCAACTGCCTGTGCATGCAAAAATTCTATTTTACAACAATGCATAAGGTGATTTTTCAAATGACCCGTCCCGCCCCCCTTTCCCGAAGTTTTATGGTTTAAAACATGTTTACATTTGTTACAAATAGCTTTTGTTTTATCTTCATTTTGAGTTAAAAATTGCCAAACAACGGATTTTTTTGCACGTTCCGTCTTAGGCCTATTAGATGACGTAGGTGGCACGGGGGGAGCGGGAGCGGGAGTGGGAGCGGGAGCGGGAGCGGGAGGGGGTGGGGTAGTAGCACTATATGGGGGTTGAGTTTCATCGTCATCAAAAGTATCTTCATTTTCATTTATTTCAAAATCATCTTCTGGTAAATCTTCGTTAAAATTCCCAAAATGTTGTTCAAGAAAATCATTGTCTAATCCCGTGTTAGAGTCAATATTAATAAAAGTGTTGTCTACGTAAGTAGAATCTTCGATATTTAATCTAAGTGGTGCTTGTCTTGTAGACGAACTACCACCTGAACTTTTACCGGTTAAAGCCTTTTTAATTCCACCAAAAAACGTACTTTTTCCCTTTCCTTTTCCACCGGAATCCATTTTAAATTTAATTAAAGTTTAATTAAACAAATAACGATTATATGCAAAAAATCAAATTTATGAATGTAAAAAAAAATAATTCAAGGAGACAACAACTCAACAAGTAAAAGTAATCAAATAAGTAAATTTGGAAGAACAAATAAGTAGAATTTAGGAACGAAGGTACCAAACGTCTGTGTAAAAACAGACGTAGAAGCCGAAATTGATGAAAGTTGAAGCTTGAATATGCTCCAAATTGATCCACCAAATTTTGCTCCAAAATGCAATTACCAAAACTAAATAATATTTTGGAATAATGATTGAGAGAGTAGATAATGAATATATATAATATATAATATTTAAGAGTAGTATGTAAATATGTAATATGTATATAATTATAAATTTGTAATATTAGTAAGTGGAGAGAATTTGATTGAGAGAATTGGATTGAATTGAGAGAATTGGATTGAGAGGATTGAAGTGAAAAATTATGAAATATTTAGGGGTATTTATAGTTGAGAAAATATTGAATTTTGGAAAAAAAAAATAAAAAAAATAAAAAAAAATATTTTCTAACGGTCAAAAACGGACCAAAAACGGGCAATTTTTTTTTATTACCGTTGGTGGGCCCCACACCAACGGTAATAAATTAAAAAATTAAAAAAAAAAAATTTGGACCGGTATTACCGGTTCGGTACCGGACCGGAACCGGTAAACCGGAACCGGTAATTACCGGTAAAAGTAACGGGTCCCGTCCCGGTTCCCCTACCGGATCCCCCCCCTACCGGACCCTACCGGTAAGTACCGGAACCGGACCGGACCGGTACCGAACCGGCACCGGAACCGGTAATTACCGGTTCCGCTGCCACCCTTATTATCTTGAAATCAAAATGGCTGCATGCCCCTCTTTCCAATTTTCTAATTCTATACTTTACTGCTACCAAATATTATTTTCGTTTCCAATTTTTATGTCATATTTTTTTTAAAATTAATTTTTGACATAATGTTATTATTTATAATTTGATAATTTTTTAATTTTAATATTTTATACCACATATTTAGGATTTAAAAATATACACATATTTAGTTCAAAAGTAGATAAATTTTTAATAGTTTTCTTTCCTTTCTCAAATTTCATAATCAGTCAAATTAAGATATGTACTAGATTGTCAATAAGTATGGCTCAATTCTTAACGAGTAATTACGATTAATGTATATACCCTTCACTCCAATTTAGATGATATCGTTTGACTTAATATAAGATCTTTTTTTTAAAAAAAATTGTGATTTAAGAACACATATTAAACAATTGTGTGATTATATTTCTAATTATAAGAAAAGTAATTTTCATTAGAAAACGGGCTAAAAAGAAAAATGAGTAACATAATGGAACAGAGGGAGAGAGTGAATTTTCACTGTTCATACATGTTGCTTCAGGTAAGTGCATCTCAATCCAATATGCATCCTTCGTGTTATATTTATCCATGTTAATCTGATATACCTCTTAAATATTTTTTAATTAAAGGTATATTTTATTAAATTAACTTTATTAATAATATTTTGAACTTCTAAATTTGACTATGGTTATTTTGTATAATTATTTAATACTAAGGATAAAAACATAAAGACATAATAAAACTCTGATTTTTTAAATTAAATAAATATAAAATTATAGAGATGTTTCCGAAAGATCGATTAATTAATTTATCAAACAACCAAAATATACCCAATTTACATATTATATCTTGTGTATAGGAGTGTATGTTATGTGTATCATGTATGCATAATTACTATAAAATATATTTTATACATATTTAATAAATTAGATGGTCAAATCCACAATTATTCCAGAAAAATATATGTATGCAAGAAAAAAAAAGTAAAAAGATTCATAAAGTATATATAAAAGCTTATCCATTTGTGGGTCTTACATCAGAGAATAGGACATGAGTAAAATCAATTTATATTATAAAAAATAAATATTGAGAAAGTGGAGTTGAATGTAACGTTAGCCAATTTGGCCACAAATTCCTTTCTTTTCCCAATTGTGGCTTGTCATTTGAAAGTCAACATTTAACAGATTTATTTCTTAAAATTTTATTTTTACATACAGAAAAAAAATAATGGTGAATATGGGCTTTTTTCTATGAGGTCCACTCTTATGGGCCCATTAATAGCGACCTTTGGCGTGCACCTTCACTTTCATGGGCCTTACCTTTTTCAACTTGTAATTTTATTTTATTTTTTTCATTTTTTTTTTCCTTTTATGGATAAAGTTCATTCCTCACATAACACACAACACAATATTTAAAAAAAAAAAAAAGTATCCAAAATAATGAGTCTTAACTAATTTAAATTATAAATTAGGAAATATTGCGTTGATAAGTAAACATATATTAATTAATTAGCTAACATAGCTATGGTTTGAATTAATTACGGATCGCGGCAAACATCTAGCTAGCTGTAATTACAGTTTGAGTTTCGTATAAACCGCGCAATTTGTACAAATATTGTACGCAATTATACAAAAGTTGTGCGCGAATCAAATTTTATAGCGAAATATACACAAACATTTGAATTATATTACGAAGAACTGTACAAACGCTATACCAAAACTGTGAATTGTATAGTGAATTACACAAATGTATACAAAGTGAATCATACAAACGCTGCTATAACTATAGTTACAGAATGTAATTACTTAAACTATAATTATGGAGCATAATTAAGGTATTTTTGAGTAGCTATATGCGAAAAATTGAAATTCTAGTAGTGCTTTTTGTTCAAGTCCTCAGAGAAATATGCAGCTGTTATCCTTTAGGTGGTCTCTGGTTAAATCCGTTTCTATGCAGTAACTCGCAAACCACACAAGAAAATGTTTACATCAAATTAACTATGATTAAGTGATTTAATAAAATAATTTTTTTTAATAAATTCATACATGCTATATAAATAAATTTCATACCCAAATATATATTGTGGAATGTTGAGAGAAATGTAATTTATCTTGTGAAGCATATTAATGTTGCAATGCCATGGATTTATTTTTAAGAATCAATTCCCTGTAATGGCTGGCAGGAGCTTTACTTTTCATTAATTCCAAATAATTTTAGAATTTATATCTTGGACTCAATTGATTTTATGTAAATGGAAAAATTATATGGGAATTTATGTGCTACAACTTACATAAAGAAAAGGAATAAAACTTTTAATATGTGAATTTTTGGTCCCTTTCTCATCATATCCTAGAGATATATAAATTCAAAATATTTATATTCATTCAACCTTTTACTTGTAAGTTCTTTAAATTGAATTTATTGTATTTATAAGACTATGAGTTGAAATTTATTGTACTTTTTTTTTTTTGAAAATTTTAGTGAAATTTTATTCATAAATTTATGCAAATAGTGAATTAGGATGAAGCCAATATTTACATGTTGCATCAGGTCCCCACCTCTCAAAAACAAACAAATTAATTAGAATGAAAAAGATAATTTTTGAGACTTGATTTTGAGAATTTTGAGTTGAGTCCTCTATATAAAAGGGGGAAAAAAAGGATTAGAAGAACATATGCGAGAACTTTTTCTTCTTTCATTATATTTTTTAAAAAATTATCTATTTCGTGATACATAATTTTTCGAGGAATTATTGATGATTTTTTAGGTTGAACGTTAGACATGTTTAGGGTATATATCAATCGTTGATTGTTTGAGGCATAAACCTCACAAAATAAAGCTCTATAAATGTGTTGCAAATGACTCGCTTTCAGAGGTCAGCCTCAATAAATATCTTTCTAAACCATAGATTCATATAGATTAAACTCGGGAAGAAATGACCCAACTAAGCATAATTATTTATAATGAGCTATAAAATAATCTTTTAATTTACATTACAATATTTGAAGGCAAGATTTTAAGAAATCGTGAATTGTTAAATATCCCACGAAAAGGAATTAATTATTGTATACTTTTGCCGTTTGAGTATAAAATGATTTTTGGAAGATTGTATACTTTTATTTAGATTAGTAATTCATTATTTTTGAAATTCTGTGGAGCATGTTCTTAAGATTTGGATAATATGATATTCTGATAGCAATTTGCAGGAATAATAATAAAATATGAGAAATTATTAAGTGAGATTGTCATGAATCCTTAATTATACTAATTCCTTCATCAAATGTATTATTATTTTATAGTTTTAATCCAAAAATAGGAGTTGATAGATCTTCAATATGCTTTGCTCATAGTATCATAACATGACTACTTTGTATTAAATTTCTCTGAGTGATTTCAGGTTGTCTTTAATTAGAAATATTGGTATCTATATTTTGTACTAAAAAATTATTAATTCATCCAATTTCTCTACACCATGCACTAGTATGCAGCTCCTGCAAAAGATAACCATCGTAACAATAATAATATATTCAATAAAATTTTAAAAGTAAAAAACTGTTGCAATAAATCAAATATGTATTTATATATATAAATATGTAAAACATCAAGTGTTTCCTATGTTTAAAAATTGAAAAGGGGCAGTTTGGGCACTATAAATAACATGGGTTCATCAAGTAGGAAGGGGAATGGTGGTATTCTGAATGTGAGACGTAGGCAACCTAGTGATCTTGAGTAAGAATCTGATCTCAAAATTTGAATCGAGATATGACTAGAATTGGATTTAGGATATAATTTTATGCTTTCAATTTTTAAAGGTTTTAGCATTGCGCTTTTTAAAATTATGAGTTCAAATAGACCTATTACTTATTGCAACATTAGTAAAATTTTATACATAATTTTATACTCACACTGAAAGTAATGAGTTCAGATGAACCAATTGCAACATATTCCATCTACCCTCGTTATCTATAGGCCACTTGAAGATAATTTTATTGTTGTTCCAAGGCTTCCCTTCAGGCTATCATATAGACAACCTACTATTATGATGCATGTAGTGATTGATTTCATGCATAACGCTAACCAATTATCTGTATTAGGCCATCGAGAAATTATTTTATTGTTCTTTCAAGGCTTTTCTTTGTGCAGGCAACTATCTTGATACAAGAATTAATGCCTACTTTCGAAGCTCGTATATACACCTATAAATCATCCAAAAACAAATTTTATCGTTGATTCAAAACTCATGTCCACTGAATTAAAATTCTTGATTTGGCAAAAGGGTATTAGAGAATAATATAAGATGAAATAAATGTCTTGTATTCCTAAAATGTTGATTTAACCCCACTGGAGAGTATATTCAGCCCCAGTAAATAAACAAAGGCATGTGGGCATTACATGATGATTATTTGCAGTAGGTTCACATGGTTTCATGCTGTGTTAATTAAACATATATAAGAAAAAACATCTTTTCATGTGTATTTTTAAAGCTTTGTCTCATAGAGGCCTATATATATATTGGGATGCAATTAAGTCTCAGCACATGCTTGTGTTAGCTTCCTAATCACACCAAATACTTGTAAATTAAATTTATCTTTCATATTCCAAACTTAAACAATCACACCACTATATATTTTTTTTAGAATCCACATATATATAGCTTCCTTCCATAGGATTATTAATTTTTTTTTTCCCTTAAGAAAATTGATTTAAAATAGGAGTTTATTTTATGTATTTTTTAACATCATGTAATTTTCCATATGAAATCTAATGTAGTAATGGAGAATAGATTAATAATATGTTATTAATTAAGTGATTAAATCACATCAATAGCATAATTTTTTTTTAAACAGTCAATGTATATAAATTAAACTCTGATTTAATTACCCTTCAAGCTACCCCTTATTAAAAATTAGAGTCTAATTAACAAGGTGAAGGTATATAACTTTTGACAAACTCGAAATGTTTCTGTCATTTAAAAGCCCATAGTTTTGAATAGTAGGAAATTTGCATATATTTTTAGAAAAACAAGTTCAAATTACATGCATTTACAAGAATAGGGGGTATGTATAGATAAATAAATATTATCAGTTGTACTGAAAATGTGCATATAATACTATGAGATTTAAAATTGGATATTTGGAGCGTGAATAATATAAGATAAGGCCTATCAGGGATCGCCGGCTCCTCGATACCATAATAAAGAATAAACATGACATATAACTCAACCCCCAAAGCTAGCTCTTTTACTCTAGATTATGAATACCCGATCGGATCTGTAAAGAACGAGCTGACATACGAGGTAATTAAGATTTTTGTCTTGATCAAATAATACTCAATGCCACAATGTGATAACTCAACAAAATGTAAATATTATTCTCCTCTGATATGCAGTTAAATATCTCTATAACAACATCATTTATTTGAATTTCTTTTTATTGCGACATATATTGCTGTAAATCTAAACATATAAGATAACATAATTATGTGAAAGATAGTTTCAAATAAAACTTTGGAATCACAATAACATATTATTCCTGTTATAGAGAGTCCTGCCAATATAAACATCTTATGAAATATGAATTTACTGCCAAATTAATTAAGAGTAGGGCCACAATAACAAAATTGTGGAAACCCTAAATGAAGGGTAAGTAATAGTTTCCACAAGTACTCCTCTTAATACAACCCTATTTAGTTGACAGCCCAACTTCAATAACTCTTATTCATTGAAAACCAAAATAAAATAAAATAAAATAAAATTGATTCTGACTGTTAATTGTGTGGTTATGGCCACTTGAAATGTCATAAATTCTCCATATGGTGGGCTCCTTAAAGCATGTGGATTGCAAATTACTCTACCCCTCTCAATATCTTTCTTTTATTTTTAGACTTAATTATACATATTGCAAATGTTAGCATGTATAAATTGGTGAAATTAATTAATTTTTGTAATTAAAGGAGGGGTGGAAAGGAAAAGAAAAGAAAAGAATCAAGTTGCTTAGCTAATGCCAGATAAACTGAAAGGGGTTAATCCACATGGATGACACATGGTTTATGTCTATATTTCACATGCCTACCATGTTCAATTCAACTCTTAACATTCTTGTAACTTTTTCATACAGGTCTACCAATGTTTTTTTTAAGATCAAAGACAGCTCATTTTTTTGGTCCATGTCTCTCATACCTTATTGTAACTTAACTAGTTGTTCCTACTCACATTAAATGTTTCACCTTTTCAACAAATTTACTACATCCCTTCGTCCACTTTTACTTATTTATTAGTATTAATTTGACATAATTCTTCAAAAATAATAATGTTATTATATATGTCATGCTACAACAGAATAAAAGAGACATTTAATGACAATAGTTTTTTTTTTTTTTGTTAATGTGTATATATTTAGCGGAATTGTGTTAATACCATAGCATCCAGAGTCGCTAAATTTTTAACAACATTTATATATGAGTATTGTTACATAATTGCAAAAAAAATCTTTCATTTGGTTGTAGTTGTAAGAACTCATCTTTAGATTGAAGTCTCACACAACAAAACACTCGAGAGATGTTGGGTATATAAGTAAACAAATCTTACTTACTAGTGACGCATTTTAAAGTCGTGTGGACCTAAGGCAATGTGGACAATATCACTAGTGGACTGAGTTATTACAGATGATACCAAAGTCACTCTTGTCTTGTCGATGTGTGCCAGAATTCAACTGAGTTCAGGCAAATCCCAATGAGGTGGGGTTAAGTCTAGGCAAATCTCATACAGTGGAGCAAACCTCAGCGAGGACGCCAAGTCCATAGAGGGGGTGTATATAACAATCCATCTTTACATAGAAATATCATATCAACAAAACACAGAAGATATATTGGGTTTATAAGTAAACAAGCTCCTAGGTCCTGAGCGGACAATATTACTGGAAAGTTCAATTGTTACAGTAGCATTAGTACCCTTTGAATATAATAAATTCAATATTTTGAAAAGAAAAAAAAACATTGAAGAAAATTGACAATAATTGATTACAAGGGTATATAAAAAACTAAGTGATGTTATATCTTGATTTTCTAAAATGAACAAATAAAAATAGATACAGGGAGTATTAAATATTATATTCCTTCCCGATTATTTTATTTGATTTTATATTTATTTTTACTTGTCTTTTTTTGCCAATCAAAAGAAATTTATCATTTTCTTTCGATACTATTCTTATCATTAAACAACTGTATAAAGTATTAATAATCAAATTAAATTTTAAAAGTATAATTAATAGGATGAATTAAATAAAAATAAATAAAACATTCATTTTATATATTGATATTTAACACAAATATAAAATAACTTAATCGATAAATAATATTAATATTATCTATGGATTCAAGAATAGCTAAGTGAGAGCATAAGCAAAAAAGCTAAAATAAATTTAGAACACAAAAAAATAACTCATGAAAAATAACTAATATATAATTCAGTATTTTGATACTATCCATCAAGATATTTATTTTTTAGTAAATAATATGAATAATTTTTATATTTGATTAATTATTTTTTTTAAATTTGCGAACCAACTCATATTATGTAATGAACTGGATTGGATGGTTAGTTGTTTTTCTTAACCATTTTGCCAGGCCTACTAGTGAGTATTGCTTTAATTTATAAAATGGTTAAATTGAATTTAAAAGTTTTTTTTTCATTGTATCTCATACCTATAAAAAAAAAAATTTGAATCTAATTAACTTAAAAGTTAATTTAGGAGATGAAAAATGTTTCAGACTGTATAAAAAAAATTAATTGACATATCTTTCACATGGTGTCCAATGGAATTTCAACACCTCCTCATACATCCAAATTTGGACTTTTGAAGCACAAATAAATAATCCCATTATCTTATTTTATTATGGTACTTTTTTTTGTTCGTCCCGAAAAGAATGTCACTTTACTTTAATTGAAAATAATTTAACTTTTTAAAATTTTATTTTTACCCTTAATAAATTGATACTCAATCACACAAATATTTACAATGATTTTAAACCACAAATTTTAAAAATCTTTCTTTTTTTCTTACATATCATACCAAATTAAAATGTGCCACATAAAATTTGACAAAAAATATATATTATAATATCGAATATCGAATAAATTAAGAATTGAAATGAGCCCTAATCTAAATAAAAATTTGATAGCAAATCTTATTTGGTTGCCTTCATTTAATCTATAGCCAATTTTGAAAAAAAAATATTTAATTGATACCCACTATTAGGTAACTTCAAATAAAATGCTTCTTCACCGCCTCCTCTTCCTGTGTGCAAAATCAAACCGATTGATAAATTAAATTAATAAAAATGTCATTGATTTATTGTTATTGGGATATTCGGTTATCAAATTTTTAATGATTTAAAAAAAAATTATTGAGTTATCGATTCGATATCGACTTTTATTATTGGGTTATTGGGTAAATCGATAACCCAATAAGACTATAATAATTTACTATTTTACCCCTTCATAAATATTAATATTGATAATTTAATAGAAATGGGACACTATAGCACTACTTTACATATTTTAATCTTTATAGTACTTAAGTGATTAGTTATCCACTTTAATATTTTAGTTTGTAATTAACTAATTATAGCTTTTGCAAGTTTGAAAACATGATACTCTATTTGCTTTTTGTTAATGCAAATTCCCATTATCATTCTTATCGGGTAAATAAAAATTGAACCGTTAAGGACTTAAAACCGATAAAAATTATTTTATTGATTTAGCATATTTAAAAATTAAAAACCAATAATATATAAAACCGAACTGAACTGGCTGATGCACACCTCTACTTCATCCTGGTTGTAGTACAATAGTGTTTTTCAATTTATATAATTTAAAATTAAAATAACACGCTTTGAAGTATTTTAAATATAAAAAAGTGAATTTAAATTAAATGGGTTTGGAAAACAATCAAGTTAAATCACCATCATTGTAAGTTGGGTTTGTTAAATTGGTTTGTTCTATATTAATTATTGAAGTTTATTCTTTATAATATACAAAACTTATGTTTTAAAATCGATTTTATTTAGAGTAGATTTTGACTTTGAATTGTATGTTGGATTGTTAAAATTTGACGAACATATTTTTATTTTGACAAAAATAATTCAGTTACACATGACTAAAATTTTAGCCAAATTTTTTTAATGTAATGAATGAATTAAGTCTAGGCCTACATTACAAAAATTAAGAGGGTGTTACATGATATTGTATGATTCATTGTTGTTTTGACAAATTGGTAATTAAAGTGTATTTTTATGATATAAAAAATTTATTTTTAAAATTTAAGCATATTTGAAATAGTTTTGAATGTTGAATCATATATCAAATAGTAGACGCTCAATAATTCTAACTAAAATTTTGGCAAAAAAAAAATTAATAATTCAGGCACACATGGGTAAAAATTTTACCCTATTTTAGGTGCATTGTAGTTGTATGTGACTGAAGTGCAGACATATATGAAAAATTAGGATATACATGAATGAAAATTTACTTACGTGCAATTTAGTCAAAAAGTCTGATTTAGCCTTGATAAGTTGGGTAAAATTTCAATTAAAAATGTCTAAAATGTAACCTTGAAAAGTTCAAAACTTTAGTCAAAATGTGTAAAAGTTAGTTTCGACAAATCATAGTAAATCTCGGGCGAAATATCACACAAATTTTCAAAGTGAAATAATTTGCAAACAAAATTCAATTTAGAGTATAAATTAAATGGCAGCCCAAAAACAAATTTTTATGCGCTTCACCTTTTATATCATGATTAAAAAGTAGAAACTTAAATCTAACTCGTCCCCAAAAACTAATTAAAGAGTAAGATTTCATGATTCAGTAAAAACTTATATATATGCACCTAGTGTTTATCTTAAAATAAATTATTTTATCATGATTCAGTAAAAACTTAAAATTCAAATATGTATTAATTTGTTGTACTTTACCAATCAAACTATAAGTTAAAATACATGCCATGTATTTCATTGGAATGATGAAAACATTGATTGCCAAAAAGCTTTTCTATTTACTTTAGTTACATTGGCGCAAGAGATGTTGTTTTTTTATCTCAATTTATGTGATATTGATAGATTTTTTTATATATATATTTTTTTAACTTTTTTAAATTGTTAACTCTTAGATTTATAGTCTCTACATTTTATGTTACTCTCTTTGTCACAATTTATGCGGCATTGGTAAAATTTTAAGAATCAAAATTTTAAATTGACAATTATTATGACCTATAGTACTTTTCACATCATTTCACGTAATATACGTAAATATTTTGGTTTATTTATACTATATTTTGACACAAATCTACTCGGTGAAAAATGTTAAAACAATTATTTAATTTTATCTAATCAATTTAAAAAGAAAAATTTAATTTATAATTTTGTGTTTATTTTATCCTAAATCTAGCATTTACATGACTTAAAATAATTAATTAGGATGATATAGTAAAATCACAGTTGAAGCAAGTGGAAAAATAATTTATTAGGGTTAGTATTGTAATATCATAGTTGACACTCGAAATGTCTTAAAAGGATTAAATTAAAAAGTCCACAGAATATTTTGATGAATCTCATATAATAAAGAAGAAGAAATAGGCAGCTCAAGCAGACGTGTTAACGGTATTCACATTTCTTATACAGTGAAAAGTGGATGAAAAATAGGTAGTCCTCTAAAGGGCATTTGTAACAGCTAATGCTGCAAATTAAAGGGGTTGAAATATTTGTAACAGCTAATTCATTCATTGAAATAATGTAAAGAGGGAGAATAATTCTGAAAGAAGAAAAGAAATGGAAAATCTATTTAACTTGACCACAACCACATAACATTTTTGATAATCTATAAAGCTTTTATAGCCCATTAATTGTTGGTGAGTATTAAAGGGACTTATCTCAAATTGCAATGAAAAGGTAGCCTTTTACTAGAAATGCTTAGAGCATCTCAAGAATTTTGCAATAAAAAGACAAAATCATGTATGTTTTGAAAAAGTGCCTCTAATCTTATGTCTATGGGAGGAGCCACATTCCCCTTGCACCTTGGGCCATCCATTTGTGTATTTTCACTTTTTTTTATTTTACGATATTCGAAATTTATTGGCCCTACTAATTCAAGTGTTAGAGCGCTTGACAGACTCACTAAAAAAAATGAAATGCTTTGCAAAATATCTTTCTTTTAGAGTTTGAAATTGAAATTTAAAAGAGTGAGAGAAATTTCAACCATCCTATTACATGTCTTAGTGGTGTAATTGGCAAAGGAATTACTCCCTTTATTTTAATTTTTCTTTTAGTCAGTTAAAAAACGAAAGCTTTTTCGACAACTCTTAAGATCAACTTTTTACATGACATGTTTAAGATCACATGATTAAATAGAATCATACTCTTTCTGTTCACTTTTACTTGTCACTATTTCACTTCTCAAGGTCAACTTGACTAAACATCAAAACTAAATTGAAATATTTAAAATCTAAAATTTAGATGGTTAAAAACTGTACGCAAAATGTTATAAGTTGCAATCTTTCTCATATTGATACGATGAAAAAATACATCTTAAAATGTTGGTCAAAGTTTATGTAGTTTGACATCGATAAGTGAAATAGTGACAAGTAAAAGTAAACAGAGGGAGTAATATATTCGATATATCTTTTATATAGAACTATAAGATTCAAAAATCTTTTTTATTTTCTTAAATTTCGTGTCAAATCAAAATAAAAAAAATAAATTATAACAAAGGGAGTATTTGTTAAATTACAAAGGTGACCCTACCATACATACAGGGGTGATGTATGTAGTTTGTGCAAAATAGTTGTTGTCATGTTCAAAAAGAAAATGTCCATGTGAGTCCACATAACTATATATATCTTTTGTGTAACATAATTAATTAATAATGGATTTTACCTTTAGTTTCCTTAACTTTTTCATCTTATATTAAATTATCAACAAAAAAAGAATTTCATAAAATATTCCGTCGCATGTAAGATGCATGTCGCCTGGAATAATTAAAGTTTGTTTGCTTCAATTCTTTTCACTTAACCATAAGAAAAGATTTAATAAACAAAATTCTACTTAATTTAAATAATATATTATAGAGTTAAATTATCTTAAAGGATAGAAAAGTCAATTAATATTTCATGTCAGGGTTTCATGCTTTTATAATAGTATATAATGTAGATAAATAATGATCACTTTTATCACTCTAGTTTTGCTTTGTCATGAAACCAGAAACTCATATTTACTTTTATCCCAAGAAAATTACCAATGATTTTTTGGTAAGAAACAGGTTTATTTGCTTTAGCTTAATGCATTTTTAAGTAATTGCAATTATGTTACGTAGAGCCCGTTCGCATTAGTCGATCTTAAATAGCTAATAAGTTCTAAGTGTTGAAAATTGTTTTTAGCGTGATGAAATTGATTTTATAAGTAAGAATACGTGTTCGATAGAAATATGGAGACCATTAATAAAGGGCTGATATGTTTGGTAAAAGTATTGATAAATTGTTCTATTTTCATGACTAACATATCCTTGAAATAATTGCAAAACGATGATAAATTTATACATATTAAATTTTGGAGAAGTATCAAGGGTATAGTCGTAAAATACTTGATCGAATCAAAAGAATTTATAAATTAATAAACATAAGTTAGGCGTAACTAGTTTATGAATCTTGATTGATTTTAACTTATAAACACTTAGATATTTATTTATAAGTTAAAATACATACTAAGCTTAGTCAAATACACTCGTTATTCAATTTAAGAAATAAATAACACAAGGTAATAATAGATTTTAAAATCCAAAATATTAGAATTTTCTACTTCATAATTTAATCATAGAAAAATTTAACAACCAAAATTGGTTGGAAAAGTCTTAAATATTTTTAAAAATGATTAAGTATAATTTTATTTAATATCGAATATATCTTTAATTATCGATCAAATGTTTTATGTTGGAGATACTACTATATATAAAGTTCAATCTTTACTAAACCTTAGATGACTAAGTAGTACTTCTTTCATGAGTTAATGTTTTTTAAAAATAAATTAAACCTTAAATGTCACATCATTATTGTGCGGCTCTTGACTTGTTACAAATAAAATAGAAAAAATTAACTTTTTTCAAAAATTGGTGACGTAAATTAAAGTTAAAAAGAAAATTTACAACTGTACAAATGATGTGAAATCATAATCAGTTGGTAAAGAAAGATAAAAAGAAAAAACATAGATGTTGACATATCATATTCATCCAACTCATACCATCAATTTCTTGAATAGTATATACTTTAATTTATAACACTAGTATTTTATTTTATTAATTTACAATGATTAACATACTCTCACGTATTCTTACTACCACATGGACATATCACATTATTTCATTCCCAACTTTTTTTTTTATGCCATTTTTTACAGAGTCATCTCTAAATCATGTATATTAAGCTAATTAATTTAATTAGTGACCTAAAGAATCTAATCTTTACTTGCAAATACATCAACTGTAAGTAGTGCTTGGCATCAATCACCTTTTTTAATAAATAAATAATGTTATTCAGCTACCTTACAGCTTGTATTTATATTTACTAGAAATAAATACAAGAAATTATCATCTAATCTGAATTGCAACTTCCTTATATGCCCTTCCACTAACAGGACACAAAAACCATACTTCTCCCATTTCTTTTTTATTTTTCTTTTATATATATATAAAAAAAATTTCCTACTTATTTTTTTTTATCAACTAATCAAAAGAAATATATTATTTTCTTCTAACATTATCCTTATATATAATTATTAACATAATTATATAAATATAATTATTAACATTTGACTTCTAAAATGCAATTAAAAGGGTAATTAGTAAAATAAATGATTAATATTAAGTTTTACCAAGTGAATAATGAACTAGTAAAAAAGAACCAACGAATTAGCAGTAAAATTCTCTCCTTTTTTTCGGCGGGGGAAGGGGGGGGGGGGGGGGGCAATTAGGAAGAAAAAAACTCATTAGTTAAAAGAGGACAAGAGAGAGGAAACTTAAAGCATAGGCCCCGTTGGCTAATTAATAAGATTTTTTTAATTGATTTTTGGTTTATCCAAAAAAAAAACTCATAAAATAAATATATGATTTATCTAACCATTTGAGGCGATACAATGAGACAATGAGGTACGGTGAAACAAGCAAATCAATCGTAAATGATAAAATGCTTTTGAAAATTGAAATGAGACAAATAAAGAATTGTAAAAGAGTTGAATCTATCTATTTGTCTAGTTCCCAAATGAACACGGTAATATAACAAGTAAACAAAATATTTTTGAAAATCTAAACTTAATAATATGCAATATTCAACCTTATATTTTAATTTACTTCCTTAACAAAAAACTTATATATTGAAACTAAACAAATACATGACGTACGAGTATCGATATAGACTCAAGTCAACTTGAAGCAATAAAATTATAAATTAATATAATATTAATAAATTATCAATTTACTCATTAATCCAATTCTAAAAATTGAAATCGAATCGATAATCCAATAATTTTTATTAATAACTCTAAAAATATGAAGTGGGGGTAAATGTAAATTATAATGTATATGAGGGTAGAATTGGGTTTTCGTAAATGTAGCATATTGAGTGGGTAAGCCAGCGAAGCAAAGAAATAAAACAAAGTATATTACAACATAACATAATGTTCTTTTCTTGCCGTAACAAAGTAAACTCACCTAAGCAACCAATTACATTATTATTATTATTATTATTATTTATAAAATATACATCACATATTCTCTATGTTTACATTTATACGTACAAACGTATTTTTAAAGATACCAGAAAAAAGTGACAATTAAAAGGACCATTTTCCTCTTTCTCTTTGTCTATTTAAAATATCCGCTTTTAATATATTGGACCGTTCAATAAAAAATAATTATAATTATATATTTTGTTATCAATATGCAAAAATATATATTTTGGTGAATAAGTAAATAAAAAAATTTCAAGATCTACTTCTTTCATTACTTTATAATGATCTGTATTTCACTTAAGTCATTCAAGTTTGAATAAATCATTGACTTGCTTATTTGTTAATATAATATAATTCATAAAAGAAATCAATTGATATCAAATTAATTCATGAGAAATTGCCAAAAATATTTTAATTATTTTTTAAATTTGATATTATATATAATCATTATAAAGAAAAATAATTCTATTATAATTAGGTACTAAAAATTATAACTAAACAGATAAAGCAATTAAAACTCAGTATAAATAGGTCGATGAATTATGGCCTGCATTTCAACTCAAATAACTTTAGACGGATCAATAATTCGTTCACTTACCGCTCATATTAACCCATTCAAATTTAGTCCAACAAGTCCATTCGACACATATAATATCTATTGATCTGACACTTCAATCCCCTTACAAAAATATTTTTTTATAATTAGGGGTCTATCTTATAAATTAGCCTTATCAATTATGTTTTTAAAATTTAAGTTTGATTATTAGTATTATACGCAATTATTTAATGATAAGAATAGTGTTAGAAGAAAATTATAAATCTCTCATCATTGGATAAAATAAATAAGGAAAAAGTTAAAAAATAATAATAATATTTTTAGTACTATAAACGAGTAAAAAATAACTGAAGGGAGTATAGAATAGACACAAAAGAATCTTAGGGGGGTAATTTGAAAATAATAATCTTTATTTTCTAAGGAAGAAACGATACTTATTTAAAATTGAAATTATGTTTGGCTATAAATGTAAGATGGAATTGTTTTTAAATTTTTGTGAGTAATTTGAAATATTTAAAAAATAAAAATAATTTTTTGGTGTTTCTCAAATTTTGAAAATTTCAAAATTCACTTGAAAAAAGTTTTTAAAAAAAGTTATGAAAAAGGACCCAAGCTCATTTAATTGATTATCTAAAATTTTATTTTATTAATAAGAGTTTGATTTATACCTTATTGTTTTTCCATTAATATTACTTCTATTATTCATCTTCTTTACTTGGAAAATGACAATAATTGAATAATACACCTCAAAGCCAGGATTAATTCTTTCTTATCCCATCTGTTCAGGCAATATAATATGATAATTTTATAATATCAATACTTATATTTTTATATATTAAAAATAGTGTATAATTAAGTGTATAAAAGTATTGATTCATAAGTGTGTAATTATTGTTGATTTGCATTTAATGGTTTATTGATTGGGGGGTCCATATTTGTGACATTATTTATTGGTCGGTCCATTCCCTTTGGTATATTTTTGACTCTATAATTCACTTGTTTTTTGAGTTATTTGCAATCATACGCTAACTCCATTGAGTTTTATCTCTTGCGCTTTTTTTATGTATTTTTTTATTTAGGCGCTTTAATTCAATATACTCCCTTTATTTTAAATTAATTAAATTTTTGAGACTTTTTTTAATGTTCAAAATAATTGAATTATTCAAAGTTCAAGATGAATATTTGATTTTTTTTTTATATTTACCCTTTCATTTATTGAAATTTTATATTTTCTAGGAGATAAATTTACACTATATATTTATGATTTCACAAATGGCAATAGTGAAAAGTATGGTGTAAATTTTATCTTTTAATATTTTTCTTAATATGTATGCATTATCTTACAAATCCAATAAATATGGGACGGAAGGAGTATAATACTATTATATTACTGACTTTGATACTTGTATAATGTAATTTAAAAAAGCCATAATTATTAAAGGTAATATATAATATTTAAAAAATGATAGTAAATGAAATAAGCAACTTGAAAACAAGATAACATTTTATAGAAGATTAATTAAAATGCACGGATTTATTATATGTATTATTCTTTTTGTTTGTTTGTTTCTTTTTCCTTTTCGAGAAATTTTCTAGATATACATAATTAAGGCATACGGTGCTAAAATGTTCAATTAGAAAATACAAGTAGAAATTCTTCTTCCTTACAATTTAACACCCCCCCCCCCCCCCCCAATCCCCTCTCGTGTTATTATTGTTATTTAAAAAAAAAAATACTGCCTTAAAATGTACCAACTTAATGTTAATTTTTAGGTATTATTCTGTTTGGTATGTTGCTATTTGATAAAAAAAATTCATAAGCTATACTTTTGTATGTCGAGCTCTCTGTAGAATCTTCTAATTTTGTACGTGAAATTGGCTAAATGTTTTATGCAATATTTCTTTTTTGTGGAATGTTTGTTACTTACTATAAACATGAGTCGAGATCAAAGATATCCCACTATTTAATATGAACATGTAAGGTCCCCACAAATTACAGAATATAAGAAATATTAGAATTTTATTCATATTGCGATATTTTCAAATGACCAAATCCGTGAATCTCATGAGGTAGAAAATTTAGACCATTATGAATTTTTTTGAACTAGTAAAAAAAAATGATATTCAAAATAAACATGTTGAAAGAGAATTGGGTAAAATAAAGAAAGTGAAATGAGAGAAATTAAGGGCAACTCTTAACTAAAATGAAATAAATGGAGCACACATGTAATTTTCACATCTAACATGAACAACATTTTCATGAAATATTAAAGTTCTTAATTTAATTAGTTGACGAATTCGTGACATCCAACAGTCAAAACTAGAACAATTAGGGTGTGTTTGACATGACGAAACTTTTTCATTTTAAAGATAAGTGAATTTCTTTTAAATTTTCTAGTGCTTAGTTAGTGTTAGGATTCTTGCAGGTACATTTATGCAGTTTTGATAATGACAAACTGATCCAGGTACAACATGCCAAGGAAACAAGTTCTGTATAGCTATACCAGTGGAGTGAAACAGAATCCCAATTGAAGTAGGAGAGCTATTTAAGGAAACTGAATCAAAATAGGATTAAGCGAATGCAACAACTTAGGAAAAGGACTCCTTTATGGAAAAGAATCAGGTGCCCTACTCAAGAAAGAAGTCTTATATGGAATGTATCTAGGGTTCAATATAAATACAATCATCAACTCTAGAAGACGTAGCTTTTGCAATCAGAAACTGGCGAGAGCATTCAAGCAAAAGCACGCGCACTTGAGGAGAGCATTCAAGCAAGATCTAGAGTTAGGTTTTCTTGATTGTTCATATTTGTTTAACAATCTTCTTAGAATCTTTGTTTAGGGACAAATATTGTAAGAAATAATTTACTTTGAGTAAGTAGTAATTGAGAGTGGGTTTGACTCTCAATAGTGGTGGTGTAAAGAGTGTGTTGTAAGTTGACATTGCTCGAGCTTTTGAAGTTAGTGAAGTTGAAATCCTACTAGTGTAGGTAGTGGTTGTTTCTACTTTGAGCAAGGAGTTTTTTTACTATAAGTTGCTTGTTCTCTTACACGTGCTTGTTGGCACTACTTACTAAACCTGGTTCACTAGCCGAATAGGGATAGTCATCTTTTCAATTAGTATCAGAGCAGGTCTTTTCGAATCAAGGCTAATAACCTCGAATAGATAATGACGGGCCCATCCATAACACAAGAAGGAGCCTCTCAGTCCAGACCTCCATTGTTCAATGGACACTACTACGGATGGTGGAAGACTCGGATGATGAATCACATTGAAGGGGAACATCCTAATCTCTGGAATGTTGTGCTCAATGGACCAACAATCCTAATGAGAGATAAAGCGACCTTAGGAGCCCCAAGAGTACCCAAGGAAAGACTTGAGTAGAATGATACTGACAAAATTGCCATTCAGAACAATACTAAGGCAAAAAAAGATTCTTTTGTGTGGCATCGATCCTGATGAATACAACAGGATTTCTTCGTGTCAAGATGCTAAACAAATCTGGGACACACTGCAGGTGGCTCACGAGGGAACTACACAGGTGAAAAAGGCAATAATTGATAATCTTAATCAACAGTATGAGCTGTTTAGAATGCATGAAGGGGAAACTATTCAGGCAATGGAAACCTGGTTCCTTGCTATAGTGAATGAGATCTACTCCTTAGGGGAGGTTATCCTTACGGGTAAAGCCATCCAGAAAATGCTGAGTGCGTTACCTGAATCCTGAGAAAGCAAGGTGGAAGCAATCATTGAGGCTAAGGATCTGGACACCATGACCATGGATCAACTGATGGGTACTCTGTGACCTATGAGCTAAAGATGAATCAGGAGAAAGATTTGAATAACAAGAGAAAGGATAAAAATCTAGTTTTGAAGGCTACTGAGAAAGTGGATTTTGAGGAGGAAAATATTGCATTGATCACTAAGAAGTTTCAACACGTACTCCAAAGAGGGACTAGTGGACAAAGAAGGCCTCCACAACGAACAATTGAGAAAGATCTAAGGGAACAACTATGTCATAGGTGTGAAAGATCTGATCGCTTTATCAAGTTTTGTCCTTTTTGGCCACTTGAGTATAAGAAGAACATTCCTGAAAAACCTAAGGAAACTAGTATTGAACCATATGTTCGCAAGGATAGGAGGATGACCAATCAAGAAACAGATCTTTCAATACAAAGAGCTCTTACTACCTTGGCCAACAACACTGGTGACGAATCTAATGGAGAGGCACCTGAAAACCAATCTCTCATGGATGTTGAGGAACCCGAGAAGTATGATTTCCTAGATCTTGTAGCTATGGATGAATCTGACGTTGAAAGTAGTAAGGAACAGGTGGTTACAGTCAAAGTGACTGATTGTGTCGATCACAATTGCAAGTCTGACGGGAATAAATAAAATCTGGCATTAATGGCAAGAGCAGGTTCTCATGACAAGGACATCGTACTGTTAGACACATGGTAACTTTTGAACAAGCTAAAGCTAATATTCACTTGTATTCTAAGAAAAAGCTTGAGTCCTTGTCGCATGTTCTGATTGAGGCTTATCTGACCGTTTGCAACTCCAAGGACCTTCTTCTGGAGGACTATGCTCAGTTGAGAACTGAGAACGTAGACCTTGAAAATAGCCATCAAAAATTATAGGTGGAGATTGACAACCTTAAGTTCTCTAGAAAGGAGAAAAACATTATGATTCAAGCCAATCAGACCTAGAAAAAAAAGTCAAAAAATTGGGGGATGAGCTTGGTGTTATGTCTAATCAAAATGAAGTCCTTTTAAAAGAACTTGGCCAGACCAAAGCTAAATTAGAGCATAACTTGAAGTGGACCAAGTTCTCTGCAATGGTCGATGATATGCAACAAGGTTAGTCTACCACCAAGTATGAGATAAGGTTTAAAATCAAGGAACCCAAAGATCGCGTATTAGATCATGAAGTCTTTTGCACCTCGTATGGCAAGACCGGTCATATGAGAGATAACTGCAATAAAAAACTCAAAAGCGCTTGATAGTATTATCTTTTACATCAACATGAACTATGAAAAAAGGCGCGCAAAGGAGGAGAACAAGACAAAGATATCCTCGTAGAGCTATTAGAAATAGAACATGGAGAAAATATCCTCCTAGAACTAACAAGCACTGGTCAGGCAGAAGATGTCTACCCAGCTTTAACTGGTCTAATAATGATAGTAGATATTCTTCATGAACCACCAGAACTAAAAAGGTTAAGAAGGAACTTACTGCCTGGGCAAAAAAGAATCTTATTTACCCTTTTTACAATCAAAAGGGACCCAAGTGGATCTGGATACCCAAATCTATCCCATGTTAATTGTGCAGGAACCAGTAGAAGGAAAACGGAAGCAATGGTACTTAGATATCGTATGCTCCAGTCAAACACAACTTCCTTCTACCGAATGACTTCCAAGGCGGGAATGCAGGCTTTGGAAATAGGAAACAAGGGGAAATCAAAGGTATTGGAAAAGTGGGACCATCTGTGTCTCAATGCATTGACAATATGTATTATGTGGAGGGACTAAAGCATAATCTGATAAGTGTCTCTCAAATGTGTGACAAGGGAAGCGATGTACTCTTGTCTATCTCAAAATGTAAAGTGACAAATACCGTCTCCAAGAGGCCTATACTCACGGGGAAGTGACAGAAAAATGTGTACAAGGTTGACCTCAATGGACCTAGTCAACTTGCGTTGAAGTGCCTCAATGCCATGAGCAATGAATCCTCTTTATAAAAGACTACGAAATGCCAATTTTTCAACAATTAACAAACTGATTTCATAGGAGCTGGTTCTTGGTCTGCCTGAGGGAAAGATTAGTGAAGATCAAGTGTGCGGAGCCTGTACTCAAGGTAAATATGCCAAGGAGTAGATTTCAACTAGTCGGCCCAGTCAGCACCCACAAGCCTCTGGAACTGGTTCACATGGACCTTTGTGGTCCTATGCGAGTCCAAAGTCGCGGAGGAAACAGGTATGCATTCGTACTTGTAGATGATTAATCAAGGTTCACATGGACATTCTTTCAAAGATCCAAGGATGAAACATTTGATGTGTTTACTAAAATGGTCCAAAAGAATCTAAATTGTCATCTGATGAGCTTAAGAACAGACCATGGTACAAAATTTATGAACTGAAAATTCCTCATGTTCGGTGCTGAAAATGGGGTGACTTACAACTTCTCCGCACTAGAACTCCCCAACAGGTTTGTCATCATAAAAAGGGGGAATTTGTTAGGATTCTAGTAGGTATGTTTATGCAATTTTGATGATGACAAATGGACCTAGGTAGAACATGCCAAGGAAACAGGTCCTATATAGCTGCACCAGTGGAGTGAAACAGAATTCCAGTTGAAGTAGGAGAGCTATTTAAGGAAACTGAATCAGAATAGGATTGGGCAATGGCAGCAGCTTAGGAAAAGGACTCCTTTATGGAAAAGAATCGGGTGCCCTACTCAAAAAAGGAGTACTATATGGAATGTCTCTAGGGTTCAATATAAATACAATCATCAATCCTAGAAGACACAACTTTTGCAATCAAAAACTGGCGAGAGCATTCAAGCAAAAGCATGGGCACTTGAGGAGAGCATTCAAGCAAAATCTAGAGTTAAGTTTTCTTGATTGTTCAAGTTTGTTTGACAGTCTTCTTAGAATCTTTGTTTAGGGACAAATATTATAAGAAGTAGTTTACTTTGAGTGACTTGTAAATGAGAGTGGGTTTGACTCTCAATAGTGGCGGTTTGAAGAGTATGTTGTAAGTTGACATTGCTCGAGCTTTTGAAGTTAGTGAAGTTGTTGAAATCCTACTAGTGTAGGTAGTGGTTGTTTCTCCCTTGAGTAAGGAGTTTTTCCACTATAAGTTGCTTGTTCTCTTTACTGCTTTACACGTGTTTGTTAGTACAGCTTACTGAACCTAATTCAGTAGCGGAATAAGGGTCATTGTCTTTTTAGTTAGTGAATATAAAATATTCTCCTAAAAGCATTTAAGTATAATCTGATCAGATATTATAATACCAAACCCGGACCCCCATCCTTTAATACAGAGAGGGATTCTCGTCTTGACTCGAGAACTAACCTCATCCCAACACCAACTTGAGATACGACCTTGAACCGGACCCTAGTCATTAACCCGACTCAGAACTTGATCCTTGACCGATACGTCCGTAGAGTAACTCTAAACCAAGGACTCCACAACCGACCCTGAGTCAAGAGCCAACCTTGGCCTCTGATGGTTTTAAGACTCGGCTCAAGAGTCAAGAAGTCGGATATTAAGTCAGAGTTAGGGTCGATGTTAAAAGTTGGGTCCCATGTAAAGATTAGGGTCATGTCCCATATCAGTGTCGGGATTGGGTTTAGAGTATGGAGTCAAGTCTTGAGTTAAGGATGCGGTCGAGAGTCAACTCTTGATTCTCGATTTTGGTCGAGGTTAGGAGTCAAGAGTTATGAGTTGAGTCTTGGGATAGGATTTAGGTTGGGATTTGTGTCCTGAAACAAGAGTAGTAGTCGAGTTTAAGAGTCGAATCTCAAGTGGGTTAGGACGAGGTTTGGTCCTTGTTTAGGGTTTATTTTAGACTTAAGTTTCGAGTTAGGTTCAAGAATCGAATCTTTGAATTGATTTAATGAGTCAAGATTATGAGCTAGTCAGATCCCATATCATGTTAGAGTCTTGAGTCTGGGTCAGAATTTGGATCATGAGTCATGTTATGGGTTGAGGTCACGAATCGAGTCCAAGTAAGGGTTAGGATCAGGCTTAGGAGTTGAATCCTGGGTTGAGGATGAGAGTCCGAACTATTAGATGGTGAAGTTGAAAGAGAATTTTCGAAAATGTTTTTCTTACTTTATTTAAGAAAGTATTTTTTCTTAAATTGAAGAAAGATAAATTTATTTTAAAAATATCTAAATTATTTTATTGTAAATGTTTTTGCCCAGCACACCTTTTGTTTTCTCCCCTTTTCATTTACTCCCTTCGTCCCATATTAACTTAAGTTTTGAGATTTTTTTTATTGTTCAAAATATTTGAATTATTCAAAGTTCAAAATGAGTGTTTGAATCTTTTTTTATATTTGTTATTTTACTAATTAAGGTTTTATATTTTCTAGGCAACTTTCTTAACTTTCACTTTGCCTTGAATTTCTCCATTTCACCACCAGTCTCCTTGATGTCCACCTAAGGACCCTCTCGATGCCCCTAACACCTCAGTAGCTGCTTTTCTAATGCAACCAACAGTAGTATCCCAGATGTTGTTGACATCCTACTACTACTCCAAGTCCCCAAACTACTCAAGTTTTTTCATATTCCGAGAAAAGGTAGGAGTCAAGCCTCCCCATCTAATCCTCGGTTGGACATAGATAACCTTATTCCTCTTATCCCTTTTAATCTCTAAATCTATCACTAAAAGCCTAATGACTGAAAAGATTTTCACTCGGAATAATCTTGCAATTCTTGCAAAGGCTTCTATTACCCTTTCGGAGGATTAAGTCATCAATCTGGGTCATAGCAACCATACTACGAAAGGCAATTAAGTGATTTTCCCTTTTAGGAAAATATGAGTTAGCAATAACTAACTCAAAGGCTTTAGCGAAATCCAAGAGAGACATCTCACCTCCATTCGTCTCCCCAAATCCAAAGCATCCATGAACATCGTCAAACCCACTAGAAGTTGCACCAATATGCCTATTAAAATCTCCCTCAATGAAGATCTTTTTTGTGTTCGGTATACCTCTCACAACCTCATCCAATCCTCCAAAAGAGCTTTTTTGACTTATTCAGGCCCACTTGAGGTGCATTGACACTAGCTACATTCATTATATGTCTACTAATAATAAGTTTAATAGACATCATCCTATCATTTATTCTCTTGACCTCGACTACATACGCCCTAAGGTCCGCATCTACTAGGATACCTACTCCATTTCTATTGAGAAATCCACCAGAATACCAAAATTTAAACCCGTCCACATCTTATGCTTTGGTGCCTACCCATCTGGTCTCCTGAAACACGCAATATTAATTTGTCTCCTCTTAAGACTGTTAACTAGCTCTATGGATTTCCCTGTAAGTGATTCCATGTTCCACGATCCTACTCTCAACTTAAGTAAGCTTGTTCCCTTCTTACCCCTACTACCCCTCGCCTCCAATCCCAACCGAAAACATGACCCTAATAACCATCAGCCCTTGATGACACTAAACTCTTAACTAATAACTCAAAGGAACTACAGAGGAATAAGAAAATACAACCTCACAAAGTCAACAACGCAATGATACAATAGCGTATGGAACAGTAAATAAATTATAGGAATAACACATAGTAATGAATATGCGACAATCAGAATTCAAAAGAAATAGTGAACAATTTAATAAAATCCCTAAAAATAAAATCACACAACAAATCAAGAAGGTTTTTTTTCCAAAAAAAGAACTTAAATTCCAATGGAAATATAGAGACAAATCCAGTTGTCAAACCTATCAAATACGCAAATTTCAATTCAAAATGATAAACCCAGATGCTACAATCCAATCAAGGCAGGTCAAAACACGAATTATAACAGTAATCAGAACAAGAATTTTAGATACAACAAGAAAGATAACAACCCACAAATATGCAAGCCACTACACAAGAATCAAGAAGTAAAGTGAAGAAGAGGAATGATTGAACTTGGGTTGGTTTTCTGACGAGAACTGGACACTGCCGGGATTTTGAAGCTTCTACTTGTTGTTCACTGAAGATGGAGCCATGCCTGAGATTTTTGATTTGAAGCAAAACACCCAAAATTTAGCAAACCTTGGATTCTTGGGCAATCAAGCTATGACCCCTTTCTTGTGTGAGGAATTTGTGAAAAAAAAATCAAAGGACAAGGAATAATGGAGAAAGAAGAGATGAATTCAGAAAGAAGAGATGAATTCCTTGAAACGAATTTTAAGATGAATCTCTGTTCTAAACGTTATCGGAAAGCAAAGAAGGCAAGAAAAGAAAGAGATTCCGATGAAAAAGAACCGCCGAAAAGAGGCAGACGGCTGTAGCAAATCAATTCTGCCCTAATCACATTGTGACTTTCCAAACAGGCCCTAAATCATATCTAAGTAGGCTTTTTTGTCATAAGACGCGAGGCTCATATGTGAAGTCTTCATTTGATATCAATGTTTGTATATAAAATATGAATAAAAAATTTTAATTTCAATTATTAATCATAATTTGAAATCTCAAATTCTATATAAAGTAGGATATTAAATTTTGAATTATGATTTTAATTTATTTTTTTTAAAATATAAAACTTGACCAAAAAATAAGGCTCATACCCCCCCCCCCCCAACCAAACCCCCCCCCCCCCCCCCCAAAAAAAAAAAAGAAAGATTTGTGTTCAACGTGAAAAGATTATCCGTATCATCTGGAGAAGATTATATAAAAAAAATATCTAGCATCTTCATAATATTGTATATATTTGAAAGCTTGTAATAACATATAATTGTTAGTGTCCGAGTGTGTGTATTGCTTGTGTGTGTGTATATATATATATATATATATATATATATTGCTAGTGTGTTTGTATTTATATACATAAAGAATAAGATACGTAATTTATATGTGATACTTTAAGACATTTTGATACTTTATTTATGAACACTACGATTCATTCATTTGATAAAATTGTATAAGAGTTGAGAAAATTTGTTAATTTTTACAAATTGCTGAGTTTTCATATTTATGAGAGAAAAATATGATAAAATTTAAGAAATTCAAATTGCACATGTAAATAAAATTTCGATATCAAATCATTTTGTATCTTCTTTCCGACCTTATAAGTTATACAAAATTTTGGATTGGACATATCAATTAAAAAATAAAGTAATAAAATTTATAAGATTAACCAACAGTATGAACAACTAGTTACATCGAGCAAAAATTATGAAAAGTATAATCGAGAAAAATAAAAAAGTAAAAGAAAGAGACAAAAGAAAAATCAAATATATAATTTGTAGCCATCTTTTAACTTGAAAATAAATTTGGGCAATAATCTGAAAAATAAAAAATAAAAAAATGCCAGCACAATTTCACGTGTCATGTTGCATTTCGAGAAATTCCAAAAGTTTTATGTGTTGTTTAAATTACAAATAAAACTTATTTAACTAATAAATACTAAAAAGCGATTTAAAAATTGATCATTCGAACTATTTTTTTTTAAAAAAAAGATAAAATGTCAAGATAGACAGTCAAATATATTTAATTACATATTCACTTGCATTGATTTAGAAAAAAAAAGTTATATATACGTGACAAGCACTTATAAGAATTATATATTGGACAAATTATTATTCAATTATAAAATAGAATTTATTTATTTTCATACACTTTTAACTACTTGAAAGTGCAAAAGAAATATATCATATGAAAATTTTTCAAAATAATCTACGATTAACATTTATCTGGAATAATTATGTGTTATGATTTTTACTTAATAGAGTGATAGTAATTAGTAAGTCATTAAAAATGTTTGACTTTACTAGTAAGTAAAAGACAATTAGAAAAAGAAAAAAACGGAAACTAAATACCTCTTTGGTTTAAATATGGTAACAAATCCTCTTTTTTTCTTCAACATTGCTTTTATAAGCTTAGGAGCACTCCGCGTCCTATAACTATATGCATAAGTATTTTCGACAAGTTATAATAGAAAAATTAAAATTGAATGTAATTATTTTTCTTTTTAGCAACGGTGCTATTTCATTTCAACCTTCAAAGCAAGATCTTTTCTTCTCTCTTCTCCCGACCCCCACCCGCACTTTTTTCAAGTTCATATATTTTCTAATCTCATCTAATAGCTTTATTATATTTGAGCAAGTGGTTAAACAAAAAGTTATTTTTTGAAATTTGTATTAATTAATTAATGATATTACTTATTTTTAAGATATATATTATTTTATGATATTATTTTGTTATTAATTTATAATTATTAAGCAAATTTTTTGCTTGAAAAAACATTATATATTCTAAATGCCTCATAGTAAATTAATTATTGATATTTTTAATTTTATAGTAAAGCTTATTTATATGTGACTTTGATCCTTTTCTTTTTAATTTAATTATGTAATTATATTTATCAGCCAAATCAAACAATGAACATTATATTATAATTATATTATTACAACTAAATAAATTACTATATTGTGCCACATTACTCAGCTGCGTAATTATCATCTTAGTAATTTCATTACAAGTAATTTTTTAAAAGAAAAAAAATCATTTTTTTTAAATTGTAAAGAAACTAGAAAGGGGGAAATGGTAAGAACTTGGTCGTTGAAATTTTAGCCATTAATTAGGGTAGGTTGCGACCTAACGGAATTGGACACTATTTACTACAATTCAATAAATGGCTTTGCCTAATAATATGACCTACATCTAACTTTTTTTAATTCCACAAAATGGATCCCACCCTTAAAATAAATAAATAAAATACAACTCAATTCTTCCACTTGTAGCAATTTTTTTGAACATTACATTTAACCAATTTTGTCAAACTTCAAAAAATAAATAAATTAAAATAAATTCGAGCTAGGGTCCCCTAAACCAACGTGTCTACACTGGCACCTCAGTCTCACCCAATTAATTTAATTAAAAGTAATTAAAATAATTGCAGTAAGATAAAGTGAACTAAGCACACGTTAACTTACCATTGACAACAACTTTTACCTCTCTTACTTTTTTTTTAATTTATTTTAAAAAGCATATATATAGGAAGACTCAATTTTTAATTTTATATTTATTTCGTCCTATTTTATTAGGGATAATATTGTAAAATTATAGTTGAAGCAATTGAAGAAATATAAGGAAACAATTGTAAAAAATACACAAAATATTTTTTATTGATCTCACATAATAAAGTAGAAGAAGGAAGCAACTGAAATAGGTAGGACAACAGGAAGCTGCTCAAGCAGACAAGACGATCGAAAATTCTTCAATTAATTGCTTATATATAAGTTGTAAAGTAAAACAAAGTAATATATATATATATATATATATATATATATATATATATATATATATTAAAAGATATTTTAGCATATTTTATGTATCTTAAGTTTAAAAATATAAAATTCAAATTTTTTTATATGCTTAAATTTCACATCAAGTCAAAATGGACAATAGATTAAAAGGAATCTTGAAGGGTATTTTGGGGAAATGAAGCGGACCCGGATTAGATAATCCCGGGATTACATCACACTAATCCCAGATCAATCATCAGGTGAAAGCAAATATAAAATTATAGTCCAGATTAGCATCAATTATATAAAAAGGTCTCTGAAATTCGAGTTAGGGGTACTTTCGTCATTTCCTAACGCTCTCCAAAACCCCACTCAACGTATTTAATTATTTCAATATTTTTTTAACTTTCAGCGCTCCCCATTTCAGAGAATTTTTTTTGGTAAGAGTTAGAAGTACGGCAATCAAGCTTTTTTTTTTTTTTTTACTTTCAGTTCAAACATTAACATTTTTACAAAAAATTACTTGACTCAATAGCTTTTAACAGTATTATACTAGTAACACGGAGTTTTCGAGTTTGAGTTTTGCTCCATTTTTATTATCAAGCGATTTATTCTCAATGTAAGATCTTTTGGTATAAATTTAAATTTAATCAGACTTCAATAAAAATATCGAAAATCATGTGAAAGTAAGATTTTTATATTAAAATTTCTGCTCTTCTTTTTTACTAAGTATTCTAAGTTGTCTGCATGTAAAAAATTTTTACAACAATAATATACTCAGTGAAATCTCAAAGTGAGGTCTAGGAAAGTAAAATGTACGCAGACTTTACCACTGCCTCATAGAGATAGAGAGACTGTTTCCGAAAAATTCTAGTCTCATTAATCAAGCCTCATAAGCAAAATATGCTAAATATGAAAAAAAATGGACGTTAAAAAAATTTATATGAGCAAATTATCTTCATATATTAGAACAAATAACTTATATTATTAAGATTACAAATCATCTCTTATTTTAAGGGAATTTAATTATATAGTCCCTAAAATAATTTGATAAAGTAAAATTAAATATATTTATGATGCTTATAATTTAATTATATATATAAAAAAGAAATTAGTGTAAGAAAGAGAGTGAAATGGAAAACGCTGAAAAAGCAAAGGGTGACCTACATGGGCCGGCTTTTAACTATATTTAGCTGGACAGACAAAAAACAACTTATTATCTTCATCGTCGCTATCTGCAGCTGTAATCTCTACTTCTTTCTACTCTAATATATCTTCCATTATTTTTTTTATAATACAAAAATACGCATTTTATTTTTATTTATACACTATATATACACAGTGTAAACCATTTTTTATATTGTTACCATAAGTGATCCTTCTGGTTTTTGTTGAAAGAGAAAAAACTCATTTCTTGCCAATAATTCTAGAAGAGAAAATCTGAAGATTCCACAGCTAAAAGAAGCAAAGGGTGTTATTATTTATTATTATTATTTTATATATTTTCTGGGTCTACTCTTTTTTTTTTCTTTTTAAAATTTTTGGTTTGTTTAAATTGTTATGTATTTTAAGAGGTGTGAGATTGACAGGCAGATCCCACCGAAATAAATTAATAAATTCACCACACCCCATCTTCATAAAAAACCCTCAGAATTCACCCTCTTTTTTTGCTTCTTCTGTGGTATAATTCATCAGCTGTAATTGCTTGCTCCAGAAGAAGAAGGAGGTTATTTTTGCAATTGAAGAGATGCTGGGTGTTTCCGGCATAATAAGTGAAGGTGGTGGTGGAGAAAATCCAGAAAGCGGCGGAGGAGGTGGAGGAGCAGGAAGTGGAGGGAGCAGTGAGATTGGACTTGGAGGCGGCGGTGGCGGTAGTAGTAGTGGTGGATTCATGGCGGAAGAAGGAGAAAGGAATTCAGGAGGAAACAGATGGCCGAGACAAGAAACAATTGCTTTGCTCAAAATAAGGTCTGAGATGGATGTGGTTTTTAGAGACTCAAGTCTTAAAGGACCCTTATGGGAAGAAGTTTCCAGGTAAATTCAAAAATGGAAATCGAAGCAAATTGGAAATGGAAAGGATTTTTTTTTTCTTGATTGCTACTTCTTCACCTCACCTTCTCAATCATCATTAGCTGCACAAGTTTCATCATGCATAATAAAATTGATAGAAATGGAATCTTTATTTTTTTTATTTCTACTTTTGGGAAAAATTAATAGAACGATTTAATTTTGTTTTGGAAAATGAAAAGATAGATCTATGGATCAGAATTCCATTGATTTATTGGTTTTAAGATTAAAAGGGTCATTATTTTTGAGTTCATTTCACTACAATACAAGCTAAGAAAAATACAATGGTTAGAGAATTGAGATTCCCTCCTTCCGTGTTTTGGGCCAAATTCAGTTTTGCTTTTTTGGCGTTTTTTTCTTTCTCTGCCAATTCCAGCAACAAATTTTGGAAACTAATTTACTCATCTTTTTGGAGAGTTCCAATTCTGTGAACTACCTTTTTCTTGAATTCAGCAAATAAATCAAATCTAATAATTAAGTAAAAACAAGATTTATGATTATTATTCTCTCTTCCATAGGAGAGAAATGTGGTTTTTATAGTGTTCCAATGGTAAATTCGTTCCACCTTTTCTTGTCTCTTTCATTTCCTCTTAGCTCCTTGTTTTAATTAATCAAACTCTCAATTTACCTTAATCATGATTAGTGATATCTTAATCTTCATGTTTATTTTATGTGGTGAATAGTACCACTTACTAGCTGTAGTACTATATATAAAGTTTTTGTTTTACTGATGAATTCAATTACCAAGGGATTAAATAATTGTAGTTTGGTTTTTTGTTATTATTGTACTTGTGTGTTTCCCATTTTTCTAATACTTGGCCAACTGTTATTATCATGACCAGGAAAATGGCAGACCTTGGGTATCACAGAAGTGCCAAGAAATGTAAAGAGAAATTTGAAAATGTTTACAAGTATCACAAGAGAACCAAAGATGGCCGCGCATCCAAGGCAGATGGCAAAAATTATCGCTTTTTCGAACAATTGGAAGCGCTCGAAAACATCACCTCTCATCATTCTCTAATGCCACCATCTAATTCGCGTCCTCCACCACCTCCATTGGAAGCAACTCCGATAAATATGGCCATGCCAATGGCAACATCAAATGTACAAGTCCCGGCTTCACAAGGTACTACTTCTCATCATCATGTTACTGTTTCATCAGCTCCACCAGCAGCACCACCACCAAATAATCTTTTTGCTCCTTCTCATCAAAATGTTCCGCTAAGCTCCTCCATGGTACTACCGCCATCACAATCATCACCACAGCCAGCTGTCAATCCGATTAATAATATTCCTCCTCAACAAGTGAACGCGACGAATTTGCCATCTCATCAGAATATTTCAGTAATGTCGTATTCGACTTCGTCATCCACTTCGTCGGACGAGGATATACAAAGAAGGCATAGGAAGAAGAGGAAATGGAAGGATTATTTTGAGAAGTTTATGAAGGATGTGATTAATAAGCAGGAGGAATCGCACAGGAGGTTCTTGGAGAAGTTGGAGAAGCGGGAACACGATCGGATGGTTAGAGAAGAAGCATGGAAAGTACAAGAAATGGCAAGGATGAATAGGGAGCATGATCTTTTAGTCCAAGAAAGAGCAATGGCGGCAGCTAAGGATGCAGCTGTTATTTCTTTTTTACAAAAAGTAACAGAACAGCAAAACATCCAAATTCCAAATAGTATCAATATTGCTCCTCCATCAACACAATTACAAGTACAATTGCCCGAAAACCCACCACCCGCACCCACACCAACGCCCGCGCCAATACATTCTCCTCAACCGCACCAACAGACACAACCAACTGTTACAGTATCACCAGCATCAGCACCGGTCCCAGTATCGTTGCCAATGGCGATACCAGCTTCAGTACCAGCATTAATACAGTCATTGTCGCTGCCAGTGACATCATCAGTACCAACCAAGAGCATTGAATTAGCACCAAAAAGCGATAACGGTGGCGATAGTTACAGTCCAGCTAGCTCTTCAAGGTGGCCTAAGGCAGAAGTTGAGGCATTGATAAAACTTCGTACAAGCTTAGATGTCAAATACCAAGAAAACGGACCGAAAGGTCCGCTATGGGAGGAGATATCAGCTGGAATGAGAAAAATTGGATATAATCGGAATGCGAAGCGATGCAAAGAGAAATGGGAGAACATCAACAAGTACTTCAAGAAGGTGAAGGAGAGTAACAAGAAAAGACCCGAAGATTCCAAAACTTGCCCATATTTCCACCAGCTCGACGCATTATACAAGGAGAAAGCCAAGAACCCCGAAACAACTTCTTCAACATCTTCATTTAATCCTTCCTTTGCGTTGAACCCCGAAAACAATCCAATGGCGCCCATCATGGCTCGTCCAGAACAACAATGGCCTCTTCCACAAGATCAGCACGAAAACGAGAGCGATAATATGGATGAAGATGATCATGATGAGGACGAGGAGGAAGACGAAGATGAAGAGAATGCGTATGAGATAGTGGCAAACAAGCAGCAATCGTCAATGGCGGGCGCTAACACAACGAGCAGCACGGCTACAACAACAGTTTGAGGTGTAGCACAGATCTCAAAATGGAGTTGGAGAAGAGAAGTGGGGGCAAAAAGAGAGGGAAGTTTGGGAAAAAAAAATAGTGGGCAAGTGAGTGGAACATTGGGAATAGCAAGTGGGTCAACAGATTCTTGCAGGGAAAATGTCAGATTGGATCAGATCTCAGAAAAACATCGGTTGGTATGAGAAGACGGTGACTGAAATTTAGCTCACTTGGAGGAAAAATGTGAAAGGAATTTACACATCACTTCAACTTTATTTTTGTTTTTTTGAGAAAAGGGGTAGGGGTGGGGGTGTTTGTTAAGGGCTATAGTAGTGTAGTTTTTGGTGGTATAAGTTTATTTGCACTTCCATTGTTTATTTATTAATTATCAAAAATAAAGTTTATTGAGGGGGAAGGGAAGAGAGGAGAGGAGAGGAAAAATGGACATAAAAGGAAGATTTTTAAAGGAATAAATGAAGGGACAAAGTTTGTAATTTTTTTAAACTCTTTTTTCTTTTATTTCCTTTTTGTTCTTGGGTGTAAATGTGAGAAATGGTCAAGTAGAATTACATTATTCTCTCTCTTTATTTCCATTATGATAATTAAATCTTTTGATTATTTCTCCTTTAATTTATTTATCTTATTTTGATCTGACTAAAACAATTATAATTTTATTGTCTTAAACTAAAAATATGTAAAATGTACCACAATATTCTTTAATTAAAATGAGAGGACAAATAGTTAATCCGTTCGATCTCTCTAAAGTCTTTTTGTTATGTCAAGTAGTAGTATGGTTTTGATAGTAGTGTAGAATGTATTGGAGATTAAATTCTTTTCTTTTTTCCATCAGAAGGAAGCACATATTAGAAGAATTGAAGTACAGCCAAGTTGTGAGGCAACAATTCACCCCAAGTTGCAAAAACAGCTACTAGTATATTTTTGTACTTTGATTCCCTCAGAAAAACAAAAGAAGAAAGGATGAAAAAACATAACAACAAATGGGTCCTTGTTGCACATGATATACATCTACTCAATATTATTTAATTATCAAATAATAAATGAATTGTAACTTGTTCTTTTTTGTATTTTCTCTACAACTATCACATCTCTCATCATACTTTTGTATTCATCATTGTTTTACTCTTATACTATCAGTGAGTAAAAGTTTTTCAGATGTAAGGGCGTGTTTGGTAGGAAAAGGAAAATAATTTTTCATCTAAATGAATTTCTTGGTTTATATGTTTTCTAGTAGTCAATTGTTTTTGAATTTTAGAAAGTATTGGATAACGACAAAGACACTCTAATTCTCACAATGCTCATGATCAATTATATGTTTGGACCAATAGTATTATTTTTAACCGAACTGTTCATAAATAATAAATATATGGGGTGGAAATTCAAAAATGAGAAGAAAAAGGGGGTCCCTCAAGCAATAATAATGTAGCACAACATTAGAGCTACCTAGGTAGTGGGGACAAAAATAAATTATACTACAAAGAAGGGTTGGAAAAACTTCAAATCATTATAAGTGAAATGTGCATTATTTTCATTCGAGTGTTGACTTCCACATAGCCCACAAAATGTTATGGTTCTTCATCAAAAGAAAGAAAGAATAATGATGATATCGCTGAAAGAAAATACGTCTTTAACAAGAAAAAATTCAGTCCTCTAAAAGTTTAAATTCAGTTGTTATTAGTCGATAATGATCGATAAAATTTTTATCGTCATCAATAATTTTATTAATTACTCCAAGACTTTCCTTCAGTTTTAGTTATTAAAATCTTAATTATAACCACAAATCAGATTTGCAAAAGTGCATGTATACACACACATACAAATGCGTGCACATATGAAAATATACAGATTGTATGATATTCTATCTTTCAACTCTTAGTAAAAGAAAAACTAGAATATCTTTAAACAATTTTTGAAATATGAAATGCATTCTTTATGTGCTTCAAAATTTTCCGTTGCTTATACTTCCTTACACTTTCTCTGAGGAGGAGTTCTTCAAATTGCATGATGTGTCAAAAGACAAGTATAAAAACCCCATGTAAGGTTGTTAATAACATTCCTAATCACTATTATCTTCTTTAACCAGAATGATGTGTAGGGTTAAAGAAAAAAAGACTTCATATAATATATATAACTAATTTGGTTCTTTTTAGAAAATGAAGAAATTTCATCTAACTATCCAATACTACTTTCTACAAACTAGAAATTATCACATGGATTATTGAAAGAAATAAAATATATATGTTAAGAAATTCATCTTTATGCTTTTTAATGAAAAAAAACGTTGAAAGAATTTATTTTTTTTGATGTTTGGTTATAAAAAATGATGTGTTTTTAAAAAAAATATAAATATAATTAATTTGGATTCAAACATAAAAATGCATGAGAGCAGGGGCAGAGCCAGGTGGCGGAAGTAAGGTTCATCAGAAATCCTTCATTGAGAAAGTATATTGTTCATATAAGACCAATATGACTTTATGTGTATATCGTGAATTTTGAATCCCTTTTAAATAACTTGAGAATCTATTTTGAATATTAGACATAAATTAAAACATAACATATATTGGAACAAATTGATCGAGTTTTAAATCGTACATGAAATTTCTTTTTCAAAACTATATGCATTGTACTCAATGTTCATGTATCAAATAATTTAAATTTAACAATTTATAAAATTAAAAATAATACTAGTATGTTTTATGAATTTTCTCTCTTTACTAGTCTCCAGACCTCACTTATCAAATTTCACTGAATATGTTGTTATTTTTAGTACTCCACGCATGCATCACACATGATATACTAACACATTGTAAAAAAAATTCCACAAACGACATCCTTTAATCCTGAATAGCATCATACACAAAGTCCATTCAACAAAAATTCCTTGAATTATGATTTGATATGATATTCAATAACCTTGTAATTTCAACGAATGACTAGTTGCAAGTTTTTGTTCCTATTTTTCTTTCAATATCCTTATATAAACATAGTTCTCAAAATTGATCATACTAAATTTTTACAGGAGTAACGGAACAATCATCAATTAGTTGAATACCTTTCATCGAAAAATATATATACATAGACTATAAAAATTAGCTTTTATTCCTTCAACAGACTAGAGGAGGAATCAAATATTACTTCATCATCTTATATATATTGAATTGTGAATCTTAAAATATTTTGATAAAATTTCTGACTTCACCGTAGAAAACTCGTAATTACCACCCCACCTATGGATTGCGGTTAGGGGTCCAGGAAAATGAGCGTTGGAGATGTATAGTAATATATGAATGGACAAAACCAAAATTAATTAATTGTAGAAAGTATTAAATAGTAAGAATAGTAAAGTATAGTAGTTGTAGTGTTAAAAAGAAGAGTGGCACATGATGAAGGGGCCACACATGACAGCAGCAGCAGCTATTGTTGCTATCATATTTACGCCACTTAACTCTTATCTTCTTCTATTTTTCAACTTTTTCTCTCTTTATTTCAAATCTTTTTAATTTCTTACGAATTATTTTAATTATTGAATTCGTAATTTTATATATTTAAACCAAAAATTATTTACATCAGTGAATAATCATCTAGCATCTATCTCTCTCACACACACACTCATTATCTTTTAAGTCTTCAGTATTTAAGGGGTGTTTGAATTGAATTTTTTCAAATAACTTTTAAGTATTTTTTTTTATATTACTTTAACGCTTTTAAAATTTATAAAGTGTTTAAAAGTCAATTCAAATACCCGCTTAGTCTTTTAACTTCCTTTCTAGACAAAATGAATAAAACTTCTAAAGTATGATGATTGGCTCTAAACAAGCTGCTGTGTCAAATACTATTACTCCTTCCCCCACTCAATGTTATGAAAATTGTTAGAATTTCGAGATTTAAAAAAAAAAATTTCAATTGTTATTTTATTTATATATTTTAAATAATTAATTATTGTGACTTATAATACTTTTTAAATATGTAAATTCTATTTTAAAAAACTTACAAATATCATATTCGATTTCACAGTTAAAATTAATTTGTTTGACTTCACGAATTCAAACTGTACCACATAAATTGAGACGAAGTAAATCAAATGCTCTCTCTCTTGGTTTTGAGAGAGATAAAAAAGTTGATAATTTCTTTGTCTCATTTCACTTGACACTTTTTTTGAAGTCTATCTTAAGAATGTCACATTTCTATAACGAAAAACAATTACTTCATTAAAAATTTCTTTTATCCTTAGTAAAATGATTTATTATCATATAAATATTTAAAAATTATTTTTAATTCAAATCAAACAGTGTCATGCAGAAATACTCTCTGTTCAGTTTTAGTTGTCATGTTACTTTTTTTCAAAATTAATTTGACTAATTTTTAAAATTAAATTAAATTATACTAATTTAATATTTTAAAATAAAAATTTTGATATTAAAAAAAATATATAAATATAAATATACTATAAATTATAACTTTCTAAATTAATCGATAAGAAAATATATCTTAAAATATTTATAATTTAACTGTACAAAAATAAATAAATACCATAATAGAAAAAATCGAGGAAGGATATTTTATATTGTCAGAAAGTCCTAATATAGTACTGTAATCAGTTTGTTGGGGCCATATACCCCACCACCCTCCAAAGGAATCTCATCTATTCAGAGTAGTAATTATTAATTAAAGACGCACCATAACGCATTATTACAAGTAAAAAATTGTTCACATTTTTCTGCAAAAATGTATTTTAATTTATTCATAAAAAAAATAATTTAGTGGCTTATAAATGAAAGTATTAATATGCACATTATATTGAGAAGAACAAGTGACAGTGAGCAGTACAAAGTACTATGCAAGAATTTTCCTTATGCTGCTTCTAATGGAAGAGGAATTAATGAAGAGTTAAAAGCTGACCTCATTAAACCTAGAAATATGTACAAACTTTTATTTATAAAAAGGAAAATAAATAGAAATATGAATATATATGATCTACTTTTATGACGTCTTACATGCAAATGAATACTAAATTTAGATACTTACTATGACAAATAAACAAAAGACAATTTTGCAGAACCCTTGTAACTCAAATATTTTGCTATTTTTTCCTTATTCTTTAACTTTCCATTAATGGACATGGGGAGCTTCTCTTTGACAAACAATATATGCTAATTAATGAATGTTATGTAATTCTTTTTATTTTTTGGAACTCTGTCATTCAATTTGACTATACCTCATCATCATTAGGTAGATCAGTCATGTTTTCTTTGAATTTCAATTCATTTGGATAAATACAAGACCTCATGTCTCCATCAACAAAACGGAATAAGAGGGGTATATTTCTTAAGTCAAATGTTCAAGATTATAAATACTTAGCCTCTCTTTATTTTTAATATTACATGTTTATTTACAAATTAATGAATAATATAAATATTTTATCATATTAGTTTTAAGCTTTAAAAAATGATAACTCCATATATCCCACGCGGCAATACTTGAAAACCTAAGATAAAATTAAGAAATTGCTAATCAATTTGCTCAATATATTTCGACTATTGATTCTTATTTTCGATAAAATATTACTCTAGCTTATCAATGATTTGAAGAAAGAAAGTATAAAAGGAATTAAAACAAGTAAAATAATGTGAGTGTTAGCGAAAAATGAAAAATTACATTTTCTTAATTTTCTTCTATTTGAAAAAGGTTAAAGGGAATAAAATAATATAAAAATTTAAATGATTACATTTTTTTAATCATAAATAATCAATTTTTGGCAGAAAAAAAATTAACACAAAATTTGTTCTTGCTAAATCTTCGAGTCCATAATCTGTGTCTTATTTCCACATCATAAAAGTCATACATGTAAGTAATTAAACATGTAAGTAATAAAAGCTGAGGATAAAGCAGGAATCTTTTTTAATTATTTTATGATAAAAGTGAAAATCTATTTTAAAATGAAAGATAAGTAAAAGTAACTAGATAAAATATTATTTTATTTTGAGCATCTATATGTACTAATCCTAAACATTCAATAAAAAAATAATCTCAATATAATTAACTTCATCCTAACTAATCCCAACATAATTTATCTCATTTTACTAATTCAATAATAACTTGTATTCAAATCAAACAACTCCTTATAATTTACTTTATATTTCGTTGAACTATTATCGAGACAAATTTTTATTTTTGATTATTTTACCTTGGACAAAAATCAAATATTTCATTTGTTTCAACTTATTTATCCTAATTTTTTAGTTCTTTTAAAAAAATATCTCTCTTTTTTTAGCAAATTTTAAACTTAAAATTCCATATGATATGTTTAAGATACAAAAATAAGAGACATTTTAATATATTTGACATACATTTAATTTAAAATCACAAGATTCAAAAAATTATTTTTATTTTTTTTGAAATTCGTGTAAAAATAATATAGAACAAATAATTTAAAATGAAGAAATTAAATAAATTGCTATAAAATACAAACATGATTAATCTATCCTTTTTATGCCCGTGCAATGCACGAATATTATAGAAGTCACAAATATATTAATTCAAAATTCAGATAATTAATCTTGTATTTTAAATTCAAATTTCATGTTAATTTAAAAAAAGTTGTATCTTTGCATTCAAGTTAAAGCATATTGATAAGTTTGAAAAAATATGTAAAAATAAAACTCCTTTAAATAAATACTACATATTAGAATTCCTACACGATTATATATATAGTTCAATTCAATACGACTTATCATTTTTAATAATTTTGTTAGTAAATTAGTCTGTGTATTTCATTTTCTTATATTCTTTTTATAATATAATTTTTAAAAATATTGACAAATAAATATTAGTTAAATTTAATTACCTTTTGCAAAATTCAAAAATGAGGTCAATGCTTTTACTATATTGTTAAAAAAATGTAACATTGCATTTCATAAGAAAAAAGAGTGTGTATTTTTAAAAATAAAAATAATTAAATAATATTGAGTGAGAATCTAAGAAATTTACTGAGTAGACGTAGACGTAAGGCAGAACAGTAGGACAAATAATTAGGCTGCAGCAAGTAAGACACACTGTGGGGTGGGGGACCTTAACTAGTACTACCAATATAATGTGTTGGAGGAACCGCATTCAGTTAAAATGTACTAGACCAACTTTACTTACTCCCGCTGTTTCTTATATTTGTGTGGTTGGAAATTATTTCATTAATAATAAAAAGTAAATTTTAAAGGTAAATTGTTTTCAATTAGAGTAAAATAACATTTTTTTTAGACAAATAAAAAAAAAGAGTGTTACGTAAAATGAGACAGAGAGAGTACTTTCTTTTAAAAATAAATAAAATAAAGTTCACACGCATGCCAAGCAAAACAAACTAGTACTCCCTAACTGCCTAAGCAATTTGGTGGTTGATTTTTTTCTTTTTGACTACTTAAATTTGCTTTGGCTACTAATTCTGAGGTATGTCTAGCTAGGTGAAACCTTCTATTCTTAGCTTTTAAATATCAATTCTTTGGAGATATAAGTCCTTTTGTGTGAAATTGGTTGGGTCAAAGATAATTAAGTTTACTCTCAAAATTAAAGATTGGAACACAAATAATTCCCCAAAGAAGACAGGAAAAGGCAAAGCAGACTATAGTTGTAAGTTGTAACAATCAGCCCCTTGTTTTGACCCTTTGCTTCTAACTTGGGTTTTGAACATGCTTATAAAATCAGGGGAGGTTCGGTGAGGTTATGTATGTCTAATAGAGTTGATTTCTTTTGTCTTTTTTTTTTTTATATTTATTTTTTCATATTTTGAATCTCCTTAGTAAAGATTCTAGTTACACATGACATGCAACTTGTTGATTTGGTTTGTATTGTGTTCGGAGGGGATCAAGCATGTTTCCACAAGTGGCATTGATTGTGTCATTGCTATCCTCCAACATACCTTATCTTCACATTCACAGTTATATGAAAATAAGTAAGAAATCCACTTATTAGATTTTTCTTTATACTGCACACACCTTTACCCCTTGTTTGGATGGTTGTTATCCGTTGTATTGTATTGTTAGTTTAAATACAATGTTTGTTTTGATTGTTACTTAAATTTCATTATATCGTATCGTTTAATTCCGTTGTTAGGTAACAATGAAAAGACTCATTTTGTGTAACTACCGATTTGGTGTGGTGCGTCGTTACTTTAATATCTTCTTCTCATGTTTGACTTTATTTATTTATTTAATAATTCTACTTTATCATTTACCCTATAATTTTATGGTATCTACCACATACCGTACAATTTCTTATAGGTTTAACATTCAAATTATGGATATATGACATTATACAACGACTGAGAATAATACAATCTATCCGAACATTGTAGTCATTGGAACAATATAGTACAATACAATACAATACAATACAATATAACACAATACGATACATATGAAACAATACATCACAACCATCCAAACAAAAAGTTAGTATACGATTATTTTTGTTGTGAAATATCATACATCACACCCAAAACGAATAAAATAAAAAGAAATAATACAAAGATTTAACGAGATTCATATTAGGAAAAAGGTTTTCACTATAATTAGGAAGAATATTACAATACAATCGATCTCTAATTATAATCTCTTTATATAAATTCTAAATGGTTCTCCATATAGGAGGGCAATAAGTTTCCCTAACCACAATGATAATAGGCCATTCTACTGTTTGTAACAATCTAATATAAGTTAGATTTCAAAATTCAACGAAAGTTTGTTCAAAACATGTTTAATTAGCAAGTTATTTTTGACTAAACCTCTACAAGTTGACCCCTTAGTGTGTACTCCTTTTTTTACAAAGACAAAACAAATGAGAAAAGCATGATGCGTTTATTAACAAACAAATCATTTTCAATACGGAGGAAAACTCATTACTCCACATTGAAGGCATGATTACAGTAGTAGAACTAATTAAAAAACTCATGCATGAAAATAATACGTGGTTTAGTTAACAAACTGGTTAAAATATGCACCTATTTATTAAACGATCTCCAAATTTCATGAATTTTCTTTTAAATTTCGTAAAAATAAGCAATCGAAACATACACGTCAATCGCAGCGGCCTGCTTAGGAGGCAATTGAAGCAAGCACGCCAATCGACAACCGTCTATTTAAGCAACAACTGAAGCAGATATGTCGACTAAGACGTGCCTACCTATCCACACTTATATATATATGTAATAGATATGTCATAGCCTAATTCGTTCAATTTGACCCATTATTTTTATGATTTTCAAACTTATGTGTACGACTAATATTCAACGTGTTATATGACATTTTAGTCGAGCTTTTTATATTTGTCTCCACAATTTTGTCTAATTCAATGTGATGTTTTTCTATCAAAACTTTTGTTTTTAATTTTTTTTCAACTCCATCCTATATACAAACAAATATAGAGGGCACCATCAGAATGTTACTTAAAATCTTTTTTGGGAGTTCTAAATTTAAATAAATAAAAAAAATCCACCCCTATATATAGAATTCTGTTTTTTACAACCAAAAAAGAAAATTTAAATCTTCAAAAGAAAGCACATAGGCTTAAGAAAATCGAAAAAAAAAAAGAACAAAAGAAAGTGGTTATAGCAACAATAAACAATAAGTTTTCGTTTAGCTAAAACTTATTTACTTTTGGAAACATTATCCGAGCGAGTAATTTTTAATAAATAATTACTGATTTTATCGCTACGTTTTATTTATTACTATTTGTAGCAATATATAGCAATACTATGGTAAATCTAAATTTGTATTAGAAGTGAATTATACATGCAATATAAATATATTATAAGTGTTTTAAATATATTGGTGTTTGTTTGGTAAGAAAGAAACACAATGTATTATAAGTGTATTAAAGTGTGTGATAAATATATTATCCATCAATAAAATTTATATTATCTATGTTTTATAAATAATTCTTTATAATATACATTAAAACTGTATTATAAATATTCAACAAAAAAAAAATATTATTGATATAAATGGTAAATGTTTTCTTATTATAGTATATCGAGAAAAACACAAAACAATGTGAAACACCAACACATTTGGTGGTTAGCCCAAGTGGATAGTCATGTAAGCCCAATAACCTCATGAGGGTTAGCATTGGGCTGGACGGATCATAATTCACAATCAAAGACTGATCCATTAAAGCATTCTTTTTTGAAGAAATTACATACTTAAGCAAACATATAACTATAAATATCATAATTTAACTATATTTTAATATTATTATCTATATGGTAATTTCGTAATTTTTTTTTTGCTATGAAAGTTGTGGACCTCACAACTACATATGTATAAAACCTGAAAATTTCCCTCCCACACTCTCTCTCCCAATATACCCACATTTGCCTCCCCACCTTACCATAATGGTTCCCTCATTTTTCTCCATTCTCAATCCCTAAATTCTCTCAAAAGATTTCAACAAATCAAGCACAAATCAAGCTAACTAAGGTAACTCTTTTTTTTTTCAAAATCCATAGATGAAATTATAAGTGTTTTTCTTTTTGGCGGTTTTTATTTTTTACACAGTGTTCAAAATTTTTCCCCATTTTTGTACTTTATTAGCCGCTCAGTTGAAGCATTCTTCCATACATTATGGAGAAGGAGTCTTCCTCTAAAAGGATAACGAGAGGTATACACTGTGCATGTTAAAAAATGGAAGCATCGCCCTCATTTTCACTCGGGTCAACTCAAGAAATTGAGAATATTGCAGGGTCAATTTCAAAATCTAGGGTTAGTGAAGAAGGAGTATCCAATGCCGCCATTAATGACCCAATTTCCAAGTTAAGGAGCCAACAAAAGAAGAGCGAAGCTGTTGATATTGACTCGTCTAGTACCAAATCGAAGCAAGATAATGGCTCCGAATCTTCTGACACAGACGAGATTCATACAGACAAGAAGGAGTTATTTTTTAGCTTATAAATTCTTAGATTTTTTTTTTAGTTTGCAAACATTTTGATTTTGGTCATATATGCATGTAATGTATATTTCCCCAAGTTGTAGATTTCTTCAGATCTGCATCATTTTTTCATATTTTTATACAAAACAAAAAAATCTTATGGACAAATCTGATCTATGTTTTATACAAAACAAAGGTGTATAAGTGTAGGTTTTCATTAAAAATAAAATAAGCCCACATGTATAAAGGTGTATAAGTGTAGATTTTCATTAAAAATAAAATAAGCCCACATGTATATCCTCTTGAGCATTTATACATTTATAATATGTAGGTAAAATGGAATTGTGTATATATAAATACATTACATTGAAAATTTTGGGTAAAGTATATACATCCATGGAATCCACCATTTCAAGGTAATGTGTATTCCCCCAAATTGTATATTTGCTTCAGATTTGCTTCATTTATACCAATTTTTATACATTAACAAAATTATTACAATGGAGAACTTATACAAATCTGGTATATGTAACTTTAGAAAAAAAACATAACTGTATAAGTATATATCTTTATTAAAAGTAAGCACACATGTATAAGCTCATGAACATTTTATACACTTTATGATATGTATGTATGAATAGAACATACATATCATCTTTTTTTTTTGGACAAAATAGTCACACTAGGAAAGAAAATCTATTTTTTATTTAAAATGAAAATACCATCTTATTTTTAGAATAAGAGTTCAATTAGGAAAAGGTATCTTATTTGTATTTTACTTCCTTTATTTATGGAACCGTTTTCCATAAATAACAGCTGAAAAGTCTCCACTTTAATAAACAAAATGTTGACTTTTTCGTTTTATACACTACCAAAAAATCGGCTTTATACATTGCATTTTCCATGACCAAAGTTAAAAAATGTAATTTCTAAACATTAGCTATTTTTAGACCATTATGTTTTATAAGTTTGTCATTTATGAAAATTCTCCTTCTTTTTTCATGTTCAGTTATTAATTTTATAAAACTTGATTTTATAATTTAGGCAACCGTAAAACCTGAATATCATTTCGAGTGAATCATATATGAAAAGTTTTAAAATATTAAGAGGAGTTCATATTTAAAATTTGCGACTGTTTAGAAGACTTTTGAGTTGGTTGGGGTTAAAAAACACCATTAGACGTTAAATTTTCTTCAAAGCTTGATTTTAAAATTTAATGTGCCGCAGACGTGCATTGTTTCGAGTAAATAATATATCAAAAGACTCAAAACATCGTGAGGAGCTCATATCTAAAATTCAAGGATGTTTAGAATAGATTTGAGTTGATAGATATTGAAAAACAATTAGTCTACAAATGTATAAATATTGTATGAACAACATATCTGGATGTATATATGATTCTGATATATAACTACATATTATATATACATGATATACACTGTTTATACAATATCAATAGATTACATATACAAATGACCATGTTTGTTAGAATTTTATTTTTGCTATATGTACAATTATGTAACAACTCCTTGCATAAAGTTGTAATTGGATTTGTTTGTCTTATTGGGAATTTTGTTTTGTCATCTTTGCCCATTTAGGAAATATATAAGCCCAACAACTCCTTCGTTCATCCAGAGCTTCCAAAATAGAGAAGGTCGACCACATTCACCAGTCTTTATGCACATCAAAAAATTTTATTTACACACTCAAATTATTAGCTATCTCTATAAAAAATCTTAAAACTCAAATTATGGTCTATTTCTATATAAATTATGAAGCTATAACTTATTTTCATTAAGATTAAGACGTTTGAATCAGAATATGTATCTAACTCATTAATATATTTTCTCTAAATCTCAACATGAAACAATTAAGTTTGTTTGTTTTCAAACATCTGAATATGCATAAATTATTTATTTATAAATATATAAATGTACAATTCAAATAAAAATAATCAAATACTAAAAAGATATAAATTTAATAAAACTAAATTGTTACTCATGTTCACAAATGAAAGTGAATATAGTTTATAGTAGTAGTGATGGTAATAATTGTTGTTAGCGATTTAGTAATGGTGGTAACAATAGTTGTAATGGTGGATGTGGTTGGTATTGTAGTGACTTGCATGATGGTGATGATTGGTGATGTTTGTAGTTGACGATACTTATAGTAGTGGATGAAGAACGTGTGGTAGTTGATGATGTATTGATGGTGGCACCGATGCTAGTTATGATGGTGGAAGTGGTTGATGACAAATATTGATTGTAATAGTGATAGTAGTTGATAGTGATGGTGGAGGTGACCTTGGTGATGACAACAATGGTGATGACAATAAATATAATAATAATGATAGAGTGGTAGTATGTTTGATATCTAGAGACTAATAATAGTAGTCAGCAGTGATAGTTGTCATAACAAAGGTGGTTCATGATTGACGAAGGTAATGGTGGTTGACAATACTAGTAATGGTAAAATGGAGCTTGAAGATTGTATGAACTAAGAAAAAGACAACGACAAAGAAGAGAATAGAGAGTAAGAGAAAGTATGTTGTAGAAAAAGAAAAAATTAACATTCTTTTAATCGTACATAGCACATGTATACAACTATTGCATTTATAGAGTACACTACAATTCTCTAACTAACTCTAACAGATTTGCTGACTGATCTAACCATGGTAGCTTGTTAACTTTGTACTGTGATCAACACTCCTCCTCAAGCTCTTGGCTTAAACAGATTCATAACTCCAAGTCTATTCAACAACAGTTGATGTTGAGCTTTACCAAGGCTCTCTGTAAGTGGTTCAGCCAGTTGATCTTTAGAGTGTGTAAATTTAATCTTAAGAATCTCTTGATAAATTCTTTTTCTCAAAAAGTAACTGTCAATGTCTTTGTGTTTGCTTCTTTCATGAAAGATAGGATTAATTGCAATAATTTGAATTATAGCTTTGCTACCACGTATCATTTTTACTGGCAATTCAATATAAACATCAAGTTCTTTAAATAAACCTAACCAAGAGACCTCAGCTGCACAGTTGGCCATACTTCTGAACTCAACTTCTGTTGATCTTCTAGAAAATGTCTCTTTCGTCTTTGATTTTCAAGAGGTCGGTGCTTCACCAAACTTAACTAGGTATCTGGTAACTAATCTTCTTGTTTCTAAGCAAGATCCTTGATGTGAGTCGAAGTAGGCCAAAAATTATTTGTGTCTTCGGCTGGGTATTATCAATGTTAGAACTGGAGCTTCTTTTATGCACCTAACCACCCCGAACGCTGCTTTAATGTTAGATTCTGTAGGACAATGCATGTATTGGTTTAGAACCTGAACTGAAAAGTTAGATCAAGCTTAGTCATGGTGAGGAAGAGAAACCTTCCCACTAGTCTTTGGTACTTCCTAGGATCCTACAATATGTGTTCTTCAACTTTTATTTTATGTGGAATGCATTCATCATACTTCACAAAGGTGAGCTTCTGATTCTATTCAAATCCCGGTAGGCTTAATAATCCCTAGTCTACATTTAGCTATCAATTCTAAGTCATACTTCCTTTTAGATATATGAATTCCTTTGCTAGATCTATGCTACTCTATCCCAAGAAAGAACTTAAGCTCACCTAGATTTTTTATTTGAATTATTTCTATAGATCCCTTTGGGTAGCATCTATAGAACTTAGATTGTTATCAGTGATAAATACATCCATATAGACCAACACAATCAGTATATTGCTTCCACCTTGTCTAGTAAAAAAGAGTAATCAGAGTGGCTATGATGGAACTCCAACTGGATCAAAGACTCAGTTAACTTCAGGTTCATCCATCTAGGAGCCTGTTTGAGGCCATACAAGGATTTATGGAGTTTGCAAACCTTGGTACAATTTTCCTTTGTCTAGCAAACCTGACAGGAATGAACATATGCACCTCTTCTAGGAGATCCTCATTAAAAGAAAGCACCGTGGAAACCCATTTGCTGAATGACCATTCTTTGGACACAACAAGAACTATAACAAATCTCATAGTAACCATTTTTGAAACAGGATTGAAAATCTCATTACAATCCACACCTTTTTGCTAACTAAAACCCTTAGAAACCAGCCTAGCCTTCAGTCTTTCTACCTCTTCAGTAGATTTATATTTCACTTTGTAAACTTATTTACTCCTAATAGATATATTGTTTACTGGGTGAAAAATCTACTAAGCTCCAATATTGTTGGCTTCTAAGGCGGCAGATTCTAATTCCATAGCCTAAAACCACTGAACATCAAGGACAACCTCTTTATAAGAAGAGAGCTTAGTATCACTGAGTATGCAGACATATTAGAACTATAGAATGAGGTTAAATGATTCTAGGATAGCTGATCAGACAATGGAGGGGAATAAGTATTGGTCTCCCACGGGAAGCGGGGGGGGGGGGGGAGGATCACCCAACTCCACCAACAATGAACAAGCGAAAGATCCCATGGACTTTGACGACCAAAACAAATCCAATATGAAGACTGGCCACTAGGGCTGGGCATAATTTGGTTCAAATCGAAAAAACCGATGGAACTAAAAAAAAATTTAATTTTAGTTTCGATTTTTTGGTTATTTCGGTCAATTTCGATTTGAAATTTTAACAATTTAATAATTTGATTCAGTTTTTAGTTTTAAAATAATTATTTTTGATTAACCGAAAAACCAAATTTATTTTATACCATTATAATTTATATCAATAGTCACACAAGGATCCTAGTCCAATTGTCCAATACAACAACATATGACCCAAACCCAAATTTAAATTCCCATAGCCCAATCTCCCAATTCTCAAACCCAAGTTCAAATGCCCAAAATCATAAGTTCTAAATTCATAAATCAAAATTTATTTGGTGCTTGAAAAATACCTAAGGGTGTTGTGCTGAAATTTATTCTAAATTCCCAAACTGAAAAAGACTTAGGGGCGTTATGCTGCTGCTACTGCGTGCTGGTCTGCTGACTGTTGTGACTCTGTGAGTGTTGTCGGTGGACGACTGTTGTGACTCTGCCGCTACTGCGTGCTGGTCGACTTGTCGCTGCTCACTGGACGGCTAGAGTCTGGACGACTCAAGGAAAAGTGAAAAAAGCGAGGCGGCGAGTCGACGAAGGTCGACAGACAGTCAGCACTCAACAGTCTACTACTGCCGCATAGTAGCTCGCGAGGGCGAGGCGACGACGCCGTGATAGACGACTGTCGCGGTGACACAATTTGTTTGTTTCAACTTCCAATCTTCCATTGTTGTTCGTTTCAACTTCTAATCTTCCATTGTCATTCACTGACCACTGTGGTAAGTTTTTTTTTTCTTTTTACTCTTTCAGTCTTTTGTATGGATAATGAAAGAATTAGAACTTAGAAGGATTTGAAGATGGAGAATTGAAGATTACAATTTTCTAATTTTAAATTTATTTTCAGTTTCGCAAATGATAGAATTTGAAAGTAGGGTAAGTGAAGATGGGGCTTCATATGAAATACCTAATATTTCTTCTCCAAATGAGGTTGAAGCTCCAAAGAAAAGAAAAGCCATGAAACCTAGAGCTTCTTGTTGGAAGCATTTTGAGAAGTTCCTCGAAGAAAATGGAATTCCTAAAGCAAGGTGTAACTACTGTGGAAAAACTTATGCGGCTGCTACGAAGTGTAATGGTACGTCATCTATGAATAACCATTTGAATAATAAGTGTCCTAATTTTCCTCGTACGGATAGTCAAAAACTAATCATTTTTCTACCATTTTCAATTGGAGGAATGAAAGGAGTGATTAACACTTGGAAATTAGAACAAGAACAAAGTAAAAGAGCTTTATTTCAGGACCCGCCACTATTTTTACACGGAGGAAAAGAATCCGGAGCCTTTGAGTAATTTATGGAAGATTCTAGATCTGTCTAGATTGTTCCGGTAGTGTGTAGTCTTCTCTAGAATTGTATAAAAGTGTGTGGAGAATTCTAGAGAAAGGATTAAAGTGTAAATATGCAGGGACTTATAGGATAAATATTATTTGCACTCAGCCCTTTAGGAGTAGTATAAATAAAGGGGACCATTTTCAGTTGCAAACCATCCAAGAATCAAGTGTAAAGCATTCTTCCAAAGTTATAAAAGCTTTCTTTCTAAAGCTCTCTTTCTCTCTTAAGTCTTCTTATCTAGCGTTCCCTTAGCGATATTAGTTGAAAGGCTTACTAGTATTTACAAGACCGTGAAAGATTCGTGAGTTAATTGACTAGTTGAAAGGCCCCGAACCCTTGACGTCACCTCAAGGTCCCTGAAACTGCCCAAAAGTTGCCAGGCACCGCCTCACAGAAGGGCCTACACGGTTCGTGTGAAGCCACACGGTCCGTGTGGCCTTCCGTGAAGTGGCGCCTAGGAAAGTAAAGGCGGACGGGTGACCACACGGCCCGTGCAAAGCCACACGGTCCGTGTGGTCAGGAAAAAAAAGGACCAGGGGCACGGTTCGTGTGAGGCCAGACGGTCCGTCTACCGGACCGTCTCGTGGCAGTTTTCCGCCTGAAAATTTTCTAAGGGTAGGGCCATTGACCGGTAGACGGTCCGTGTGAGCCCAGACGATCCGTTTAGCGGACCGTATGCCCCAGACGGGCCAATTCTTGATCCGTTTCATTAATGGCAATTTCGTAATTTTGGTTTATTCCGATGCAAATATGGTCTTTTCCACCCTTTCTTGAGCTTCCTATATATTCCATACTTCACCATTTTGAAGCATTTCTACACTTCAACTCTCTCTCTAAAAGTTCTTTCTCAAGACTCTCCTACATCTCTCTAGGATTCTTCAAGCTAAGGTTCACATTTGAGATCACTTCCTCCTCAAGTTTGTCTTCTACCGGGTATGTGGAGTTTGATTCTTGGTTTCCTTTCAACCAAGAAGACCCAAATCCTTACTAAAATTATTTTGTAACTTGTATACTTAAAATGTGAAATTTTAGTACTTGTTCTTAGTATTTGGAACCATGCATGTGTTAGTTTAGGATCCTTATCATGATTTATGTTAGTTTTATGGAAATGAACTATTTGGACTATGGAATTTTGAACTTGCATGTCCCTTTAAATGTGTTATTTTGCATGGGTGATATGTACTACCATTTCCTTGAATTTTTAATTGAATTTCTAGTCTTATATTGTATCTTGTATTGGTACACTCTACATTACCCATGCTATTCCTACACTATGTATTGCATTACATACATGACATTTTACATGGAAATTTCCGGAATTGTGGGGTTAAACCCAATTTTGCCCCAAAGGGGAACTATAATGTGAATTTTGGTAAGACATGGGATATGACAATAAGGTGATCACCGGTATGTCTATAATCTTGGCTCTTTGAGCATCTTGGGTGCTTGCACCATCTTGTACTTGTAGATGAGCTATTCCTTGCATTGACATCTTGAATATGATCTTGTAAATCGGCGTTGAGCCCAATTATGTCTTGAACGTTATGAACTTGCACTTGACTCTCTTGAAAGCATAAGTATATATATATAAGTATTCTTGTGGGATGTGTAAGACTTAGCACCGATGGAATTGGGGGTCCTCCCCCTTTCCCTCGAACTATGTGCCTACATAGGGACGGATGTAATTCGTCTATTTGTACATGACTATGATTTGTCTTGATCTTGTAAATCCTTCCGAAATGGTGATTTCCGTAAGGAAGGTGACCATCCCCGAAATGGTGTGTTCCGTAAGGTGTGATGTAGATTACCCTTGGCAAGTAATCTTCTCCCTACCGGTGGGAGGTCCCAATCGGTCCAATTCGTGTAATAGCTCGCATGGATTTGGTTTGTCGGTTATAGTCCATCCCCGTTATATAGGAGCACTATCACATTGCACGCATCACGCATTTCATGGCATCTTGTATATTAAATTTCTATTGTTATATATATTCCTTGTATACTATGTGCCCTTGCCACTTAACATGATGACGCAGGTTCGGTAAGTCACGTGCATTGCATACCCGCATACTTAGTACATTCAACGTACTAACGCATACTCTATGCCTGCATGATTTTACCATGCAGGGACCGAGCAGTTTGAGCAGTATCAGCCGGATGCGTAGCTTATCCCTTTCTAGATATTTCGTGGTGAGCCCCGTCTTTCAAGGGCATGCTTTTGATTTCTTTTGTACACCCCATCTATGTATGTATTTGACTGAGGGTGAGCCCGGAACCTGTCCCGGCCCCCGTTCCTTGATTAGAGGCACTTATTGGACAATTGTATAAACTTCTCATTTTGTTATTTATGGAATATGTCCTCCCTTTTGGTTTTAAGAATGTTTTCTTTAATCTTGCCTTTAACTTTCTGCGAATTTGAGGCTTGTTTGGGGGCTTTCGGGTCCCCATTCGCCGTGTCACATCTAGACCCCGACCCCGGGTCGTGACACTAGTGCAGCACGGAAGTCTTAGCGAGAGTTCTAAGTCTGTGACATTTAGCTCAAATGGTAATTGTTGACGAGTTGCCATTTAGTTTTATTGAGAAGGAAGGTTTTAAAAATTTCATGAAAACCACGGTGCCACAATTTCAGATTCCTTCTCGTAAAACTTTGACAAGAGATTGTTATCAACTTTATAGTGAACATAGACAACTCTTGAAGAAGACTTTCAAAGAAGCACATCCAAAAGTTTGTCTTACGACATATACTTAGAAATCTATTCAAAGAATCAACTATATGTGTCTAACAACCCACTTTATAGATAGAAATTGGATTTTGCATAAAAGAATTATAAATTTTTGTCCTATTTCTAGTCATATAGATGATGATATGGCTACTTCCATTACTAGTTGTTTGCTTGATTGGGGCTTAGACAATGTGTTTTCTATCATAGTTGATAATGCTAGTTCCAACAGTGTTACCGTGAAAAAAATATCTAAACAGTTGAGTAATTGAGGAACTAACATATTAGAGGGTTAGCACCTTCATGTGAGGTGTATAGCACATATTCTCAATCTTATTGCATGTGCAAGATGGATTAAAAGAAATTGGTCAGTTAGTCAAGCGAGTAAGACAAGCTGTGAAATACATCAAACAATCTCTCGCAAGACTTAAAAATTTCAAAGAATGTTGTGAATCTCAATTGATAACTTGTAAGAAATCATTATGTTTAGATGTTCCTACTCGGTGGAACTCTACATACTTGATGTTTCATATGACACAACACTTTGAACTTGCATTTGAAAGATATAGTTTTTATGATATTGGATTCCTTGATTATCTCCGTACCCATCCTTATGAAGACAAAACTAGTGTAAGAGTCATCACTAGTGATGATTGGGAAAAAGTGAGGGAAATGGTTAAGTTTCCTGAAACTTTCTATATACTTACTTTGAAGGTCTCTGGTTCAAAATATATCACAAATAATGTGCACTTTGTGGAAATTACTGAGCTTGATCTTATTTTGAAAGAGATGATGAAAAATGAAGATCCTTGTATGAAAAATATGGCAGAAAGTATGAGAGAAAAATTTAAAAAATATTGAGGTGATTCACATAAAATGAACAAGATGATCTTTATATCATCTGTGTTGGATCCCCGTAACAAGCTTGAATATGTTCCATTTGCAATTGTGGATATGTTTGGAAAATAAATTGAGGACTCTCTTATTGATGTTGTGGATAAATATATGAAAGATTTATTTGAATATTATGTTAAGAGATCATCAAAAGTCCCTTCATCATCTTCGCCTACTTTATCTGGGAACTCATCGAGTGCATCTACTATGAGTAGTGATGGCAACTTTCAAAAAAGAGGATCAATGAGAACGAAACAACAATTTGTGAGGCATAAAGAAGAAAGTGGAAGTTCAGGCAATAAATCAGAGTTGGGTAGATATTTTGCTGAAGATATTGAGCCAGAGTCAGATGATTTTGATATATTGAAGTGGTGGAAACTTAATGAGCCAAGATTTCCTATTCTTGCGGAGATAGCTCGTGATGTGTTAGTCATTCCCATTTCAAGTGTTGCATCTGAATGTGCATTTAACACAGGAGATCGCATTCTTAATCCCTTTAGGAGCTTATTGACTCCTAAATTAGTGCAATCACTTATTTGTCTTCAAGATTGGCTTAGAAGTGAACCCATCCCAATTAATGTTGAAGAAGATTTAGAGTATCTTGAGCAACTTGAACTAGGTAAGAATTTTACATTTTGTATTCATTATATCAAAGATAATTTCTTATTTATATTGCTTATAAGTTATATCTAACAAGTTCTTTTAAATTCTTTTAAGATATGACTCATAGTGGAAATGAATCTTGAATCGTGGATGTATAGTTGCATGATGCATAGATGTGGTAACTGGTAAGTAAAAACTTCTATCTTTTCACAATAAGTTGTAATATCTATGTTGCTGTTAATTGTTACTCTTCTTCTTAATGCAGCTATGGTAAGTTTACTGGTCCAACAAGAAATTGACAGACAAAAGTCAAGAAACAAATTTCTCTTCTTTCTATTAATCTCAGCATCTACACTCCAAATGCCAGCTTTTTTGTGAAAACTGGAAGATTGAATTATTGATTCTAAGGACTATTGCTTTTTATTCTAACTGTCGATGCTTGTTCTTATTTTGTATTGCTGGATGTTGGTTCTTGTTTTGAATTGTTGCTACCTGCTGATGAGAATGTGGATTTAAGCCTTGTTTTGGCTAACATCAAATATTGTTGCATGCTGATTTATATTAAGACTTCAGGTTCACATTTTTAAAATAATGGCCTCATTAATTGGTTACTAATATAGAGTAGCTTATCTTTATAGAGTTGTAGTAATGTTTTCTTGTATGTAATCAATTACTTTTCCGCGAAAAAAGAGTCAGAAATAATATTCAAACTGAAAAATTAAACCGAAATAAACCAAACCGAAATTGCAAAAACTGAACTGAACCGAATTTATTTCAGTTCAGTTTTGGTTTATATTTTTCTTAAATCGAAAAATCAGACCGAATTTCACAAACCAAACCGAACCAACCGAATGCCTAGCCCTATTGGCCACCGCAGAGGGAACCTTCACAAGAGGGTTTCACATTAAATATCGACGGCTCCTAAACCAAAAATTCCGAAAAGGGTGGAACGGGATGCGTCTTTAGAAATAACAAAGTGGAATAAGTTCTAGAATACATGAGCAACCTCTTTTTCACTTCAAATATCAATGCAAAATAAACAACTCTTTTCCAAGGATTGGAGATAGCAATACAACACCATTTAGTGCCATTAGTAGTTGACATGGACTATAACGACGTCATAACTTTTCTATAGCAAGAAAATCTAACGCATCATAATTTGTTATCAGATTGCAGGGCATTGATGCAGAAGCTGGAGAATCCGCTCATCCTGCATAGCTACAACGAGACTAACCAAGTGGTAGACCAACTAGCTAAGGAGGACACACAACTAACTATACCAAATCAACTTTTTTGCTTGGAAGTTCCCCCGAATTTTGTGTTGAAGAAGCTGCAAACATGCATGAAAGAAACTTCCTTTGTTAGGCTAGTTAACGAACGTGTAACTGCACCTACTAATTTTGTAAAGCGTACAGACACAGGCCCTTCACATTCTACTAATTGGCCACTGCCACCCACTACTATGTACTGATGCATTCTAATTATGAATAACAATATCCTTTTGAAACCCCACCTCCGCCTCTCCCCCCCAAAAAAAAATATTATTAGATAATTTTATTTAAGAAACTTATAAATGATAGGTAGTGATCATCATTATAGTGACTAGCAGTAATGGTGCATGATTGTGGCTGAAGATAGTGGCTGCTGGCACGTAGTTTACAATGATGGATGACAATCCTGATGGTTGATAATGGTGGACTATAACAATAAGCCGATAATAATTAACGGACGAAATTGATGAACTATCATTTATTAAAAAAATTAAAAAATAAATATTTTAATAATATTAAAATTTTATTATTGATCTTAATCATTCAACTTTATTGATATCCTTAAAGTAGTTGTAACATAAATAAATTTATTCAATGAGTAAGATTCAAAAAATAAAAATGAATTTAGTGACTGAACTCTAAATAATTAAGCTTAGGGAGTATTTAGATTGTGTTTTTTTAAAGTGACTTATAAGTTAAAAGTTGAAAGTCATAAGTTTGGAAATCCCTACTTTTGATTTTTGTGTTAGCCAAACACTTTCAAAATTTAAAAAGTTTTTAAAAGTGAAAAATCACTAAAAATAAAACAATACCTAACTTAAACAAAGATATTTTCAAAAGAGTAAGGTCAATTTTGTCTAGAAACCTAAATCACCATTCATGTATATCTATATCTATACTATGTTAAAAGCGTGAAAGTCCTTACAAATATTGTTTGAATTTTTGGCCCTTCTTTAAAAGACTTATATTTAGACAAAATTGTCTTTTCACCATTTTCCTTTAAATTCTTATTTAACTATATTTATAATATTGATTTTTAAAATATATAAAAATAAATAATAAAATAACGACTTCTAGTTGTAAAAGGACTCCTAAATATTCTTTATTTAATAAACTTCTACTTCTTCCTTATATAGGACCTTTATAAATAAACAATTTATCAAAATTACTTTTATGGTGAATTATTTATCTTTTTATAAGCTCATAATTAACTTAAATAAAAATTTTCAGTGTAATATTTATTACCAGATGAGGTACACGTTTTGATCACGCACAAATCGCGTACAACAAGACTACGTTTTTTAATATATAACGGGGCTCCACTTTCTCCGCACCGAGCGAGTAGCGGTGGTGGGGAGCAATAGTACAAGTAGCTCAATTAATGGATATGTGCCTTGAAAATCTGATGTATCATTGTTCATAGTTTCTATTTCAGGCACAAAGGAAAAATATTCAAAACTTTGAGAAATTTCTCGAAGCAATTATTAGGTGACAACAAGCTGAAATGAAGTGTTGTCTCAATTGAATTTTCCAAAATAGAAAAAACAAAGGATGATAAGGAATATTATGTAACTGCAAGTCTTTTCCACTCATAAGAGTACAACAGTGTTCAACTTTCATTAATTAATGGGGCACTTACGTTGCTCAATGCCTCACAAAATAGTGCTTTGCATTTTACCTAAAAGCATTATAAGGGATCGTTTTTGGTACGATTCTCAAACATACACTTTGAGATCGATTTATCCTTAATTTGGTTGTTAAGTCTAAGATAAATTATATTACAAGTATTAATTATTAATATCAAAATAAGTTATCTCATTCAGATGATAAAATTATATTATCGGAATTAGTTATTCATGGGATAAAACAATAAAAATACCCTTGAGATCATAGAGCATTTGGTTCTTTTAAGTTCTTATTTCTTACATGCTTGCTAATAATAGTAGAGATTTTTTACATGAGTAAGATTTTTAAGGTAAACCTAGTCCCTTTTACTTGTACTTCTATAGGTTCTTTTATTATTAATAAATGGTAAATAACTCAGTGGTCCAATATTTGGACCAGAAAAAGAGTTTCTTAATTTTTTTCTACTAAATAAAGTGAAAATTATTTTTATAAACAAATCACATTTTTTTAAAAATGATGCAATGCATATTATTTTTTATCCAATGCGCCAAATGATTAATAAAAAATAATACCAAGCTAAATAATATAAATATAACTCGTGTTTCACCAAACGATCCCAAACTAATATGCACAAAAGACACATGCTAAAATATTCTCAAAAGGGTGCTTGCCAGCACCTGAAAATAACTTAAACTAGCTTTAAACTGATGTGATAGCCACACCTTCCGTAACAACTTGAGCCCATAGTTATGGATAAGTCAATAAAGAAAGAATTTGGTAAAAAAACTCTCAAGTAGTAATTTAAAATTTTGAGTCTAGATCAGATTTTGACGAAATTTGAATCAGGTGAAGTCTGGGGTAATTCGATAATGGATTAGGGTCTGCACTATGAGATTGATCTTTTTTAGTTGATAGCCAAAACAATAAGGAACCTGTACATCTTTATGAAATTGAATTCGGACGAGTAAAACTCCCAACATTGATCTTGGCGTAGAGGGTTGATTTTAGAACATTATAGTTTGAAGGTGTATTACAAAATGGAGTTTTGGGATGCAAATCAAAGTTTCTGATTCCGTGCAACCCACCACAATGGGATTATTCCCGTTTTGGAAGTGCTGCCATAGCAGGATAACTTGCCCCCATGGTGGGATAGTCGCAGTTTAAGTCAGAAAAGTCCCAAAATTATTTTAATTTGTTCCATTTCGTTCTTGAGAGACCAAAAGCAAAATGGGGTTGTTTTTCTTCAGTTTTCCACCTATTCGTCAATAAAGGCAAGTCCATCATTTCTCTAACTTGTAATTTGATTCCTTGACCTTAGAATCTAGGTGAATTCTCTTAGAGGAAGGTTTTGGCATAAAATTAGTGGCAGATTAAAGCCCTAGTTGGAGGAGATGATTATGAAAGTGTGCAAGAATTATAATTCGGGTATTTTAAGATATTGTTTGTTGACTCCTTGTAATCCTTGTTATTTTTAGACTAAGAACAAGTCAAGGCATTGGAATAAGGGAAAGCTCCAATCCTATAAAGAATTCCAAAATTTGTTTCGAGGTAGGTAAGGGTTTGAATTCTCATTTGTGATATACGTGCTTGTTAACTACATTATTAGTATTGCTTACATGTATGTGGATGGAGAAAGACGGAATGAAATGGCTAGTAGAGAACAATTGCTTGCAATGAACCCGTTACTTAATATGCAAGGTTGTAAACATTCATTATGATTGTAGATCAGGTGTTACGTTCCGACATATTTTTGGATTGGGTGTCACGATCGACACATTATTGGATCAGGTGTCACATTCCAACATATTATTGAATTGGGTGTCACATTTTAATACACTAATGGTTTGAGTGTGGGTTCCATGAGAAGGCAATTATTGATTATTGTATTTGAAATTGACCTTGTGAGTTGTATATTAAACATGACTTGCTAATGTTTTCGGTATGTGTGTAGTTATACTATATGGTGGTTACTTGTATTTATATTTTGCTTTATTGAAATAGTCGTGTGATCCTACCAGTACATTATTGTTATATGTATTGATACTGCACTTGCTCTTTCTTTATTGAGTACAGGACATCATCAAGAAATTGAAAGACCTCAATTAGGAGAACAATGAGGTACCGAATTCAAGAGTGAGAATGCTCATTTAGGGTAGCTATCATGGATCCATTTATTCTCTTAGTCCATTTTTCTATTCGGACTCAAATATTTTTAGATATTATTTATTATGTTTTGGACGAAATGTGTCGTAAAAAGTGAGTGAATTTATGTTCTGCCCCTAAACTCACATGGAAAATACAATTTGAAAGTTTCTTCTTATCCAAAAGTTATAAACATATGTTCTAAATTCAGACAAGTGAAATAATTTGAGCTTAGAAAGTGTGTATAAACAGTGCAAGCTGCTGTTTCATCCTATATTTGACAGCAGCACTGGCCAATGTTTCCTCAATAATCAATATAATGAGGTCCTTGTATTCATGCTTGTCCTTGTCGCATTGTCTTTTATGGCATGTGCTTAATACATGTACTCCTCATACTATACGTGGATCACTATAAATCGAGTCAATTTATGATAACTTCTCAAAAATATTCCATACTCATGATTATTAGTTTCATTATGATAAGTGACGTGCAGAATATAATCAATAGAAATAATTTTATGGAGAAAAACTCTCTTTGTGCATATACTTGATACCTCTATAAAATTTGCCTCAAATATCCACTAAACAAGGACAAATCAAAGGGGTTAGGCTTTAATTACTTTATCAATTCAAGTCATGAGATGATAAGATGTTGTGCATCAAAAGGACGTAGCTCAATTTGACTTAACAGTACTATGCATGATGGTTAAGCATCAGCTTTCAAGAATCAAGTATTTAAACGGATGAAAATGGAGCACTTCGAACAGTGCAGATTTGTTCACAAAAAAGTGAGTGCAAAAATAGGACATATGCATAAACCAAAATAGTACAAGAAGACCCTCAAAGCTTTAAACAGTAGTGATGTAACATAATATTGGAAATAAGCCATTTGAGCACGTTTGTTGCAAGAAAAAGGAACTAGTAGTACTTTCTCCCTCCCCTTTTATTTTTTTCAGAAAAGTTTTTATTTTACAAAATTTGTAGTTTAGAAAAACTTATAATTATTTGTATGGTTATAAATTATCTCATTAAGAGTACTTAAAATAGAAAAGTTTATAATTGTGTAGTTGTGCAACTCTATATTGAAAACTTTATTTTAAGCTGAGGTCTTTGTCGAAAAGTGATCTCTCAAAAATGTGAGTAAGTTATGTGTATATTCTATCCTTTACGAATCTCAATCACGGGTTATACTTGTAGACATCAAAATGTTGTAGGACTCTACAAGCTGAGTCCTATTTCAGTCTTGGAGGCTACTCTACACTAAACTCTAATTCATGCCTATATAAAGGGTATTATATTCCCTTTGAAAAGACATCTCAAATATCCCATAAACCCTGGGGATATTTATCAAGAGATCAAAATCTGGCTTAAGGAGGTCAAAATCATCCTCCATTCCATTTGAGAAATATGCCACTAACGGCCCTCAAATCATGGAGAAATCTAATGAGAGAAGAATAACATGAATTAGGGTTTAGTGTGGAGTAGCCTCCAAGAAACTCTAACTGAAATAGGACTCTTACAAAATTTTGATGTCTGCAATACTGAATATGTTATTGTAGCTCTTATTGTTGTTGAGAGTAATTAAATTATCAAAGTCAATAATTGAATTATTTTTTAAAATATAACTAAAATGTATCATCATTTTTATTGGACTAACGAAAAAGTAAAATATATTACATAAAATGTAAAAAGGTTTACCATGCTCCTAAACTATCGCAAAAGTTCTAAATATATCTTTCATCTATGTATTTTGCTAAAAAATTACATTTATATACTTTTAGCTCGTTTATGCCCTTTGACCAATTACCAACACTAAATTTTGAAATATATATATATTTCAAATTCATATGACATTTTATTACTAATCCAATTTTAAATTTTAACCAATAATTCAATTATAATCTCGACAAATATTTAAAAAATTTCAATATTATAAGAGAAATATAACAATTCTACATCTAAACATGATTTCTGAATATATATCACCCCACTTAAGGACTACCAAAGTGGATAAGATAATAATCTTTAAGATCATAATACCAAGGAGCACCCTTAAATTGGAAGTCAAGCTTGTAATTCTTGCTTATAGGACTTGACCTCGGCTAAATATCTCAATAATGTGCTGTTTTATGAGACCAATCAAATGAGATGTTTCTGCTAGTGCTCATCCAGTCGACTTACTAGCTAGATCTCTCCATATTTTTTTTAGATGATCACTCAATTTATAAGAATATCTTAACGACGTTATCTTTATTTGAAAATACTAAAATCACTCAACTTATAAAAATATCTTATCAAAGTTATTTTTTCAGGATAATAATATCATCTAACTATTGTATTTTAACTCAAAAAAATATATAACACATATTTAACATATCATATTAATTTTTATTATAATAAACTAATTATTAAAAAAAGAAGTTGACTTACTTATTCGACCCTATTTATACATCTGGTAAAATTATCAAAATATCCCTAGATGAGAGATGTGCGCATAACGCGTCTTCTCAAACTCCAATGGCAAATCCGAGGCTGGAAATGCGATCAACATGAAAAATTGTGTAGGAAAATGATCTTGGTTGATTTTTAGAGCAACCAGATAAAAAGATAATTTTTCGATGCGAAAACGCATTTCAGAATAAGTGCGCGACAGGCCCGCGAAACGGACTTGCCGCGGACTTGTACTTAGACGTGATCCCTATATTTTCTACGGGATTAGAAAACTCGATTGGAAGATTTTTAACGAAAAACACTGAAAATTGCCCAAGTCAGCGTTGTGGACTTGGTTCCCCGAAGAGTAAATTTTCTAATTTTTCGTGAGGGGAAGTTCAGACTTTTCCCAACCCCTCCTAAACTTAAAGTGCGGTCAAAATAGGTTGTTTTGAGCGTAAAAAGGGTTTTAATCCCCCTTCCTAAGTCTTTTCTAAGTTTCTAACAAAGGCTAAAGAGAAAAGAAGAGGAGCGAAAATTCGAGGGAATCGAGGAAGTTCTTACGAGATTGGTTGTCAAAACAATATACCAAGTATATAAGGCTAAACTAAAACATCAAATTGTTCTTCCATGTGCCCTTGCTGATGGTAATAGAGAGGTGGTGAATGTGTTGAGTCCCCATGCATATTTCTTGAATGTTTTTTTGTGAATTATATATATGCTATGTATTTTCATATGTTGATGATCATCATAAACTTGATTTTACTGATAAAATACTTTTCATGAGTTATTGCATAAACCATATATGTTATTTTTTCAAAAGATTGCATGAATGAACCTAGGGATTGAGTCTAGAGCCTTGACTTGAGAATGTTGATTGTGATGATGATATGAGCATGATGATGGGATGTTAGAATTAGATGCTTCCATGAGTATTCATAATTGAATTCTAGAGATTTGTCTAATTGACTTTCTCTAATGATTAATCTAAGCCTTGAGCTATTAAATGAGATTGAGTTGATGAGATAATTGAGATGATAGGTCGAAAGGCCTAATTGAATTTAAGTTAACGAGATGATGAGAGTCGATATGAGACTAATTGAGATGATTAATTGAGATGGATGGTTTTATGAGCATTGACTCTTGGGAGAAGTATCGAGCACAGAAATGAGTAAGAGTAAATCCAACCCGCACTCATTAACTACGTCGCCAAGTGTGGGTTAGGATTGAGCCACTACATTTGAGGTTCCCTCTTGAGTTGAAATCCCTGAAAGAAATAGAGGACTTGAGAGAGACTAGATCCCTTTGGGATCCGATTCGTTCTTTACCTGGCAAGTACGGAACGACTATGAAAATATCAGCAAGATTGTTGTACAATCACTGGCTAAGTGATTATTGTCGGATAAGAGAAACTCCCAGATAGGTCCCACACTGATAGTACTCTGAGTTGAGTTGATTGGATAGTTTGGATTGGTATCGATGAGTCATTTGTCTGCTCCTTGTTCTTGCTTTAGATAGACATGTGACATTCTGATTGAGTATCTTATGAGTAAAGTTATTCTACATTATTCTACATGTATCTGTTTCATTCAACCATTTTAATATTCGTACATGCCACGTACTAACGTCCATTTGGAGTGCGATGCAGAGGCAGGTACTAGAGATTGTCAACAGACGCATCGTTGCGGATATATTGTAGTTAGCTGAGTTGGTGAGCCTCCATTACTTGTGAGGATCCTTATTTTATTTCATCTAGCTATTAGAGTCAGACTTTAGATTAGCTTTATTTTTGAGTTAACGTAGTCATGGGTCTGTCACTAACACCAATTGTTAGTGATAGAGGCTTCAAAGACTAGAGCCGAGTTGTTGATTGGAGATTATGTTGAGCTAGTTTCTTTTAGACTAGCCTGTTTTATTTGTATGATTTTTGAGATTAAGATTATCCACCATTTATTATCTTTAGTCTTCCGCTGATTTGCTATGAATGTTGAGTGAATGAATGTGATGATGTTAAGTGGTTCGCTTGGGGACTAGCAATAGTTTCTGAGTGCTTGCCACGTTTAGGGTACCCTCCCGGGGCGTGACACCCTAAGAGTTGGTTTTATAGATAAAAATTTTTCTTTTACCTACTTTGGTTGCCCTTCGTATGTTGGCACAAAGAAACTTGAATAATATTTTTATTACATGATTGGTAAGATAGTGAATAGGCTTAACGGTTGGCATGGTGAACATCTTATTTATGCTAGTAAAACAGTTTTGATTAAAAGTGTGCTTCAATTGCTCCCTATTTACACTTTGTCTATTTTGGCCCCTCTAAAAGATACCATTAAGTTGATCAAGCAACACTATGCTAACTTTTTGGTAGTAGTAACTAGAATCACAAGACTTATCATCCGAGCTCTTCGTCTAATCTTTGTGTACCTTATGATAAAGGTGGCATAGGGATTAGGAACATGAATGATTTCAGCAACACTTTCCCTATGAAAAGATGATGGAGGTTCTGAACTTCTAATTTACTTTGGACAAATTTCATCAAAAATAAATATTACCTTTAGGGGACTCTCATGCTTGGAAGCCTATCCTCCAGGTTAGAGAAGAAATTGAAAAACATATATTGTGGCAGGTTAACTTAGATATTAGCTCTTTTGGGTGGCATAATTGGACCTACAAAGGTCCTCTAGCTTATCAAGCTCCTAAATCAACTAAGAGCCCTATACTTTTAGTCAAGCAATTTATCAAAAGGGCAATTGGGATATGGAAAAGCTCAAAAGAATTCTACCTAACCATATTTGTGATATCATTGGTGAGGTAAAGATCGGTGACCCTATGCAACACCTATGACACTCTACACCATTGTTGATATTTTATTGTGATTCATACTTATCACATAGATCCTTTTAGTCAAAGTTATTAGAAAATCTTGTCATAATGTTTCATATGCATTATTTCCATCAATGACATAGGTTCAAGAATTTTAAGAAAGTATTTGCCTTTTAGTGCATTATTTTATAAGAGCTTCAGGAAAATATATTTCACATCATAATTATGTATGAATAATTTCAAATATTAAGTAAAATCCAGTATTTTAAGCTATCAATTGAGAAAGAATTTTGAAGGAACATTAAGCACTCCAAGTACATTATTTTTATTAGTAAAGAACATGGCTACTTTCTAAAGCAAGAATGATAGAATTTATAACTTAAATACAAGTTATTTTAAGATATGATTTTGAGCTTACTCTCACCTATGATTTAAGATATGATTTTGAGTTTAGTCTCACATATGATTCAAGATATGACTTTTGAGCTTAGTTTCACATATGACTAAGAGTATAGATAGTTTTTATACTTGATAAGCATCAATATATACATATGTTATTTTAGGAGAACTATTTAGCACCAAATGGACATCTACTTTGAAAGTTTTTATTTAGCATTCATGGACCTTTAGCAGCAATCCCTAAGTTCCATAAGTACGTGCCCCCTGTTGGTTTGAGTATACTATTTTGACGGACAGCTCAATATGGCCTCAAAAGGTAATTTAGTGGATCCACATAGATATGATATGATCCTATACCTTAACAAATTAGTATAGGTTAGCTGTTGGACATCATGAGCTCTCATGGTGTATGTTAGTTATAAGAAACTCCTTAAGGAACTATCTTTTGGATAGTAAACAAGTTCCTTCCATTATCCAAAATTTGACAAAGCTAATTTTCTTATAAGTTAGGCTAACTACTTGTACGATTGTAGAATGAGCAATAAAATCTGTTTTTGCTCGGTTCTTCTTGTTTGCAAGATAGTCGTCTTTATCCTTTTGTTGTAATTTAAAATTTTGAAATAAAATATAATACACCAAAATAATCACCGAAATTTTTTTAAAAATAAATATATACAAACTTAGGTATCAAACAAGTAAAATTAGATATATTCAACATGTATGATTGACTTAACATAGACTTTTTGAATAGGACTTGTTAGTTAAAAAAGGGTAAAGTGAACCTTATCCCACTCAAGCGGTCGAACTTTTGGGAAGCTAGCAGTATATATTTGTTTAAAATTATTTAGTTTATAGAGTTGCAGTGTTTGACAAGTGTGGAGTGTTCAAGTAATTAAATACATCCATCTTCAATCAATAGATTGAGGATTTGAGCCACGTTAACGAGAATAAATGTAATATTATTGATCTTCTGATGAATTGGGCGAGGGGAGGAAAAAGGTATTTGACTAACCTTTTAGGAAAAATAATAAGTGTGTTCGAGTAACGATACAAATTATTGTTGGGAAATTGAAAAAAGTGATGTCTTCTCGTAAATACTTTAAAGAAACTTGATCAAGTGTAAATTGCTAACCTTTGACAAATTGTTGTTGAGGAGAGGAAAAAGGTGTTTGCCTAACCTTTTAGAAAAAAATAATAAGTGTGTTCGAGTAACAGTACAAATTATTGCTGAGAAGCCGAAAAAAAGTTATGTCTCCTCATAAATACTTTAAAGAAACTTAATCAAGTGCAAATTGCTACTCTATTATTGGTAAAGATATATAAATTTAATCATACTTTTCAAAAAATATTTATGGAGAATACTTTTTATTAAAAAGTATTATTCAAAATAACAGTATCCATAAGCTTGACCAAAAAAACTAGAAAAATCATCATTGTACCAAGTCTATGGTTTTTCTATAAATTGAAGAGTCCTTTAATGCATTGACATGACAAGAAAACCAAATTGAGGAGAAAATGAAGCACTTACTAATTGGTTGTGCCATATCAATGGAAAAGCAAAAACACTACATTGCCATGCTCTTCACACAATCTATTTTTGCAGGAATGGCTTTGTTTTCCAAAGCTGCAATCTCTCAAGGGATGAACCCTTATATTTTCGTTACTTATCGTCAAGCATTTGCTGTCATTGCCTTAGCCCCCCTCGCTGCCTTCTTCGAAAGGTTAATTAAATAATTCGCGTTTTTTTTAGTAGTGTATGTACAAGCTTTCTGAATTATAGCAACTAGTTTTCAACTTTTTGTTTTAATTAAACAGAAAGTCTGATGTTCCTTTATCCTACAACCTCATATTGAAGATCATACTCATGTCATTCCTTAGGTAAGTTCACTTAAATTGTTCAAGTTTTTTTTAAAAAAAGATTTATTGTATGTTAATTAATCTTTTTAGCCTCACTTGATTAATTTTGTGACATTTTTTTCAGCACTCTAAGTTTGGATTTATACTATTTCTCCATACATTACACCACAGCTACATTTGCTGCAGCCACAACTAACTTAATTCCAGCCATAACTTTTTTTATGGCAATAATTTTAAGGTACACCTTCAAAAGTACTATCTAAGCAGAGAGCCCTTATATTATACTCCCTCTGTTTATGCATGTTTCACTATTTCTCGAGAGTCAATTTAACTAATTCTTGAAGCTAAATTCACTATTTTAAATTTAGGCATTCGAAAACTAAAAATACTATAAGTTTCAATTTTTCTCATATATCATGAAGAAAAAATACATCTTGAAATAATTGTCAAAGTCCATGCAGTTTGACTCTCAACAAGCAAAACATCACAAGTAAAAGTGAACAGACGGAGTATTAAGGAACCATATGTAATTAATGTTCTCTTCTCTTTTTCTTTGAAACAAATATACAGAGTGGAAGCTCTTTCAATAAAGCAGTCACATGGAATGGCAAAAATGTTGGGTTCTTCAATTAGTATTATAGGAGCTTTGGTGTTTGCCTTAGTTAAAGGTCCACATTTGAACTTCATGAATTGGTCCAAAGGGAACACAAGGGGAACTCATAGCTCAAATTTGAATTATAGTTGGAAGGAAGAGTGGTTAAAAGGTTCACTAGTCATGGTTTTAGCCAACATAATATGGTCTCTATGGCTCATTTTACAGGTATATCTAATTAAATCTTTATATACCCCCTAAGTTTAAATTGAAAAAATAAAGAAAAAGAAGTACTACTCTCAAGTGTCTTACTTTCCTATTTGGTTAATCTAAAAGAAAAAGTGTGTGTGTCTGTTAGGTTTCTATGGTGAAACAATATCCAGGAAAGCTACGTCTTGCCACTCTATATTGCTTGTTTAGCTGGATACAATCTTCAATTTGGGCCATCATTATGGAAAGGAACATAGCAGCATGGAAGCTAAAATGGGACATCAATCTTTTTTCAGTAGCCTACTGTGTAAGTTTTATCCTATACAAATCTCCTGTTAATTAGGATCAACACACAATTTGGTTTCGATTAATTAAATTAATCTTTGGTAATACAACAATTTAATCATCCTACTTTCACTTTATTTAAGTTATAACATCAATTTTAAGATAACTAATTTATGTCTAGTATATCAACCCCCCAAAAAGGAGGAACTATCTGCAGTTCCTTAAAATTAATACCAACTTTCACTTAAACGACATCTTAAGCAGATATTATTCATTTTAAACATCTTACGTAAGGCCTTGTTGTGTCATTTTGACACTTTTGATCCCAAAATTGTCAATAAAAAAAAATTCATTTTCCGACTCAATAAAATACACGATGTTACTCGCAACATGAAGCTCGTGGGTTTTCTTTAAAGAAAAAGGAATTGAAAATTGATTTTTTGTTTTTTCTTAAATAATTCCACGTAGATTGGATACCATGTAACGTGAGTTGATAAAGTGTCCTGAAATCAAATTTAGCATTTCTTGGTGTTTTCTATATATTCTCTATATTATATTGACATAGTTGAATTATTTTTTGCGTAACAAAATTTAATTTTGTAACATGGTGAAATAAATCGAAAATTAGATGAACATATGAGAAATTCACTGGCATAGAATTTTTGGTTTTTCTTTGTAGTAATAGCTAATGAATTATTCAGCAAATACATTGCAGGGTGTGATTGTTACAGGTTTGACATATTGGATACAACTTTGGACTGTAGAAAAGAAAGGACCAGTATTCATATCAATGTTCACTCCATTATCACTCATCATAACCGCCATAGTCTCAGCATTTTTGTGGAAGGAAATACTTTATCTGGGAAGGTAATATCGCGATTTCGATCTCATTCAACAAAATTATTACACAGTAAAAGTTTCATTTTTTTTTCATTTTCGAGTTTATCTACTACGATATCAAAGTAAATATGCAATGCTTTTGCTAATATTCAACTCAAATGATTCAATTCTTTTCTTTGTTAATATGGTTTTTTTTCCCTTTTGGCAGTGTATGTGGAGGAATATTGCTGATTAGTGGGCTATACTTGGTCCTATGGGGAAAAAGTAGAGAAGCACAGAGGGAAACAAAGGATCAAATAGTGGAAAACAAGAATGGAAATACAGTAATTTGATAGGACAATACTGTATACGGTTCAATTTATATGATATAGTTTGAATTATGAGAATCAAACAAGAAAATCTTTTTATCTTTATTTGTTCATATACCTTTAATATTTTAAATTCTTAACCAGTGTGGCTTATAGTACTTTTAATGTAGTTTCTAAACTGTGTAAATAATCTTAAAGATTGTATATTTGAAAGCACAGTCAAAATAAAAAACTTTTGATCTTTGAAATTTTATGTCAGATAAATTGGGACGGAAGTTACATATTTGGTCACATTTATAAATCTCAAGACATGTCAAGTCCAATAGATTATAGATATTTCATTGCAAAAAGATTTTTATTAGACAAGATCCAGTATTTGGGACCAATACAAAGTTCCACTCCACTCTCAGTATGGATCATCATGATCAACTTAAAAGAAAAACCACAAAAGCTGAAGTCTGACATCAATCTCACTTTGAAAAGAGACATCACTTCTAGTAGAGTTTAACTTATTCACTGCAATATCAATAAGTCTAATTATACTATTAGGTTAGTTTAAAGGGTAATTATGTCGTCTGTAAGTAATTTTACCTTTTCTTTTAGGTACATATGTCAATTGAAGTTTGAAGATGAAGAAGGTAAGAGATTGAAGATATACTTTTCATTAAAATTATCTTTCTCTAGGTATAAATTGAAGCTTGAATAATAAGTGGATTCACACTGTATCACTATGTATAACAACCTGGATACAATTTTTATACATGATTATACAAAGTATACACAAGGGTGTATGTTTAATGTATAATATTATATGAAAGTATATATATATACACTTTTTCGAATCATATTATATAGATTGAAATAATGAAAAATGGAAAAAATGAAGAGGGTTCAATGTTATCCGGGGGAAGAAGGTAAAAAAATAACATTAAAAGAGATGTGGCTTTATGAAATTCAATGGAAACATATGTTTGGCTAATTTAAATGTAAAACTTTTTGGGAAAAAGAATCCAAACGAATGTCTTTCCTTGGATTGCTTTCATTCACTAATGTCCACTTGTGATTTGATTTAGGGAAAATTTCATAACTGAGCAAATATTTAATACAAAATCATATAAATTAACTACAGTTTTTAAAAATTATACAAAGTAGCCAACCTTTTAAAAAAAAGTGGCTACCAAATTCGTGGGTTCCAGCACATTTTGTATAAAACCAAAAAATTCCCAACGTTCTTATTCTCTCTCTTCTATACAAGGATTCAAAGATCTTTTTTCCATATTTTGCTCCTTCAATCTCTCAACAGTTACAGAGGTAAGATTTTCAAAAAAAAATTCCTTAATCTTCTCTCTCCATTCTTCCAGATTTCATTATAATTTTTGGCGGTTTTTAATTTATTTTTTTTTGAAAATTTCACTTTACCCCATTTTTTACATACACCGCTTGCCCTAAATCTTTCAACAGCCGAAAAAATCACAAGCATACACTACATATTATGGCCGACGAATCATCATCTAAGAGGATAACTAGAGGTATAAACTTGCATGATTAGTTTATGGATGATTTGCCTTCTTTTTCGTTGGGTATAACTCAAGAGGAAGAGTTCATTGCAGGAAGCATTGCAAGAGATAGGGCTAGTGTAGAAATTAGATCCAAGAAATGGAATGACAATGTTCATCGGCCAAGCACTTCCCAAAAAAAGAGGAAAGCAGTGGATCTAGATTCCAGCAATGGTGAAGCAAAGAAAAATGGGGACGGCTCGAAATCGAAGAGGACAATCAGGTTCAATTTTTTTTAAAAGAAAATTGTTAGAAAAAAACTGTTAGACACATAGGTAAGCATATAAATATGAAATTAATTACTCATATTTGTATAAAAAATTTATTCTCATTTATGTAAATGGTATTATTATACACTTTTTATATATATACCAGTTATTATGTATAAGTTATAGTATAACATTATTGTCTAAACAAATTAGCTTATTTATGTATAAGTTATACATGCACACTGTCTGAGTAATTATACAATTACAACACAGTTTTGCCAACACATTATACAACTGCATAAGCACATATATAGTTCAAGCAATTTTTTATACACCACAAGTATATATATGCATACCTGGATACTGTTAAGCATTTTTAGACAATGCAAGTATATATGCACACCTGTTGTCTGAGTAATTATACAATGCAAGTATATATACAATGCAAGTATATATGCATACCTGGATACATTTAAGATGTGATTTTATACACTGCAAAGTATATATGCACACCTGTCAGATTAATTATACAATTACAACATAGTTGTTGCCAACACAGTATACAATTGTATAAACAATTTATACAATTCAAGCAATTTTTATACACTGCAGGTATATATGCACCCCTGTTGTCTGAGCAATTATACAATTAAAGCATGGTTATTGCCTAAAATTTATACATCTGCATGTGCACATTATACATTTTTTTTGCTATTTGTTACACACTGCAAAAATGTATGCAGATCCTATCTGGGGTTCATTTCTCTGGCACATGTATTTGTTCATCATGATTTTGGTAATTCGTATAATACCATGAAATCACACGATCAAACGTATAAAAAACAAAATCAAAAATCAATTTTACCTCAGTAGAATTCGTATAGATTAGCGCGGTTTTTTTTTCCAGCCTTACTTATCGCTACAGTGTTTTTTCCGGATCTATGTTTACAGATTCATATTAGGTAATAAATATTGATTACATTGACCTTCCATTATTTAAGGGAATGTTTCCTTCATTGTATCTAATCAGTAATTAATCAACATTAAATACCAGCTATCTTTTTTGTATAAATATCAGTACATACCCGTTTTATACAAAGCAGAGTACACGTTCAAAAGGCTATATAATGTAATTTTTAAAACTGTGACTATTTTAGTCTATTATGTTTCACTAGGTGGTTGTTTTTTAAAATTTCATTTTAATTTATGATTAATTAAAAATACATCTTAGGCAATTACTTAAATTTAACTGTATGCTTATCATAAACGGTTTATTTAGGTTGTACATATGTGTAAGTATAATCCTATTATATATGAAAGAGGTCACGTGAAGTAATTCACTAGGGTGGCAATTGGGTGTAGGTGCACAGCGAGTAGGTCAAATTTAGACAAATCAGAATGGATCAAGATAATAAATGGTTCAAGACTCAACTCAACTCAAATTTGTTTGAATCAAAATGGGTTGGGTAATGGACCGTAGAAGGAGTCAAGACCTAACTCATCTTTTCTTTATTATGACTATATAAAACATATCAAATTTAAAAATTAAAAATATTTTGAAAGATTTCTCTTGAATCAATTTAGATTATATATCAACCCAATTTTTAATGGGTTAAAATGGATAAGGTTGAAATGAATTAAACTAATAAATGGGTGGATCAATAATCCTTCTAAACTTAAATGAATTGGACAAATTAGGCAGATTGGATTTGATTTTGTCACCCCTAAATTCATCTTAACCAATAGAGCTGTCAAATGGGCTTGGCCCATGAGGCCGGCCCAACCCAACCCAACCCTTGAATTAAGTGGGGTTGGGCTAAGTTTTTCAGCCCATTTAGGAATGAGGCTTTTTAGCTCGTTAGTCTCATAGGCCCAACTCGCAAACCTATGAGGCCAACCCATGGCCCGTGAGTTTTAAAAATATTTATTATATATTTTTTAAGTAGCATTTTATTTATTAAAATTTTTTTCAATAAATACTTGAAAAATATAAAATCAAGTCCAACTCTTTTCATTTGTGCAACTTTTACATTTAGGGTCTTTAACCCATTAGATTTACTTATTAGTCTATTATTCCATTAGGTTTTCTATTTTACATTCATTTAATATAACATTTGTCTCTTCTCTTTGGCTTAGCAATTACTTTACCGCAGTTTTTCACTTTCATTTTAATCATTAGAGCAAGTACTTATGCCTAATTTTTTATTTTTCATTTTGTTGTCTCGTTTATGATAAAAAAAGAAATCATGTAATCTATATTACTCTAATGATACTACCAAATGCGACATCCGAAGAAATTAATTTTTATCGGAATTTCCATTATCATGAATTTTCAAATTCCACAAGTAAACTTATTCCCAGCTTGCCAATATGTTAAAAATGTTGCAAGCTATGTATAGAGCTTGGAGAAAATGAAATGTTCTTGAGCTGCTGGATAAAAGGAACATAGCATAAAGAATCAATCCTTCAAAGTTTTCTTCCTTTTTTTTTACTAACAAAGTGGAAATCCAATTCAGTATATTTCACTTTGTGCATAATTGATCTTTCTAGATTATGGATATTACTAAATATGCTTTTGGCTGGTTAAAAAAAATAAAATAATAAGTAAGCTTCGTGAACAAATAGAAGGAAAGATTCTTAGCAATATTACCTACTGTATAGGAATCCAAGACAAATCATGAAAGACTATTTTGCCAAGTCAATCAATAATTTAATTGGATGAGCAGAGGCGGCTCAAACAAATCGATAGTCTAAAGCCAAATCTTTATACGAGGTCTTAATATTTAATAAAATTTTATATATTTTTATTCTAGTTTTTTTGTAAAGATGATATATGGTCGTTTTGTACCTGTTTTGATTCACTCTATTCTCTCAAATTTAAATAAATATTTGTATAGAAAATGTATATTAACAGTTATGAGATATTTTTAAGAATTCACATAATTTAATAATCTCAATTTTATACCATGAAGTAAATGTCAAACTAATTTCATATATTTAGAATTATTCAAGTTCATTTTGAAGCAAAACAATGGCATAATAAACTCTAAAAGACACTTCATTGACTATCTAAAGTGAAGATTCGATTCCCACTGTCTGATCCTCTTCTGATTTTTCCTTTCCCAAGTAAAAATAATTAATAAGAGACTTCGTATATATATAGTATGGTCTTTAATTCATGTGAAGGTATATAATTAGTTACAATTATAAGAAAAATAATTTTTTTTTGAAACTTATAGTCTGAAATAAATTATAGAAAGTTTTTTAGCAATAAATTATCTTATTAAGGTTAAAACAAGAGGTTTAAAATCAATTTTTTTTAATTAAATATGAAAAGATGTCATTTTTTTAATAAAACTAAAAAAAACATAAATGAAAATGAAAAGAATATAAAATCTGAATTGATATTTCAATAAATTTTATCACGTTTTAAGAAAGAAATGTAATATTTAATGTCCTTTATTTATACTTTTATAACATAAAAATTACAATTTTGGGGGCCCTAAAGCAATTGCTTTAGTGGCTTCCCCCTTCAATCGGCCGGTGGATGAACATTTTTTCTTTCTTCTTTTTTTATATTTTGGTTTTAATGTGAAATTCCTAGTTCCTAGTTTATTGGATAGCGTTAGAAAATACGAGGTACATTATTTGGTTTGTAGATAAATTTATTTTAAAATTAAGATTTATTGTAAAATTATAATTTTTGAATTAATTTATTATACTTGAAAGGTGAGATAAGATAATACGAAATTATATTAGATATGATAGAATATTTAGAATTAAAATCGATACAAAATATATATTGTGTTTAGTTAACGATATCTTGACTATATAAATTTATTTTTAAACAAATACAGTATAAATTTAATTCAAAACTATTCCAACTTATCCCATATTTAGTTCAATGGGTGAAAAAAAAAATAGAATTCCATTTCTCGAACATCAAAATATGTACAAAATCTAGAAAAATCTGTTGTATTTTGCACACCCTCAAAATATTTAGGGGGGAAATCGAACCTCCTTACTAAATGAAAGTTTTCTCGATCGATATATTATGTTTTTGATAGTCAAATCCGATATGTGTGTGTTTATTTTGGGACATAATTTGATTTAGGTTTTATATATCTCAGAGTGTTACTGAAAGGTCACTTGTTAAATATGGAAAACTCATATAAATATGCTATATTAAGAAAATATTTATTGTCTATAGCAATGTTACAAAGAATAATTTATGAAACGCATATATACAAAATTTATTGATAACTAATACATTTATCACACACTTTAGTACATTTATAATACACTATGTCGATTTTCACCAAACAAGCATAGTATATTTTGAAAATGCTTATTATACATTTATATTACATGCATAATTCACTTTTAATACAATTGCAAATTTATTATAGTATTGCTATATATTGCTATAAATGGTAATAAGTAAAAAATATTGATAAAATAAAACATGTAGAATGAGAGGTTTAGGATTATATTATGGGTTAATAACACTTCTAATCTCTTCGTTATTGATAAATTCTAAGTTTGGTCTTCAAGCACATTTAACCTTTAATTATTTAAGATGCTAATAATTGATGAAGTGGCCAAAGATGCTGCAATACAGAAGCATGCATATCCAGTGTAATTTCACGGATCGAAGAAGTTGTTGTTCCTTAAATTACTCTTAATATAAAAAGTTTTTCTAGTACATCTCCTGTGCGGTTTGTAGTCTATGACACAGAAACAGATTTATACAGTGCAAACTAACTAATATGGACACTGAGGGTAAAAACTAACAGTGACATACACAAACTTTCACACTCAAACTTAAAAGTGGGAGTGTGTACAAGGAGTACTTTAATTTCCTAGTGTAACATACCTAATTCATATTATGATAACATAAGCTAGCCCTAGCCAATTAGAAAGCCACATTAGCAGGTGCTTTTCTTTCAGGAAATTGAGTAAAAACAACTCTGGCTTCAGTAGTAGCAGAAGGTGGAACAAGCTGAACAAGATCTGAATGTGGATAATATCTGTAAACACAAACTGGTTGAATTTTTCCATCACTAATAGAAGAACACTGCCTTGATCCCTTATGATTTCTTCCTTCTAAAGCAGAAAATCCAAGAATTTTCCCTATCTTTCCAAGCTCTGCCATGATGGACAAGCAAGTGAGATATATACTTAAATTGCTCTCTATATTGTAGTATTGCAGATGGATTCATGGATTAATTGTAAGGTCCTCTTTATATAGCCATATATTTTTATCGAAAGGAATAAAAGTTATAAAATCTGTACATATATCCTATTATTTATGTGATGTGACGGGATGGTTGAGATTTATTTCTCCATACTTGATCAAAAATTTCAGATTCAAGTTCTTTTGAGAATGTAAAAAGTATTGTTAAAAGCAGCACGGCCCTCGAAATTGATCACGCGATGTGCGATTCAAATTTAATCAGTCTTTAATACGGATAACGGACACAGGAGGGTGGAAAACGAAAAAGTCAGTTGTGATTCCTATAAGATTATGTATATATTCGGATATGGTTAAAGAAAAAAGACGGTGCATGACTTGTCAGATTTTTTTGCATTTCGTATACGTAATTAGATTCGATCCTTAAAATTGTGAGTATAAGTGAGACAACAAGTCAATCAAACAAGTGGATACATTACTAAGGAAATATATATATGTTTATACATACAAAAACTGGAATAGTGCTTTCAAACTATATATTTATGAGTTGATCTCTATTCTTCTTTGGTTTGATTCATTTTGTTTTATAGTTTGTGTCTGGTCCTGCAAACCATATATTATAGCTTACCATCATGATAAAAGCTCTGGCAAGAGTGTAATCTTATTTCTTTAACCCTAGGGAGAACGCAGTAGCATTATTCAACAATTCTCTTCCTATTCAAATGGCTGCCACACGCAACATGTCATGACGGAAGTTGAAATTATAATATTAATCTTTATGTCACTTGTTCAATTCAAGTGCTAAACATGTCAAGAGCTGAACTAGGTAATAACAAAAGGTGTCATTTTATTACATAACAAACGTCCTATCAATCAAGCAATATTCAGTAAAAAAAGAAAATCCACTTAAGAAAAAAAACCAAGTCGATACAATAGATATTGCGATGCAGAAAGCTTTACTTAAAGAAATATAAAGAACATGTATTACATGCGTAAAATTTGAGAAAGTAAAACTATAATTGATTTTTTTATTAGATTACAAATAAAGAGAAATCCAGAATATCTTAAAAAAAAGCCATATAATTATGTGAATTTTCTCGTAAGATCTCAAATATTACCCAAAACATCAATCAAATAATTCCATGACAGGTAGGGACATGTTACCAACTAGGCTGCCTTTATTCATTATAAATAAACTATAATAACAGAATCCTAAATAGCATATATGGTACTATGCAGAGGTCAAAATCTAGTATTCACCTTCAAGGAAACGCTAACTATGAATCTATCACAACAAAAGAATTATGCCAAGCTGTCGGTAAAAGTGGAAATCCAACAAATTCTAAAACAACCAATATTTTGGTTCCACGTACACCAGAAATACTCTAAGAGTAAGCTTCATGCTCAAGTTAGAAAAGGAAAATTTATATTTTTAGGATAAACCCAGGTTAATTTTTCAAATCATCACTCAATTAATATTTATTATATTAAAAAATTATATTTTTTTCTTAATTTTACTTTATTTTGAATTATTAGTTGAGTGATGATATGAAAAAAAAACTCTGACATTAATGAAGTTATATGTTGGGAGCATCGAACTGCAGACTAATGATTGCTAAGTTTCCTATTCAACGTTGTTTATCAAAATTCTATTCTGATTCTTTCTTCTTTTTCCTATTTGCCATTTAGATTACTCCTTATCTTTCATCTCTTCTAAAGTGTAATCTTATTAATTAATGAAATTAGTTTAGTAAGTTCTTTGTTAAATTAACATTTCGGTTTTATCGGCGGAAGTATATATCCTACACAGTAAACCTGATTTCTTTCCCCTCCTTTATCCCGTATGCATTGAAAAAATCTTATTAATAATTAAACATAAAGAAAGAATCGTTCTAGCTCAAATCACAAACATCTTAAAAAGATTATGTGCGTGTATATATATATATATAGTTTACGGCATGATTTTCTGACTGAAATTCCCATTAAGTGAAGATCTAAAAGAGTACAGTTTACATATTTTATTTATTATCTTGTGGAGGCAGAGAAATTATTTCCGTAAAACCCTTCATTCAAATGCACAAGCTCAAGTAAGAGAAAAAGGAAATAATGAAGATTAAGTGTAACAATTAGTATAAAAAATAGTGTCGTTAGAGCCTATAGGAAAGAAACAATACCAAAAAAAAAATAGTGTGATAATCGAATCACATACAATACACAACATATGATAATAAATAATGAAAGTAAGGCAAGACAATATTCTATCCCTACTAACCTTCTATCCTAATACACGACTTCTACTCTTTCCTATTTAAAGTCATGTCCGTAGTAATTAGCAGTTGTGCCTCTACTCCTATAATGACCTTGCCGGTCACTTTTGAGCTTATCTATGAAAATTTACTATTTTCCCCTTTCGTAAGTTGATTTGGACCTATTTTGAACTATCTGTATTGTTGGAACTAAGGACTAATGTTTAAAAAGTGGAAAATGTGAGGTTTTTGCATTTTTAGAAGCTTAAGTTGTTAAAAAAGTCAGTTTTTCTACCATTTGGAGTTTCAGGTGTCAGAACAGAAATCCGTCGATTCATTAGCTCTGGAACATCGAAATTGATCTAGGAGATTAGACAATCAAATTTGGAGTCTATATGTGGATTCTAGGTCGAAAGTTGCATAAATGAGTTAAAAATGGACTAGGTTTGACTTTGATCAACATTCGGAGTTCGAAAGCTCTAATCGAAATTCGGACAGTCTCAATGATTCCGGATGGTGAAACTAACGCTAGAAATGGTCTCGTTGTAATTTTTGAAGTTTTCAAGGGCTATTTAGGTATTTTAAATTTAATGAATTTTAACAAGCTTTATCGGGTACCGGGTCAAGGAGACCTCGAAATCGAATTATGATAATTTCAATGAGTCCAAAACGCTATTTCTGGTGGGGATACATGTCTGGTTTGTGCGTATCGAGTTTCGAATGGACCCCGGGGGTCCATTCCGAGATTTTGCAATAGTTGATTTTGGAAAAATCTGGTGCAGGTCAGCTTCTTCTCCGCATTCGCGGGGTATGCCTCCACATTCGCAGAGTGATGTACTATTGGTCTCCGCATTCGCGGAGTGCTGGGCACTTGGCCTCTGCATTTGCGGAGTGTTGTGGTTCCTTGACCTGCGCATTCGCGAATTCCTTCCCACGTTCACTGAGTACATTCGTGTCTGGACAATTTTAATATTTTAAAACCGGAGGTCAAGCTTGATTATAGGAGAATTCTGTAAGGATTTTCGTGGGGAAACTATTGGGTAAGTATTTTTAATTATTCTGAAACTTGATAATTTCCATTGCTTTTCTCTTAATTTTATCTTGAATTTCATGATTTTAAACATTAAGGGGTCATTTCTTACAAAAATAAATAACACAGGGATTAGTTATGCATGGATTAGTAATTCAAGGATTAATAGCGCAGTATTACTGTGGTGTATATGATATCAAAAATGGTTCAATAATTTAAGGTGGAATATTAATCACAAATTTTGTTCGGTGAACTAATACTACTAAAGTGTTCATAATATGTATGGACTGCTTAGATAATGATAAGGATGATCTTGTGCCAATTGAGGTCAAAATCTCTATTATGGTTTCATAGATCGAGTGGATATCAAAGAGGGTCATAATACAACTATCACCACGATACCATTACTTACTTGATTAGAGTTATGGAGTATGTTACTCTTGCTAGCGACTGAATTTATGAAAGGAATGTTTATTACTTAGGATACCGTCATGATGGATTGGATAACATTTTGCAGCTATTGATAGGTAGAAGCATGCGGGCTAGTTTAGTGCTACTTTCTTGATAGGTATGATGTGTTCTAGTGGTGGATCTAATAGACTTTCACGATATAGTACTAGTGGCATATGAAAATGGATATGTCTATTGTCAAGAGTGAATACAAACTATTTTAGAAATATTTAGTGTATGAGCTCATTTAATAAGGTTTAATGTTGTATTCATATTCGAGAAATCAACTAGTTTGCTACTCTGAATGCTTGGGTTAGGTATTATTTATAAGGAAAATTTTAGTGGTGGATCTTTGGTACAATTAATGTATTTAAGTTGTGAGGTGTATTCGGGGGATTCTAAATGAGGACTATTACTCCATAATAAGATCCAAGGGAGTTAGTTTTTTATATTTGACCGACATAATTTTGGTGTCATATCAATGATGAGGGTAACCTTGAGATGATGGCAATGGCTATAGAGCATAATGGTAATAAAAGTTTGTGATGGATTATGATCAAGATGCAATCATATGATGAGAATTTTTGATTGAGTGAATTCAGTATGGTAAACACAATTTGCAGGTATCAAAAGTTACGTTTGCTACATTTTTGTAGGTTGCGAGCCCTGTTCCTCTAGTTAGAATTTTCTCATTGCAAGACCGAGCTTTCAGATTATCCTTAAGGTAGCTGCTTATGTCACCGGTGGACCTTCAAGGAATCCATTATAATGTCACGTTCTATTTGAGGACTAGACATTTGAGGCATTTATTTTATTCGAGTACTATGGATTTAGAGGCTTGTACACGTAACACCAGTTCTGGGATGGTTGTAGTTTGGTCTTCCTATGATTATTTGTCATATTACACTATTTTCTCTTCCGCTATTATTGTTATGTTTGGATCAGTAGGTATTGGGCTGACTCGCCTTGGTGGGTTAGGTGAGTGTCATCACGTCCATTTTCGGATCGTGACAAGAAGTGTATAGGATCACAATGGCAGCAACAATACACATGGCAAGAAATGAACTACAGGATCTTTCAGCATAAGGAAAGGACTATAGAAATGATCATAAGATTAGTTACACAGGAAGTTCATAGCAGAGCAAGTATGTTTCCTAAACTGGCAGATAATAGGTGCAAGCTTAACTTTTACTCTTAATTTAGAGGAAAGAAAGTAATAGTAAGACTTAGAGAATGGAACTTTGTCCATATCTTGAGTACATTGAAAATCTGATAATAAAATACAGTTACCAAAAAATAAAAATGTCTATTGTAAATCCATAAAAAATCATGAGTAGACTGATCAAAACTTACTAAAAAAAAAAATAGGTAACTCCCATAAAAAAATTCTTCTCGTTAGATCAAAGCTTTCTAACCAAGTATTCGGCGACTCTCTGCTCATTAAATTTCTATACTTGGGCACTCTTCGCTCATCAAATTTCCAAATCTGCACTACATCACCAACTTAAAGTTTGTTGTTTTGCACGAAGTTTTTTCATTCAGACGCGAAAGATGCGTATAATTTTTGCTATTCCCACCATGAACTGATGATTTTCAACATTTTACACGATGATGTTTAAATCACAGCTTATTTCTGAGATGGATATCAATTTTTTTTTTTAAATCTAATTAGATTTTTCTTTAGCAATGAAAATGTTCATATCTAATCATTTTAATTTCTTTTCAACTATAAACATAAATTCTTTTCCATTTATGGTAGCATTACCATTAAGCAGGGCCTCCAATTCTTACACATCCCTTCCCCTATTCTTCCCCTCCCCTTCTTGATAATGGTGGTGGAGGTTTTGTCTTAGAATTGGCTGTGTTATGTCTTGAATTAGCAAGGAATCTTGTTTTTAGTGGATCAACAGAAGGAATCTTATTTTTAGTGGATCAAAAAATAAGAACATTTGTGTTTGGATCGAAGAAACCTCTAACGTGTTAAATGTGTCAAGTGCCTATAAAACCGAACAGATGAGTTATAGTTAATAATATTGAAGATAACACACTTCACCTGGTTTAAGTACCTCCACTTCAGAGAGTTATAAGCTTTTTGAAGGTTTTTTTTCATTATACACCTGGGGAAAAAATATTATTTAATTTGTATTAACATAATTAAAGTTGTAAGGCGTGGTAGAGGTTTTGTTCTTCATGAGCAACTTAGTTTTTGAAGGATAACCCTCCTCTGGTTCAGGTTGAGGGACAATCCAGTCTCTTTTGAGGACAATCTAACAAATCTTATGACGATAATCGTACAAATACATGTTTATTGTACAAATACATGTTTATTGTATTTTATCAGAAAAACCACAATTTTTCAAAAAATTAGTATTAACAAATTATTGACCTTTACTATTTCTAATCAAAATGTTCAGGCCATTACTGGTTAGCACCACAAAGAAAATTATTGTCGGATTATTTATTAGGTAAAGAAGAATAAGTGCTTAGAACAGAGTAAGACAAGGCCAAGAACAATTCAGTTTTATTATGTCAATATTAATTATTATTGTTGGAATTATGATTCTTAATTGTAGTAATAATTATATGGCTCATGATGAAGACTATGTTTGAACAAAAGAAGAAACATGGAAGAATTGCAAGACCAATTGTTGTAATATGATACCTTGATTTTATTTTCAAAAATCTTATTGGTAGATAATAAATTTTAAATAGTTTAATTCAAAGTTCTAATATATTAACAAAGTTCTATTATCATTTTCAATTTATCTTATCAATAAATTTATAAATTTAACAAGGTTTTATGACAAAAATGATATCTTCTTCTAAATACTAATCAGGGTCAAAAATACCTCCAACTTTGTTTTATTGTTTGACTTTATCCTCGCCGTTAAAATGAATTTAGTTTTACCCCGTTAAAAAACTTACCACCTATGCCCCTCGATGGATAGAAAGCCCCAAATAACTTCATTTTAACCCTTTTTTATTTTTACCTAATCCCACCCCAACCTAAACCTGACCCATCCTAAATAATACCAAACTTAACCCAACCTAACCTAACCTAATTCTTAATATATTTAAAAAGTTTGGAAATTTTTTTCTAGTTATCCGGATTTTTGGTGAAAAATATCTCAATAAGAGTGTCCAACAACCAGCAAAGCAATTAGTGTTGCATTCCCAAAGAATTAAGCAATGAGAGTTTACGTGCATCTACGAAATGTTGATGACTGGGCAACGGAAGGAGAGCGGGCGATAAATTGGTCCATGGCTCCACTTACAGCTTCTTACAGGAATTTCAGTACTCAATAGACAATGATCAGGCATCACAAACACAAGAACCAAACTCTAATGGTAGAAATAGGTTCCGATGGATTCAGCAGAAATACATGATCTAGATGCTAAAAGGTTCTCTCAAGGCTTTTCTCCTGAATGGAAGTGTTTAAAGTTCTAAAGGATCAAATCTATGAATGTTATGTGTAATATTATCTTGATTTTCTTTTCTATTCTTTAATTTTGTTACGGGATATCAGGGGGAAAAAAACAGACTATAATTATTTGTGTAAGCAATATATTCTTTATTCTTTTTGTAATCGTGAAATAGAAATAACAATGAATTGTTTTTCTGCCAAGCCTGTCCATCTTTGTGACCATCGTTGCCTTTTAGTAATCTCTTTTCCTAGGTACTCTCTAACGTCGCATATTTCTTACAAGCAATTATGCAGACAACAGAGAATCAGGGAACTGCTAAACTTTAAATCAAGAGAGGATAAGATGTGATTGAAAAGAAAATACATTTGACTACCTCCCTTCAAGAGACGAGGAAGGAGTGGCGGTGCAGTACTTACATCAGCTGGAAGTGAGGATCTTACACAAATCATGAAATATACATAAAGTTGCTGTAGCATAGAGCTAATCTTTGACAACTTAATATAGCCTTACAGATAATTATTGCATAATGACTTCTCGAATTCATGTGTGCTGCTCCCACACCCTCAGAAAGCCTGTACAAATGCAGTAAGCATATGCTTAGAGAACAAAGCTACCTATAGCATCTGAGATTTCATCCACAAAACAGAGAAGCATACATACATGCATTATTGCACACGCCTATGGCTGTGGAGAAGAACATCAATGAACTGACCAAGTTGGGTTGGGTAAAAATAAAAAATGGGTTAAAATGAAGTTATTTGGGGCTTTCTAACCATCGAGGGGCATAGGTGATAAGTTTTGTAACGGCGAAGATAAAAATAAATTCATTTAACGGTGAGGATAAAGTCAAAACATAAAAACAAAGTTGGGAGTAGTTTTGATCCTTTTTCCCTACTAATTACTTTACAGGAAGAATTTGATTTTCAATTAATTTTTTGATTTGGTCGAAAATAGCATAATCTTGTAATTTTCTATTCTTTTATTCCTGGAAGGTTACAAACTTTTTACTTTTCTTTCTTTTATGTTTAGTCCTTTTCCTCTCTATTAAAAATGTCTCATATATAGTGTAAATTCTCCCTCTTTGATGAAAAATCTTAATTGATATTGATTTATAATGAGGTGGTATAATTAAATAAGACTGAGCAGATTTAATAGTATGCAGTAGTTTCGTATATTTTTAAAATTTAATTTATGTCATTATGCGATTATTGATTTTGAGATATTATTATTTCAGAGTAGATTTGAGTAAACATATTTCACATTCTTTGGAGAAAATATATTTGAACACAATCCCAGCCATTTTTTTTTTTTTGAAAAAAAAAATTAAAATTTGTGATACGAAAACTGAGCATATTACAAGGTAAAGGTTCCCTACACAGCTCCAACATTAATTCCAACTTTAAAATTTCAAATAAACTAAATAACGTCTGATTTTCCTGGCTAAATACACTATAATTCAAAAAATTTAATACCTCATAAGTCATAATTCACATAATTGTCTCAAATAACTAGGAGTATAAATAAGAAAATTGATAAGAAAAGAGACAAGAAAGGAGAGTTTTCTTCTTTATTTCAATTGTGTTTAATGAGTGCATACAATACGAGTTCTTATACCTCTGTTTTTAGTGTTCATAAAGGCATACATAAAATTATCATGACACAACATCAAATATGGCATAAAAGCGATGATTTATCTTGTGCGCACCCAAAGAATAATGGCTACAAATTCCCTTTGTCATCAAATAAAAAAAGGGCATGAGAGTTAATTTATTATGGTGAGAAGTAGTTGGAGATTAACTATATTGTCGTGGAGAAAAGTAGTAAAAATAAATATTTTAGAAGTAAGTTAATTAACTTTTAAACTTCAACCGATAACGTAAATTGATATTAATAGAGTATTTCACAACAAAAAAGTAAAAATTAGATATTTTTCTTCTCCGAATTCTACGCATAGCGGAAGGTTTTGTTCTTTTTCTTCCAAAAATTCCATTTCAAGAAAACAAGCTTTTAGAGTAAATTTCATAAGGATTGAACGTAGGTGAAAGTGCTGATTTTCTTTTTAGGTCATAAAAGACCAGTGTGCCCGAATGTTGGAATACTATTTCTTCATTGCATGTCTTGAAGCAAGACGTAATCTCCTTAAACCCAAAGTCACTCAAACGGATGCTATACTCCTTTACCCAAGTGCAACTTATTTTATCCACAGGTCTAGAATTGAAATCCTATAGAAGCGATCAGCGTCGGGCAAGCAAAGCATGCATCCCTTTATAATCCATCATACACAAGTCCATATCACCTTCAAACGGCGATGGCAGAGGAGATATAGCTTGGAATTTTTCATTTTCAAGGTCAAATGAAAGAATTGGATTAGTTGGAGCACGGGAAATACGATACGTTATCCAATACATACATTCATTTACTAACGGTCCTATAAATCTCAGGAAGACAAGGAGACGAGTCTGCAATTTCTTTCCATCTATTAAAAGAAATGCCACTGACCTTATCCATGGTAAGAACCTCACATTTAGATGTGGAAGGTGAAGGTCAACACGATAACACCACCACATTTAGAACCTCACATTTATTTATGCAGGATTGCATAAATAAAGACGACAATTTGTTGAAAGGAAAACCAACCCAAAGCAAGTTGGATAGTGACAGTGTATAACTGCTCCCTTCTTTCATCCATGTCAACTGAAACAAATCGTAAGCTGGATGATTTTGAGAGGTGTAAATATATATTTCTTTTCCCAAAAAAGAAGTTTGGGGTCATTTTCTGTTGATTGTGTCAGGTGAGAATGAAGGAAGGACTAATAATAAAGATATTCCACAACTTAACATGGATAATGACTTCAGGGTGCATTTCACAAAAAGAGAGGTTATAACATCATGAAGTAGTCACAATTTCCATAATTCCCTCCCTTCCTCCTCTCTACTACTTCTTTTCCTTCATATACATATTTTCATCTTCTTATTTGGCTGCTGCAATGTCATTAATAAAATATTAAAAAATAATTTTTTCATCTTATTTATCTTAAAAATAAAACTTTCATCTTATTTAGCTTAAAAATAAACTTCTAGCTTATTTAGCTTAAAGATAAAACTTCCATTGTGATTTTACTAAAAGTAAAAAAAAAAATAACACTGAAATAATTGGTTTTACTAAAAGTAAAAAAAATGTTATTGAAATAAGTGACATTTTTAATTGATATATAAAATATAATTTTTAAGGGAGTAATAATTTATTTGATTTTGAAATATAGAATTTAGGTGTGGAGTGAACATTTTAAGATAAATCAAAATATAAATAAACATAAATATTAGACAAAGAAATTCAATTTATAATATATTTATAAATAAAAATATATTTATAAATTATAATTTTTTAATTAAAAAAATATATAAAAACAACGATTAATCAACGTTATGAATATTATTATAAATATTATTTAAAAATATGTTAATATACATAAATGTAAAAATGGTGTATAAAAGAGAATTTAAGGAGCGCATTTTTTGTTATTTCACATACTTTATCCCAGGATAAGTTATCCTAAGATTATTATTCCAGCTCCTAGAAGGGATAACTTATCCCAGAACTAATTGTTAATCCTGGGATAAGTTATCCCAGTATGTGCAACCAAACAAGGAATTAAAGACCACTAGAAAATTATCCTAGGATTAGCTTCCCTTATCCATTACTCCAAACGACCCCTGAAAGTTGGGTTTTCCATGGTCTAGGTTTTGAAACTTTAATTGATGATTTCTCAGTCAATTTGAACTCAATTTCAGTAGAATTTTCACCCACAAACTCCTTTTCTCACATAGAATTATAATTTTTAATTTATTTCCAGATTCGTAAACGTCAAAATTTTAACCCTAATTTTGATCATTTTGCCCCTAGATTTAATTCGTGCCAAATATGGGTATCAAAATTCATTCTTTTGATGTGTATTATCTATTCTTAATAGTGGTTGGTTGATTCAAGCTCGTTATTTAGGCTTCAAGTGTTTGAAAGCTTGGTTCGAGTGCAGTTTCGACATCGAGGTAGATTCGGCTAACCTTTTTGGGACTGGATTTGAGTTATTAGGTTTGTTATTTGACAATAATAAGAACTGGATTTTTTTTCGTGAGTAATTGGATGGTATGATACTATTTTGGCGGAAATGTGATATCAGTTGTATTGGAATTGGAGTAAATTGTGAAATTGTTGGCAAATTGAGATGTACCCTTGATATTTGAGATATTTTTGGATGTTATTATAATAGTATGAGACTTGGGATATCATTCGGGAAACATTGTGATAATTGAGAGTATTTGAGATACTTTCTGGAACTTATATTCATATTTTGGGACTTGTGAACTCTGGTGTTATCAGTATATTTGGCTATTGGTGAAAGTGTGGTGATTTGAGACATGTTGATGACCTGTGGTTCCAATTGTGACACCAGGAATTCCTTTCCGATTCTATGATTATTATTTATTAGTTATCTTATTATATTATTGTCATATACATTGATTTGTGGCATTGACATGCATTCATTTCCATGTTTCATTAGTACTACCCCTTGACCACAAGTAGGTGGTAGGGTTAAGATATGTAACACCTTTTCTAAAACCCCTTGACCATAAGGAGGTGGCAAGGGTGAGACTGTACCATCTTTTAAAACCTCTTGACCACGGGGAGGTGGCAAGGTTGAGATATTGTAACACCACTTGACCGCGAGCGGGTGGCAAGGTTGAGAATAGGGTTGTTCATGGTTATGGTTAAACAACCAAAATGAATCGCAATCCGAATCAAACCGATTAAAAAATTTGATATTTGATTTGATTTGGTTAGGTTTGGTTTTTAAATTTTGAAAATCGATACTATTTGGTTTGATTTTTGTTTTACTAAAAAACCCCGCAAAAATAACCAAACTCAACCAAATAATTATATATATATATATATATATATATATATATATATATATAAATTTTATAATTATTTATATTGTATTCATAAAATATATAAATATTTTATTATATTTTAATTAATTTAAATCTTTAACTTTACCATTTATATTTGAAAAATCTCTTGTTGGTATTTTGGTATATAATTTTCTTGTACCCCTCCCCGACTACTTATTTGGTTGTTGAGCTTGAGTTTATTTTATGAAGACTTGATCTTTGGTGTATAATGACTTTTGTATTGTTTAACTAAATCACTTTATTCGGGTATAATAACTTTAGTTTTACCTAATCAAATCACTTTGTTCGTGTAATAATAACTTTAATACTATTGCTTGATTGAATCCATAATAGCCTTTTGTGGATTATTCATGTACTAGGTATTTGTGTCTATCGATATATGTATGCCCTCAACTAACTTATTACTTTCAAACCGAAACATAACCAAAAAAATAAACCAAACTGATCCAAACTGGCAATAACCAAACTAATGGTTTTTTTTTTATTTGGTTTGGTTTGGTTTTAGAAATTTAAAATCCGACTAAATTGGTTTACCAAACCATGAACACCCCTAGTTGAGATATTGTAGATGGTCTAAGACCCTCATGGGTTCTACTTGGTAGCCTTAGCTCAGTAGATGTGTACGATTGGATGTGCGACAGTCGTGATCCACCCCATGCATTACATTTATTCATTTCATTTGCACTGCGTCATAATTATACTTGCTCTCTTTATTTGTTCTTATATATATATATATATATATATTGTGTATTAACTTTTTCATTGCAGGTGAAAGAGGTTCTTAGTATTACATGCTTATCCGATTTCTCCTACTCAGTCGGTTGAATCTACTGGGTACATTTCAGTATACTCACTCATACTATGTTTCCTTCCTGCATATTGAGCACAGAGACTCCCTTGTGGTAATTGATCTCATTCTGACGGAGTTCTCCTTCCTTATCTAGATCACAGTGGTGAGACTTAGCTATTGAGTCTCCGTGGTACTGTAGAGACCTTTTTCTATTTATATTTTTGTTCCAAACTTTATATTTCTTTTATCATACAACTTGTATTTACTCTTACCTACTATTTAGAAACTCTTGTATTCATGATCCAGGTTTTGAGATTTTAAATCTAAGCGTTGTGGTTGTTTTGTTTTAGTCCTTTCTTCCTTTAGTCGCGATCCAGTTTTGGATCGTGATAAGTTTGGTATCAGAGATCTGGTTCGTTAGGCTTGTGAGTCAAGAATATGGTGTCTGGTAAAGTCTCGCAAATCGGTATGTAGACGTCCATACCCATCTTCAGGAGTCTACAGGGCACTTGATAAGAAAAAATTTAATCATGTATCTATTTGTGCATTTCTTCATACCAACTATTTGAATATATCTAATCTACTCCTTCTGCATAGATACCGATGACTAGAACCTGACGATCGGTGGGTGAGTTTGAGCAATCTGATATGTCCCCCACCCGTGGTCAAGGCAGGGCTCGTGGTAGGGCCAAGGGTCATGGACATGCTAGAGGGGCAAGACCGCCCAGGGGACATGCTAGAGGAGTTTCATTAGAGCCTGAGTAGGAGTCTGAGCGACCTACAGACCCTATTTCACCACCTTCAGCCCCATATGTGATGCCCCAGTTAAGGAGCTACTTCTACATGTATTATCCAGACTTGAGGAGCTTTTTTACCCTAGTTATTCTCGATGCACCAAGTCCTACAGTGCCAGCTAGCCCTTCTACAGCTCCAGTTGATCCACCTACGGTATATATTGGTCCTTCTTCAACTCCAGAGTATCCCCCCATGGCTTTTGTTATTCTGCCTCAACCTGATCGATCGAGTACTGGGTCGCAGCTTTCGGGTTTATCTATTACACCATCCACCGCACCACTCAGGTTTATGGTATCACCAACTTCTGCCAGTCCTGTTGTGTCTATTGACGAGCAGAAGAGTTTTGAGAGGTTTGTCTGGTTAGCTCCTCTCAGGTTTGATGGTATACCCAGTGACAAGGCTTATGACTTTTTATTGGAGTTGTCACGCCCCGAGAGGGTACCCTGGTGTAACGCCCGCGAAATTACCGAAATACCCCTCAAGGAGAGGTGTGCGAGAAACGTGCCTTCCGATGCTCGGATCGGAAATCCGAGAGCGGATTCATGATCAGCACTGAAAATGGAGTGGGGGAAAGGTCTCGGTCGAATTTTAGAGCAACCGAGTCAAAAGATAATTTTTCGTTCCAAAACGAAAAACAGTGAGCCTCCGCGACGGAACCGCGACGCGGACTGGTCGCGGAGACACACTTATCTTTTCCTGAAAATTTCGACGGAGTTGAAATTTCCGAAAATACACTGTCCGCGACCAGTCCGCGTCGCGGACTGTGTTATTTCAGGACGGGATTTAATTTCTTAAAATTTCCAAGGGCAGTATGGTCCAATCCCACCTATCCTAAACGTACCCCTATGACCTATATAGGTCGGTTTCCACGAAAAAGGGTTGAAAAACCCCATTGAAGAAGTCTTCCTAAGGTTCTTAAGGCTAGGGCTTGAAGGAGGTTGAAGAGAGCAAGAGGAAAGAAGGTGCTTTAGCGTGACTATCTTCTTTCAGGTATGTAAGGCTAAACTTAAAACATGGGAATGTCCTCCCATGTGCCCCATGAGTAAGGTATTAAGGTCTAATGGTGAATGATGTTAGGGTAATGAAGTGAAACATGTTAACTCATGTAATGTAATGAACAAATGCCATTATTTTATGCATAAACCTACATATTTTCCTGCATTGATGATGACCCTCATAAAAACCCTCATGCATCCTTTTAGACTATTTTCTTGAAAAGCATTTAGTTGAAAACCTTATATCTATTGCATATGTATTCTAGAAAAGTATGCATGATGAACATGGGTGTGTGTGTAGAGTCTAGAGTAATGACAAAATAATGAATGATGAATGTTGAGAATGTGAATGTGGGATTGTCTCTAAGTTGAGAGTCAAAGTTCCTAAACTAGTGTCCCTAAAGTCCATGATGTTGATGTTAATGAGATGGAATGACAATGAGGTTAATGTTAATACAAAAGGAGATGCTAATGACAATGTAATGTGTCCCTATGGGACAAATGAATGTTGATGCCAATGATAATGTATTATGCCCCTATGGGGACTAATGATGATGAAATGCGTCCCTATGGGACTAATGAATGTTAATGTTTATGAGCAATGTCGAGTCCTGGGAGGAGTATTGAGCACCGAAATGGATAAAGGTGAGTCCCACCTGAATCCATTAACTACGTGGCCCGCGTAGGAAGAGAGGATTGAACCGCAATGCGGATGGCTCCTATCTTGTCCCAAATGAGGACTAATGTTATGTTTTATGGATCCACTAATGTAATGTCCTTTACCCTGGGCAGGGTAATGGATGGATGTGGCAACGGCATCGCTTCGTTGTATCATCACTGGCTCATAAGTGATGGTTGTCGGTTAAAGAAACTCCCAGTTAGGCCTCCCAGAAAAGGTTTTCCTAATAGTACTCTAATGTAAAGGTCAATGTTAATGTAAAGGTCGATGTTAATGTTTCCCTGATATAAATGTTAAAGTCTCATGATGATGCACGTTATATTCGGATGATTCTAATGATGTGATTCAGCTATTTTACATGCCAGTACATTCCACGTACTGACGCCATTTGGCGCTGCATCGTTTCATGATGCAGATACAGAAGCTAGAGGACTTCGGCAGCCGCCCCGTTGAGGTCAAGTGTTTCCAAGTTCTGACTGTGGTGAGCCTCCTTGTTTCCGGAGGAAACCTTTATTTATGAATGTTATCCTGTTCTTTGAGTCGAGTAGCCATGGTATGTCATGGTCCTCTTCCTAGACGTTTTAAGGAATGTTAGAGGCTTTGTAGACATAATGATGTAGTCAAGGTGAATGTTTTGACAACTGAGCAATAATTCCTTGCTTAGTTTTGATGATCAAATTGAGGTTTGGCCATTGGCCCACTATTTTAAAGTATTGTTTACTATTTCCTTCCGCAATGTCTATAATGAATGATGTGATGAATGCTAAGTGGTTCGCTTGGGGGCTAGCAATAGCCTCTGAGTGCCGGCCACGCCTAGGGTACCCTCCCGGGGCGTGACAAACTTGGTATCAGAGCACAGAGTTCAAGAGTCCTAGGGAGTCTACGAAGCCGTGTCTGGTAGAGTCTCGTTTATGCGTGTGTTGTGCACCACACTTCATAAACAGGATGCTACAGGGCATTAGGAAATGGTTCCACTTCTTTGATGTTCTGAGTCGTGCGCTAGAGCTTGACTTTAAGCAAACCTCTTTAACTCGTGCGTTACGCGTTTGCAGATAATGCCTCCAAAACGCACTGCTGCCCAAAGAGATGGATCTGTCCCAAGTACTGAGAACCCCTTGCCAGAACGTGAGGTAAGGAGACGGGGACGACCAGCTAGATCTGCTGAGGCTCCACCAGCACCCCCAGCACAGTCAGCCCCCACTTCAGAGGCAGACTTCAGGGGAGCTATTGCCATGCTCACCCAGTTGGTGGCCTCGCCAAGTAGCAGTCGTGGTCCCCAGGCCCTAAGCTCCAGTTCCCAAGAGCCAACTACTGCTTCCAGGCTCAGAGATTTTTTGAGGATGAATCCGCCAGTCTATACGGGTTCTAAGGTTGAGGAGGATCCGCAAAACTTTAATGATGAAATGCGCAAGATCCTAAGGGCAATGCATGCAAGTGAGATTGAAGGAGTGGAGTTGGTCTCATATCAACTTAAGGATGTGGCCAACATTTGGTACAACCAATGGGAGGATGTCAGAGGTGAAAGTGCTGAACCAGCCGAGTGGGAAGAGTTCGAGAGTGCTTTTCTCGATCATTTCTTTCCCCAAGAGTTAAGGGAAGCCAAGGTTGAAGAGTTTGTGAACTTAAAACAGGAGGATATGACCGCCAAAGAGTATAGTCTAAAGTTCACCCAACTGTCGAGGTATGCTCCGGAGATGGTTCTTGATATGAGGGCCAGGATGAGAAAATTTGTGTCTGGATTGGGCAGACATGTGAAGAGGGAGTGCAAGGCAGCATTGCTGATCCCAGACATGGATATTTCCAGGCTAATGGTTTACGCTCAACAGACCGAAGAGGACAAGAAGAGGGACAGGGAGGAACAACAGAGCAAGAAAGCCAAGGCTGTGGCCCAGGAACAAAACCAGCAAAAGGGGGACAAGGGCAGCAAGAACTTTTTTCAGAGGAAACCTCCTCGCCATGCAACACCGATGGTGAATGCACCTGTTCAGCAGCACAGGTATGACCAAAGGCCCCAGGGCCATCAGAATTTCAGAGCACAGGTATCTCAGTCCCAGGCCAGTGTCGCCCAGGGCCCCAGAGAAAAAGCAACTTGTGGCAGATGTGGCAAACAACATTTTGGTGCGTGCCGGGAAGGCACCAATTTATGCTATACGTGTGGACAGCCTGGCCATATCCAGATTGAATGTCCTATGAGGAGCCAGAGGGGAAACGACAGAGGTAATAGAGCCCAGTCATCTACAGCGCCCCCTGCGGGCAGTCAACAGAGGGTTACTGCTACGAATGCTGGAGGCGGAGCGAACCGCCTGTATGCTATGGGAAATCGGCAGGACCGAGAGGCTGCCCTAGATGTTGTAACGGGTATGCTTCAAATCTTCTCTTATAACTGTTACGCATTACTTGATCCGGGTGCCACCTTATCCTTTGTGACTCCCTATGTGGCTAATAAGTTCGAAGTTGCCCCAGAATGTCTACGTGAGCCATATTCCGTTTCAACTCCTACTGGAGAGTCTATTCTGGCAAAAAGGGTCTATAGAAACTGTGTAGTATCCATTTATTATAGGGATACATTGGCTGATTTGGTGGAATTAGAGATGGTGGATTTTGATGTGATCCTTGGGATGGATTGGCTTCACGCTTGCCATGCATCCATAGACTGTAGAACCCGAGTGGTTAAGTTTCAATTCCCACTTGAACCGGTCTTAGAATGGAAGGGAGGTTATGTTGCACCCAAGGGTAGAGGGCAAGGAAGTTGATCTCTAAGGGGTGTATCTACCACCTAGTAAGAGTTAAAGCTGATAATGTTGAGACCCCTACTCTTGAGTCGGTCTCAGTTGTTAATGAGTTTCCTGAGGTGTTCCCGGAGGATTTACCTGGAGTCCCTCCTGATAGGGAGATTGACTTCGGTATTGATGTACTCCCCGATACGCAGCCTATTTCAATTCCGCCATATAGGATGGCCCCCGCTGAACTGAAGGAGCTGAAAGAACAGTTGAAAGACCTGTTAGAGAAGGGTTTTATTAGACCTAGTGTTTCTCCGTGGGGTGCTCCAGTGTTGTTTGTGCGAAAGAAAGATGGGACGCTTCGAATGTGTATAGATTATAGGCAACTGAACAAGGTCACAGTCAAGAACAAATATCCTCTTCCTAGGATTGACGACTTGTTCGACCAACTTCAGGGTGCCTCATGTTTTTCAAAAATAGATCTCAGATCGGGTTACCATCAGTTAAAGGTGAGGGAGTGTGATATCCCAAAGACAGCTTTCAGGACAAGATATGGTCATTTTGAATTCTTAGTGATGTCCTTTGGGTTGACCAATGCACCAGCAGCCTTTATGGACTTGATGAACAGAGTATTTAGACCCTACTTGGATATGTTTGTAATCGTCTTCATTGATGATATTTTGATATATTCGAAGGATGAGGAAGAGCATACTAAACATCTCAGAGTTGTCCTTCAAACTCTTAAGGACCACGAGTTATATGCTAAGTTCTCCAAGTGTGAATTCTGGCTTAAGTCAGTGGCTTTCCTAGGCCATGTGGTTTCGGGGGATGGTATTCGAGTGGATAACCAGAAGATTGAGGCGGTGGCAAGCTGGCCAAGGCCAACCTCTCCGACTGACATAAGAAGCTTCTTGGGGTTGGCAGGCTACTACCGGAGGTTCGTGGAGGGGTTTTCTTCCCTATCTGCACCATTGACCAAACTGACCCAAAAAGGGGCTAAGTTCCAATGGTCTGACGAATGTGAGAAAAGTTTCCAAGAGCTGAAGACCAGGTTAACCACTGCACCTGTGTTGACATTGCCTGACGGAACAGATGACTTCGTGGTATACTGTGACGCATCTAGAGTTGGGTTGGGGTGCGTGTTAATGCAAAGAGGAAGGGTGGTAGCCTATGCTTCCAGACAGCTTAAGGTTCATGAACGAAACTATCCTACCCATGATCTTGAGTTGGCAGCCGTTGTGTTCGCACTTAAAATCTGGCGCCACTACTTGTATGGAGTGCATGTGGATGTGTTCACAGACCATAAGAGCTTGCAGTATGTATTCAGCCAAAGAGAGCTCAATTTACGACAGAGGAGATGGTTAGAGTTGCTCAAGGACTATGATATGAGCGTCATGTACCACCCAGGTAAGGCTAACGTTGTTGCTGATGCTCTTAGCAGGTTGTCTATGGGTAGCACGGCCCATGTTGATGAAGAAAAGAAAGAACTGGTGAGAGAGGTGCACAGGTTGGCCCGATTGGGGGTCCAACTTGAAGAGAATGATGAAGGAGGAGTTAGTGTTAAAAATGGGTCTTCATCATCCCTGGTGACTGAAGTTAAAGAGAAGCAGGATCGAGATCTCATTATACTCCAACTAAAAGAAGATGTTCAGAAGCAAAAAGTGATGGCCTTTTCCAAAGGGGGAGATGGGGTACTGAGGTACCAGGACAGATTATGTGTCCCTAATGTTGATGGTGTTCGAGAAAGGATTTTAGCTGAGGCCCATAATGCTAAGTACTCCATCCATCCAGGTTCCACCAAGATGTATCACGACTTGAAAGAAGTCTATTGGTGGAGTGGAATGAAGAGGGACATCGCAGAATTCGTTTCCAGATGCCCCAACTGCCAGCAGGTCAAGGTTGAGCACCAAAGGCCAAGTGGTCTGGCTCAGAATTTTGAAATTCCAGAATGGAAGTGGGAGATGGTGAACATGGACTTTGTCACGGGTTTACCGAAATCCCGGAGGCAACATGACTCCATATGGGTGATTATAGACAGAATGACGAAATCAGCACATTTCTTAGCAGTCAAGACGACTAACACTGCCGAAGATTATGCCAGAATATATATTCAGGAGATAGTGAGATTGCACGGAGTTCCCTTGTCTATTATTTCAGACAGAGGAGCCCAATTTACCTCTCACTTCTGGAAGTCGTTCCAGAAAGGGCTGGGTACTAAGGTGAACTTGAGCACGGCCTTTCATCCACAGACGGATGGCCAGGCAGAACGCACCATCCAGACGTTGGAAGACATGTTGAGAGCATGCGTTCTTGACTTCAAAGGAAATTGGGACGACCATTTACCCTTAATTGAATTCGCATACAACAACAGTTATCCTGCGAGTATCCGAATGGCCCCTTATGAGGCCTTGTATGGGAGAAGATGTAGATCGCCCATTGGGTGGTTCGAGGTTGGAGAGGCCGGGCTGATTGGGCCAGACCTTGTCCACCAGTCCATGGAAAAGGTGAAGACTATACGAGAAAGGTTAAAGGCAGCCCAGAGCCGCCAAAAGTCGTACACAGATGTAAGGAGAAGGGATTTAGAGTTTGAGGTGAATGATTGGGTTTATCTGAAGGTATCACCTATGAAAGGTGTCACGAGGTTTGGGAAGAAAGGGAAGTTGGGTCCTCGCTATATTGGTCCCTACCAAATTGTGCGAAGGATTGGAAAGGTTGCTTATGAGCTGGAACTACCCTCTGAATTAGATGGGATTCATCCAGTGTTCCACGTCTCAATGTTGAAGAAATGTTTAGGGGATCCGGCCTTGGTAGTGCCTGTAGAGAGCACAGGAATCAAGGACAGCCTGTCCTATGAGGAAACCCCAGTCCAAATCCTTGATCGGCAGGTTCGCAGACTAGGAGCAAGGAGATAGCTTCTGTTAAGGTACTGTGGAGAAATCAATTCGTTGAAGGATCCACATGGGAAGCTGAGGAGGAGATGAAAGCAAAGTACCCGCACTTGTTCGTGCCCGAGGTCGATGGAAGCATCGAAGGTAATGACCCTACTTAATGTAAATTAATGTATATTACATGAATTCCATGTGAAATTGTTAATGTTGAATAAATGAGCTTATAGACCAATGAAAGATGAAGGTAGTAGGTTATCAAAGTAATATTGAGGTGAGTCGTGAGCCTATTCGTGCTAAAATACTTCCCTACTTATCATTCGAGGACGAATGATCCCAAGGGGGAGATAATGTAACGCCCGCGAAATTACCGAAATACCCCTCAAGGAGAGGTGTGCGAGAAACGTGCCTTCCGATGCTCGGATCAGAAATCCGAGAGCGGATTCATGATCAGCACTGAAAATGGAGTGGGGGAAAGGTCTCGGTCGAATTTTAGAGCAACCGAGTCAAAAGATAATTTTTCGTTCCAAAACGAAAAACAGTGAGCCTCCGCGACGGAACCGCGACGCGGACTGGTCGCGGAGACACACTTATCTTTTCCTGAAAATTTCGACGGAGTTGAAATTTCCGAAAATACACTGTCCGCGACCAGTCCGCGTCGCGGACTGTGTTATTTCAGGACGGGATTTAATTTCTTAAAATTTCCAAGGGCAGTATGGTCCAATCCCACCTATCCTAAACGTACCCCTATGACCTATATAGGTCGGTTTTCACGAAAAAGGGTTGAAAAACCCCATTGAAGAAGTCTTCCTAAGGTTCTTAAGGCTAGGGCTTGAAGGAGGTTGAAGAGAGCAAGAGGAAAGAAGGTGCTTTAGCGTGACTATCTTCTTTCAGGTATGTAAGGCTAAACTTAAAACATGGGAATGTCCTCCCATGTGCCCCATGAGTAAGGTATTAAGGTCTAATGGTGAATGATGTTAGGGTAATGAAGTGAAACATGTTAACTCATGTAATGTAATGAACAAATGCCATTATTTTATGCATAAACCTACATATTTTCCTGCATTGATGATGACCCTCATAAAAACCCTCATGCATCCTTTTAGACTATTTTCTTGAAAAGCATTTAGTTGAAAACCTTATATCTATTGCATATGTATTCTAGAAAAGTATGCATGATGAACATGGGTGTGTGTGTAGAGTCTAGAGTAATGACAAAATAATGAATGATGAATGTTGAGAATGTGAATGTGGATTGTCTCTAAGTTGAGAGTCAAAGTTCCTAAACTAGTGTCCCTAAAGTCCATGATGTTGATGTTAATGAGATGGAATGACAATGAGGTTAATGTTAATACAAAAGGAGATGCTAATGACAATGTAATGTGTCCCTATGGGACAAATGAATGTTGATGCCAATGATAATGTATTATGCCCCTATGGGGACTAATGATGATGAAATGCGTCCCTATGGGACTAATGAATGTTAATGTTTATGAGCAATGTCGAGTCCTGGGAGGAGTATTGAGCACCGAAATGGATAAAGGTGAGTCCCACCTGAATCCATTAACTACGTGGCCCGCGTAGGAAGAGAGGATTGAACCGCAATGCGGATGGCTCCTATCTTGTCCCAAATGAGGACTAATGTTATGTTTTATGGATCCACTAATGTAATGTCCTTTACCCTGGGCAGGGTAATGGATGGATGTGGCAACGGCATCGCTTCGTTGTATCATCACTGGCTCATAAGTGATGGTTGTCGGTTAAAGAAACTCCCAGTTAGGCCTCCCAGAAAAGGTTTTCCTAATAGTACTCTAATGTAAAGGTCAATGTTAATGTAAAGGTCGATGTTAATGTTTCCCTGATATAAATGTTAAAGTCTCATGATGATGCACGTTATATTCGGATGATTCTAATGATGTGATTCAGCTATTTTACATGCCAGTACATTCCACGTACTGACGCCATTTGGCGCTGCATCGTTTCATGATGCAGATACAGGAGCTAGAGGACTTCAGCAGCCGCCCCGTTGAGGTCAAGTGTTTCCAAGTTCTGACTGTGGTGAGCCTCCTTGTTTCCGGAGGAAACCTTTATTTATGAATGTTATCCTGTTCTTTGAGTCGAGTAGCCATGGTATGTCATGGTCCTCTTCCTAGACGTTTTAAGGAATGTTAGAGGCTTTGTAGACATAATGATGTAGTCAAGGTGAATGTTTTGACAACTGAGCAATAATTCCTTTCTTAGTTTTGATGATCAAATTGAGGTTTGGCCATTGGCCCACTATTTTAAAGTATTGTTTACTATTTCCTTCCGCAATGTCTATAATGAATGATGTGATGAATGCTAAGTGGTTCGCTTGGGGGCTAGCAATAGCCTCTGAGTGCCGGCCACGCCTAGGGTACCCTCCCGGGGCGTGACACCTGGACGTGCCCATCACTTAGAGATTTTTGCTAGTCCCCAAGCGAACCACTTGGTCTCATCACATTCATTCGATCAACATTCGACATATCAGCAGAAGACTAAAGATAGTAAATGGGTGGACAAATCTCAATATGTAAATGATCAAGAATCAAATCAATGAGACTAGTACGAAAGGAACTAACTCAAACAATATCCAGTCAACAACTCGACTTTAGTCTATGAAGCGTCTATCAACTATTAGTTGGTGGCAATGACAGACCCATGGCTACCTCTATCAAAATAAAACAAATCTAAAGTCTGACTCTAAAAGCTAGATGAAAATGTAAATGAGAAACCTCTGGAGTAAGGGAGGCCCACCAACTCAACTGACTGCACTAAATCCTTAATGGTGTGCCTGTTGATGATCTCTAGTGCCTGTCACTGCATCATGAAATGATGCTTTCCAAATCGACGTCAGTTGTGGAATGTACGAGTATGTAAGATGGTTGGATGAAACATATATATGTAGGATAGTATAGAATAACATCAACGTAAAAAATAGTCAATCAGGATGTCAAATGTCTATCTAAAGCAAGAATAAAGAGTAGACGATGACCCATCAATACCATCCAATCCAATCCGAATCAAATCCAATCCAATCAGAGTGTCATCAATGTAAGACCTATTTGGGAGTTTCTCTTATCCAACTACAATCACTTATGAGCTAGTGATTGTACAACAATCGTGTTAATGTTACCACAATCGTTGTATACTTGCCAGGTAAAAATCGAATCACATACATAAGGGATCTGGTCCATCAAGTCTGCTATTGTTCCAGGGACTTCCAATCAAGAGGGAACATCTGATGTAATGGTTCAATCCTCACCTACGCTTGGCGACGTAGTTAATGAGTTTGAGTTGGACTTACTCTTACTCATTTCGGTGCTTGATACTCCTCTCATGACTCAATGCTCCTAAGACAATCCATCTCAATCAATCATATCAATTAGTCTCATAAAGACTCTCACCAATTCATCAGTTCTATCACAATCGGGCCTTCTAGCCTACCAATCATTTAAACAACTCAATTCTCAATCAATCTTTCAAAGGAGCTCGGACTAATGTGATTAAGAGTAAAATTAATCAGATCGATCTTTAGAGTTCATTTATGAATACTCACAGGACCATCAAGTTCCATCAACCTATCATCATGCTCACATCACAATCACTGTCATCATTCCCAATCAAAGCTCTAGATTCAATCCCTAAGTTTATTCATGCAATCTTTTATAAAATGACAAATAGGGTTAATGCAATAGCTCATGAAAAGTATTTAATCAATAAAATTAAGTTTATGATGATCATCAACATATGAAAATACATAGAATGTATATAATTTACAAGAAAATATCTAAGAAATATGCATGGGGACACAATACATTCATCTATCAATCTATCTCAATCAAGGGGGCATATGGAAGGACAATTTCATGTTTTAGTTTAGCCTTACATACCTGGTATGGAGTTTGACAACCAATCTAACAAGATTTCATCCTCATTTCTCTTAAACTTATATTTTGCTAAAAAAAAATTGCATTATGTATTGAAAGTGAATAATATATGTATTAAAATCATATTGCTACAAATGGTAAATATTTTCTAAATATGGTATATATAGGTAAGTTCCCCTAAAATTCCTTCTGGATAATCATGAAGACGAGCTCTTAAGACCAATAAAAAGTCCGTATTTTGCCCAATCTTGATCAACTAATGGACCTTGATCCCAGCCCAAGTCCATGTGGCTAAAACATGGCACTCTAATAATTTGGAAAAACTAAGTTTATGCCCCTTTAAAGTAAATTATTTACGTCCATATACCCTTTTACATTTATGCCCCTCTACTATTACAAACCCCGCCCTCCTATTAAAATTCGTGCATTGTCGTCATGTTGATGTTAGCTCCCACCTTATATGATATACCAATAGAGTATACATATACCAACAGGGTACCACAAAGGATTAAGTTATGTCATATATGTTACTGATATGGTATCGACATACCGATAGAGTATCACAAATAATATGTTTTCTACTAATTTAGAATTTAATAAATAAGTTTGTAACTATAATTTTCTCTTTATTATTTTATTTTTTTTTAAAAAAAGAGCTTAAAAATTATATGATACTGATAGGGTATCAATATACCGACGGAGTATCACAAGAATATATTTTCAACTAGTTTGGAGTTTAATAAATAATTTTGTAACTTTAATAATTTTCTAGTCCTATACTATACCTATATGGTATAAATATACCGATGCAGTATCACAACAAATATATTTTCTACTAATTTAGAGTTTAATAATTTATTTATTTATTTCTTAAAAAAAACATAATTCTATATGATACCAATTGAGTATCAATATATCGCCAGAGTATCAAAAGGATTGAACTCATTCTATATGATATCGATATGGTATATATATACCACCGGAGTATCATAGAGGATTATTTCATAGTATTCATGTTGATGTCAGCATGATATCAGCTCGACGTTCGGGCGAAATAAAAAGGGAAAAGTAGGGTAAGAAGGTAAATAGTTTGGGTCATGGACCCATTAAGGGTAAATAGTTTGGATTGAGTCTATTAAGGGTAAATAATTTTACATTAAGTCTATTTTGTGTACTTTTTTCTAATAATTCACGGGCACACGGTTTTGACAAAACTATTCCCTTTGTTCATCTTCAAATTGTCCCTTATATTAAAACTAAACGAATTATCCAACAATATTTGTTCCATTTAAAAAATTATAAAATAATTTAGTTTTTTCGTGTCCATTTTATTTTTATCGTTAAATAATACTCTTTCCGTCTCATTTTATCTAGTACTCTTTCCCTTTTGGTCATTCCCAAAAAAGAATATCACCTTACTCTAATTGGAAATAATTTAACTTTAAAATTCTGTTTTTATTCTTGATGAAATGATTCTCAACCACACAAATTTCAAAAGTTTTTATTTTTTTTAAACACCATGTCAAATAAAAGAGTGCTACATAAAATGAGACGGAGAAAGCATATGATATCTGATACATTTTTCAAAGCATAGATATATTCAAAGGATAATGTAGCAATATTATCCTTATTATTTATTATTGTTAAGGTGCGTGACTAGTTAATTATGGACAATTGTGCTATTAGGAAAATGAGATACTTTATGACTTTATGTGCATCCTTCTTTTGAATTTTTTACACATTTATTTACTAGGTTTAAGAGAACTAAAATTCAATCATTTTTATTTGAATTTTATGGACATATTTCTTAAGTTTAAATAAAAATGGTGAAAGTTCAAAAAAAATAATGAAACTTTAATTATTTATATCTAAAATTTCGGCATAAATAATTAGAATTCATGATTATATGAGTGAAGTTCAAGTAAAAATAACAAAAGTACGTAAGCATAATTGAAATTCAACTACATTATAATTTAATTCTCTTTCCAACGAATTAGGATTTAAGTGACTTCATGGGAAAAAACTTATGATTAAGTAACTTCTTGTGAATTTATTTTTAATTAATTGACTCGTGTGATTATCAAATTGGTTTGGAAGTTGCTAATCACTCTTAACAGCCCATTTTGTGTCCATATTTTATCTGATTTGGTACTTCCGAGCCATTATCTCGACAAGAAAAATTTGGGGAAAGACTTCCCCTCCAACACTGACCTCTAGAGAAGTGAGAAGCTGAAGAGACACTAATCTGACCAAGTAAGAAAGAATTCTTTAGCTGCTAAATTCGTATGCTTTAAGTTCTCAATCTTTTCCTTTGTCAGCTGTGTTTTCGATGCTATACATATAACTATTTGTGCTTTTATATTTGTTGGATACTCCAAGTTTAGCTTTGCTTCTTGTTTTCTATTTAAATTTGGATTAAAGCTAGGCCTTTTTTTCCCTTCTTTCAATCATGATATGCAATTTCACAAGTGTGGTATGGGGAGGGGCAAAGCATATGCATACGCAGACCTGTGTCGCAGAGATAACCGCTCGGCTTAAATAAAGCATTTCAAAGAAATTTGAATAGAGATTATTAGCAGTTTGAATAGGGATTTGTCCCTCTTTGGGAGTGCAGCAACTTATTGAGGAGTGGTTGATTATCGTTTCCTATAGTTGCTGATGCACACCAAAAGTTGCTTAATGTTATATTAGGTGTAGTTAAGTTAGCTCAGTAGGATCAGGTGGGAAGGGTTTGCGAGTAATACCACGATGGGTTCCAGTAAGCAAATGTATGCTGCATCAAGATATGTCCTTGGTCCACCTCTAGTGTTCCAAGTTGCCAGGAACATGTACATGCTAGAAGGACCTGCGACATGAAAATAAGTAGGCTTAAACAGATTCAGATACTCACAAACAGATCCACTGTTATTTTCTTCTCTATGGCGTGGAATCCAGTCATTTTGCAAATAATTTAGAAGATCCTCAAAATCCTTAGCCTAAGTTTCTACAAGACGTTTTCTTCCCATAAAAATGTATTCATTCAAGAAAGGCTCCAAAAGAATATAAAGTGACAGACATATAAAAAAATTGATTGATCATCTGGGGGCTGTGGTAGTATCTATGATACTGCAATTTGTTTGACTACATGTCCATATAATATGCATGGGATTAGCCTCTTCAATGGGATCTTTAATCTCGGTCGGGTTTGCAGCAAGTCTTCTCAACGTCTCACTCAAAAGATGTTGAGTTCGTATCCCATTCTAACCAAGGATTCTTGTGGTTCCGTACGATCCAACTACAGTAGAACTAGGAACAGAGGGCTTTTCTGGAGACATATCACGTGGGCAGACCAGAGAAAGACTAAGTATGCAATATGTTCTTTTGTGACGTTGAGAAAAAACTCGATTGCTGATAAAAATGAAGTTCCCCGTTTCTGAGACAGTTGAGACACATCTCAATTTAAGTTCAAAAAATAAAAAAAAGACACATCTCGATTTGAAAAACTGGTGCATTGCTATTGGGTAGCTGTTCTTCTGTTGTACCAGTTATTTGACACTGCACTTTTTTCCATTTGGTGTTATTGGTGATCTTAGAGATGCCACTTGCAATTTTAATTGTGCTTGTTGAGGAAATGAAGTTTACATTTCCTCATGTACTAATACCTGAGGAATGACGAAGGAATTCAAAGAAAGTGCATAATCATTCCAAACCTCGTTCCAGAACTATGTGTTCTTGTAGTTGACCGTTAAACCAAGTGTTATTTGTCCTTCATAGGGCACTGGATAAGAAAACACTGAACAGAAGTCGTTAAAAGTGAGAAAATAGAAGAGTTGATTTCCCTGTATTAAATTTTGGAGCATGGGATAATTTCATGCCATTACTATGTTTTCACTCCCTTATCTTGTTTAGATATTACATGGAGTTGCTCAAATGTTAAGTTATAATGTTTTTGATCTTTTAGAACAATGGAATTACAACACAGCCTAAGGCTGCAACTTTTAGCCCCACCTTTAGAAGAGAAACGCCTGAGAAGCTTCCCTTCAATGTTTAGAATTGTTCCTCAAAGGAGAAACAAACTGAGAAGTCCTATTGTCTCTTCCTTGAAATTGAATAATTTTGGTCCCTCAGCACCAAAATTTTGGAGGTCCCAATTACTGGTATGCACATTCCTCCACTTCTATTTTTATTGTCTAATTGTCATCATCGCTGTTAATCTGTAGTACATGTGCATATTCTTAAAGATCCCTGCTTATGATAGTGGACTATTGAGACAGGCTGATGGTCTCAGACAAAGGAGATCAAAAGCTTCAAAGCTAGAAGAGTTACTCAAATTTGGCAATGGAGAGGAAGATGAAGGAGATGAATCTGAATCTGAATCTGATTCTGATGGAGGTCATAAGAGGGATGATTACTTTCATATGGATGAAGATGAAAGGCGGGAATGGAGGAGAAAGATAAGAGATGTCATTAAAATGTCTCCTGATGTCGAGGAAGAGGTAGATCCTGTTGAGAGAAGAAAAAAGATGCAAAAGCTTTTGGCTGATTACCCTCTTGTTGTTGAAGAGGAAGATCCTGATTGGCCAGAAGATGCTGATGGCCGGGGTTTTAACTTGGATCAATTCTTCAATAAGATCACTATCAAGAACGTTAAGAAAGATGATGATGATGAAAATGATGACAGTGACAATGAATTGGTGTGGCAAGATGATGATTATATTCGTCCAGTTAAGGACTTGACCACTGCAGAGTGGGAGGAGACTGTCTTTAAGGACATCAGTCCTCTTATTGTTCTTGTTCATAATCGCTACAAAAGGTGATCTCGCCACCCCTTGTCATCTCCTATTAACTATGTAGCCTTTGACTTAGATACGGAATGCAGTTCCACAAAAGCTATTTCTGTCATGCTTCTGTTTTGGTTCTTGTCCATGTATGTGAAAGTTAGAATCTACTTGCTTCTCCGAGAGGCTGGGGTTATCTGCTGTCTGCATTTATGTTTCTTGCTTCTACTAGACAATCAAATTCTTATACTAAATGGCAGCTTGCATGTGCCCATCATTCACTAAGTTTCTTTACTCTTCACAGTACTAATAATTACCTTTAGGAAGTCTCTCCACTGATTCACAATCAAGCCAGGAAAAAGGTCATGTGCAATTACTAGAATTAATTGGTGAGTTAGGTTAAATGTAGAATGCTCAAACAGTCCTTATCAACTTAGCGAAGAATGACACTGAATTCAAAAATTTTTTACTTTCGCTCTAATATTAGCTTTATAAATGTCAACCCTTTTGTGGAAGTGACCTGATAAACTTATAAGAGTTTTTCCTCAAAATATTGGAAGATTTGGGATTCTAGAAATGCTATTTTTAGAAGAGAGCAGCATAATTTGGTTCGCGAAAGACCATACATATTGTTCATGATGGCAATCTCTTTCCTGTATGCTCTCTTCTGCTCTTCCTTATGATTTGATTGAGATCATGTTCATTATGACAAAAACAACTCTTTTCCTTTCTTTGAAGAGATTTTCATATCATTAAGTTGGTTAGTGCTTTAGCCCTGAAAAACAAATGCCTAAAGTTTTTGAGAAAGATATGTGCAGGAGGGGCTACAGGTCATCATCTAGACCCTTGTGGTGCAGGAAGAAATTTGAATGTAGAGCTTGATAGACATTTGGATTCTTGAGCAAGTGTTTAGGCAAACATTATCTTATGAAAGCTGTGTGTTACATGCAGGCCTAAGGAAAATGAAATGGTTCGGGATGAATTGGAGAAGGCTATCCACATCATCTGGAATTGCAGGCTACCTTCACCAAGGGTTAGTTAAATCATTAACTTTAACCAATTATATTCCAAACACACTACTGATAATTTTTCTTTACTATAGTGTGTAGCAATTGATGCTGTTGTTGAAGATGACTTAGCGTCTGCTTTGAAAGTCTCTGTTTTTCCTGAGCTCATCTTCACTAAAGCAGGGAAAATCTTGTACCGTGAGAAAGGTTAAAGTCTATCTAATGCAATATGCTTTTGGCCTTTGTTGCTTCGTCGTAAATCCTCATTCTATATCTAATCTTTTCTTTTGGTGGGGTTAATTCTTGAGAAGTGAGCCGAACAGCAGATGAGTTATCCAAAATGATGGCGTTCTTCTATTATGGGGCTGCCAAGCCACCTTGTCTCAATGGCATCGAGAATTCTGAAGAATTAATACCTACAATCTGAGTAAGCAATTATCACAGTATATTAGTCTTCAGATCTATTCAAACAACATTTTAGTAGTTTCACCTTGTTCTGAATTGTCCCGACTTTAATACAGATCCTACAGGTGCAGCAACTATTGTTGGCTGTACAATCAGCCACTAAGATGGCACCGGAGCTCTTGGTGGTGTTTTACCCTATGTTGCTCGGACTCTTCAAAAAGTTTCAGCGGGGTGCATGTTGGATTCTCCAAAACTGGTGTATTTTCAGAGAATTTGACACTGGTGCGGCATTGAAGGTGAAGAGTCCATGCAACTTAGGTTTTATCAGGTGTGAAGATGGAGTTCATTTTGCTCTCTTCAACATTTCAATAGGTGCATTGCTCGTTCCTTCTATCCTTATGCTAGCGCGGTGGCCTTATTCAGTATCAATACAGCAAACTCTTATACTTGCAAGCAGGTTCAAGGTTGAAAATAGTAGTTACTGAAATGACAAGCTAGTCTTATTGTTTGTTCTCAACTTTTTGAGTACATAACTAGCTAGGAAGTAAGGGATTACTTGTTTGATGGTTAGAATTATGCAGGTTTGAGTAATGTAGGCACTAGTTGTGCAGAATTTAGTTATTCCATCTTCGATCCTGCTTAAAATAATACTTAGATTACCACATAATTCATATATGTGTTAATTGTGCAAGTCTTGAAATTGGTAACCAAATAACAGATTTGGTGTGTTAATCTCTTCTAGATATGAACCTATATGATTCAAAAGAGAAGAACTTGCATCAGTATTCCAATTTCAATTCAAAAATGAGTTTGATTCACACTCCATGTTTTGAGAAAGATTTATCATCTGATAAGGGACATTCACGGGCCAAGAGCACTCCCTCGAGTAAAAGCTTCCACGACCGGTTTGACCAAAATGAGGATCCCTAATTCCCATCTCCCCCCACACACCACCACCACACGCAGCAAACCCTAACCAGAAAAAGAAGTAAAACTCATGGTGGTTAACTTTTCACTTTCATAAAAGTAGTGCTTGTCTGAAATCTATGCATATTCATTATCTCGACAAGATATTAAGGCCTTTGAGTACGTAAAAGAATCATATCTAAACCAAAAAGTTTGTCTCCAAACAAGATTGTATGAAATCAACTGTAGAGCTAAGTTATGTTATCACTAAATCCTTGTAGCGTAGAATCAAATTTACTGCTCTTACTATTAACTAAATCACCAAGCAGAATGACTTAGAACATTGAGACAAATTGGTATCAAGAATCTAAATTTTGCTTCAAATGTTAAGACATGTTCATTAACGAGGGGGACGTATAATGTCATTCTCGTCGAGTTGTTATTAAAGATTGTAAATATTTGCTGGAACTCAACAAATTCAATATTAAAAATTATTTGGAGGGAGGCAAATCAATATGGTGATTTTGATTTTTCTGTGAACGAAAACATATTAAAAAAATTGGTAATCTGTGATCCTATGCTCGGATAAATATAGTTTATTCTGTTGGCTGACTTAAGCCTTGTAGCTTATGAAAGGGTTTTTAAGTTTGTTTAGCATTTCCTAATGTACCCAAAAAAAAAAAAAAAGATTTTGCCATATCTTGAAAAATCCCCTTTAATTGCACATGTTTTTATGTAAACTCAATAATTTACTCGACCTTAACCCCTTGTTTGGATGGTTGTTACTTGTTTAATTATATTGTTAGTTTAAATACAATATTTGTTTTAATTGTTATTTAGATTCTATTATATTGATCGTTTAAATCCATCCATTGTTAGGTAACAACAAAAAGATCCATTTTATGTAATGACTGCTTTGGTGTGGTTGTATCGTTGCTTTAAAATATCTTCTCATTTTTTTTAACTTTATTTATTATTTAATAATTTTAATTTATTATTTATCCTATCTTTTCATGGTATTTACCACATATCCTACAATTTCGTGTAGGTTTTATCATCCAAATTATGGATGTATGACATTATGTAACAACAGAATACAATACCATCTATCCAAACATTATATTCATTGAAACAATATAGTACAATACGATACAACACAATATAATACATTATGAAACTATACATAACAACCATCCAAACAAAAAGAGATACCATACATAGAGTTATATATATACTATTTCTTTATATATATAAAAGTATTACTATTTTTTCTTTTTTCACTAATATAATTAAATATTTATAAAAATAGCCATTGAATATTTTTCACTTGGATAACAACGAGTTTTTAGTAGTGTTAACTTTTTTTATGCTTACTGATTTTCCATGACTAGGATATAAAGTGAATAAGACATCCATATCTTTCTTTTATTTTTGTCCTTTAAAGTATATATTAGTAAATCTATTGGCAGAAGGTTAGTGTAGTTGTTTTCCAATGTGGCACTAGAGTAGCAACTTGGTACTTTGCAAACTAATACTCCATTATTTAAGAGATTGTAATTAGCCTTAAAAAGCTCTGTAAAACCTTTTATTTTGAGATAAAAAGTTGCAATCAAGCGTGGATAATTACGCGCCTGAATCATGTGACCATCTAGTCTATAAAATGAAGAAGATTATGTAAACACTTACTCGAGATCTCACTTATGAGATTCCATCGTGGAAGACACAATTTTTTCTTATGCATAAGATGTATAAATCGTGTATAGTTATAGTGAATTCACATGTGTATTATACACTGATAATTGCGTATGCTTCCATTATGTTGATAAACTAATTGATATATTGTTATATTATAAACTAACAAAAATTCGATATTCTTTATTTATCCAACTTATATATCTTTATGGTGTATGTAACATTTTTTTTAAAATTGTGCTGTCAATATAATTTGTAAAAACGAAAATTAAAAAAAAAAATTGCATTGCTGGTTTAGAAAAATGAAACTCATTCTTTATTTAAAATGCCCCCTCCTAGAAACGTGCTTCTTTAAGTTCCATCATGCATACTATATAATTAATCAATCCTATTAAATATTTTGTTAAATAAAAGTATGTAATATAAAAATTTTAAAAAATCAGTAAAATTATGTTGAAAATAGTAAACTACTCCTTAAATAATTATTAGAAAAGCATGAATAATAATATTGATGCACCAAAATATAGTGCATATATGAAATGCTTTCTTCTTTTGTTGAGAATTTGTACATATAAAAGATTTAATTAAATGTGTGGCGGACTTAAATTAGCCAGAATTTATACATATAATAACTAAAAGACTAATTAAGTGTGTGGCGGATTTAAATGAGTCTTATAAATACGGATTAATATTTTCATAAAAATATGATCTAGCTAACAAGGATGGCATGAGAACCTAATTCTTCAAATAATAATTCAGTGGAAACTTTGAGAACAATTATTGATTTTGATATATAGAATCAACATTCACCATTTTAAGAAATTTAATTTTTCTAAAAAAAAAAATTAATAACTCAAGCATACTTTTTAAATAATATTTATGTGATATTTATAAATTTTATATTCAACGACTATTGAGTTTTTACTTATTTATAAGATATAAGAACTTGAGGTGAATTACCATCTTTGTACAAGTTCTCTAAATTCATATTTGGGTATATTATTAATTTATATCATTTAGACATGATATTTATTTTCATGTTAATTGCTATCTTTTAATAATTTTTTTCTTGTATGTAATTTTATTGATTGATATGATGTGAAAAAGACGTGCAAAGCACGTAGATTAAACTAGTCATAGAAAATATAAAATAGATAGAAAACATACATTATAACAATGCAAGTAAAGAGCCTTAGAACGGGTTGAAATTGAAGATTAAATTGGGCTCAACTGAAGATCTTTCAAAATGGGTTAAGGGTTGAATAGGTTGAAATTGAACCCAATTCAAATTATCTTGAGCCCTTCCCCCCCCTCCCCCCCCCCCCCCCCCCACATAAAATTTTAGGTAGGTTGGACGGATTATCTATATTTGGGCTCATTTTGACACCCTTAATCCATCTTTATCAGCCCATCCTCTGTAGATAAGGGGCATCACAAAAAGCCTATAGATCAAGAAGAATTCACATGAGTGTAACTTCTTTGATTTGTAAACTTCAGCTGTCATGGATTACTCCATGAATTTAGAGCTAGAACTCAAATTGATCTATGAGAGAATTGGATTACAGAGGAAAAGAGATTAATTCATTTCATTGTAATGATTTGTACAACAATCAGTTATTGACTCTCTATATACAAGTGTCAATCACTGATGAATAAATTAACTAACTAATTATTGTTAAGCTCACACAAATCAGTCATAAGTTAGTTACAGAATCCTAACTAACTGTCACATCACTAGCTTCAATACTCCCCCTCAAGCTAAATGGTAAGAACACATTCTTTATTTCAAGCTTGCTCAATAGATAGTGATGTTGAGCCTTTCCCAAGCCTTAGTCACATATCAGCAGGTTGCTCCTTTGTTCCTATGTGATGAGTTTTGATCAATCTTTGTTGTATTTTCTCCCTTACAAAATGACAATCGATATCTATGTGTTTAGTTCGCTCATGAAATATTAGATTGGTAGGTATACATATGGCAGCCTTGCTGTCACAATATAGATCAATAGGCTGAACAATTGAAATCCCAAGCTCCTTAAATTAGCCTGTTAGCTAGGTTAATTCTACCACTCTTGATGCCATGCTCCTGAATTCAGCTTTTGCTGAACTTCTTGAGATGGTGTCTTGTTTCTTTGACTTCAAGAAATTAAGGAAGATCCTAGTTTAATCACATACCCTGTGATAGATTTTCTGATTTGTGGACAGTTGGCCCAATCTGAATCACAATATGCAAATAACTGGTGATTGGTAGTTGAAGACATAAGCAACCCAAGGCCTGGAGCATTTTTAATATATCTAATGAGTCTGATGGCAGCTTGCACGTGAGACTCCTTTGGCTTGTGCATGAATTGACTTAGAATCTTGACAGTGTGAGCAATGTTAGGTCTAGTCATAATGAGGTATAAAAGTTTGCCTATTAGTCTTTAGTAACATCCTGGATCTGCTAATACCTTGTCATTATTTGTGCTTCCGGTGGACACATCAAACTTATAAGAAGTAAGTCTTTGATTGAAGTCAATTGGTATAGAAGCAGGTTTATTTCTGATTGCCCTGAATCTGCAATCAGTTCAAGGGCATATTTCCTCTGATTCATTAGGATGCCATATGCACTCATGGGAAACTCAATGCCAAGACAAAAATTTTAAATCACCAAGATCCTTCATCTTGAACCTCTGTTGAAGATTATGTTTAGTTGACTAGATAAGGGAGGAATTAGAATCAGTAAGCAACAGGTCATCCACATATACTAAAACAATGATCACATCAGAACTAGATTTGAGGATAAACAAGGAGTAATCAAAATGGCTTTGAATAAAACCTAGATCCTGTAAAGCAGCTGTGAGCTTCAAGTTCCACTGCCAAGAGGCTTGTTTTAAGCCATATAAATACTTCTTGTGCCTGCATACCTTGTTATTAGGATCCTTATAAAAACCAGCTGGTATCTGCATATAAACATCCTCCACTAAATCTCCTTGAAAAAATGCATTGTAGACATCCATTTGAAAAATAGGTCAATGCTTAGAGGCTGCTACAATAAGAATAGACCTTACAATCACCATCTTAGCAATTGGTGAAAAAGTTTCTTTGTAATCAAGACCCTCATGTTGAATAAAACTTTTGGCAATTAATCTTGTCTTGAATCTTTCAACCTGGCCATCAGCTCTATATTTGATTTTAAACACCCATTTACATCCTATAATATGTTTTCCTAGGGTTGAATCAACTATCTCCCAAGTACCATTCTCCTTGAGATCATTCATTTCTGCTGCATGGCAAGGATCCACCTGTCATCTTTGATAGCCTCATGGTATGATTGAGGTTCAACATCAACAAAAGCAGCAGCTAGACATTGGCATAAGCAAGAGATAGGCCATGTAATTAGACATAGGATACATGCATTTGTTGACTACATAATCAGAAAGCCATTTGGGAGGAGCTCTAGATCTATGTGATTGTCTGATAGGAACTTCTGATGGTTGTAATGATGAGATAGTTGTGTGAGTGTTAGTTATGATTTCAATAGGAATAGAGACTGATTGTAATACAAAATTATTAAGAAGATGATCAGTGACTTCCATTTGAACATATTTATGTTAGTCATAACAGAAGTTCAGTAGGAATAGACACTGATTGTGATACATAATTATTAAGAAGATGATTAGTGACTTCTATTTGGAACATATTTGTGTTATTCATAACAAGAATATAGGATCATTGCTAGGAGCCATCTGTTTGAAAGGAAAACAGACTCATGAAATACAACATCTCTACTGAAGAAGAATCTCATAGAAGGAAAATCATACAATTTATAACCTTTCTTAGTGTTTGAATATATTATACAACAGGCAAAGCTCTAGCCTCAAATTTGTCCCTTCTATGGACATTAACAGCATAAGCTAAACAACCAAACACTTTAAGGTGATCAAGTGATGGTGGTTTCAGGAAGAACATCTCAAAAGGTTATTTATTCTTTAACACAAAAAAAAAAGGAATTCTATTAATAATGTACACTACAATGAGCACAAAATCACCCCAGAAAGAAATAGGAATGGCCGCTTCAAATCTTAAGGCCCTAGCTATCTCTAATATGTATCTATGTCTCCTCTCTACCACCCTATTCTATTAGGGTGTATAAACACATGTAGTTTGGTGGATGGTTCCATGTAGAAGAAGTATCTCATGAACAACTGAATCGATGAATTCTGAGCCATTATCAATCCTAAGAATCTTAACTGTGGCACCATATTGAGTGTGAATCATAGAGAAAAAAATTCAAGATCCCGCCAGTTTCTTCTTTGGTATTCATCAAAAACAACCAAGTCAATTTTGAAAAATCATCCACAATAGTCAAAAAGAATCTCTTTCCATCAATAGTAGGTACTTTATATGGCTCCCATACATAAGCATATAACAAATCAAACACAGCACTAGAATGATTAGTACTAAGTACGAAAGGTAATTTTATCTACCTAGCTAATGGGCATACTGGACATAAACCACATGACTTATCTATCTTAAAATGAATGAACTTCTCCATCTTCTGTATAGCTGTAATGGGCATGTGTCCTGGCCTTTTATGCCAAATGTGAAGTGGGGCATTGTCCTTGACTGCAGCTGAAGCTGACACTAGAGGAGAAGGTTTTACTGACTGAAACATATCACCAAACAAGTAAAGTCCATCTGATCTTTACCAATCTCCAATACCTTGCCACCACAAAGTTCCTAAAAGACACATAGGTTAGGAAAGAAGACCACCATACACTGTAATTCCTTAGTTATTTAGGATAGACAACAAGTGAAACTTGAAGTTTGGAATGAATAAAACATCCTTAAGTTGATGTATGCCCAGTATATTGAGTGTAATGTATGACTTTTCACCATTTGGCATATGTAATTGTCTAGGTTTACAAAGTTGTTAAGAATCATGTAACAATTCTAATCTTGACATCATATGATTAGTTGCTCCAGTATCTATCACCCACTAAACCTGCTTTAGGCTAGACAATAAAGATAAGATAGTGCCTGAATTAGGTTCATTGGTGTTAAAAGGACTAGCAACACTAGTTGAGACTGCATCGACATTGGTTGTGACATCTAACTTTGGGCCTCTCCTCATCTACTGGATTTGATAGTATTACTCAAGTGAGAAAAAGGGTATTATTTGCTCATTTGATATTTGCTTTGATAGTTCCTCAACTGAAAAATTCACTGCAGTTTTTGAGTAATTTTGATTTCTCATCCTAGGCCTGTTATTCTCTTGAAAATTTCTATCTTGTTGATAATCTCCTCTATCATTCTGGTAGTTGTTGTTGTGCTGAAAATATCTGTCATTATGCTGAAAGTTCCTATCATTTGACTGGCCAAGTAGTTTCCTTCATATTGACTTTGTATGCCCTGGTCTTTTATAGTAACACAATACAGATCTGATCTTTTTGGCCTGTTATTTTGTGTTTCTTTTTTTACATCAATGTTGCAGTCTCATTGATCTCTAAATCAATCATCACTTTTATGAGCGATCTCTAACTTTCTTCCTGCATAACTAGTGCATAGATCTGATTCAAGCTAGGTAAGGGTTGCATCATGAGAATCTGACTTTTTGCCTTGGAGTATGAGTCATTAAGTCTTGTGAGGAACTGAAAAATTATGTGTTTCTAAATGTGCTCAGCAAATACCTTTGTGGTTTCACATTTACACATTAGAGGTGGGATTAAGGCATTAAATTCATCCCAGAGATCACTGAGCTTTGAAAAATATGTTGAAACTATATTACTTTCCTGGGTAAGGAATGATATCTCCTTGTGTAGTTGAAAGGTTCTCATACTGTTCTCCCTATCAAATTTTTCCTTTAAACTTTTCCAAACTTTTCGTGAATCTGAAGCATAAGCAATTCCTGTCATTAACTCTTTTGAAATACTGAAGCATAAGTAATTCCTGTCATTAACTCCTTCAAAATAACATTCATAATCCAGGAAAGGACAATTGCATTGCATCTTTCCCATCACTTCAACAGTGCTCCAATATATGAAGACTTTGTGCAGCTTCTGTCAATAAACCAAAACTTATTTTTGCCCAGCAGTGCTATCTTCATGTACTTGCTCCATAATGCATAATTCTCAGTGTCAGTTAGCTGAATTGCGATTAAGGTTATCCCTAGTGTATCGGTTGGATATAAGAATAGTGGATCATTGTGATCTATAGTTAGATCAACACGACTGGTTTGTGCTTCACTCATTGATGATCAATGGACTTCGAACTAAAAGAAAACAAAGTAGAGAATTGCAGAAGTGTGTGCACTAGATCGTGTGCTCTGATACCATATAAACTTCAGCTACCATGGATTACTACATGGATTTAGAGCTGGAACTCAAATTGATCTATGAGAGAATTGGATTACATAGGAGAAGAGATTGATTCATTTCATTGTAATGATCTATACAACAATCAATTATTGTCTCTATATATACAAGTGTCAATCACTAATGAACAAACTAACTAACTAACTAATTATTGTTAAGCTCATACAAATCAGTCATAAGTTAGTTACAGAATCCTAACTAACTGCCACGTCACTAGCTTCAATTTGATTACATAAATCAAGGTGATCAATACTACTTTCTTTGTCCCATTTTATGGGATACTATTTTCTTTTTAGTCCATTCTAAAAAGAATGTTACCTTACTATAATTAGAAATATTTTAATTTTAAAATTTTACCATTAGTAAAATTAATTTCAGTCACACAAATATCTAAGGATTGCTTTAAACCATAAATTTTAAAAATCTTTCTTTTTTTCTTAAATACCGTGCTAAGTCAAAAAATATCGCATATAATGAAGCTGAGGGAATAATAAAGAGAGGGATCCCAGTATTGCATGAAGATTATTAGCATGAGCTTCATTTACGAATTTTGAGATGCCTGCTGACATTTGACAAGGGGAGATATTCATCGTTCAAATTACTAAGAAAATTAAAGAGATTTTCAAGTACTAAAATGAATGGAAAATATTTTGTTGAATTAAGTTAGGTGTGATGGTGTGGAATCAAACATAGACAAAGTATTTTTCTTCCCCTTATAATTAATAGTGGACCTATATTCTCCCCTCATTTGATTCCCTGAGTCACAAAAGAAGCATTTATATGAGAAGTACAATTAGATATTTTGAGCAATTGGTTAGGAACATTTGAAACAACAATATTAATAATAATAATATATTCCGTATAATTTTAAAAAATTTGATAATAGAGTATTTTAAAGAAGATTTGAAAAATAAATATAGTAATGAAGAAAGCATATTGCAACTAACATAGAAATTGAAAGACCAATACTACAAGGATGAAAAAAAAGGAGGACATTTTTCTTTTGAGTATGAAAGTCTGAGTATTTTTATTATATGCGAATTCTAATTATAAATTTTCATTCAGAATAATAATAATATTATAGCACGCTTTTCATAATGTAAAATATGACATTTGGGCATTCTTCAATTTTTAAAACTAGCTTATGAAAGAAGAATTGTCCAAGAACAGAGTCCAAATGCACCTTATTATCCTATGCCGTTGTGATAATCCAACACATATTTTTTTAATTTAAGTCAAAAGGTTTTTTTTTTTCATCATGTAACGCCAAAATGATAGAAGTTAGTGACAAATTAGTGTAATTGCAATAAGATTACATTTTTTACCCAAAAAATTTCACCTTTTGTAAGAGCTAGATTGAACAATTTTTCTTCTATAAAGATAGATATTAAAGGTTCTCAGCCGTACTATATCCCCAACAAAGTTAAAGAAAACTTAGTCATCATGTTTATTGGGAAATGTCCAATCTTGATAAAGAATAAGTGAACCACACACTTCCTTGTTCAATTAAAATAAAAGGAGACTAGTAACATGAATATAATATTGACATCAACAAGCTAAAAACTATATTAAGCAAAAAAAGGAAGAAAAAAAACTATGGTTTTGAAGAGATATCAACCCTACTTGGCAATGCTCTTTATACAAATATTATATGCAGGCATGGCTTTGTTTTCTAAAGCATCTATCTCCAATGGCATGAACCCTTACGTGTTTGTTGTTTATCGACAAGCATTCGCAACCCTATCCTTGGCTCCATTCGCGATTTTCCTAGAAAGGTCTTAAAATTTTTCGTATTCTCTATGTATATACATAGATAGAGACTTGAATCTTAGTCTAATATGTTTGTTATATGTTCTTTGATTCACAGTAGCAAGAGAACTTCTCTTTCATTCACCTTACTAGTGAAGATATTCGTTATATCCTTATTTGGGTATGGATCCATCCCTTTTCTTCTTCTCTATATATGCATGCATGCGGTATATATGAAGTAAAATGTGTAAGTTGTATAAATATTCTCTCTCTATATATATATGTATCGTTCATGTTGAAACTAAAAGATTCAGTTGAACTCAAAGGACCAGATGTATACATATATTCTCGTCTAATATTGTTGTATAGAAGTTATAATATTTGCACTAAATGTGAAATTAATTTTCATCAGGATTACTTTGAGCTTGGAACTATGCTATGTTTCATTAAGTTACATATCAGCCACATTTGCATCTGCAAGCACTAACACAATCCCTGTTATTACCTTCATTTTGGCTTTATGCTTCAGGTATCGTACTTTTTAGTGAATTTTATTGATTTATAGAGCGACCTAAACAGTGAGGATTCATATAATCGAATGACTTCATTGGAAAGGTCATGGTGTGAAATATTAATTATGCACTTTGTCTTTTTATGATATTTTAAGGATGGAGAGCATTTGTTACAAGCAAAGCTATGGAATAGCTAAGATTATGGGCACATTTGTGTGTGTTGCTGGGGCTTTAGTGTATGCTTTTGTAAATGGACCTCCTTTATATCCAGAAAGCCACAAAAAAGTTAATTCAGTTGGCACCTCCAAATGGGAATATTGGATTAAAGGTTCTCTTATCATGCTCTTAGCCAACACAATGTGGTCATTGTGGCTGATTCTTCAGGTCTATTTCTACACTAATCTACCCCCACCCCCCAACACAAAGCTTCCCAAATGTTTAAATTGTACACCCTTGGTCTTTTTCATTGACAAACTTTCTTTTTTCAATTTGTCATCAAAAGAATTCTGATTAAGATGATATATAATCACACAAAAAAGTCTCACTTATTTTAAATCATAAAATTTAAAAAAAAAAAATCTTAAACTTTGTGTCATTATGTTGGAATTAGCAATATATGTTGACAACATATTTTTAAAAATTCTACATTATTAGTGTCCTTTAACCTATAGTAGTAAGTTAGTTACATTATTCCATATGTTTTACTTTTATATGAATCTATTTGATCACTAAGCATGAAATTTTAGAATAAAATGAAAATTTTTGAAAATTGTGATCTTAAATATGTCAAAATATTTATCATGCTATAAGATTTTATTGCGTCTTAAACATGTCATAATATTTATGTACCTATAAAGACTTCTCATTAGTGATAAATTAAGTAGTTTAATTAAAGTATCATTCTTTCCTAAAGTGACAAAAGCAAATATATTCACATAAAACTAAAAGTTATTTCTTATTACTTTACAAATAAACTTAATAATGTAAAAAGTTTCTTTTATAGAATCAGGGAAAAAAGGTCTGATATAACTCTCAACTTTGCTAGTTAGAGCTGATATACTTTTTATTATAAAAAATGGGTCACATATACTCCTATCATTACAAAAATGGCTCACATATAATACACAAAATGACACTCATATAACCTTTTTTCCATCTAATGGGGCAAAAAAATAATTTTGAATTTATTTTTAAAATTTACAAAAAAAAATCCATGTAAAAGTATATATTGGAAAAAAAGAGAAAGAAAAGTAAGAAAAACTTAAAACTAATATTTTTTTTATGACTATGGGGAGGGGAGGGGAGGGGGCATCTATAATAAATTTTACAAAAAAATTAGTGAAAAATAATTTTGACTATAAATGCATAAAATTTAAAACCTCGTAAAACGAAAAAGATTTGCAAGCGCGCTACTCTTATGAGAAGAGACAATAACTAGTCTGTGTCATATATTGTGGCACCTTATGCTAAAATTGAAGGTTCATTATATTTGAAATAAAAATATTGTTGAATTTATTTTGTAACAGGTACCAATTATGAAAGAATATCCAGCAAAATTAAGACTTACAACTCTTCAATGCCTATTTAGCTGCATTCAATCAGCAATTTGGGCTATTTCAGTAAAGAGGGACATTGCTGCATGGAAATTAGGTTTCAATTTCAATCTTCTCTCTGTGGCTTATTGTGTAAGAACATTTTTATTTAATTCCATTTCTTTTTAAATTTTAATTTAAAATATTTTTTTAATATTAGTTATAAACTTTGTTGAAAATTGACAGGGTGTGTTGGTCACTGGGGTCTCATATTGGCTAAGAGCATGGGTTATTGAGATAAAAGGACCAGTTTTTACTGCTATGTTTACTCCAATCTCTCTAATTTTTACTGCCTTCTTTTCATCTATCTTTTGGAAGGAGACTCCTCATTTGGGAAGGTTAATATACTTATTTTCTCTTTTAACATTAAAAAGTTCACTTAATTCTAAAGTACACTAATTTTGGCTTTTGTTTATAACAAGTCTTGAAATAATTTTTCAGTCTAAACTCCCTAAATTGTCTCTAAATCACTTGTATCTAACATAAATTTTTGAATACTCGTCACTAATTTCCCAAAACATTGGATTAGAAATATTTTTGTAATTATTTAGCTACAAATTTACTTGTTGTTAATTCCTATTTTTCTTAGTAGTATTTTATCAACCAATCGTCGTTGGAGAAAAGTTTTAAAAAAAAATTTGTAAATCTTGAAAAAGCACTCTAAAGTGGTATTTTGGTTGGTCGAAGATAAAATTGAAAAAAGTACACCTCCTTATATTGTATTTTGTGTTCACGTAGGACTCGAAAAAATGCAAGATTTCAAGGGGGTGAGGGGAAAAAAATCAAAAACTTTTTCTCTTGCTTTCTTTAGACAAATGTCATTATAGAGTTATATGGAAAAATTGAATTCCTCTATTTAATCCATTATAAGAGAATTTCACATTTTGGAAAAGTGTAAAAATAAGTAATTAAAGTAGCACTAGTTTTATTTATGAAGTGGATTAACTAATGATTTGCTATATTGACAGTGTTTGTGGAGCAATATTGCTAGTGATGGGACTTTATGGTGTTTTGTGGGGTAAAAAAAAGGAAGCAGAGTTCAAAAAGACAAGTCAATGCAAGGGAGATATTAGCAGCAGCATATAGCAAAGGAAAATGCATTAATAAGATGTCATATACTAATAATAACTATATATAATAAAATATAATGTGTCATATTTTTAGGGATAGAATATCAATGTAAGTTTTGGTTTGGTTGGTGTGAGGATTCCTTTTGGTTTAAAATTTTGAAAATTATATATTACTTGTAGCTTAATATATTGTTAGAAGTTTAATTATTGGTGAATGATAGATTAAAAATGAGATAATCCTTTTTTAGTTTGAAGACAAGGTATGAATAGATTAGTTATGCTGAGATTAAGGGTGTGTTTGGTATGACGAAAAATGTTTTTATTGGAAAACAAGTTGGTTTTTAATTTATTTTTTCATGTTTGGTTAATGAGTGAAAACTATTTTTCGAAAAATATTTTCTATTGTTTAGTTAGTGAATGGAAATATGTTTTAGAAAATATATTACATTTTTTGTTAGAGAATAGAACATGTTTTTTAGGAAAATAGTTTCTAACATAAAAATCAACCACAATAATTGATTCGGGACCCGACCCCAACATCTAATATGGGGCCCAACTCTATTTTTGATCGAAGATTCGACTTTCAAATTTAAACTCGACTCAACTTTCGAATTGGAATATGATCACAACCAACTCCAGACTTAACTTTCAAATAATTTAATTTTTTTAAAAAAATATTTTTAAATTTTTTTGGGGGGAAAGGGGGGGCGACTTCTGGGGCCCATATTAGATGTTATTGGAATATGATCACACCCAACTCCAGACTTAACTTTCAAATAATTTAATTTTTTTAAAAAAATATTTTTAAATTTTTTTGGGGGGAAAGGGGGGGCGACTTCTGGGGGATTCGGAGTAGGAATGGAATAAAAAAATAAAATTTTTAAAATTTTAAACCTCTATGGATTCAAGACATTATCATTACATCCAAAACCAACACCTACTCATTTCCATTGTCTGATCAGTTATCCTATAATCATTCATCCCTATTCTATTGTTTTAGTATGTTTGCATACTCAACGATACTGAGGCCTCTTCTTACCAAGTGTAACACCCCGTAATTTACAAAAATACCCCTCGAGAAGAGGTGTGCGAAAAACGCGTCTTCCGATGCTCGAATTGAAAATCCGAGAGTGAATTCGTGATCAACACTGAAAATGGAGTGGGAAGAGGGTCTCGGTCGATTTTTAGAGCGATCGAGTCGGAAGATAATTTTTCGTTCCAAAACAAAAAATAGTGTGCCTGCGCGACAGGACCGCGTCACGGACCGGTCGCGGAGCCACACTTATGTTTTCTGTAAATTTTTCGACGGAGTTGAATTTCCGAAAATACACTGTCCGCGACAGGTCCGCGTCGCGGACTGTCTTATTTCAGGACGGGGATAAATTATTTTAAATTACGAAGGGCAATTTGGTCGATTCCTATAATTCCTAAATATTCCCCTACGACTAATAAACGTCAGTTTCTAAGAAAAGGGTTTCAAACACCCAAATTTTGAAGCGTATTCTTCCTAAAGGTCACCAAAGTTAGGGCTTGAAAGGAAGTGAGTTGAATAAATCAAGAGGAGGTGTTGTACAATTTTGTTAGCAAAACATCTCTGGTATGTAAGGCTAATCTAAAGCATGGGAATGTCCTCCCATGTGTCCTCCTAAATGTTGAATATCATATCTTGATGTGATAAAGTTAATATGAAGAGTTGATGCATGAAGAAAATTTACTTTATCTTATGTATAAGAAGTTTTCTTACATAATTTGATGATCATCACTATTTCGCTTTCTATTATAATCCGTTTTATAAGTGCATTTTAAAACCCTATAGTTCTTGTGTTTGAAAAGGAGCATGCATAATGAAGTTAGGGAACATATCTAGAGCGATGATGATGTTATGATGATGTTATGATGAAGAATTGATGATGATGTGATGATGTTGATGAGCATGATGTTTAATGAGGTCTTAGCATTAAAAACATAGTTGCTAAATGATGTCTCTTGAGTTTTGATGTTGATGTCGATGTTATGAGTTGATGTACTATGTCCCTACGGGACTGATGTTGATGTTGATGTACTATGTCCCTCTGGGGCCGATGTTGATGTTGAGGTACCATATCATGTCCTTATGTGACTGATGATGATGTTTATGTCCTTATGTGACTGATGATGATGTATTATGTCCCTATGGGACTGATGATGATGATGATGTTTTATGAGCATGTCGAGTTCTGGGAGGAGTATTGAGCACCGAAATGGGTGAGAGTGAGTCCTACTTGAACCCATTCACTACGTGGCCCGAGTAGGAAGAGAGGATTGAACCGCAACGCGGATGACTCCTAGCTTGTCCCAAAAGAGGACTGATGTTTGATGTTTTCTTGTGGATCCACTGATGTGATGTCCTTTACCCCAGGCAAGGTATTGGATGGATGTGGCAACGGCATCGCTTCGTTGTATCATCACTGGCTCATAAGTGAGGGTTGTTGGTTAGAGAAACTCACAGTTAGGTTCCTTTGATAGAACTCTGATGTTGGTGTTGACGTGATGTTCGAGTTGAGTCCTTGAGTCGATGTGATGTTTCCTCGAGTCGATGTGATGTTCTCTTGATGGGAGTTGATGTTGAGGTTCCTTGAGATGAGCTTGCTATGATGTTGATGATTGATGAGAGGTTGATGAGTCAATTGTCTAATCTAATCTCTTGCCTTAGATAGACTTTCGATATTTCTGATGGAGTATGATGTGGAGTCGATGTTTCTTTATTGTTGAGTACTTACCCTGTTATTCAGCTATTTTACATGCCAGTACATTCCACGTACTGACGCCATTTGGCGCTGCATCGTTTTATGATGCAGATACAGGAGTTCGAGGATTTCAGCAGGCGCACCGTTGAAGTCCAAGGTTTCAAGTTCAGATTTTGGTGAGCCTCCTTGCTATCCGGAGGAGACCCTTCTATGTTATTTCCTTTATTTCATTGAGTCGGTAGCCATGACATGTCATGGCACCCCTCTTAGACAGTTGAGTCAGGTTAGAGGCTTCGTAGACAGGGTGTCGAAGTTGATGTTGATGTTTTTCCTGATGTACTAAGAGAGTATTTTGCTTAATCCTTTGATGTTAAGATTGATGATTGGCCATTTGGCCCTTTTCTATGGTTCTCATATTATGATGTTTCTCCACTGTGTTGATGTTGAGCGATGTGATGAGGCTGAGTGGTTCGCTCAGGGGCTAGCAATAGTCTCTGGGTGCCGGCCACGTCTAGGGTACCCTCCGGGGCGTGACACAAAGAGGCCACACTTGATCTTCAGTGGATTTAGGGTATGAAATTAGAAATTGTTGCCTTGAAAGTCAATAATAATTGGAGCTTAGTAGATTTGTCACCTGGTAAACAATCTATTAGGTGTCAATAGGTTTACAAAGTAAAATATAAATCCACTGAAGTGGTAGAAAAACTAAAGGCTAGCTTGATTTTCAAGGGCTTTAGTTAGCAAGAGGGTGTGGATTATGATGAGACCTTTAACCCTATTTCAAAAATGATTACTATAGGATTTGTTATAGTTCTTATTGCATTCAAAGGATGGTTCATTCAGCAAATAGATATCCACATTCTTTTATATGGGGATCTTCTAGAAAAGATGTATATGTTGATTCCTGCTGGGTTTACTAGATAAGGAAGAATTGTGCTAAGCTCTGCAAACTCCACGAATTCTTGTATGGCCTCAAACAAGCTCCTAGATAGTGGAACCTGAAGCTAACTGAGTCTTTGATCCAGGTGGGGTTCCACCATAGCCACTATGATTACTCTTTGTTTACTAGACAGGGTGGAAGCAATATACCCATAGCGTTGGTCTATATGGATAACTTATTGATCACTAATAACAATCCAAGTTCTACAGATACTATCAAAGGGGATATATAGAAATAATTTAAAATAAAAGATCTAAGTGAGCTTAAGTTCTTTCCTGGGATAGAGTATGCTAGATCTATCAAAAGAATCCATATGTTTCAAAGAAAGTATGCCTTAGAATTAATAGCTAAATATGGACTAAGGGGAGCTATGTCTACCGAGACTCCACTTGAACAGTGTTATAATCTCACCTCTATGAAGTATGATGAATGCATTCCACATGAGAAAAGTTGAAGATCACATCTTGCAGGATCCTAGGAGGTACCGAAGACTAGTGGAAAGGCTTCTCTACCTCATCATGACTAAGCCCGATCTAGCTTTTCAGTTCAGGTTCTAAGCTAATACATGCATTGTCCTAAAGAATCTCACATGGAAGCAACACTCGGGTGGTCAAGTACATAGAAGAAGCTCTAGTTCTTGGACTGATAATACCAATCGAAGACACAAATAAACTTTTGGCATACTTTTATTCAGATCGAGGATCTTGCCTAGAAACAAGAAGATCGGTTACTGGATACCTAGTTAAGTTTGATGGAGCACTGATCCCTTAAAAATCAAAGAAAAAAAGATAGCTTCCAAAAGCTCAACAGAAGTTGAGTTTAGAAGTATGGCCAACTATGTCGCTAAGATCACTTGGCTAGTAGGTCTATTAAAAAAACTTGGTGCTCATATTGAGTTGCCAATAAAAATGATCTGTGACAGCAAAGTTACAATTCAAATCACTGCAAATTCTATCTTTCATGACAGAACCAAATATGAAGATGTTTAATATTACTTTTTTAGAGAAAGAACTTGTCAAGGGATACTAAAAACTTAATTTACACACACTAAAGATCAACTGGTTGACCTACTTACAAAGAGCTTTGATAAAGCTCAACACCAACTGTTGTTGAATAGTCTTGGAGTTATGAATCTGTTTAAGAACACAGTGCAGAGTTAACAAGCTACCATGGTTAGATTAATCCTTAAATTTGTTAGAGTTAGAGAATAAGAGAATTGTAGTGTACTCTATAAATATAACAGATGTATACTTATGTTATGTATAATTGAAAGAATGTAACTAACTTTCTTCTTTCTCTGCAACATATTTTTTCTTCTCTCTGTTCTCTTATTCGTCGTCGTCTTTTCCTTAGTTTATATAATCTTCAAACTCCATTAATGGAGTTATCACCACCATCACCACTATTGTCAACCATCATTATCTTCGCCAGGTATCAACCACCTTTGCTATTACAACCATCACTGTCAACTACTATTATTAGTCTCTAGATATCAATCATACCTACCACCTCTATCATTATAAACATATATATTTATTGTCATCACCACTGTTATCATCACGAAGGCCACCTCTACCATACTATCAACGACTATCACTATTACAACCAATCCCTACCACCATCTTCACCATCATCACTAGCATAGGTGCCACCATCAATACATTGTTAACTACCACACATTCTTCATCCACTATTATAAATATCATCAACTACAAACATTAATTAACCGTCACAATCACGCAAGTTACTGCACTACCAACCACATCCATCATTACAACTATCATTACCATCATTATTAATCACTAACAACAGTCAATACCATCACCACCACTACAAACCATGCATGTTCATTGTCATTAGTGAACATGAGCATTTTCATATTCTTTTATCAAATAATAATTTAGTTTTATTAAATTTATATCTTTTTAACATTTAGTTATTTTTATTTGAATTGTACATTTATATATTTATAAATAAATAAATTATGCATATATAGATGTTGAAAAATAAACAGGCTTAATTATTTTATGTTGAGATTTAGAGACACTATCTTAATTAATTTTAATGAAAATAAATGATACCTAGTAATTCTTATATGAATAGACCATAATTTGAGTGTTAAGATTTCTATAGAGATAACTAGTAATTTGAGTGTCTACGTAAAAAAATTTGATGTGTATAAGGAGCAGTCAATGTTTGCCTTCTCTATTTTGGATGTTTTGGATGAACGAAGGTCTTGTGGGGCTTATATATTTTCTAAATGGGCAGATGACAAATTTTGTTCTCCAATAAGACAAACAATACAATTACAATTTTATGCTAAGATTTCTTGCATAATTGTACATATAACAAAAATTAAATTCTAATAAATATGGTCATTTGTATATATAGTCTATTGATATTGTATAAATAATATATACCATGTACACATAATGTATAACTAAGGTGTATATATACACACACATCCAGATATGTTGTTTATACAATATTTATACATTTGTAGACTCTAGACTGATTTTTTTCAATATCTATCAACTCAAATCTATTCTAAATAGTCTCAAATTTTGGGTATGAGCTCCTCTCAATGTTTTGAATCTTTTAATATATTTCTTACCCGAAACAATATATGTTTGTGGCACGTCAAATTTTAAAATCAAGCTTTGAAGAAGATTTAACGACTAATGAAGCTTTTCAACCCCAATCAACTCAAAAGCTCTTCTAAACACTTCAAATTTTATATATGAACTTCTCTTCATATTTTAAGTCGTTTAATATATAGTTCACTCAAAATGATTTACGTGCGGTCTATTAAATTATAAAATCAAGCTTTAAGAAACTTTAATGACTGAACATGAAAAAAGAAGAGGGGAGGAAGAAGGAAAGGAACGAAAAGAAAAGAAAGTACAAAAAAGGAAGGGAGTAGAAGAAGAAAGGAGGAAGAAAAAAATTTGTTCAAATAGTCAAATTTTGTAACAAATGATAGTTAGATTATTTTGAATAAAATTTTGACTCAATAAATATTTTATCTAATTTTCCTTTTATGTAATACTTTAATGGATCAGTCTTTGATTGTGAATTGTGATTCGTCCAGCCCAATGCTAACCTTCATGAGGTTATTGGGCTTACATGACTATCCACTTGGGCTGACCACCAAATGTATTGGTATTTCACATTGTTTTGTGTTCTTTTGGAAAAATTACGTGAATAAATATACGTAAGGTTCATATAAATCATATAATATAAAGAGTTAATTTATTATTATTTTTATTTTTTAAATTTATAAAATCTCTTGAAAAACATGGCAATTCGGTTACATTAATTCAATAATTCAGATATATTAATTCAATTTCAGATACAAAAATTAGAATTTTTAAATATCAACAGGTAACATATAAATCATGATACATTGAGTATAGATATAATTTAAGAATCAAAACTAATGTATCCAATTTACTGAATTAATGTATCGAATGAAAAGAAGGAATTTCTGAATTTTTTGAGAATGGACGGAAATAATAAAAAATATAATAATAAAAGAGTGTAATTAGATAATTATTTTTAAATATATACTGATTAATTATTTAACATAGCTATAATTTAAAGAAATTACTTCTCACCACTAACATATAACTATACTTACGTTGACCATGTTTGATTGTGTATAAGGAAATATAATTTGGTTAAAATCAATTATACAAATTATACTTTCTCTCTCTCCATATTTTTTATTTATTTTTTACTTTTTATCTCCTTAATTCACTCAACATAGTCAATTTCAAAATTTAAAAATTTTCATGTTTTCGCCTTTCCCTCTCAAATCGCGCTTTCAAATTTTTCGACCAATGTTTGAACGGTTTAATTTTTATTTTTTTTTAAAGTTCTGGCAATTTCAATCTCCTTTTAGATTTGTATTTGTATACAATCAAAATCACGGATGAACGCGACAAATTTGACTACTCTTCCTTATTATGAGTTTTTTTTTTTTTTTTTGGATTTCTCCATTCTCATCAATCACCCTTTCTTCCTTTCTTCCTCTTTGATCATTGTGCAATCACTAATACTTAAAAATCATTATTTTTCTCTGAAAAATATTCAGTGTTTGTTTCTATGGATATTTTGGTTGAACTGATTGGAAAAAAAAATGTTTTCATATGAATACATTAAGAAATTTTTTATTATTTTATTGAGAATCTATTTTTCACCATGCATGTTTTCAGTGAGCTGATTCAATAAAAAATAGTAAAAAAAGTATGTTTTATAGCACAAATTTCTCAATGATTTGCGATAGAATTTTTTTTTAATTTCTAGCAATGAATTATGCACCTTTATAAAATAATATGTTATGTTGCATGTTTTCTTCAGGTGGTTAGAAGGATGGCAGGGAGAGAGAAAGAGAGAAAAAAAAAGTTAAAGAGAATATAGTGGTGGAATTAATGGTGAAAAGAAATAGGGAATGAAAATTAAAGTGTAGGTTAACCATTTTAAAACACATCCAAGTGATGGTCCGGCCTCGCCCAACTACCCAAATTTCATAGATCATGGGATTAGCTAGACTAAATCGAACTATTCTGTATTGATAACTCTACTCGACCTATCAATTTGGAGAAATCAATAAACATATTTCTTACTATCTTTTGAGTCGATACTCTCTCATCATTCAAATAAAATATTATTTCCTCTGTTCCATGTCATATGAGCACTTTCCATTTTATAATGTTATTAAGAAATCATTAATGTTCTAGTGAACTTTACCATTTTACCCTTTATCTATATCAATGTATAATTAAATTACGTTAGAATAAATCATTAATACACTAATTAATGATGGGGTAAAATGGGAAAAAAATAATTAATTTTATTCTAATTTAGTAACTGCCCATAAAATATGTGACAAATATTTATAGAAAGATGCTCATATAATATGGGACGAAGATAGTACTTTCAAATTTTTCAACTATTTTATAGATCCTCAAGATATCTATATTTAACTTGGAAGAGACAGCACCCTTAGAATATTGAAGGGAGTACAAGTGGGAAAAATCATGCCTTTTTTGAATGAGTTTTAGCCATTTGAATGGATCAAGTTGACTTTTGATTTTGGAGTTAGGTGCAATCTTGTAACATTTTGATACAACTATTGGATAAGGTATAGCTAATTACTAATTTATCTAAATCAGGTCAACTGAGATTTATGATTTTTAATTAGTGCAACAAGGGTGTGCCTAAAAAAAAGCTCATAAAACAGATCCAATGAGACTTTTTGATTTGTTTAATGAGTGGGGTAAACAAACCTCAAGTTTGGCCTTAAATATTTTCTTAAAATTATTTGTTATGATATTAATATTTTTCTTGTCAATTTTCCTGCTAGTACAACTCTAAAAAAAAAACATTTTTGTTGATCAAAATAACTCTTTTCAAAATATGTATTAAGCCTGACTTCTTTTTCAGGGTTTTCAAAAAGGGAAATTTTCATAAATAGTCTAAGGCTTAAAATTTAATATGGTCAAATAGCTATATTTTACATAATTACAAAATATAACCTCACCTATGTGACCTGGAGAGGAGAAGAGAGGCGAGCGAGATCGAGAGAGGGAGGAGAGAGGCGCACTGTATATGTATATTTGTCAAATTATATGTGTAAATCTGTCAAATAATTGTATATGTATAATTAATATGCATATATATATTTGTATATCTGGCAAGCGAGATTGAGAGGAGGGAGGAGAGAGGCGAGCGAGATCGAGAGAGAGAGGAGATAGGCGAATTGTATATGTATATCTGTCGAACTGACTATGTATATCTGTCAAAATAATTGTATATATGCGGCTGGTATATGTTTGTAATTGTATATCTACAAGAACTTGCAGAAAGAAGGAAGGAGAAAATAGCAACAAAACTCTAACTATAGCAATAAAATTCAAATATAGCTATAATTTGTAATTTTTTCAAATTATAGTTATATGATGTAAATAAGTATCATATGTTTGCGTAATTATATTATTTTTCCTTTTCAAAATCCCCTAATATTGTCCTGTAACTAATAAACAATTATTTGGAATTAATTTTTTCCTTCAAATCCACTCTGAAGCAGCGGTTTTCTTTTTTTTTCCCAAATCCTTTCGTAACTTCTTAATGATCACAGCAAGAAGTCTAGAAAAAAGAATGTGCTTTCTGAAAGTCAATTGAATCTTTTTTTATATCAATATAATGATAAAATATATCTAAAAAATAAAAATAATAACAACTACAATGGGACGGAGGGAATATAAATAGATCAAGAGAGAGAGATTTATACTCCCTCGGTTGACTAATTTGGTTAGTGGTATATATCCTGGAATATACTCAACTAATATGCAATTGAAAGTATATTGTCATATTTTTTTAAAAATTCCAACAAAACCAACAAAAATCAAAGCATAAAAAATAAACTTAATTGGCTTGTTTTGATTCTAACTTTAAAAAATTGAATGAATCAATCTGATTAAACGAACTATGAACATCCTTACACATATATAAAGCAATTTTAAATATGAATTCTAATTTACCATTAAGCACTTTTAAATAAATGAATCGAAGAGATCGATGGACGTGATTATCAATTTCACAACAAAATATTTAATGTAAATTATTAAAGAAAACTTGCGGGGCCATAAGTTTATTTGGCGAGGCCAACTAAAAATTTCTTTGATAACTACAGGAAACAAAATTTAAACTAAATGTAAAAGTACACCACATGACAAGTTGACGATCAGAATTAATAAATTAATATCATGTTATAATATTTTTAGTTCAAACAACTAAATTGAAGTTTAATTTTTTTAATTAGCAAAATATTGTTAGATAATACGGCAATAATTGTGACGACAATGACAATGTTAGATCATCTTGCACACTATAATGATATTTAGTGGAAAAAAAATACGAATTATATCTATGAATAGAATTGTTAATTATTTCGAAAATAATTTATTTTTGAAAATAAAGTTTGATATATAAATAAAAAGGCAAATAAATAATGTAAGTGGCATGGATCTTCTCCGCGTTTGCCTCTAAATTAAATTAAATAAAAGTGGAGTCACGGTTGATTTTTGTTTTTAATTATTTTAATAGATCCTCCAAATCTCCAAACTTACTTAATAATACTGATTAATATAATCATTAATGAATCAGAAGAAAGAAAAGATAACTATTTCCTCCTTTTCTTTTTAATTGTCAAATGGTCTAAATTTTGATTTACATTTTTAAATGTATTTTTTTATTATATTAATATAAAAAAAATATAATTTTATTGTATTTTTCATATAATTTTTTAATGTTTAAATTTTTATTTTAAAATATTCAATTAATGTAATCTAATTTAATTTTTTAAAATTAGTTAAAATTAACTTAAAAATGCAATATCATAGTTAAAAAGGAATCGAGTAAGTAGAAAATATAGAGAAGAAATAAATTAAAAGACTTGCATCAACTCCTATGCAATAACAATTTTTAACATTTATATATATGGGGAGGATAAAATTTCTATTTTTCTTAAATATTACTGTTTTAATTAAATTATTATTTATATAAAATATTCATTTTTTATTATTGAAACGTCAAATCTATTTTTACTTTTTGGTTTAATTTTATGATATCGAACCTTGTATATCTAGCAAGATTAAACCTAACCAATTCAAACAATAGCTTCCAAACACAAGATTAGAAGATAAAATGTATAAGAAAACTACCTTATCTACCTAACCTAAATCATCACTTAAAAGACAAATCATAATATACAAATAAGTATATTGATGAACCCTAAACCAAGAAAGAATAGTCAAACTATTTTAATCATGAACCCTAAACCCAAAAAATAATAATGAAACTCAATTTTTCATTAAAATGTGAAAAATAATTAATTGTTTTTTCTTGTAGGCCTATAAAGATTAATCAAAAGTAATTCTTTTTCTTGAAGGGATCACTAATATATGAATCTCCAACCTAACATCATCGACCATAGTTGATTTAATGATGCTAATATTGTAGATTATTTAATTAAGTACTTTATTGATTTCTTTTAATCACATGAAATTGGTAATTATGTTAGTTAACTTCTATGTTTGTCATATCTATAAGCTACAACCAAGCCATGTCTGGATCTTTTTGCAGTGATTTATGCTTGAAGCAAAATATTGTCCATCTAATTTATGGAGCAATAATTTGGAAAAAATAAGGAAAAACTAAAACAACTCATTAAAAAAAAGAAAAAAAGAAAAGAAAGAGTTATTTGGATGGTTTAATGGTAAAAAAATGAATTTGAACTATTATTTTTTTATAAGTTTCACATTTTAACTATCAGTTATTTTATTTTCTTATTACATGCACTATCACTATTTATATATATTAAAGAAAAACACATCTCAACTACCATTGTTCCCTTTTTTTATCTGAATGATAGTGATAGTTCAGACAGAGAAAAATGAAACATACGATAGTTGAGGTGAATACATAAATAATTATGATTGTTCAGGTAGGAGTAGGATGATATTTGTAGTGTGAAACTTGCGAAAAGTGATAATTCATGTGTCTGTTTGACAGTTAACTCTAAAATAAACAAACTCATTGTTATGACAATAAAAATTGTGGTTGAATTATATTGATAGAATCCTTCTGCTTTTAATTAGAAGTTTCAATTTTGAGCCACTAATATTGAAAAAAAAACTTTTTATGGAACAGTTTCCCCTTAACACCAAATCTTGTGATGTCATTATGATCCTTGTTGTAATTAACTTATTTAATTACCATATGACATAAAAAGAAAAGTACGTTTGAACATACTTTTTAACCATATAAAAGAAAGAGAACCAATAATACAAACTTTGGCTTAATGCTTAATTGTTGTTTAAGTGGTGGGGGCATATTATAATCTCTTCAGCTAATGCCACTGAGATTTGGTGAAAACAAAGAAAAGGAAAAAGAACAAAAACTTTTCTAACCAAAAAAGACGTATAGTAGGCTTTCTAGGTAACCCAACAACAGTTTTCGAAGTTAAATTTTGAAAGTAAGAAAAAAAAAAAAATATTTTTTTCCTTTAGTGAACTTTATATGACGAGGCTTCAAAACAAGTGTCATACATTCGACTAAGGAAAAAAACACGTTTCTATAAGAATACATGTTCATATATGATTCTCATGAAGTCATTTAGTACCTGAGATGATAAAATTTGAAATTTAACTTTATCTTATATTCGTTTTGAGGTATTAACTCATTTTAAATTTATTTTATTTCATTATTTATATTATAAAAATGATGAGATTATTATCTCATCATCGTAGGCTTTTTTTACCCACATTTGCCCTTGAAGCCACTTACGTATATTTGTGGGTTATTATCTGGTATCCAATTTTAAATTTTAACCAATAAATAAAATTTTACTTACGAAGAAGAGAGAGTATAGTACACGCATTATCATCAATGTGCGGGCATTTATCGAAATTAAATTTGAATTCGAAGGTAATATTGCCATTTAGCATTACTTTGTTGACATTTTGCTTTTATGCTTTTTACATTAATTAATTTTTTCAAGATTTGTGACATTTTTCTTCTATGTTTTTGTGTTAATTAATCTTTTAAAAGTTTGAATTAAAGTTAAACTTATGTTTGGCCGGACGTTTCGCAAATAAATATTTAGAGTTTAGATGTACTTTTTCTAGATATTATTTATACTTTCAATTTTTGGAAATTAATGAAATCATCCAGTTTTATTAATTTTTAAATTTAAAATAAATATTTTAAAAATTCATAAAAAGTGCAATAAATCACAATACTTGATAATTTAAAATATATATGAATACATAGTGTAAAAAGCAAAAAAAAACTCAAACTTTATAAACATATGGAGTAAAGTAGAACATTAAATAGAAAAAATTGAACCGCAGGTAATTATTTTTCTATTATTTTATCATAATTGATGAAGTATTATTACAGTTTATAACCAAGTGTAAATTATACATATGAGTTAAAAAAATTACAAATATAAGATTAATATTATTGGTATGATAATATGCCGACGATAATGTCACACATCGTATTGGGATAGCATGGACGAAATAGAGGCTTGCCTCAAAAGTATTGTGTGACAAGCAGATATGACCTAAACTTAAAGGCAAGTTTTACAAAAGGGTGGTTAGACCGTCTCTGCTATATACAGTGGAGTGGTAGCTAATCAAAAACTCACATGTTCTGAAAATGCAAGTCGCAGAGATGAAGATGTTGAGAAGGATGTGTGGACACACCAGAGAAGATAAGATTAGGAATGAGACTATTTAGGGGAAGTTAGGGGTGCCCTATGTGGCAGATAAAATGAGAGAAGTGAGATTACGGTTGTCATGCCCCGGGAGGGTACCCAAGAAGTGGCCGACACCCCGAGACTATTGTTAGTCCCCAAGCGAATCACTTGGCCTCATCATATCCATTCAATCAATAATCTCTACAAACCAGCGGAAGACATAAGAAAGTAAATGGGCACATCATCATATAGTCTCAAAAGGATATAATAAGTAAAAAGGCTAGTAGAAAGAACTAGCTCAACAACCTTAACATCAATATTCAACTCTAGTCTATGAAGTCTCTATCACTATCAAGTGGTACCAAAGCCGCAATTCGAAAAATGATTTAGAAGTTGCAATTTGAAGGTTTCTATTTATTTACTTTTTAAAGGTGTTTGATTTTGGAGAAGCTGATGCGATGCTTGATGGTCCAAAAATGTCTGTCAATTGGTTCATGATTCTCCTTTGATTACTTTGACCCAAAAAGATTTCAGATTATATGAATTTAAACTAATATTATAAAGTAACGTAATTTTTATTTATACGGAAAAAAATAATATTTTTTATATAATTTTAAATTTTAATCTAAAATATTAATTTAATTTTGAAGATTAATTAAATGAAGTTTCAGGAAGAACAAATATTTGAGATGAAGAAAGTACAGTTAATGTACTTTACATTTCTTACAAATTACTTACTAATCATTTTTACTTGTCATATTCATTTCTCGAGAGTTAAATTGTATGAACTCTGATTAATATTTTAAGGTATATTTTTCATCATAGTAATATGAAAAAAATTGCGACTTATATATTTTGGATATCTAAATATTAAATTAATATAATTTCTTTTAACTTGAATCACTAAAAATTAATTAAATTAATTTTCATAAAATAAAATATGACAAGTAAAAATAAATCGACAGAGTACGACTAATCAATTGTTTTAGAAAGGATCAAGAAAGTACTTCTGTCCATCTTTACTTGTCTTTTATTGACTCGACACACGAATTAAGAAGTATATGATAGATGTAATTCTACCAAATCACCTTTGAATATGATATACATTATCTTGAAAAATATAATAGGCAAATGACTATAGTTATTGATAAGAATAAATTAAAAAATTAAATATAAAATTATCTCTGAATTTTATAAACTAACAAATATTATTGAATATTTCAAAATAATATAATGTAAGGAAGTAGTTTAAGTCGTGTATTTGTTGCTATAGTATGGTCCATGCACTAAGAGCCTGTATGGAAGGAGACGTTGATAATTGAATTTGGTGTAATTATACTGTATGACCTATTTTGTTGAATAGGTATTACATGGTCAACAGGTAATTGCGTGTAATTGACTGTGTGTAATTACACTTCCCAATTCACAGGGAGGGTGTGAATTTGTAACACCCCAATTTTTTTTTCCACTAAGATTGAGTCATCCTTCATATGATAGGATCAATTCATAAGTATTTCAAGTATATTAGATGTGATTTAGAGTTATAAATGATCTTTTACATCTAGTCAAGTCCAAAGAATTTCTAGTGACTAAGTTTTCATATGAGTTAATGGAAGAGTCAACTTCAAATGGCCATATCTCCTAAAGTATAATGAGTTAGGTGACCCATAATATATCAAATTAAAGATCTTTGAATTATCTTTCCAACGCATCTTATTTCGCGTTAAACGGAGTTCGAAGTAGAGAGTTATGACCATTTTACTGGAGACCTGCAGAGCTGTCTGAAGGTCCGCGACGGCTCCGCGACGCGGACCTATCGCGAACCCTTTCTGGATAAGCTAACCGACATTCCTTTATTTTATTTTGAGAGTACTTTTACCCTAAAGCCTTTGGGGGTCTATTTAAGGTCCCAAAACGCATAATACGTCAGTTTCATAAGTCAAAACCCTCTCTTTCACTCCTAAACATAAAACACTCAAAATCATCAAGAAAGTCGTGAAAATTTGGAGACAAGTGACAAAAAAGTCTCCAAATTAATTTTGGTGACAAGTTTGACCAAGACCGGTCAAACTTGTCATTAGTTAAATTAATTATTTGATTAAGTTAATGATGGGTGTAAGTGTAAAGTTTTAAAACTTTTGGAACCCATATGTAAAAAAAAAAACTTTTTTTTATTAAAAAATAAATAAAAATTATTTTTTTAAAAAAAAAAAAATTAAAATTTTTTTTAAAAAAACAAAATTACCAGCGGTTGATTTGGCATGTTCCGCGACCAGTCCGCGTCGCGCACTGGTCGCGTAGTAGCGTATAAGTTTGATTGAGGATTTTTATTGCTAAGTCTGGATCCGCGATCGCACTGCGTCGCGGATCGGTCGCGCAATAGTGTATTTATTTCCTCGTTTTTCGCGTGACCCTAGGACTATATAAAGTCCCTTAGCCGTTTTTAGGGTTTTTTCTTTGTTTCCTTAGCCGTTTTCGCATTTTCTCTCATCTCTCTCAATTTGTTTGCCCTATTGTTCAAGTTTTCAAACTCCTACGCGACGCACTGTGCATCCGCGACGTGTCCGCGTCGCGGATGCATCGCACACATGCACATTTCCTGTGCTTAAAATGTTGCGTGGTTTTGCGATCGATTCGGGAGTTTTTTTGGGACTTTTTTTGGGTGAACCCACTTGTCTTAACATATTGAAGGTTGTGTAGGTGTTGGTTGAATTTTTCGGGGCCCGGAACGAAAAATCCCAAAATTTTGGAAAGCAAAAACAGTGTGCATCCGCGACGTGTTCGCGTCGCGGATGCATCGCGGACATGCACTTAAATTCCCAGCAGCTGCTGAGAATTTCCCAGAAGCTGCTGAGAATAATCCAGCAAGTTGCCAAGTTGCTACAACAACTTGTAAAAAAATGTTTTCGAACGAGTTATTTCTAGTGTTGAATTGGACGAAATTCCTTATATTCATGTACAACGATGACCACGTCGACCAATTAATCGAAACAACCACCGATTGATTGATTGTGCAATTGATCAATTGATTGTTTATTACTTCTGAGTTAGTGAAGGCAATGTATAAGATCATTGGTGAATTTACCATTTCAGTTGTAGTCGGAGTAACAAAACTCAACTTACCACTACACATGGATGATAGCATCCCCTTATAGGCATGTTCCGATACGCATTAACGAAAAAACGAAGGTCGGTTCCAGCAGCTGCTGGGAAATGCCCAGCAGCTGCTGGGAAATGTACAGCAGCTGCTGTGTCTTTCCCAGCAGCTGCTGGGAAATTCCCAGCAGCTTCCCAGCAGCTGCTGAGAATTTGTAAAAAAATGTTTTCGATCGAGTTATTTCTAGTGTTGAATTGGACCAAATTCCTCATATTCATGTATAACGATGACCACGTCGACCAATTAATCGAAACAACCACCGAAATAAGTGTGATTTACTTAGTCAGCATCACTTACATGTGCAATTGATCAATTGATTGTTTATTACTTCTGAGATAGTGAAGGCAATGTATAAGATCATTGGTGAATCTACCATTTTAGTTGTAGTCGGAGTAACAAAACTCAACTTACCACTACACATGGATGATAGCATCACCTTATAGGCATCTTCCCATACGCATTAACGAAAAAACGAAGGTCGGGTCCAGCAGCTGCTGGGAAATTCCCAGCAGCTGCTGGGAAATGTACAGCAGCTGCTGTGTCTTTCCCAGCAGCTGCTGAGAATTTGTAAAAAAATGTTTTCGATCGAGTTATTTCTAGTGTTGAATTGGACCAAATTCCTCATATTCATGTATAACGATGACCACGTCGACCAATTAATCGAAACATCCCCCGAAATAAGTGTGATTTACTTAGTCAGCATCACTTACATGTGCAATTGATCAATTGATTGTTTATTACTTCTGAGATAGTGAAGGCAATGTATAAGATCATTGGTGAATTTACCATTTTAGTTGTAGTATGAGTAACAAAACTCAAGTTATCACTACACATGGACGATAGCATCCCCTTATAGGCATCTTCCCATACGCATTAACGAAAAATCGAAGGTCGGGTCCAGCAGCTGCTGGGCAATATGCAGCAGCTGCTGAGAAATTGGACATGGAAAATACTCCGCGACGCATGCGCGTCGCGGACGTGTCGCGCACAATGGTTTGTATTGATGGGTTAAAGTGTAACAAATTGAAGTTGGGGACCTTTTTGCAAAGTCAACTTAAACTATTAATCCTTAATTAATTTTTTGTCACCTACACCTAATTCTTAAGACTTGAGTCACTTTTTTTTAATTTTAAAACATTTTTGTCACCCTTAATTAAAAAGCCCAAGAAAGTCATCAAGCTAGGATTAACTTTCAAGATTCTTCATGAAGGTGAGTATTCTCCATAAGCTTTAAGCTAATTTCTCTATCTATGCATGAAATCCCTAATAGAATATTAAATCCTAACCTAGGGTTTCAAGAAAGCAAATTCAAGAATCCCAAGAAAGGATTCCTTGATTCTTCTTTCCATGGATTAGGGTTCTTTATCAAGAAACTCTAAAGATTTTGAGTCAAGAAGTCAAGAATCAAAAAGAAGTTCTTCAACAATGTCTTTCCAAGTTCTTCCATTCTAAAAGAACTATTGAGGTTGAGGATTTTCTCCAAGAAATGATTATTCATCAAATTTTGATTGTAATATCAAATTTCCAGGTATGTAAGGTTTCACTTAAAGCATGGGAATGTCCTTCCATGTGCCCCATGAGTAATGTATTGAAGTTTAATGGTGATGATGTTAGGGTGATGAATTGAAACATGTATAATTCATGTAATGTAATGAATAATTGCCATTATTTTATATATAAACCTACATATTTTTCTGCATTGATGATGATCATCATAAAATTTCTATAAACCCTAAATCATTTTTGTGAAGTGCATATGTTTTAAAAACCTTATAATTATGATGATTTGAAAAGCCTGCATAATGAATATAGGGTGGTATGTTTAGAGTCTTGAAGAATGATAATGATGTTATGATGACTATGTTGATGTCTCTAAGTTGAGAGTTAAAGTTCCTAAACTAGTATTCCTAAAGTCTATGATGTGGAAGTAACTGCTAATGAGGTGATGATGATGATGTCAATGTTAATGCAATGAGATGATGATGATGTTAATGTTAATGCAATGAGATGATGATGATGTTAATGTTAATGTAATAAGATGATGATGATACTAATGTAAATGAGATGTAAATGATGATGTAATGTGTCTCTATGGGGACTAATGATGATGTAATGTGTCCCTATGGGACTAATGATGTTAATGTTTTATGAGCACGTCGAGTCCTGAGAGGAGTATTGAGCACCGAAATAGATAAAAGTGAGTCCCACTTGAGTCCATTAACTACGTGGCCCGCGTAGGAAGAGAGGATTGAACCGCAATGCGGATGGCTCCTATCTTGTCCCAAATGAGGACTAATGTTATGTTTTAAGGATCCACTAATGTTACGTCTCTTACCCCGGGCAGGGTAAGGGATGGATGTGGCAACGACATCATTTCGTTGTATCATTACTGGCTCATAAGTGATAGTTGTCGGTTAAAGAAACTCCCAGTTAGGCCTCTCAGAAAAGGTTTCCCTAATAGTACTCTAATGTCAATATTAATGTAAAGGCCAATGTTAATGTAAAGGTCAATGTTAATGTAAAGGTCAATGTTAATGTTTCCCTAATATAAATGTTAAAGTCTCATGATGATGTACGTTATGTTCGGATGATTCTAATGATGTGATTCAGCTATTTTACATGTCAGTACATTCCACGTACTGACGCCATTTGGCGCTGCATCGTTTTATGATGCAGATACAGGAGCTAGAGGACTTCAGCAGCCGTCCTATTGAAGCCAAGTGTTTGCAAGTTCTGACTATGGTGAGCCTCCCTATTTTCGGAGGAAACCTTTATTTGATGCTATCCTATTATTTCATTGAGTCGGGTAGCCATGGTATGTCATGGTCCCCTTCTTAGACGGTTTAGATAATGTTAGAGGCTTCGTAGACATAATGATGTAGTCAAGGTGAATGTTTTGATAACTGAGCAATATTTCTTTGCTTGGGTTTTTATGATCAGATTAATGTTTGGCCATTGGCCCACTACTTTTAAGTATTATTTACTGTTTCCTTCCGCAATGTCTGAAATGAATGATGTGATGAAGCTAAGTGGTTCGCTTGGGGGCTAGAAATAGTCTCTGAGTGCCGGCCACACCTAGGGTACCCTCCCGGGGCGTGACAGAATTGCAGGTAGTTACATGTGTAATTACATTCTGGTTACTTTTTAATTTCTTTCTTTTATTTTTATTTTTATATTTTCAATTTAATTTATTTTATTTTTGTTATTTTAAGTTCTTTTTAGTTTTATTGTTCTAATTTTTTCTAAACCTATATTTTATTTTATAATATTTATTTTTCATTTCTTTCTTATTCTCAATCTTTGTCATGTGATATCATACAATTTTTTACATTATTTTTTTATTTTAGTTATTCTATGTGTTATTTTATTTTTCACTGGCATGATTTTATTAACGCTCTAATTTTTAAATTAAAGTTAAATTCATTGTTGGATAAAGTTATAAATATACATATTTTTTTCTCTTTTAAATCATATTTATGTATGTTATATTGAAATTTGACAAAAGAGTATTATGTTAATTTTTTTTTATTTTGAATTTAAAACTTATGTTATAATTTTTAGTTTCATTTGTTTTTGCAGTATTGACCAGATATAACACATTACAAACGATTTATTTTTTTAGTCACATTAGATAGATTATTTTTTCATCAAATATTTTAACAATTTTACTATGACATTATATTTATAATATTTAATATATTTTTTTAAACACACATTTTATGATGTTCACATAAAACTTATATTTTTAGTTTTATAATTAATTTAATTAAAATATACTAATTTAAAAAATATAAATTAATTTTTTTATAATATTAGTTAAGAATATATATCTACTAATTAATATATTTTTAAAAGACAATATATATCTTAAATATTTAATTTAATATTATTTATAAATATCTATATTTGTCTAATATAAATTTTTAATTTTAAATAATTAAATTTTATTTTTAAAAATTTAATATAACCTTGTAATTACACTCGTTCAATCAAACAACACACTTGTAATTATATTGTAATTATATTATAATTATACTCTAACGAATAAACAGGATAATATAATTATCAAAATGTATAATTTCAAAATACATAATTACTACCTTAATACTTATACCTAATTATCTAGTGGCTTTCCAAATAACTTTAAGTCTGAATTGAAATTTAAATTCAAGCAATCAATTAATGTAAAACTTTGACCTGGTCAACCCAGTTTTGTTACATTGGATCTCACACAACTAGCATTAATTGTGTGAGCTTTCTCTCAAGTTGTGAAAAGTGGGACCCAGAGTTGTCGGTAATACCCTTTTTTATTTATTTTTACTTTCTTTTCATCCTTTCCTATATACTCTTCCATACATACACTCATCTTCTCAAAATTCATTCTTATTGAAAATCACAGAAAATATTAAAATCAAAACTACTAAATTACGTTGAAAACCTTCATTTGTATTCTTGGACTCGTTAACTCGCATAATTATCAAGTGTTGTGTCTAGTATTCTTTTTGTTTCATATATACTAACTTAATTTTTGGAGTTTTTTTCAATTGTTCAAAATAGTTGACTTGTTCAAGATGAATGTTTAAAACTTTTTTTTATATTTGCCCTTTCATTTTATATTTTTATAAAGAAAAATTACATTACTTACAGAGTTATATTTATGATTTCATAAAAAATAACAGTGAAAAATATGTGCATTATCTTATTAGTTAAGTTAATTTGAGACAGAGGAGTGCATGATAAGAGTTGTCCATATCTCGCATTCAGTTGTGTTTCTCTCTTTATTTTAAGAGAGTAAGTAATTTAGATAGTGTATGTATTATTTATCAACAAATGGTTCACCAAAGTTTAAGCAAAACAGAGTAGTTCACTGAATAGTACATTACATCCGATAGTGGTCGTTCGGTACGAAAATGAATAATTTAGAGATTAGTAACGTAAGAATTAGTAATACAGGTATTATTTTTTATCAAGTGTTTGGTTCATTGCTTTTTATCTAATCTTGTGCTTGATTTAAAACTTTACAAAAAGTTTCTTTCCAATTATACCCTTAAATTATTATGAAATTTTCTATTTCATGTAATTAGATCAAAGTATATTATTTTTTTATGGCTTCTAACTAGTTAGGAGAACTCAATAAAATCACTCAACTAAATTAATGATTAAAAAAATATATATTGACATAGCAAAATATTTTTTTGTCTATTATGTAAATATGAAACCACAAATAAATAAAATTTAAAAATTTGACATGGTAAATTTATTTACGTTTATATTATAAAAATATGAACCCGCAAATAAATAAAATTTATAAGCTAATTAATTTAAATAAATTTACTAGTACAAAACTACAAATATAAAACATAAAATCAAGAAGATGAAAAAAATCTAAAAGAATTTGAGGGATATTTTTGTTTTTACATATGATATCATGGTATTAAATTCAAGGTATTAGTTAATACCACCAAATGAGAGGTATTAGTTAATTCAATGTATAGTGTATTAACTAATACATGAATTAGTTATACAGTGAGTTCAAATTTCTACCAAATATAATATTAACTAATACCATTCTCCTAATCCCTCCTACCAAACTTGTCACGCCCCGAGAGGGTACCCTAGGCGTGGCCGGCACTCAGAGACTATTGCTAGTCCCCAAGCGAACCACTTGGACTCATCGTCACATCATACTCAACAGCGGAAGAAACATCCTCAAGGAAAAGACTTTGATATAATTAAAATAATCAAGCCTTTATACAAAATGTTAATTTTCAACAAAGAATAGTTGGAAAAACAATACATCACATCCTCTACTCAGTGTCTATGAAGCCTCTAACTCAAACATCTCAATGGTACCATGACAGGCCATGGTTACCCAACTCAAGGAAAATAAAGTACAACTCAAGCTAGATGATAAAAATATGGAAATCCTCCGAAAACAAGGAGGTCTCACCAATCAGCTGAATGCGAATAGATCCTCAACGAAGCGCCTGTTAATGATCTCTAATACCTGCCTCTGCATCATAAAACGATGCAGTCCCAGAAGGGGACATCAGTACTTGGAATGTACTGGTATGTAAAATAGCTGAGTGAAACAGAAACAAGTAGAATAATATAGGAATAACATCAACTCAACATCATACTCCATCAGAATGTCAAATGTCTATCTAAAGAAAGAATAAAGAGTAGACAATGACCCATCAACATCTCATCAATACATCATCAATACATCAGACTCACCTCAAGGAAACTCAACTCGACTCAACTCAACTCAACTCGACTCGACTCAACTCAACTCAACTCAAGGAACATCAACATCAACTCAACTCAACTCAGGAACATCGACATCAACTCAACTCAAGGAACATCAACATCAACTCATCTCAGGGAACATCGACATCAACTCAACTCAAGGAACATCAACATCAACTCATCTCAGGGAACATCGACATCAACTCAACTCAGGGAACTCGACTCAAACATCACATCAACATCAACATCAGAGTCCTATCAAAAGGAACCTAACTGGGAGTTTCTCTAACCGACAACCATCACTTATGAGCCAGTGATGATACAACGAAGCGATGCCGTTGCCACATCCATCCAATACCCTGCCCGGGGTAAAGGACATCACATCAGTGGATCCACAAAAACATCAAACATCAGTCCTCTTTTGGGACAAGATAGGAGCCATCCGCATTGCGGTTCAATCCTCTCTTCCTACGCGGGCCACGTAGTTAATGGGTTTGAGTGGGACTCACTCTCTACCCATTTCGGTGCTCAATACTCCTCCCAGAACTCGACATGCTCATAAAACATCATCATCATCAGTCCCATAGGGACATAATACATCATCATCAGTCACATAAGGACATGATATAATATCTCAACATCAACATCGGTCCCAGAGGGACATAGGATAAGACATCAACATCAACATCAGTCCCGTAGGGACATTGTACCTCAACATCAACATCGGTCCCAGAGGGACATAGTACCTCACCTCACAACATCAACATCAACATCATAGACTCAAGATACTCTTTTAGAAATTAAACTTCCCATCTTAAGACATCATAAAACGACATTCTCATCAACATCATCATCAAGACTCTCATCAAATGTGAAACACTATCACAACATCACAACATCATCATCGTCAAGGCTCTAGACTCATCCCTAAGTTCATTATGCATGCTTTTCAACTAATCATGTAAGGTTATGCAAAATCTCATGAAAAATGTTAGCTTCAAGAAAACAAATAGTATGATGATCATCAACTTAGAAAACATGTAATTTCAAATCAATTTTTCAATGAAAAACTCTCAAATATTCATGCACACATACTCTTCAACCATCAACTCATCTTTGACCTCTATGGGGCACATGAGAGAACAAACTCATGCTTTTAGTTTAGCCTTACATACCTAGAAATTTGATATTACAATCAAAATTTGACGAATACTCGTATTCTTGGAGAAAATCCTCAATCTCGTTGTTCTTTTAGAATGAAAGAACTTGGAAAGACATCGTTTGAAGAGCTTCTTTTTGATTCTTGACTTCTTGACTCAAACTCTTTAGAGTTTCTTGATAAAGAACCCTAATCCATGGAAAGAAGAATCAAGGAATCCTTTCTTAGGATTCTTGAATTTGCTTTCTTGAAACCCTAGGTTAGGATTTAAGATTCTATTAGGGATTTCATGAATAGATAGAGAAATTAGCTTAAAGCTTATGAAGAATAACTCACCTTGATGAAGAATCTTGAAAGTTAATCCTAACTTGATGACTTTCATGATGATTCTTGAGCGTTTTATGTTTAGGAGTGAAAGAGAGGGTTTTGATTTATGAAACTGACGTATTATGCATTTTGGGACCTTAAATAGACGCCCAAAGGCTTTAGGGTAAAAGTACCCTCAAAATAAAATAAAGAAACGTCGGTTAGCTTATCCAGAAAGGGTTCGCGATAGGTCCGCGTCGCGGAGCCGTCGCGGACCTTCAGACAGCTCTACAGGTTTCCAGTAAAATGGTCATAACTCTCTACTCCGAACTCCGTTTAACGCGAAATAAGATGCGTTTGAAAGATAACTCAAAGATCTTTAATTTGATATATTATGAGTCACCTAACTCATTATACTTTAGGAGATATGGTCATTTGAAGTTGACCCTTTCATCAACTCATATGGAAACTTAGTCGCTAGAAATTCTTTAGACTTGACTTGATGTAAAAGATCATTTATAACTCTAAATCACATCTAATATACTTTAAATACTCAGGAATTGATTCTATCATATGAAGGATGACTCGATCTTAGTTAAAAAAAGTTGGGGTGTTACATTATCTCCCCCTTGGGATCATTCGTCCTCGAATGATGAGTAAAGGTAGACATCAAGGCACGAATAAGAATAAGAACTCTTCTCAAAACTCACTCAATCAATCAAACTCTAACTCGTCATCAGTCTCAAACCATCTCCATTCAAACTCAGGAATGGACACATCAACTCAGAAATAGAAAACTCAATTTAAATCATGAGTAAGGAAATTACATCTTACATTCTCTTCATCAAGCACGAATGGAACATCGAAACTCAATTAATTTGAATCATTTAGACACCTTGTCAATCAGTCTTTTGAACTCAGGAAGGAAGCCATCAACTCAAATCGAGAATAGGAACATTGTATAAACAAGACTCTGAGGGCACTCTCATGCTCAAGTCCCCACCTCAATTGTGCCCTTTTTTTTTTTGGCACTTTACCCCATCAATGCAAACTCATAGCTCTTATTCAAACCTCTACCTAACCACCTCTTCTTCTTTCATTCAGGCCCAGTTCTAAGCCTCAAGGTGTCATTCTTAAGGTGATCATATTCATATAAAACTAATCCTCAATACTCAGCTCTATACTCGAAATATTTATTATGAAGTCTTCAATAGTCTATCATTCATACTCGCACAATAACATCCTCTTTATCTATGTCTCAGAATTTTTCAAGCCTACTTGTCACTTCTACCTCCACCATTCAATGAACTCTCACTCAAAGTCACATCAACATACTCTTACCTATCTATTGTGCATCATACGATCTCATCTCTTTCCTCCTTCTTATCACTATCCTTACATGACACAAGTTTAACACCGATATCACAATGAGGATATATTCACTCCTTCTCATCCACCTCATTCTCAGTCTACTATTATCCACATCATTATTTGGACGTGGAGGAACTCATCATCTCCCCCTTTGACGAAACCCCCAAACTACCACCTCTCCATGCAGTATAAGCATGATTATACCTCTAAAATTTGATACCCTACATCATACTATCAACAATGGCATAATAAGCCGAAGGTCAGTACACGTGTAAGATGACATCAGAATCAAGAACCCTCACTCAATAGTAACTTGTACTTAGAGAATAATGCTCGTCCTCATCACTCTAATACACTCGCATAATAGCATCCACGCATTTAAGCCTACCATAGCAGCTTACACCCTCGATTACATGAACTCTTACCTCGGGAGTTACTAATATGATTTTACCTATCTGTTAGACTCCTCACGATTTCTCTAACTGCTCCTCCTCATCTATAACCTTAAAAGGAAATGGCATCACATCATCATCAGAATTAAGAACTCTTATTCACTCTTGAATTCATCTACCTCAAGCTCTTCTCCTCTTCTCTCAAGCTCTAGTCCTATTCAATTGTTAGAAAAGGACTTAGAATGGGGTTTTAGACTCTTTTCATGCTGAAACGACTTATATTAGTCGTATAGGGAATTTATAAGGTGTTAGGAATGGACCAGAATGCCTCTCAATAATTTTAGAATTTTCCAGCCTCGGAGTGACTCAGTCCGCGACGCGGACTGGTCGCGAACAGTACATTTTCTGCAAAAATTTTCTGAACGAGTTTTCTCAATCCCGTCGAAAAATTTTGAAAAAACGCAAGTGTCACTCCGCTATAGGTGCGCGACGCGCCTCTGTCGCGCACCGACACTGTTTCGGTGTCTGGATCGAAAAATTATCTTTTCGCTCGGTCACTCTAAAAATCGACCGAGGCCCTTCCCCCACTTAATTTTTTGTGCTGATTACAAATCCGGCCTCGGATTCGCCATCCGAGCATCGGAAGACGTGTTATGCACACATCTCTCCTCTAGGGGTACTTTGATAATTTTACCGGGCTTTACATCAACTCTTCCTTAGCTCTCAAGGTCCTCTCTCTAAGTTTATAAATCGATTTCCTCTACTAGGCTATAAGCATATACCTTCACATGGTCAAGGAATCACTATCCACAAGAATATCTTTACTCTTCTGTTATGCTATAGTCGCATACATATAGCTAGCAACTCAGACTCTTTTCAACGCTATTACTCTTAGCTTCTTCCAGTCTCTATGGAAATCTCTCTATGTTTGCTATTCTCATGGCGTACATAACCACATTCCCACAACTCTCACAATCTAACCTCTTCTTTTGCCTGCTGGCGCTCAACTTCTGTGCTCCCATAAATTTAATTGCATGAGAATTAGTCTATCATGGAAACTCGTCATCATCTATTGATAAGCCCCAAATCAACTTAGTTACTCATGATGATTAAGATTACTTACATCAGCCTACTTTACATCGATAACTCAAATATACTATCTAGATTCTTATAGCAGTCATAACTTAGAGCTTCCCACATCTTTACACAATCATGGATACATATCTCAAGCCTCTTCTTATCTGTCTAACCTCATAACTCGATGAGTCTCATGAACTCACACTTCAAAATCATAAGCCTAATTTAGATCTATCAAATCGAAAGCACTCTTTTTCCTCTATTCAACATCTACACTTCACCATCAATAGTATGAATACTACAACATATCAACATAACTTCCTACTAGTCTGAGCATGCCCTACCACATTCTAACAACAACTCTTCCTCTATACCTTATCATGAAAATCACTAGAGTACTTATGACTCTTTCATCGAACTTATGGCAATCAACTCAGCACATCATTACTTACCTAATAAATACTTAACTCTAACTACAAGCCTCACCCAGTCATCACTCTTGTCATCTCGTCCCTTTCTTTCCATCATCATCCTTCTAACTCTGGGATGATTCGATTCTACTCAGAATTTATAAGACCTCATATCTCACTCTTAGGTGGTAACATCAAACTCTTTAGAGACATAGGTTCTCCTTTCATGGGTCACATCGGAAGCAAGTTTTGAAAAACAAATGGGTCTAGGTATATCAAGAGATAACTCAAATACACGATTCATATGATTAATAGTGCACTCATCCTAGTCAATCAACTTCGCATCTCAGTCGGCTTTTCACAAGCCTAGACAGTCTCTCTACCATTCCGATTACTTTATCTCAAAGGGTCTCATCTGTAAGAGTTAGAAAATTACTATCGCTATCACCTCGTGGACGAGGCATCGTCGAAAGGTTTAGAGCAACGCACGAATCATCGCAAATTTCTTAGGAAAGAGCTCTATCACACGATCAGAATCTGAAAGAAGGGAAACTTATCCTAAATGTCCTATAGCCTCCCCATTATGGATGTGGCGCGCTTCACACCAATAATAAGGACTCTACTAGACACGGCTTCATAGACTCCCTAGGACACTTGAACTCTGTGCTCTGATACCAAGTTTGTCACGCCCCGAGAGGGTACCCTAGGCGTGGCCGACACTCAGAGACTATTGCTAGTCCCCAAGCGAACCACTTGGACTCATCGTCACATCATACTCAACAGCGGAAGAAACATCCTCAAGGAAAAGACTTTGATATAATTAAAATAATCAAGCCTTTATACAAAATGTTAATTTTCAACAAAGAATAGTTGGAAAAACAATACATCACATCCTCTACTCAGTGTCTATGAAGCCTCTAACTCAAACATCTCAATGGTACCATGACAGGCCATGGTTACCCAACTCAAGGAAAATAAAGTACAACTCAAGCTAGATGATAAAAATATGGAAATCCTCCGAAAACAAGGAGGTCTCACCAATCAGCTGAATGCGAATAGATCCTCAACGAAGCGCCTGTTAATGATCTCTAATACCTGCCTCTGCATCATAAAACGATGCAGTCCCAGAAGGGGACATCAGTACTTGGAATGTACTGGTATGTAAAATAGCTGAGTGAAACAGAAACAAGTAGAATAATATAGGAATAACATCAACTCAACATCATACTCCATCAGAATGTCAAATGTCTATCTAAAGAAAGAATAAAGAGTAGACAATGACCCATCAACATCTCATCAATACATCATCAATACATCAGACTCACCTCAAGGAAACTCAACTCGACTCAACTCAACTCAACTCGACTCGACTCAACTCAACTCAACTCAAGGAACATCAACATCAACTCAACTCAACTCAGGAACATCGACATCAACTCAACTCAAGGAACATCAACATCAACTCATCTCAGGGAACATCGACATCAACTCAACTCAAGGAACATCAACATCAACTCATCTCAGGGAACATCGACATCAACTCAACTCAGGGAACTCGACTCAAACATCACATCAACATCAACATCAGAGTCCTATCAAAAGGAACCTAACTGGGAGTTTCTCTAACCGACAACCATCACTTATGAGCCAGTGATGATACAACGAAGCGATGCCGTTGCCACATCCATCCAATACCCTGCCCGGGGTAAAGGACATCACATCAGTGGATCCACAAAAACATCAAACATCAGTCCTCTTTTGGGACAAGATAGGAGCCATTCGCATTGCGGTTCAATCCTCTCTTCCTACGCGGGCCACGTAGTTAATGGGTTTGAGTGGGACTCACTCTCTACCCATTTCGGTGCTCAATACTCCTCCCAGAACTCGACATGCTCATAAAACATCATCATCATCAGTCCCATAGGGACATAATACATCATCATCAGTCACATAAGGACATGATATAATACCTCAACATCAACATCGGTCCCAGAGGGACATAGGATAAGACATCAACATCAACATCAGTCCCGTAGGGACATTGTACCTCAACATCAACATCGGTCCCAGAGGGACATAGTACCTCACCTCACAACATCAACATCAACATCATAGACTCAAGATACTCTTTTAGAAATTAAACTTCCCATTTTAAGACATCATAAAACGTCATTCTCATCAACATCATCATCAAGACTCTCATCAAATGTGAAACACTATCACAACATCACAACATCATCATCGTCAAGGCTCTAGACTCATCCCTAAGTTCATTATGCATGCTTTTCAACTAATCATGTAAGGTTATGCAAAATCTCATGAAAAATGTTAGCTTCAAGAAAACAAATAGTATGATGATCATCAACTTAGAAAACATGTAATTTCAAATCAATTTTTCAATGAAAAACTCTCAAATATTCATGCACACATACTCTTCAACCATCAACTCATCTTTGACCTCTATGGGGCACATGAGAGAACAAACTCATGCTTTTAGTTTAGCCTTACATACCTGGAAATTTGATATTACAATCAAAATTTGACGAATACTCGTATTCTTGGAGAAAATCCTCAATCTCGTTGTTCTTTTAGAATGAAAAAACTTGGAAAGACATCGTTTGAAGAGCTTCTTTTTGATTCTTGACTTCTTGACTCAAACTCTTTAGAGTTTCTTGATAAAGAACTCTAATCCATGGAAAGAAGAATCAAGGAATCCTTTCTTAGGATTCTTGAATTTGCTTTCTTGAAACCCTAGGTTAGGATTTAAGATTCTATTAGGGATTTCATGAATAGATAGAGAAATTAGCTTAAAGCTTATGAAGAATAACTCACCTTGATGAAGAATCTTGAAAGTTAATCCTAACTTGATGACTTTCATGATGATTCTTGAGCGTTTTATGTTTAGGAGTGAAAGAGAGGGTTTTGATTTATGAAACTGACGTATTATGCATTTTGGGACCTTAAATAGACGCCCAAAGGCTTTAGGGTAAAAGTACCCTCAAAATAAAATAAAGAAACGTCGGTTAGCTTATCCAGAAAGGGTTCGCGATAGGTCCGCGTCGCGGAGCCGTCGCAGACCCTCAGACAGCTCTACAGGTTTCCAGTAAAATGGTCATAACTCTCTACTCCGAACTCCGTTTAACGCGAAATAAGATGCGTTGGAAAGCTAACTCAAAGATCTTTAATTTGATATATTATGAGTCACCTAACTCATTATACTTTAGGAGATATGGTCATTTGAAGTTGACCCTTTCATCAACTCATATGGAAACTTAGTCGCTAGAAATTCTTTAGACTTGACTTGATGTAAAAGATCATTTATAACTCTAAATCACATCTAATATATTTTAAATACTCAGGAATTGATTCTATCATATGAAGGATGACTCGATCTTAGTTAAAAAAAGTTGGGGTGTTACAAAACTGCTCCTTAATATATATAGTTGCATATGGATGTGTCATAGTGAATTAAATAGGAATTCTCATAATATTCCAAATTGAGTCCTTGAAGATTATTAGGATAATGCATAAACTATGATCGAAATTTCAGCAACATTCTTTAACTTAATTAGAGTCCTGTTATTTTCTTAAACTCATCCTTTCTTTATTTCTATGTATCTTTTATGTTGACGTGATATTTTCAACTAGGTAAGTTGATTGTGTTTGTACAACACACACGTGTCACTTGTGTTAATTTTTTATTTTTTAAAATTTTCTTATTTTTTATCTTGCATTTAAATTAAGTTAATACACTTTAAAAAAAAAAGGAATTTGCCTTGCATTTAAAAAACTTTATTTTTTTACCTTCATTTATATTTTCCTCCTTTTTTTCTATTAATTTTATTTTCTTTGCCTTTCCTTTTGATTTAATTTCAAATTTAATCCAAATGCTTTGTATTTAAAATAAGTTGATTTCAAATGGATTTAAGTATAAGTGAAGAAAATTAAATAAAAATATAAACATTAAAATGTTAAGATTAAAGTACAATTTTTTTTTAAATATACATAATTTTTAAAAAATTGCTAAAAGTGAAAAGATAAGAAACTACTAAAAGGGTGAAAAGGTAAAAAGTTTAAAGTGAGGAAGAAATCAAAATAAATATTTTACAAAGAAAGAAATGAAAATCCTTATATGTAAGAGTTTTAATATCAATAGTTATATGTACTAATGAATTATAAAATGATCATTTAAAAAAAAAATATGGGTGCAATTTTTTCGCTCATCACTTGCCTTCAAAAGAATATGCACACTCTCAATGTCACATCAACATTCACGATATATTTATTCTAGTTAAAATAGTTTAAGAGAGTTATAGAATCTTAATTAAATTAAGGTGTGTCACTGGAATTTCAATCATAATTTAGAAGATATTTATATCTTATCCCTATATTACTAAAAGAATTTGTAAAAAAGATGATAATTCAATTAGAGCCTACATCAAAATAGAAAGCTCGAGGTTGTTGATAAAGAAACAACCTATATATTAGTAGATCAATAAAGCACTTCGAGATGGCATACACGTCACATATTGTGGATTATTTAAAATCTCTGAGATTTCAATTTACTGCACGTATGAATATAATTTAAACTCCCATTATCCCCTCATCTCTTTTCATTTTTTTTTTAACACTCTATATAAGCAGAGACAAATTAAAAAGGAAAAGAAAAATATTCACTCAAAGTGGGGAAAAAAATTGTGAAACCAACTTTTCATTTAACTTTAGAAAATTGTAACAACCAAATCTAAAATTCAAACCTAGGTTGGTTAAGTCAATTTGTTCCAAATGTACATGAGATGAAATCCCCACTTCCATGTGAAATTTCAGTCCTTATTTTTCATTATATTTTGCATGAAGAAAAAGAAACAAAAAAAATGATGTGGTTAAGTTGGTGTTTCATCTGTTTAATGAAAACTAAGCATATTTGGGTTTCTTTGATGCCATACCAAAAACAGGCCCCCACCCTCCATTGCATGTTAACACTTGTCGTTATGCAAATTTATGGAGAATAAAATTGACATTTCAACTAACATTGTCACCTTTTACTTAATTGTCGTGTTTAGATAATGTTTCCGACATACGATCAAATATATTAAGTTGTGATGATGATAATATATGGTATTGGAGTTGGGTCTTGGATCCAATGTCCTAGTCCATATAGGCCAAGCGTTGGGCTGGTGGTCAGGTTTGTGCCTGGGATGATCTCAAGTTCCGTGTTTAGGGGTGACAATTGGGCGAGTTCGGTCAAATTTAAGCGGGTTATAATAGGTCAAGACAACAAATGGTTCAAGACCTAATCCAACCTAAATTTGCTTGGGTCAAAACGGGTTGAGTAATAGGTTATAGAGAGGGTCAAGAGTCAACCCGATCTAATTTTTACTTATTTTATTTGTTCTTTTTCGATATTTTAGTAGTTAATTAATTTCTTTATTATGGTTATATAAAACATATCAACTTGAAAAAAAGTGTGTTGAAAATATTTTAACAAGATCTCTCTCGAGTTAATTCGGATTGCATATCAACTCAATTTTAAATGGATTAAAATGAGCTAATAATTAAGCGGGTTAAACTTCAATAGATTAGACGAGTTGGGTTTAGTTTTACCACCCCTACTGGTGTTAAGGTTGGATCCAATATTGCGGGGGTGGATGGATTGAAGGTCAGGGTTTTAGTCTAGGGGGTGAGTTTTAATCAAATTTTGGTGAATGTTGAGTTATGGGACGAAGTCAGCAACTGAATCAAGATTAGGGTTAAATCTTGAATCAAAATCAAGTAATGAACCATGATTGTGGTTAAATTCGAAATCGAGGTCAATGGTGAAAAAAATTAAAAATATTTATAAAATAATTCAAATTTTCCCAACTTTTTATAAAAATTACTAAAATCCCAACTTTTCTAAAAATTTCATTTATTTTTGATACCTCATTATTATATTTTATATTAAAGAATATAATTAGTACAATTTTTAAATTTAGAAGTCTATTTATTGTCAATCACTTTTACATTTTAATTTTTCCTTTTTTAAATCAGTTTTTTTAAAATTTTTATATTTTGATTTTTATCTGTGTGACAGTTACCATTTAAATTTTAAATGTTCCTTTTTCAGTTTTTTCCACAGAAACGTTTCTCCATTCTCATCTCCATCTCCTAAACTGTATCAACTGCTCCATCGAACAAGTACATATAAATCTTCATCTTTGTTTTCATCTTCAACTACTGCACGAGCACCATTGCCCAAGGTAATAGTTTTTATATTCACAAACGCACAAATACACAAATTTGTCGTCGTTAAAAATCTCTGATTCATCTTTCTTTGTTGTATTAATGAACAAATTTAAACTTTTGTTGCTTGTAAAATTGATACCTAATTTTTTGGGGATTTTGAAGTTAATGTGTATACCTAATAATGTAACTATGTTTGATACTTACCCAATTGATTTCTTGATATTTACACTGATAGGTTGGTCAAAATGATTTCTAATTTTTGGGGATTTTTGAAATTAACTGTGGATACCTAACGAATTAAGTAATTTGATACCTACATAACTGATACAAATTATTTGGGGGTTTTGAAAGTTGATGTAGATACCTATCAAATTAATTGGAATTGATACTCAACTATTTGAAGAAAATTCGAAACCCTAAAATCAATGTATTTTGATTGTTATTATTACAAGGTAAGTAATTTTTTTTTTTTTTTTTGTTAATTGTTTTGAGTGAAATTATGATTTCATTTTTTTTTTATGTTAGGGGAAGTTGATACCTAGTGATGATAATAAGCAAAGAAAAATCACCAGAACCACTTGATTTCTTCATTTGGACAGTTGAGGTACTTGGGATTTTTTTAAATTTTGTAGTATTTGAATTCATGAAGTTCCACTTTTGTAGATCTTGTGAGTTTACTATTATTTTAGGGATTAATTGCATAATTTGTAACTTACAGCCTTAATTCAAGGGATACTGCTAGTTGGCAGTAATTTATTTTCCTTATTTAACGTTTCAGCATTAATTTTCAGTTACAATTAGGTAAGTATCAAGTGGCCTCAGAAGGTATCAAATAAATATCAAAAGTCGGGATTTTTTGTAATTAGGTAAAGATTCGGGATTTTTAGAGATTTTTTAAAATCAGTATGGGATTCCTAAAAAATATACTAAATTAAGTTGGACCAGCTAAAATCAATCTATCTTCAAAACCCCTTCAGTCCAAATTCATTAAAACTTAAACAAGTAGATTTAGGATAATTTTACTACCCCTACATCAAATTAATTAAGATTGCATTAGTTAGATGAGGACTTTTGGAATGAATAATTGAGATGCAATCCAAGTGATTTAATTCATTAGTTCCAGAGCACTTGCATGGCCACTTATAGCAAAATATTTTGACATAAATAGATACTTATAAGATAAAAAAGATAAAAGTATTTCAACTTTGTTTATTAATTTTAAACTTTGGATATAGAAAAAGATTGACAATATTAAACTACCCAATTATGAAGTTTGACATCCTTAGTTTTTTCCAAAATTTAGAGGCTCCAATCTCCATGGTTGTTCAACCTCTAAACTAATTTTTATTTAATTCAACTGGTTTATTTATGTCCTTCATCTATTTAATGATATTTTAGTCATTTTTCATAAATAATTGTATTGTTGTAATTTATTAGGATAAAAGGTAAGCCATGGTATTTTAGTTTTCTTTTGGGTTGTGTTTGGTGTGGAGTTTCCCCACCCCACTTAATTGTATTGTATTGTTGTAATTTATTAGGATAAAATGGTGTTTTAGTTATTGCCTTAAAAGTTAAAAATGCTTAGAATGGTTTTTACATCTATAAAGTCGAAACTTTTTTCTTTGTATTGAATGTGCTTTATGCTTATATCCAATCTTCATAAAAATGTTAAAAGAGAATAGAAAACTATGTTCTAAATTTTTCTAGAGTAAATACCACTCAAAGGTAAAACATTCCTTTAAGTAAAACACTTGGTAGGCATTTGGTCATAAATTTTAAATAATTTTATTTTATTTGAAATTTATTAAATTAGAGTTGAAGATAAAGTTCTATTTGATTATATTTCTTAATAAAGATTTTTTAAAAAAATATGTTTATATTTGGTTGTAGTATTTCTAATATAAAATTATAAAATTCTTTGTCTTTTCTCAACTTGACACCTACTTTAGAATTATCCTTTTCTAACGAAGACAAAGTTTCCTTGTAAATTAAGACTAAGGCACGCTCATGCGGTAATGATAGTATTTTATACTTGAACGTGACTCACTTTTTCTAAGCAATGGGGAAGAGGATCGAGACGTGCCATTGAAAGACTCCATTGAGACAAGAATGAGTTGTCAAAAACGTAGATGAGGTAAGATGGACAATTGGTCAGATCAAGTATGGATCATATATGGATGATACTTGAAATCGACAGCTCTCCAGGATTCCCTAAATTTTGATTTATCCACAATTTCTAAAACTAGCTTAACAACCCAAAAATGTAGAAGAGGTAAGATTTGTTATAAAAATCCTTTAGGTGGAGTTATTTTTACAGAATAAAAAAAAAAAAAATCAACATGAAAAAGTGAGTTGAAATGGATTAGAGCACTCTTTCAAATTTTAAATCCAACTTTAAATCAAATTCGAAAAAATAAATAATTTCACAAAACAAAGAATAATTTTAAAAAAACAAAATAGAAAAAATCAATATTTATCCAATTTGAAAAATTCGTAAATAATTTATTATTTTGTATCTATTTTCTATTTACTATTAAATAGTATTTATTTTTTAATATCTAAGTAATTTATATTTGATAAGAATAAGTTGATAAAATTATTTTTGTTATTTACTGTTTCTACGTGAAGTAAAGCAAATTTTAAACCACAAAATTTACTTTTGATTGAAGGAGTAAAAATGTACAATTACACACATGGCACTGTCCTTAAACCTTCTAATGTCAACTCCCATTCTTAATTACATAACATTTCAGCATTTTTCTACTCCAAATTATTTATAAATATTTTCAACGCCTCAATCAAATCAATATGTCACGTATCTTCCCATAAAATATTATACATCCTTTTCATTCTCTTTTTAAATTAGAGGGAAAAAAACTTCATTATCATTTTTACTCATCTCCTTCTTTGAAAAATCCAATCCAATTTGTTCTTATTTTTTCTTGTCGGTCTTGACCACTAAAGTTTAGTGACATAAAACAAACTACCTGCTTCAAAACATTTAAGAGAAAACGAAATCCTTTTCTTCTATGGATAGTCCAACTCACATCATCAATAAAATAAAATTTTAAATCGCTAACTAATTATGTTATAAAGATTTTCCTAATTTATTCATTACTTTTTTTAAGCTTAAATTCTTAATAGTTCAATTGATTGACTTGTTGGTGAGATTTCGATTTCCCACATTGTAATTCCCTTCCAATGACAGAAAATAATAACATGATATATAATGACACAACTACCTGTATTAACCTACAAAATTCCAAGGCTAGAAATCATCCTACCCTTACAAGTCATCTAACAACAACAACATACCCAGTAAAATCCCACAATTCACGACTTCTACCCTAATTCACGACTTCCATTTCTTTCTATCTAAGGTCATGTAAACGGTGATATAAAAAACTGCGTCATATCATGTCTAATCCCCTCCCCCCTACCCCCCCCCCCCCAAATAGCTCGCTTCTCTTCACTTTTTTTTAATCTTATTTAAAGAAAATGTCTTTTAATTACAATTATTTTAACTACTAAGTTACAGATTTAAAATCACAAAATTAAAAATATTTAGGGTAAAATCATTGAATTCAAAAGTCTTATTACTGATTTTTTTAAAATTAAAAAAAAATGTTTCATTAATAAATTAAAAAAAAGAAAGTAAAGGGCAAGGACAAAAAGGTAATTTTGATCAACAAAGTTGAAACCTCCCACTGCCCCCACCAAAATGGCAGTTAATTCAACTCCACATTTTTTAATTTTATTTTTGTTAATTAAAAGCAAAAAGTCCGTGAAGAGGATTTAATAAAGTCTTTGGTATCCGCTGGGTAGGAATGAGTTAAGAGAGAGAATCAGCTACAATTTCTAGAGAGAGAAACAACAACATTGTTGTAGAGAGACCCAAATAAGAAACAAGATTTAATTTTTATGGTATGTTTAAATACTTTTTTTTCTTGTTACTTTAATTTTTCTTTTGCTTGATTATAGTTTTTTTTTATCTTTGAAATTTTCTGGGTTTTCAGCTAAGTTGCTATTTTTTCTGTAGAAACTTTGAAGTTAACGAAGTTGTTTTAATTTGTGGGCACTAACAATCTTTGCTTTTAAGTAAAATATTAAGCATAGGTGTTAAGCTAAGTGTGACATTTGTTAGCTATTTAGGAAATTTCATTGTTTGTCTATTTTTTTCCTGTTGTTAAGGCAAGAAAAAAAAATGAAATCTTTTATATTGCTTGTCATGGTTTGTTACCAGGTATCAAAAATTTGAACTTTCCTCCTTTTGGGGGCCATTTTCAGGCTAAAGAAATGTTTTTTCCCCTCAATTTGCCCCCTTGGTTTCCTAAGTGGAAGTTTGTGGGGGGTTTCTGGCTGGGGCGGATTTAGAACAGATGACGGGTTCTTGGGAACCCAATAACTTTTGTATGGATTCTGTATTTGTATTGAAAAATCCAGGAAATATATATAAGAAAAGGATTTGGAAACTATAAGCAGTGTGTTGTTGGTTTAGTGGTAGAAAAAGGAACCTGTTTGTCTCTTTTTATTTTTCAATTTGAGATGAGTGGGAACCTACAAGCTTCAAATCCGGGATCCGCCTCCTCGGCGGGTATAGTTTTTGTGAGATTGTTATGAAAGATGAAGACGGTCTAGTAGTATTGCTTAAGGGTGGTTTTCTAGCAGAAAAGTGGTGTCCAGTAAAGTCTCTAGTTTTGGACTGCTTTATGTGTCTTCTTTTTGCAGGAATCTTCTTTTCTTGCTTTGAACTTTTCCTCATGCACCTCGGGCCAACTCTTTGTTTTCTTTGTACTTAAGGAATGCAAAATAGTTTGAATTGATACCCTACTCCCTCTTCAGGTACATTTAATGTGCTTGGCTGTCGGGGATTCAAGTCCATCACTCCAAAAGATTCACGTATAAATAGTTGCCGGTGAAGCCTTTCTCTGGTCCAGTAAATGTCTTTTCGCAGTATAGCTCGTGATATCAGGGATAGTATTGGAAGCTTATCTAGGCGGAGTTTCGAGGTTAGGCTGTCCAGTCATAACAGAGGGAAGTCTCAGAGTGCTGTTCATGAGTTGCATGACCATGCTATAGTCATTCAAAGCAGTTGTTGGGCAAGCCTCCCACCAGAGTTACTTCGTGATGTAATCAAAAGATTGGAGGCAAGTGAGAGTACGTGGCCTGCTCGTAAACATGTTGTCGCTTGTGCAGCTGTTTGCCGCTCATGGAGGGAGATGTGCAAAGATATTGTTCAGCGTCCGGAGTTCTCTGGAAAGTTGACCTTTCCCATTTCTCTTAAACAGGTGATTTCTTTTTCTGGTACCTGCTTTCTTGCGTGGAGCATCTGTTGCTATCATTTCTCTATTGTTTTATAAGATTAGAGTATCATTGTTGTGATGTTTGTTACCCAATTCCTTCTTGCAGCCTGGGTTTCGGGATGGAACCATCCAATGCTTCATCCGGAGGGACAAAGCTAAATTAACTTACCAACTTTTCCTTTGCCTTAGCCCTGGTAAAGTTCGTCTTACTGGCTTTATGCTGACTGACATGTAGTCTAACTTTCTGTGAGATTTAGGGAAGATGTTTAGCTCATCTTTAAGCTTCATAAGTCATTAAATGTCTCCGTTTGACGTTTGTTGCATTAGATCCTTTAGGTTTTAAAAAGTTTTTTTTTTTTTTTTCTAAATTGGATTCATTTGTGAGGGTTGACAGAAGAATCATTTCTCTGCAAGTAATCAACCACAATTATGTAAAAGCCCCTTGTTCCATAGAGTGGAGGATGGAATCAAGCAGTTCTTGTTAAGGGGTTGATTTTTAGTGCCTATATGTTTGTTTGCTTTGGAGAACTTCACAACTAATTGCCAAAAAAATCAGATGACGATTCACAAAAAGAAAGTCTTTTTTTTGGACCGTTTGAGCAGGATTTTTTTATTATGGTTATGTGGGTGTTCCAGATTTTCACTGGACATGCTTTATTAATGGTGTAAAAGAATTCTTAGTTAATCGCTCAGAACTATTTCTGAAGCTTCATATTTCCCTACCTTTTATACAAATGAAAACGAGGCAGCCTGATGTTTTCTTTTTCTGTTTTCCATCAGCCTTGCTTGTAGAAAATGGCAAGTTTCTTCTTTCTGCAAAGCGTAATCGGAGAACCACGTGCACAGAGTACATCATCTCTATGAATGCAGATAACATATCAAGGTCAAACAGCTCTTACATTGGAAAACTGAGGTAAGCATGCTTTTAGATCTTTACATTCCTTAGCTTTGTTGCCGAAGAACATCATGATTGGCAAAAGGAATGATGTCATAAATGATTAAAATGACTCAAGAAATGTACAAAGAGCAACTCTGAGATGATGAATAGGGTCTCCAAGGTTCTATCTAAGGGACGAGAGTAAATGGAGGGAGGGAACTAGTAAAATCTTCTGCTTGGATTCTGTCCTTTCAGGCTGTATGGAAAGAGCAATCAGGCTTAAAAACTTTCTAAATTGACGAAAGAAATTATGGAAGAAACCAGTGTTGTGAAAGGGGACCGCCTTGTCGCCAATGGTGAGAGGCTAGGCAAGCGATCCTTCGTCGCCTTTTCGCTTTGTGGAGAGGCAATAGGCGATGCCATGACGACTAAGGCGAGAGGCGAGAAAGGCGTTGTCTTTTGTGTTTTCTTAAAAAATATTACCAATTTAGGATTTTAAAACCTGGAAGGTAATTTTACGGTTTTCTTTACAAATTTGTTGTATTGCACTCTTAGATTTAGATTGCGACCCAACTAGTCAACCAGCTAGACTTTTTCGGTGATTCCAAAGTCTGACCAATACGTTTTTCTTTTTTAGATTTCTTCTTCTTGTGTTTCTTTTTCCTCTTTTTTCAGACTTCAGAGTTCCTTCTATTTCTGTTTTTTCTCACTATTTTGACTTTTGTTTTGTTTTTTCCTCATTCAAGTTCTAGACTTTTATTATCTACTATCTATTGTCAGTTTTTGAATTGAAATATTTGTTAATGTGTTATTGATATTGAGATTTTGAATATCTATATATGTAATTAAATATTTTTATTTTTTGGTATGAATTGGCACTCCACTTCAAAAAGGCGAGTGTCTCGCTGCTTGCCTCGCCTTGTGGCGAGGCAGACCCTTGTTGCCTTTCGCCGTTCAAAACACTGGAAGAAACTAATCGAGTCGTCAACTTGGATTCTATCCATTTTGTCTGTGGACCGAGGCTTTGAATAATATTATGAGCATGTTGGTGATTTGAGACTCTTTGCTCTTTTTTATGTTTATCCAAAATAATTCTTATAAATCATTCTACAATGCTGTAGAGTCCAATGGTGGGAATTTGACAGCTAATGGTATCCTAAGTTGCTCGGACTCTTCACTTTTGGTGCCGCACCCGTGTCGACACGACAGGGTGTGGGTGTGGGATCCGTGTCTGGTTTGGTCAACCAATTTCGTTTACTTTGACCAAAATCGATGGGGAAAATTTGGATGATTTTAATGATTTTTGTAATCAATACAAAAGCTAAGATGAAATTCAAGAAAATGGAATTCCTTTTGTATAGAAATTTCTATGTCACACCTTTTCCTCTAATCTCCTTCTAGGATTCTCTTCATGTATTCCACATAATATCTCATAATTTAGGTTTTATCACTCTACTTTTGGATATTTTGATTATTTTTAGGCGGATCCCTGCACCCGTATCCGTACATGGATCCATATATCCGAATCTTAAAAATTAGACCATGAAGAATCCAACCTCCTAGATCCGCACTTGTATCGGACTCCCGCACCCGAGTCCGAGCAACTTAGATGGTATCACATTTCTCAGTTGTGTCTAGTATTGATATTGAACCTGTCCTGATGACCTATTTGGTTGTATTTCTTAATTTTTTTTATTCTTTATACGCTGTCTTGGAAAAAGGTGAATAAATTGTTAAACATGGGAAGATTATTTTGTGATGAAGTTTATTAGTATGACTTTAGCTGTTAGCTTGAATTGGAAATGAGTATTTTTAATGGGTCATAGGCATAATAATTCTGATGCAAGTTTCCAATTCAGACCAATTATAAAAGGTTTTTGAACTGTTTTATTTCTCCTTTTCAGGTCAAATTTTCTTGGCACAAAGTTCATAATTTATGATACCCAGCCACCATATAACAGCTCTAGTATTCCTCCACCTGGTGGAAGCCGAAGATTTTCCAAGAAAGTTTCTCCCAAAGTCCCTACAGGAAGCTACAACATTGCACAGGTTAGCTACGAACTGAATGTACTCGGAACCAGGGGGCCTCGCAGGATGAATTGTGTCATGCACTCAATCCCTGTCTCATCCCTTGAACCTGGGGGCACTGTCCCAGGCCAACCTGACCTTCTTCCTCCCAATCTTGAAGACTCATTTAGGACCATGTCCTTCTCAAAATCAATTGATGCTTCAACAGAATTCAACAGCGCTCGGTTTTCAGATATTGGGGGTCCAAGTGAAGTAGATGAAGAAGGGAAGAGTGATTGTTTGGTTCTTCGAAACAAGTCACCTAGGTGGCATGAACAGTTGCAGTGTTGGTGTCTGAATTTCAGAGGGAGGGTAACTGTTGCTTCTGTCAAGAATTTCCAGTTGATTGCTGCTACACATCGTCCAGCCGGTGCCCCAACACCAGCACAACCAGCTCAGTCATCATCAGATCAAGACAAGATCATCTTGCAGTTTGGTAAGGTTGGCAAAGATATGTTTACAATGGATTATCGGTATCCTTTATCTGCCTTTCAGGCTTTCGCCATCTGTTTGAGCAGCTTTGACACAAAGTTGGCATGTGAATAGAAAGAACAAATAGAAGGTTTAGTTGATACTAGTTTTTTCTCATTGTGTTACTCTTCATCATAATCAAGAAAATATGCAGGAAGCTCTTGCACATTTGAAAGTTACTAGTCTCTTCCTTCTTTTTTTAATTACTCTTCCTTCTTTCATCCTTTTATCCTTCATTCATAAAGTTTAAGATGCTTCTGTTGTAATTTTCGCCTAAATTGTTAACATACAATGTATAAACTTAGTAGCATGTGTGATTTCCAGTTGTATAATCAGCCCAGTCCACTCTTTGGTATTGTGTTCTTTTTATAAGTTTGGATTATGCTGGTTGGTGATGTCCAGAGTTGTTATTACATCTTTATGTTGGTGTGGAGGCCATGACAGATTTTTCCGCTATGGAATTTATGTACAGTTTCTAATAAATATTGCACCAAGAAAGAAAATGTGAACTTGTAAGAAAGTTTCATGTATTAGATGAACAGGAACACAGTTAAAACAAGAAACAAGATCATGTATGAATAGGGAGAACTTTTTAAGATGAGAAATAAAAATAATGCATGTTCCAAACCAAAGTCACAATTTTGGGGTAATTTCATATACGATCACTTAACTTCTCTTTATTGCTCTTAAATTATTTTTTTATAATGAAAAAAGGCCCATAGGTGTGCCTTATTATTACGGAAAGTCACTAAAACAAATTAAAAAAACTCATTCAACTTTTGGTATCAATAATTTTTCTTTTATTGACACATTAGAGTATGCATATAATTATTTGTCAATTATAAGGAATATGTGTTGTCCAATTATTTAGTAGTATCATCATTTTCAGTTTGGTATGTTTTGGGTCAGAAAATTATGATGTAGTCATGGAGTATAAAAAAATGAACCTTTTTCCCTCAAAATTATCTCAATCAAAGCAGACAACTTTTTTCTTTCTTTTTCAATTTTATCTCACCTAAGGTTAAGGTGATTGGGCTACCATGTGTTGAATGGGCTTCAAGAAAATGGCCCAAATAGCTTTTTTGGGGGGAGGAATTTGCATAATATGATAAACATGTGATATGTATTTAGTATGCATAATTAGAATTTAAAATAATTACAATTTTATAATAAATTTCTCTCTCCTCTCTCGCTCATTTCTCCCTTCCCACAACCCCCTCTCTCTTGCACCCCTCCCACTCCCCCTCTCCAACCTAAACAATGTTGTAGCTCGACATAATAGATAATTGTATATGTATTATTTATTAATTGTACTGTTATTTGGTATCAATTATATTTGTTTTTCAGTATCAATTGTATTAGGACAATTTGTATTCTGTCAGTATTCGTCAATATAGATTATAATTATTAATCCCCTTGACACAATTATAATTGATACGAAAATAAAAATATTCTTAGTACAACATAATACAATAAATACAGTATGGATTCATTCTCCCTGTCAAATGTATTTTTGTATCAATTGTATTTTTCCAACATATGTGAGAGAAATGTAATTTATACCAATTGTATTCTGACAACTATATTTGTGTTGTAAACATATTTATTTGTAGTGAATGTCTATTATGTAGATTCCTTTAAGAGTTAGAAATCCTACTTGAAGACCAAATCAATTTCATACTTGGAGACCAAGTTAGTTTTTTCCGATAAATTTAAGGGTAGAAAACATCTGAATATTATTCAAGATAATAAGAGGTTTTCTCTCTTCTCCCCTACTTTCTTCTTACTTTATTCTTTGTATTGTTTTATACTTTCATGACAATTTATATTTTGTGTTAACTATATTTGTATTCTGAATCAATTGTATTGATGATACAATTTTATACAATAATTACAACATGTATTAATCCTCTTTTCTCTCTCTTTCTCAAATTCCACTCGCCTCTCTCCTCCTTTCTCAATCAGGCCCATCTCTCTCCTCCTAACATATAGCTAAATACAATAATATTAATATGATTGTAATCATTAACGTTCGTGATATAGGCTTATACGACCAATACAACATGTGTTCAACTTCTTATCGCCTCTCTCTTCTAGATCTAGCTTGCGTCTTTCCTCCCTTTTCTAATCTTTCTCTCCTCTCTACTACTCCTAAGATGTAACTATAAATGGTAATTAAGCAAACTTCTGCTATAGATCTGTTATTAAACCCAAACTGCGGCTTTTGAAAGGTCCTTTTTTTTTTTTTACATATTAATGCAAACTGTCAACTCAAAATTTTAATTACTAGTTATTTAGCTCAATGTATACAAATTAGGAAAAGCAGTTATTCAGCCATATTATCTACCCCAAAAAAGGGCCAAATGCAACCTATCTCCTCTTCTTCATCTTCCCCCTCCCCCCTCCTTTTTTATTGCTTCCTTTTTTTTCTTAAAATATATTAAAAGACTCAAAACATCAAGTGAATTTCATATATTTAAATTTAAAATTATTTAGAGAAAATTTTGAGTTGGTCAGTTAAGCTTTATTCACCTCTATATATGAGTATATCATATTTATTAGTACATACCTCGTGCATAGCTTAACTTTATTTAACTTTTGAGTGAATCATAATATATAGTCAATATATATTTTTTATAACTTTTGATTTTTATTCTATATAAAGAAATTATGATTATATTTATTTTAAACTAATTACTTTATTATATAAGTTTAAAACTATTTTTTATATATATAATCATGCAGAACATCAGTCCATAAACTTTACTAACCATTTGCTAAAGCTTAATTTATACAAATTAGGAGAAATGGCCGTTTTGCTATATTATTACCAAAAAAATTATCAGTTGCAACCTTTCTCTTCTTCTTTGTGTTGCCTCCTCCTTCTTCTTTGTTGTTGTTTTTTTTTTCCTTTAAAATTTGACGTACAACAAATGTGAATCTTTTGGAGTTAAATTACATATCAAAAGACCCAAACATAAAAGGATTTCATTTATAAAAATTTGGGATTGTTTAATAGAAATTTTGAGTTGACCAAGAAATTTTGGAGTATATCATAATTTATAGTCAGTGTATAGTTGATGTATAGGTAAGCTATATTCAATTTTTGAGTGTATCATAATGTATAATTAGTGTACACTTTTCATGACTTTTGAATATTTTATATGTAATTAAAACATTATTATATTTGTTGTAAATTAATTACTTTATTATATATGTTTGAAACTATCAATTTTTTTCTGCCTAGTCCTAACAATATTAGCTCTTTAATAATGGCCCTTTTTAGTTGACTTTTCTCAAACAAGAAATTAGTTTAATTAACAAACTAACCCTGTACAATTTTAATAAATGAATTACAATAATGAAACACATTAGAGAGTCAAATTAAAGTGTGATGTTGCAAATCGTGCTGTACACTAATTACTAGTCTACTACTATATGAAAATGAAAGAAAAACTTTCTTTTAAGAAATGGGGAAAATTATTGTTTAAGATGCCATTTATTATTTCTTAATCTTGTCTCCAATTGAGTTAAATCTTTGAACACAAGAATATTTCTTCACATACAGCTCGTAAATAATTTAAACAGTAATATACTAGCTAATTAATTAAACAATTGAAGATTTGTAATTGGGTGACCCCTACTTTCCATCTATCTATTTTGACCTTTCGAAAGTTGTTAAAGGCATAGTTTTTCCCAAAATATTAGTTCAGTTTTTGGTTCCATTATGTTTATGTTTTGGCATTTCTTTGAGGCCGTGATAGAGTTCTAGTTACAGGTTCAATAAAATTTAGTAGCGTCGTGGTGTGTTTGGCAGGGAAAAAAAATTATTTTTCAATATTTTTCATATTTGATTGACTTAAATATTTTATAAAATATTTTTCAAATTAATTTATTTTTCTCAAATTTAACGAAAATAATTTCCTTTCATAAACTAGAAAAATCATTTTTCAAGACTCTATCCCAACCTCAAATTACAATATATTTTTTTCTTACAACTTGTTTTTCAAAAAAATATTTTCTAGAAAAACATTTTTCTTTGTATCAAACACACTCTTACAAAAAAAAACTCTTATATTTATATTAGAAAGTCCACTTAATTATATATAAATAATTATTTAAAACGTTATAAGCTATCTTTTTTTAATACAAAACTCATAATTAAATCCAAAATTCTGAATTCACTTTAACTTGAAACTGATATTGTGAAACAAAGATTTTCTTAATTAGTAATTTAGTTGGTAATTCAACCAAAAAGCATAGAGATTTGGTTGGTTAGAATTTTTGGTTTCTAATTATACCCAATCTTGTTCGCCATATTTATTAGGATTTGAATTTGCGCCGAAAAGTCCCATGTCAAGAAATAAAATACTCTCTAACAAAGCGATTATTTATATCCAACATCTTTGATTAAGAATAAATTAAAAGAGTACTTACCAAAGGAGATTATGTTTACATTTTAGCAAATGACCAATCATAAATAATATATATAAAAGTAGCTAACTTTCAATGATCACTTAATCTCTACAAATTAAGTAATTAAAGAGGACCTACTAGTAACTGACAGTGAAGTTTTACACCATGTATAAACAAACTTTTGACAAATCAAAACTTCCCTCTAAATATTTAGTCCAAAAAGCCATTGATGAATGTTCTTTGGCTAGAAGAATATTGACAGATTTCTGAGAAGTGAGCACGTTATCCTTTAAGCATTTTGCCTCATTTTCTAACCTGCAATACCAAAATATTTGAACATTTCATGACGTTGATATATAAATATACTATTCTTTCGTTTTATTTTATATGGTACTATTTAGTTTGATTGTACATGTACGGAGTTAAAAGAGAATCATTTTGGTCACAATCAATTAGAGCTAGCACATACTCTTAGAATTTGTGGTCTTAAAAGATTCGATAATCACATTTTAATGTCTACAAAAATATACCGATAAAATATACTAAATTTCAAAGTAAAAAAGTTTCAAATCTATATATTAAAGAGTCATATAAAAATGAAACATGCATAAGCTATTTACATAATGCAAAATATCTATTCATATTTATCCAAATTAAATTGTACCTGTATCGAACACCCCTAGTAATAATCCATGTAACATTGCTTTAGTTCCCAAATAACATTAATTTCTTCCTTCTTGACAAAACCAAGAATATCTTAAATGTTTTGCCTTAACAGGTTTATATAGAGATATAGAACTACCCCTTGAATAATTTAATATAAATGCTAACATCATCATCCTCTTGACGGCTTAGTTTAGAATATGATATTTTGCTCAAATATTAATTATAAATCTCTTATTGTATCGAGGGTCTATTAAAAACAGTTTCTTCCTATTTATACATGGTAAAGATATTGTATATATTATATCCTCTCCAGATTCGACCTTATAAAAATATATTACTGGATATATTATTATTATAGCTTCTTGCTTGGTGAAAAATGGCAAAAGAATTATGTAAGGAGGAAAAGAAAGATTTCTTCAAATTAAACACTATGAGATCCATTTTAATTGATGTGACTATTTTACAAGAGTCAATTTGATTAATATTTAAAGTATAATAGATTAAATCAATTTAATATTTTAAAATAAGAATTTAAATATTTAAAAGAGAGGAAACAACTATATCTTTATTGGAGAAAAAAATTTACGCCACAGCACATATTTTGAGTATAGTTTAGCCCATAGTTATGTATAAACACCTTTCATCACTATTATACATTTTAATGGGTTGTATACATTATGTATAATGTTTTCTCTTAGGTATAATGGTGTATATTGAATTGTGTGGCGTAATATTATATGTTGGGTTATATATTTTAAAAAAAATTCTCTATTACCAATTTTTTTAAAAAAAGTTCTTTAAAAATTATATGAAAAATATTATAAATTACATTTCTTCTAATGTCAATATGATGAAAGAATATATTTTTAATTATCGATCAAAATTCATATATATACTTTGAATTTCGAAAAATGAAAAATATCGCATAGATTATTACGAAAGAAAAAGGGAACTTAGTTGTTGCTAGAGGGTAGGGGGGTGGGGTGGAGACCAACTTGCATGTTTCAATTTTTTATTTTTATTTTTTGATGGCGGTGGGATTGGTGGAGATCAAGTTTACAAAATATTTGGTATACCTCTTAATCTTGTAAATGTTTCAACTCATACATAATGATGAATAATTTATTTTTGGAAGACTCTAATAACTCGAGGGATTTTTATATGATTTTTTCATATGATAATTTTAATAAGAAACTATGTTCTGAGCTAATTTCATTTAAAAATTAGCTAAAAAATGAGAATTCAAAATTGTATTAAGGAGATTTTTTAAAGAAAAATTAGGTCTTGGGCTTAACTCACACCCCAAAAGTTAATTCAAAGGGAGGAGGATTGACTAAGTTTTATAAGGAGTCTACCCATCTCATTAACCACCAATGTGGGACTTTTGTCATTCTTCAACATTTTTTTCCATCGACACCAGTATGAAACTAATAACACACCTTATACTTTAAAAGAAAAAATTACGCAGATAAGCAAACATACTCTAGTTAATTAACTAATATAGCTATAGTTTGAATTAATTACGGCTCACGACAAACATCTAGCTGTAAACAGTTTGAGTTTGGTATAATTCGTGCAATTTATACAAACATTGTGCGCGATTATACAAAAGTTATGCGCGAATCAAATTGTGTAGCGAAAAATACAAACAGTGTGAATTGTATAACAAATTATATAAACGTTGTGCACGAATTGTACAATGCAATATACAAAAACTACGAATAGTATATCAAATTATACAAACATATATAAATATTGCGTGAATGATACAACCGTTGCTATAACTATAGTTACAAAATGTAATTACCCAAATTATAATTATAGAGCATAATTAAGATATTTTTGAGTGGCTATATGCGAAAATTCCTGAGTCCAACCTCGAGAAAATCAAGAATTGGATGGGTCTAGACCCAAGGAGAAAGAACGTTAATTCTTTTTTATTTTTGTATCTTATGTAATATTTCTGTTGAATGATATAATGAAGGGTTAGAATTCTCAGACCTTTATACTTGAGTATTATTTTGATAATTTTTCGCTAGTGCTGGAGACGGAAAGGAATCTAGAAAAGTAATTAAGGATAAATTAAATTAAATACGTAATAGCAACAATTAACTATAAATTAAATAAGTGGCAATCACTTTCTTAACATCAAGTATCTGTCAAAACATTTTTAATTCTGATTAGTAATACCTAAACATTTAACTCCCATCCCATTTGCTTAAATCACAAATTGGAACATTATATATGTAAGAATACTACTACAAATTATTCATTTATACCTTTTTTATATTAGGGACGACAGCAACGTTCTTTAACTATTTTGGAATCCACTTGAGGGTAGCCATGCATTAAAGCATGTTAGCGATGAATAATGTATATGGTTTGGAAACTTGTTAGGACGATTATATTAATATTCGAAATGAACAACGTAAGACATTAAGCAGCAAATTCAAACATGATCACGTGTTACCTGAGTGTCACATAAAATGTGTTAAAATATTTGTTGCGTGAAGCAAAAAACTCCATGACGTTGCCACGCGTTAAGCGTGTGTCGCAACACTAAGGCGCCAAGACATTGTGGGATGGTCGCACGCACGGCACACAAGGCCTTCTCTTTGTGCCTTCTCAAATTAAATCTTGAGGAGCGCAATATGACAACTAAAAAGGAACGAAGAGAGTATTATTATTGTAGAGCATTTTAAAGGAGAAAATGTGTCAAGGGTAAACATCATACCCAAGGTTATGTTTCAACCAAAGATTTGTGCTAGTATAATTTAGCAAATTGGATATGCTTGATTTGCAAAAGTTTGATGATTTTTGTCAATAAGTTCCCTTTAAAAGAGAGATAAAAACTTAGAAGCAAAGTCATTGGTGGAGGTCTGTTGACCTTTCTATACCTCTGTTGCAATGCCTCATCAACCACAACAGACAATGACAACTTTTACAGCTGATTCCCATTATGTCATTTGATATTTGGAATGAGTGAAACCACGTCCATCTATCAAGTATCATAATTTATCAAATCATCAAAATTTAAATACAACAACAATAATATCAAATTTTAGGGACTAAAGGAATAGCATTCATGTCCTACTTATAATAACACAACAATATATTGAATGAAATTTCACTAAGTGAGATTTCAAAAAGATAGCATGTTTGTAAATTTTACCACTGGAATAAACCACTTAATTTGAAATAGGGATATCTGTAGATATCCTTACATTAAATCACAATTTTTATGAGATAAATGATTTTTAAAATAATTATGACTTTAATACTAATTTTAGCCAGTATGTTCAATCAAAAGTTATATAAATTAATCTAGGGATTTTTATAAAAATAGAATTGCATTATACATAAATTACTACCATATATATGCATATATATCAATTATTTTAAATTTAATTAATTAAGCGTGACTATTTAATTTATTTCTTCGTAAATTTAATCTCGAAATTTAAATTAACATAACCCACGTAATTCCTTGAACCAAACGACCTTAAAGTGATCTTCACGTGTCTAATAGTGTTAATTTGTGAATATTCCCATAATGTCAGCTTTTATCACCTTATTATTATTATTATCATTATCATTATTATTATTATTATTATTTACTTTAGTCTACAGGAAAAATGAGTAGAAAATTAGCAAGTGGGGTTCTAGTGCATGCACAAAGAGTGCCTAGAATTTTTTTAAAATTTTAAAATGAAGTATCCGAAAAGTAAATAAAAAGATAAAATAGGAAAGTGCTCAAAGTTGGACCTTTTGCCAAACGACACTTCGAAGTACCAACTGCTCTCTTTGTCCATTTTACTAAAATAATAATACGTTTATTTAAAAAAAAATTATAATTAAATTATTTGATTATCTAAACTTTTACTTTATCGGTGAGAGATCAATTTCCTCATCTTATAATCTCCTCCGTTTATTCTAATTTTTATTTTTTTAAAAGAATATTATTTTTACTTGTTCAATTCAAAAAATCAAAACATAATTTATCATATAATTTCTTATTATTGTTATTATTAATTTTAGTCATTTCTCAATATGTTTCTCACAAATAACGATTATTATGTTCAAATGTTAATATAATAAAATTGTTAATTTATTTATTATTATTGAAGAATGTATTAAATCAATACTCTTGCCATCCCAAATTAACTTAATTTTTTAAAAAAAATTCAATGTTCAAAATAGTTGAATTATTTGAAGTTCAAAATGAATGCATGAAACTTTTTTCATATTTATCCTTTCGTTTATTTAAATTTTACAAAGAGCAATAATAAGAAATATGATTTAAATTCTATCTTTAAATGTTTTTCATAATACATGTGTATTGCCTCATGAATTAAACGGAGGAATTAATGAACAAAGTGAAAAAAAAAATAGTACTAATAAAAAAAGTACTTACACACTGCAACCTTATCATCCTCGAAAATTATTTAAGAAAGAGGTGCAACTTTTTACAGTAAAACCCATAATGCTAATATCAAGAAGTAATTATTTAACTCTAAACTGCATCTTTTGTTGCCAATAAATAAATTTTTGAGAAGATGTGTTGTCGATTTTTTACTTGTTAACACATTAAACTAAACTTAAGCCGAAGATGCATCGAGTTGGCGTGATTTAGGAGTGGAATCCATTAAGTAAGCATATTATCTGTCCAACTAAGATTTTTTCTTAATAGGTTAATTGATAACTCAACATAAATTAATAAAATTTCATATTTATATCATTTGGTATATAAAGTCTTTGACTTAGAATTTAGTTTCATACTATTATTTTTGACCGTTTCAATCTCTCTATTATAGTACTCAGTGCTTGATTTTGACAAAGACGTCATATAATTTATCAACTCATGCGCATAGTTCATTTGGTTTGTTATCTTTTTCTAACTAATATGAATTTTTTTTTGGTCAAATCTTAATGGTTAAATCGATAACTGAACCAGTAACGATCAATAACTGATAAACCGATCTCTTAAATGTTCTACAATGATTTAGCATGTCTATAAATTGATAATCGATAAACTCTAAAACTAAATTGAACCGACCGATATGTAGTCCTATGGTACTTAAAGATGGATTCACTATTATTGCCTCAAATTCCTTAAGGTGTTAGTGAAATTAAGCTGTGTGTTCGAAAAAGCATTGTTTGCTCTTCGGAATGGGCCTTTCGTATCAAATTGAATTATCTAGATAAGCATGTTTAGCTAGGGATGGCAATGAGGCGGAGTGGGTACGAGGGGAGTTTAGAGGTATGCTGGGCGGGATAGGTTTAAAGTTATGTGGGATGGGATGGTTGCAGATTCTATCAAGAAAGAACAACTTCAACACAGTGAAGGGACCTGATAGAGTCAACCCAAGAATAATTTTAAGTTTCTTTGTTTTGATGTTGTATCTCATGTTCTAAACATTGTAAGATTAGTTCCTATGTTATAAAGAAATATTGATCATTTCTTGTTGTTTTCGAGTTGATGAGTTTGAAGTCTACATTAACTAGAGCTAGTTAGTGTAGTGGGTGGTAGAGGTATTGCTTGGGCTCATTCTTGTAATAGAGTTATTACTGAATATGGTTAACCAACATGTTAACTAATCGATTACGATAAATTGGATCGGATTTTGTTTTTTTTTTCTGCAGTACCTCGACGTGACATGAGCATGAAAGGGGTTCAAGAATCCGTTTTCTTTTTATAAGGGCTAAAATCACTTATTTTGGCTTTTTTACCCCATATTGTAGGGTGGATCTCAAAAGACATGAAAGATCTCCCTCCAAGCCGTACATACCACTTTCATCGAATACGACTTTCCGCATAATTCTATATGTATCTATGAGTATTAGAGGAGAAAGGGTTGAGAACATAGTGTCTACGTTACATGAGCTTGTAATATACGACTTTGCTTTTTGCATCTCAATGAAGTTTGGTTGAAAAATTCTGTAAGATATGTCGTGGTTGTTTTTCCCTTGAGCCAGAATTTTTTCCATATAAAATCTTGTATTCTTACTGCCCGCATTTTACTTGGTCCTTCTATACTTATACTGTATTTGTATCGAGGGATCTGATTCATGACTATAGTAGTGGATGTATATGTTCTAATAATTGGTATGTGAGTAGACTTCTCTAATCGGTTAACACCTAGAGAGATTTCTGTGGAAGAATGGTTGCTGCACTCAACCTAGAGGAAGGACAATCATCAACCAGATCCCATCGTTTCAATGTCAATTTTATAGCTGGCAAAAAACTTGTATGCGTGACTTTTTTTTATGGCGGAGGACAATGAACTTACTGAGAATCTTCAGACCCATGAGCTAAATAAGCAACAAGATTTTCTCAAGAAAGATGTGAAAAAGGATTAAGTCTGGCTCTAAAATTCATTCAAGGTGATGATTCTAAAGAGGATGAGGATGTGGCTCACTTGACACACAAATTTCATAAAACTGTGAGAAAACATGGTGGATACATGAAAAAAGAAAATATAAGTAGGTTAGCAAATGGCAACGACTTGTGTCACAAATGCAAAAACCTTAGTATTTCATCCGAAATTGCCTTTTGCATAAGTTGGATCACAAGAAATATCCAAATCAGGAGGAGACTAGGACAAGCGAAAGGACCAAGTCCCTAAGAAATCGAGAAGGAAAGCATCGATTGATTATATAGTGAAAACGATTATTGTTGTCTAGGGAAACTTCTCGAGTGACTCTGAAGAATCTAAACATTTGGAGATGCATCCATGCTGGATGCTAAGGATGATGAAGGTTTGTTCGATAGCATATTCGCCTTTATGGAAAAATTCGAGATGAAGCTGATAAAGAGGTAACTTTGCTTGACCATAAAGAAAATTTTGACTTTACTGTATTAAGAAGATAAAAAAAATTGGCTAGTGTCTTGATTGACTCACTTTGTGAGTTAACTGCTGAAAAAGATTTTCTAAATAATAGCGTTGCCATATTTCGAGATGAGAAAATTGCATTGTAGTCAATTTGACAGAGTTAGAAGAAAATATTATTTTGTAGAATGCTGAAAATAGTCATCTTAATAAAATACTGAAGAAAGACCTTGCTATCAAATTAAAGGGTAAGGTTAAGAGGGTTGAGCTAGAAGTTGAAAAGCATTTAAAAAGCTCTAAATAAAAATTAGTCTTGTCACAGAAGATAAATCTTTAGTTAGAAAGAGACTTGGTTCAAATCACACAGGAGTTAGACATGTCTTTGAAATAAGCTAACTCTTAAAAAATATTGATAAATTTGACTAATCATGGACAAAACGATGGAAAAGATATAGAATGCTCAAAATCAGAACCTCCTTTCAATCCTCATGATAAGTATGCGTCTGTATCTGATAACTTGTTGTGCATTCATTGTGATAGAAATGGACACCTTAAGAGGGATTGTGAGACTTTTAAAAGAGCTAAGTTTTTTCTTCAAGGTACAGTAAGCAGAAAGAGAACCTGAAGAAGGAACCTGGTCCAAATGTCAAAAATAAGAAGCAAAATCTACCCCTCTGGACCAAGAAAACACTTATTACATCCTTGTCTGCTTATTGGGAAGTCAAACTTAAGTGGGTTCACAAAACTAATAGATGATTTGTTGTCCAACAAAGAGTAAGAGGAAGTAGTCACTATTGATTCATGGACAGTAGATGTTCCAGGCCTATGGCGGAAAAAATTTAAAAACTTACTCACTCTTAAGATACTTTAAAGTGAAGGTGTCTCTTTCGAATTTTTTACCTTAAAAAAAATAACCATGAAATTGAATCATATAATGTATCCCTTATGGGTAAAGCCAAACAGAAAGCATGGTGATGAACCAAGTTCAAAAGCTGTTGAGAGACCAGGTTCAGTCATCAACAACAACAAAAAATAGATTGAAAAAGTGCTAACATAGAGAGCTGATGAAGTATGCTCATGAAAGGAAGTGTTGGTGAAAGGGGGAATGGTGAGTATAACAGACGAGGGGAATGATGCAAGTGACAGGAGAAATGGTTTGTTATCATCAACAAGGAGAAATTTTTTATGTTCAGATTTTGATGATTTAACAAATCATGGGACCTGATAGATGGACCTGGTCCCACTTGTCCCAAGATCAATACATAATGGGAACCAATTGTAAAAACTGTCGTTGTCTATTGTGGTAGATGGACACTGTAGCATAGGCATAGAAAGGTCAGCAGACCTTGACCAATGACATTGCTTCTAATTTTTTGCTTGCTTTTTTAAAGGGAATTTATTGATAAAAATTATCAAACTTTTGCAAATCAAGAATATCCAAAGCAAAAGTCATTCTCTCAAGAAAGAACAACTTCAACACAGTGAAGGGACCTGATAGCGTTAATCCAAGAAGAATTATGAGTTTCTCTATGTTGATGTTGTATCTTATGTTCTAAATATTGTAAGATTGTTTCCTATATTATAAAGAAATATTGATCATTTCTTGTTGTTTTCGAGTTGAAGAGTTCTTGGCTAGCGTTAGCCCTGAAGAAGACGCTAAAGTCTACATTAACTAGAGTTAGTTAGTGTGGTGGGTAATAGAGAAATTGCTTAGCCTTATTCTCGTAATAAAGTTATTACAGGAGAAGGGGGTGAAAAGCTTAGTGTCTAGGTTATATGAGTTTGTAATAGACAACTTGACTCTTTGCAGCCGAAATGAATTTTGATTGGAAAATTCTATGAAATATGTCGTGATTATTTCTCCCCTGAGCAAGAAGTTTTTTCACGTAAAATCTTGTACTCTTATTGCCCGTATTTAACTTGTTCCTTCTATTCTTATACTGTTATTATATCGAAGGACCTGTCTAACTATGATAAACGCATACATTCTAACAATTGCTACTGGAAAAACTAGATGCTTATCTTTTACTTAGAACTTTTAACTTGTTTTATAAAAGCGTTTCCAAGATGAACCTGAAATGGGGCATAATAAAAATATATTAGATTTATCAGTGGAAGCGAAAACATTGTAAAGCATAAGTCCTAACGTCTTGATTGATGTGAGGCAATTTTTTATTTTGGGACGTAAGTCTATAATATCTTTTTTAATTAAAATTGAAACTGAAACTACCAAGTAAATCTTTAGATTAATGCCAAAAACACAAAATTCAACATGCTATTAAATTTTAAGAATTTAAAAAATTAAAACATTTTTTTACTCCTAGCCCCATTTGTCATTCTTTCTCTTCATCTCTCAGTGGTAAAGGGGACAAAAAAAAAAAAAAAAAAAAAAGAGCAATGAGCAAATTACAAAACGAAAATCAATGTTTTCGATTATAGGTTCCTTCTTTGCTAATTTTTCAAAAAATCAATTTAAAATTTTCTATTCTTTTTTTTTTAAAAAGTCTGTTTTAAATGAGCAGTTCTAATTAATTTTTAGTTAAGTGTTAGTTTTGATTAATCTATCTATCTATTATTTATACTATATTAAAAGTGTAAAGGTCGTTAATAATATCGTTTGAACTTTTTGCCCTTATTAAAAGATTTCGCTTTATACAAAATTGTCTTTTTACCAATATTTTACAAATAAAATTTTAATTATAACTAAATATTAAATATTAAAAGAATTAATAATTAAGGAATCCTATAATATATGATAAAAAAAAAACTATTTCATGTATAAACGTAACTCTAAGTAGTTTAGAGACTTGATGATGTGGCCAACTATATAAGGTTTCTAGGGGAAACTATTTCTTGTCTGAAATTGTTCCGTACATGATTTTCTTTTTGTTTGATTTAGGTTTAGATTTTTTATTTTTATTTTTGTCATTATTCTTTGTAGTATTCATGAATTAATATCTCATAATTGAAAAATAATTTGCTTGACAAATTTTCATGTATCCTTCTAATTATTTTTATATATGTCAATTATATTGTTATGAATTTCTTTTCATGCACTTTTATTCAAGTTTTCGTACTAAATTGTGATTTAATCTAATTTTATATTTTTGTTTATTTACTTGAAATTTCTGTTAAACACATTTCTAGTTTTATAATCTTTTAGTTGGTTCTTTTTCGTTATCATGTTGTTTGGCACTAATAATTAATATCATTATAATATTTGACACTATAATATTTGATTGAGCGAAATATTCACTTGTACACCTGACTATTTTTTAAAAAAATTTATTTTGACATATGTCATTAGTCTATTAATTTTTTAATATTTATATATTGTGACATATTATTTGATGCGTGACACAAATTCAACCCTCTATGATAAAATAAGATTTTATTTAACAAAATGGCTCATTGTTTGAAGCTCAAATTACCGAATTAATCCAATAAAATTGGATCAACAATTAATCATTTACTAAAATGTCTCCTCCCACTAATAGGTTAGACATTACACAATATATGATTTATATCTAATATAATATACCATATAATGCATGTATGGAATATGCAGTCGCATACTCATCATATATTATAATTTTAACATTGACGTACTAACAAACCATATATTATAATATAGGCAAATCATATATCTGATCGATTAACTAAAAATAATTACATTCATTAGTTGAATATATAAGGGGAAAAACCAGGCCAAATACTTAGAACAACCTTGAATTTGAAATCAATTTTTATTTTGACATTTTAACTCAAATAATAACTGACCTAAATTTTAAGATTTTATTTATATATCTGACCAAATGAATATAAAGTATTTTTGTATTCAATATATATATATCATGCCCTAATATAAAAAATATATATATTTGATGAGCAACTATTTATATCTATATAATTATATGGGTACTTGATTATATTAGTAAAACATAGAATTATAGATTATATATAGTTAACATAATTATTTGTATATGTAATGATACATGAAATATACAATAAGCATATAAATTTGGAAAGATAGCTAGGTGAGAGAGAGTGTAAGATCACTTTGAATTTAAAATATTATATTTTTATTGGAATAATCCCTATTTTGAAGTTTAATACTGAGATGTTTTAGCATTATGAAACTTTTTTTCTATAATTAATTAAATTAATTGTAAAGAGTTGTATTATTCATGTATAAATTCCTTAATTGAAAAAACTTCAGCCCAATAAGTTTCGTTAAACTGGGCCTAAAGCCCTAAAAACCATTAGCAGCCTCTATATAAGTAAAGTCGGTACCAAACTCTCCAATGAAACCCTAATTTTACTTTTTCCGCCTCATTCGCGGCAGCTATCGCCGTCGGGAGCATACTTTTGTTTCTCCTGTTCTTTCTATTATGGTGATTTGACTTATCTCTAGTTGTGTTCGTTTGATTTGATTTTCGTTTTCTACTTATAATTTCCATCTTTTCTTTTGTTTCGATTTTTGTTCTGAAAAAGCCCGATGATGGAAAATCTATAATTATTGAGCGGCTGTGATGGTTATTGATTCATCAGTTGCCTCTCTGCATCACCTGAATATCAGCGGCATCCGCCATTCTTTCTCCCTCAACATTGCACACAAAAAGCACACTTGCACTTGCCGCTGATGTTTATGGTGATGTGTGAAAGGCTTCTGATGAGTTCCATCACGATTTAAGTCGTCTGTGATTTTGAAGCTATGAGATCTGAGGGCTTTTCTGGTTTTTCAAATCTAATATTCACAACAGAAATAGTAATCCCTTTTTTCCGCGTGATAGGAAGTTTATATTTTTTACTGTTTAATATTTTCTTGCCTGGTCAGAATTATGTTTCTTTAATATTATACATCATTTAAATCCCATTTTTAACCTGTCTAATTATCACTATAATTAATTAGTTTAATTCAATCAAAATAGTTTGAATTGATTTTGATATCAAATCATTCCAGCCTATTTTAAAAGAATTTAACTGTGTTCAATTTAATTTCTAAGTTTAGCTAGCATTTTTATTTGCTTTTTATATAATGTATATTATATACTTTTTATGATTTACTTATATATATTCATAGTTTTTTTGTTTTCATTTTTTGAGTTGAAATTCGAATTGAAATTATAAAAAGTAAATATAACATACTAAAATTGTTGAGATTTTGCATCTTAATGACCTAATTTGAGTTTTAGCTTATTTGAGTTCAACTCATTTGACTGTCAAAATTAAATTCAACTCGTTAAATTTGGGCGGGTTAAAAATATGTTCGATTATTAACTCAATCCATTTCAATTCATTCTTATTTTAATCTATTTAAAATTTGATTGATAGTTTTGAATTGACTCTACGGAGATTTTATCAAAATATTTGTAAAATTATTTTTTCATGTGATATATTTTATATAGTCATATTATAAAAATAATTTAAGTAGGTATTAAAATATTGAAAAAAAATTAAAATAACTAAAACTTAGTTATATTTTATATAGTCATTACTAAAAAAAATTAATTTAATTAAATACTAAAATATTAAAAAGAACATATAAAATAACTATAATTTAGTAAAAGTTGGGTCGGGTTGGATTTTGACCCGCTTTCTAACCATTAATCAATTCGTTTGATCCAACTTATTTTGATCCGAGTAAATTTAGTTTGGGTTGGGTCTTGACTTGTTTGTTATCTTAATTCATTATAATTTGCTTAAATTTGATTCAACCGTTCAATTCCCACCGGGGTTTAATCCTAAAGTACTATTTTAATTTATTTTAATATCACCAATTTTATTTTAATTTGCCCTTTGACATTCCTAATTAAAATTAAATTAGATTATATTACTTTAATATTTTAAAATATGTATATTTATATAAAATTATATAGAAATATTATTAGTTATAATATTTTTTATATTAGTACATCTTAAAATATTTATAAAAGTTTTTATTGCTTAACTCTTAAAAAAACTGTAATGATTAAAAAGGCACGAAGGGAATAACTTCTTTTACAATTAAGAATTAACCTGGATTGCATCATTTGTTAATAGGCAAGTTTGTTCTATAATTAATGCGATTGCGATTGTTTTCAACAGAATCACTCATTACATACTCTTAAGTATCCTCGAGAATGTTATATAGAGTTGTCTAACGGATTAGTATCCATTGATATTCACTTCACATAATCAACTCCTATCTTATTTATCATACTTAGCATTAGCAACTCGACCTCAGATTTTAGATCTTTAAGCTTATTACGAGTTTTTTTGTACAAAATATTATGATTGATTAGAGATTCGTGTAATGACTTACTAGTAATCTTTTTGGAAGGGGTTCTATCCATAAGTTTTTTCACTTTTGCTTAAAGTAGGATGATTAATTTTTTTGATCAGATGAATATATAGAACGTTTAAAGGTAAAAGTTTCAATATTTTGATCTTCAAGATTTTACTGATAGTTACTACTATTTGTATTCGCTTAAGTGTTTTGAATAAATATTAGTTATTGTATCCCACTCCTCTAACATGATTTGAAATATCCTATAAATCTTTGCAATTCCCATTAGAGTTGTAGGCTATTTCAACCATAATTTTTTGTTCCAACAATTAATCATCTCTAACACGTATCAGGTTCCCTTTGCTAAGTTCCCTTGTGACATAAAAATCACAAAGTGAATATTTTAAATTTTTTGTATTTAAATAAAATCAAACTATGTAATTAGACAATTTTTAGATATAATTAATAAAATATTACAATAATGATAACCTCAAAAAACTTTAGACATGATAAACATTGACAATTATAAAAATCATGCATATAGCTCATATATGTGGAACCAAAGAAAGTCAGACATTAATTGTATTAATCATACAATTTAATAAAGTATTTTTAATTATTATATTTAAATTAAATTAAATTATATAATTAAATAATTTTTATAATTAATTCTTGTAAGACATTAATTGTATTAATCATATAAGTTTTATCCCCTAATTAATTCTTGTAAAATACTTCTTAATTATTAATCACCAATTCACCGTACAGATAATTTCTGCAATATTAATTTATGCGTAAGTTCTGTGGAACCCAACGACCCCCTTACAACTTGTTTAGATGGTGATTTTTCGTGGTGTGATATGATATGGTTAGGAAGAGAACCACGTTTGTTTTGATTGTTTCAATAATTATATGATAGAGTATGGTTTGATTCCATGGTTCTGTAGATATGAAAATCTCCACTTTCTAAAACCACCAATTGGTGGTATCCCATGGTTCTCTTATTTTTTTTTCAATTATACCCTTACTTAAATTTAAATAATTATAATTTCTCATTTATTTTTTTATTAAACTTTACCCTAATATATGTATATCCTCTAGTATTTTCTTTTACGTTTTAATCTATTTTGTGAGACTCATTTTTTTAAAAGCTTATACTTTTTTATTTTCTTATATTATTTGTATGTATTGGCTATATATTGACTTATATGTTTTCCAAGTTAATTATATGTATTTATTTTAAAAAAAATATTAATAAATATAATATTTGTAATAATTAAGATTTTTTTTATAAATTATGAACACAATAATCATACAATACATACCTTATGAAACCAAGAAAAAAGTTAAAGGCGAGCCGACACAAAAGGGAAACGAAATTCTCTAAACCTTCTCAGTTTCCATGCTTATTGAAGTCGAAGCAGAGAAGTAAAAATGTCGGAGTTGAAGGCAAAATGCTTGAAGAAAGCAGTGGTTCCTTCCACTCTAATAGAGCACCCATCTCCTGGAAACCTTCAGTCTACTCGTCTTGCCCTTCATGTCCGTCAATTCCCTTTTCCCCGAAATTCAATTTGTCTGCTTACCCAATTCAATTTAACTGTTTTTCTTTCCTTTTTGTTTTGAGAACAGATGAATCATGATAGTCATAGTCATTCTTCTTGTTCGGTCTACATTGCTTCTGGCTGCCGCATTTACAAACTTGCTGTAAGTCCTTTCCAAAACGCTGATTAACTGTTCATATATAATAAGTTGGGTTAAAATATAATAATGATGTACTACTATTATTATTCAGCCTAGTTAGTCCTTTTGCTTTGTCTATTGAATTCCGATAAGCTTAACTTAGTTGCAGTTATTCATCACTTGCACTTATTTCCGCTTCTTGTTCCGGAAGCTAAATTACAAGATATAGCCAGTGGAAGATTCAGGATTTTCATCACTAAGGGTTCAAATAATAAAATATAGTGCTTGAGATTTGAATTTGGAACCCCCTAAACCACTAACCCAACCTCTGGTCTTGTGTTCTCGGGATTGAAAGTGTGTGTGTGTATATATATATACTTTAATGAAAAACTTATATACACAATGTAATTTTTATGTCAAGGGTGTTTGGCTGTAAGGATTGAGGGGAGGAGCTGAATAAGCTGCTTTATATTGGAGACTGTTATCGTGTAGTTATACCACTTTGTTCCTCTATCATAATTGTTGTACTTATCTTGTCTATAAATGACGATGACTTCAATTTGACATCACAAACATGCTTGAAGGCTATTAGCTGGCTGACCCTTAATAAACATGTTGGGTTAAGAAGAAACGGTAGTTCATTTTTTATATTCACTGTACAGATTCCAATGGAAAATTCATTGCTCAATGTAGGAAAGGAGGACCTTCTAATTCCTGAACAATGTGAGGTACACTTGCCATTCCATCTATCATGATGAAACACGTTAATTGTGAAGTAGCTTATTAATATTGCTAATGTGAAGGTTCTAGAGGCTTCAGTGGTTAATCGCTGCCCGCATCGAACAGAAATCCAAAGTATAGTGCTAGCTGAATCTGAAAGTAAGATATGGAGACATGCTGCATATCTGATTTCCATGAGTTTCCTGGCCTTATTATATATGATATTTAGCTTTTGAATTTTGTCAGCCTTTTGCGATATTCTAAAAAGCTTCTTGTTATTATTCTTTTATTCGGAAAAAATCTTCCTAAGGAATGAGAGAGAAAGAGATAATATAGAAATCGTGACCGAGAAGAGGAAATTAGAAAAGAAAGAAATGGCCTGTTATATCATATCACTGAATTGTAAATTGTTGTTTTAGCTTTTCAAATTTAAGTTGGTATTGCATCATGCCGCGGTCCTGTGCATTTGAAGGGCTTTCTATCACTTTTTCTTTAAGAAATTGTTGCTATTATTCCTCTACTAACCTAACTTCACTATTTTTTTGGCTGCACAGTGCTTATTGCTACTATTGTCCATTAATTTACAAATAATTTCTTTTACATATTTAAAGCAGCTACTCCTTACCTTTCAACAGCTTAATGCTCTGTCTAGCTCTCTACAGGCTCTGGTTGCTCAATTCTGGGAAGCGTGGATTCTTATGGTCACCTTATTGTCTCTAGATTGGATGCCAGTGGCGAAGGTATCTCTCCTATTTATTTTTCATTACATAGCTGTACAGTGATGGGTTCTGTTAAAAACTAGCAGAATCTGAGAGTTGGTGTATTGTTTTACCTCCTGTTGAACCAAACTTTTTCTCCATCGATGTAGACGTAATGCCATTGTTAGCTAATAACTAAATCCACCAATCATGGGGTCCAATGTGCTCATGTTATAGTTTTGATATTGTTACATGTAATTTCACTAAAGAATCTTCAGTAGAGATGCTATGTTTGGATTACTATTACCTGGCATATAAGTAGAATAGTTTACCAACTTGATTTGAGAAATTGATGCTTTTGTTGATTAGAGTAGATCTAAGAGAAATGGTGTAATGTTATTGACGTGGACCACCCATGACTTTTACTGATGAGTTATTCCCACATTTATGCTAGCATGATATTTGGGATACAGCTTGATGAATTCCTTATATTCTAGATGTCAATGGGCTTACATATTCTGTCTCACCTCGAGATTCCGGTGTTGGAGAAGGTAGCTGGGCAGGCCTGTGCTTCAATTCCTCTCAACGGTCCATGGTATTTTATCTCATACGTCTCTTATGTTGGAGTCGTTAATCATTAATGTTGATGCTTCACATCTTCAGTTTCTTCCTGTTCACTTTTAAATTTGTAGGAGAACCATCGTATTGTGCCTGTGGGTGCAAAATAGAGGCAATTGGGGTGGAGGAGAGGCCTTGTCCCTTTCTCTCACAAAAGGGAGGGGAGGCCTTGTCCTTGTCAGCTGGCTAGTTTGCAATCCATTACTTGTTGTGTATTTGCCATCGTGCTTCAATGTAGCTTGTGTCCTTTGCCTGAGATTTTCCAGATAGACTAGTCTGCCTTTTCAACCTCTACCGTTTACTGAGAAATTTAAAATGATGGCATAGACTGGCATCAGAATCTCCTCATATTTGAATGTAGCATTGGCTTCTTTTTTTGAGCTCCATGTAACACTGGCTTACTAAGCTACTCAACTTGTGGTCAAATGTAGCTGATTAAAACAGCGCGTTATTAGTGATATCATATTGGCTAATCATATGAACTCTAATGCACCTTCTTTTTCTGAAACTTGTGACAGTAACTCTTAAGCACTTTTAAGTTGATGATTTGAACCTTGGAAGGCAAATAAGACGGTTCCTTTGTTCGTCTGCTGTTCTGCACGTTCATTTCCTGTTTTTCTTTTTCCTTTTTTTCTTTTTAACATCCTCTCTCCGTGTGTGTGTGTGTGTGTGTGTGTGTGTCTTGCAAAGAGTAAGTGTTTCATTTGTGGGATATTGCTTTCCTTCTTTTGCCTGAATTTCAGTGTTTTCTGGCCTTTTACCTCAGGTAGCCGTGGCTCACAGTTTCTCTAAAACCATTGATGTATATGACCAAGATATTCATGTCCGCACATTGCATCCGTAAGTACTTATCTTTGCTTTGGAGACAGTCGATCATTTACGTATAATCTCAAATTTTTCATTCTATTTTTGCTACTATGCTTTCTAGTTTTGAGATATTGTTTGGACAGTAGCATGTCACAAAAAAATCATACATCTAGCATTCGTATATCCTTTCTGGATTTGGTCTGTTTTTATTCTCTCTTGAGGCATTGCTAGACTACTACTACCATGAAAACTTTTCTGTTACTTTGGACCTTTTATGCAATGTTGCTAATTAAAAAGAAAAAAGAAAACCAAAACCAGTAAATTATTGCCAGATGCTGATTTAAGTAGTTGTGACAGATATAAACAAATCAGACTTTCAGAGGGGGGTTAACATTGAAAATTTGAATAGTGGTTTCCACAAACCTTGTTTTTGTGGATTAATTACTGTTTCCGTCAAGACAATTTGACTGTTTTAAATTTCTGGAGCTATTATATAGCATGACTTGATTCTTAAGTTTGCATCTCTCTCTTTGTATATAAGCCTTTTGTGTTGGCATGTCTTTAGATCTTTGTCTAGCAACCAAAAACGAAAGAAATCAAAGAAAATGCACAGCAATAGTTACTGTGATGGTTTGGGAAAGTGGCTTTGGCCAGCCTCTTATAATGCTTTTAATCTTTGGTTATACCTGGTTTTACCAAAGATTAAAACTAACATTTATCTTGAAAAAAGAGGTGGGGGTGGGTGTTCAATAATCAAGGATTCAACCATAAGCCCTTATATTATTGAAAACCATCTCTTTGTCACTCTAGTGTTATTGAAATCCATCGCTTTAGTGTTAGAGGAAAAGAACCTTCAAAATGCTGAGGCGCTACTGGAACTGCTTGATCTAGCCAGGTTGGAAGAAATAACTTGTGGCAGAAGTTTTGGTGCATATGGCTTCATGGTGATAGGAACAGATGGATTATTGATTGATGGAGGATTGCCTGAAGATCAGGAAGCCATAAAAGAAGAGGTATGAGTCAATCTATACAAGGAACCTGTCGAATAGAGAATCTCCTTGGGACAGAAGATATCCCCAAAATTTATGGTGAAGAAGAGGATTGGTTCCGAATATTTTCTAGTGAATAGGAGGAGGAAGCAATCAAAATGCAAAGGTAGTTAAGCCCCTAGATCTACTGGTCTCACAATAATCTTCTACTATAATTGGTAGCCCATAATTAGTGTAGACCTTCTGTTGCAGTACACAAGTTTTAAAAAAAGGAAAAAGCTTTATCTCTCGTACACTGGCGTGATACTTAAGAATAATGAAGTTGAAAAAACTTGAGGATTTTAGGCCTGTCAACCCAGTGGGGAGCTTCCACAATTCATCATAAGTTGCTTACAAAAGCTCAAGACTGTTATGAAGAAGCTCATGGCTGATACACAAACAACATTCATGAAAGGGGAGTCTATAGATTGTAGATACTGTCCGAATCACAAAAGAATGCTCAGAGAGAGGCAAGTAAGGTTTGGGGTAATCATCAAACCTGATATAGAAAAAGCTTTCTATCATGTTAATTTGAATTTTCTGATCTGATAGGAGAAATGATACTCACTGAAATGGATAAACTGCATCAGTTGGTGCATTTCCACTTATCAATGGCTCTTCAGAGAGTTTCTTCTATACAGACAAGGTGATCCTCATCACCTTTCTTTGTTTCAATAATAGTGGTAGTGGATGATATTGATTTGATGCTAAAAAAAGCCATGCACTTGACATTGATCTGTGACTTTGACATTGAGAGAGGAAGTCAAAATTCTTTGATCATCTCTCACCTTACCTTATATATATTAATGGCATTCTCATAATATGTGATACAGACAGTAGACAGGTTGAGTATATAGAAATCATCTATCTTTTGTTTTGGCCTTCTCTAGAATGCATATAAATCTGGACAAAAGTTCCCTCTTTCCTGAAGTCCAGAAACTTGAGAAGTAATATTGGATCTTTACCTATGTACTTAGGCATACATCTTTGGTGTAGCTTTTAAATGAGTGGACATCTCTAGTGGAGTCATTGAAAAAGTGAAGAATCTGTCAAATTGAAAGAGGTCATCCTTATTTATGTGGGAGACTCTTTAATAAACAGCATTAAACCAGCATGGATAGAGGAAGACAGGGCTAGAAGAAATATTTCTTTTGGGAAAGGAACAAAGAGAAGTAATTCTATCTAGACAGGTCAAAAACTTTAATACCTAGCAAGGGAGATGGGATCTATGCATTAGGAATCTTAGAGCAGAAAATAAAAGCCCAAGTGACATGGAGATTTAACCACGAGGAAAGTGCTCAGTGGAGGAAGGTAGTGGTTGCTAAATTTGGCCAAAATGATGTATGGTGCACAAAGTTGACCGCCTGAACCTATGGAGTTGATATTTGGAAGTACAACAGGAAACGGTGGGAAGCTCTGGTTTGCGTAAACCAACTTCAATGTCGTAAATGTATGAAAACTCTATTTTTGGTGCTAGAATAGGAATAGGTAAATACATTCCTACTTAGAATAAGAATAGGAATAGGAATTACAATAGTATATAGAATCCTATTTGGAAAAGGATTGTATTATAGTATCCTAGTTGAAAAAAGAGTTTAATATAGTATCTATGAATAGGGTCTCAATGTAATTATGTAGACAATAATTCAATAATATTCTCCCCCAATATTTCTCACATGGTATCAGAGCTTCTACGGTCCTGGTAGAAAATCAAAGAGCTTCCGCTGCCGGCAGGCAGCTATGACTCATATATGCTGCCCGTTTGGCCAATGGTTATGTTAACAAAAGTAGGGTCAGTGATATATATACGATTCTCATATTCAAGGGAAGAAAACTCAGTCAAACAGGTCGTCAATTTTCGGTGATTTTCTAGGGTTGTTTTGTGTCAACCCCACATCTTTCAGTGTTTGTGTAGCACCGTGCCATCATTCCGGTGACTACTTTTTTTATATCTAATTTGCGTAGGACCGTATCATCTTTTCAGTGACTGTTTTTTCATATTTATCATGTGTAGCACCGTACATCTTTTCGGTGACTACTTTCTCATATTCGAATTGTGTAACGCCGTGCATCTCTCCAGACTACTCGTATTCAATTTGTGTAGTATCGTGAATTTATCAAACTACTTTCTCTTATCTGAGTTGCATAGCATTGTGTCTTTTTTGGTGACTCAAATTTGATTTGCGTAGTTCCATTCGTCTTTTCGGTAACTCATCAAATCTTTTTTGCATAGGGTCGTGCCATCATTCCGACCCTATCCATCCAATTTTTCTTTTGCAGTAGGGTCATGTCGTCAATATGATCCTACCTATATAATTTTTATTTTCCAGTAGGGTCGTGCCATCATTCCGACCCTACCCATATAATTCTCTTCTCAGTAGGGTCGTGTCATCATTCCGATCCTACCCATATAATTTTATTTTTGAATTTGTGACCATTTTCAGCCATCAAATCTAATAATTTGGTGCATAAGCAGGTCTCGAGAAGTTTTAAAATGACTTTCTTAGAGTAATTTCGAGATGATCCATATCGTCATTCTCGATTGACCTTTTAATCAGTTGAACATTAAGAATGCTTTTCTCTATGATGATCTTGAGGAAGAAATCTATATGGAGCATCCACTTGATTTTGTTGCTCAGGGGGAGTCTAAATAACCTGGTATGTCGATTGTGTAAATCATTCGATGGTGTAAAACAATCTTCTCAAGCTTGGTTTGGGAAGTTTAACAATGCAATCCCGGAATTGCATGAGAAGACTAAGACCTTAAGGTTGACTGTTAATTTTGTGAAGCCGGAAGATCAACTTGCTGATATCTCAACACGCTCGTCATCGATCCTCGTATTAATTACATTTATAACAAGCTAGGTACATATGACGTGTATGCACTAGCTTGAGGGGGAGGGTTAAAATAGGAATAGGTAAATACATTCCTACCTAGAATAGGAATAGGAATTACAAAAGTATATAGAATCCTATTTGGAAAAGGATTGTATTATAATATCCTAATTGAAAAAAAGAGTTTAATATAGTATCTATGAATAGGTCTCAATGTAATTATGTAGACAATAATTCAATAATATTCTCCCCCAATATTTCTCACATTTGGCATAATGCATGGATGGGATATAAACCTGTAAAAGACCTATACCCTGATCTCTTTAGTTTTGCCACAAAATAAAGAAGACAATTTCTTGAGTTCCTGCACTATTCAGTTGAGCTGAATAACCTGTTCTCTAGGGAACAGGCAAATATGGTATCTTTACATGTCACAGACTGCTACAATACTCTAGTTGCTGGTCTAGAAAATGGGAAACAGTGGTCTTGGAGAGATTTTAAAAGCAGAAATCCTTTTATCCTAACTTTTCCTGGGAAGTGGCCCACGATGCAATTGTCACATGTCAAAATCTTCAGAAAAGAGGTATTATTGTTTTTCTTGTAGAATGGGGTGTTAATACCTGTGGACTGCTGCACATCCTTTATTTTTTAAGAAGGAACTGAAAATGCAAGGTCTTTTTATCCATTATTAAGTTGCTCACCAACTCTCGAATTTATTCCTGAACATTTTGGAGTTATATGGGTAATTTCTCCTCAGTCAAGTGACTATTTTGGATCTGAATGTCAGAAAAGAGGCACAGCAGTTGTAAACACAATGTTATCATTTATTTTGTGGTCTTCATGAATTTATTTTGAATCGATATGTTTTGGCTCTACTTTGTCCCAGTTTTACCCAGGGAAATGATGGATGCTTTTAAGGAGATCATAACTCTACACAGACTGAATCCTGTACTCATGGTTTCCCGTCGCAGTTAACATTTTCAATAATCTCCTTACGAAAGTGATTCAAATATGTTGGTAACTTAGTGAGCATGAGTTGGCTGTTTGCAGTTGCAGTATGTAGAAGCTTTACTATCTAAGATCTTAGATTGCATTTTAGACACATGGTCTTTCAGATGACAAATAAATTAATTTGTGAACTCTCTTTTTTGTTTGGCTTAAATATCTTTGCGAAATTTATTCGAGGAAGAAAATCACATTGCAGATTGTGGAATCCATCTTCACTTATCTTCATGCAAAATTTGGCTTTAGGCGGCGGAAATTCTGTATTAGCAGTTGCAGAAGGTTGCCAGGTAATGTTTCTATGTCTTTTATTCTCTTATGTTGGAACCATGCAGAGATTGTCCCGTTCTTTGCTGATTTTTTTTCATTCTCTGCACTCCATACTGGCTGCAGCTGACAATATGGGATTTGCGAATCAAAGTAAAGGGTGGTTGTGTGCATCGAATATGTGGATCTGTAGGAGATAACTTGTATGCAGTCTGTAATTCTTCAAAAGGTGCTATTGCGGCAGGTGGGGCTGATCGCTCTGTGACTGTCTATGATCCTCGCAGGTTATCTCCTCATAAGTTTTATTTTGCTTTTAGTGTTTATCTTACAGTGTGCTTGTGTACTTATCAAATTTCTAATAACTTGGAATATACTATGTTAAGTAATTTAATCTTGTCTGGTATCTCATATATTCTTCGTCTTCTGCATTCTTTTGAAAGGAATATTGCTAGTTCTAGCACTAGGATATGTTCACACTTTCAAATTATATTGAAATCTATAATTTTCTCAGCTTTCTATGTTTGCTTCACAGTGCTGATGGGAACATAGTTCCCGGCATGTTTGGTTTTGTGAGAGGGTTGATTTATTTCCCTAACGCACTGATATAAGCATTACATTTCTATTGCAGGTGGACGGCAGTGTCGAGATGGCTAAACTGCTCTAAGTATGAGGTCAATCCTGCTCTCCCCTCCTTCCCCCTCTCTCTCACTGACACACATACACACATTTATTTATATCTTAGTAGTTGATTTCTAACAGTAAGGTATCAAAGGAATTTCTAAAAGGAAGTCCAGCCAATAGTATCCTTATCTCAAGTGAGTCCACAATTAAACAAAGTTGTCTGGTCAAAATTTAATTTCATCTCATTTTTGTTACCTAGATCTCAAGTAACATAATTTTTGGGTTATTTTTCCATATCTTTGCTGTGCATCTATTCAAGGTTCTTCATTATACCTATGCTTTGTGTTGTAATTGCTATAATGTCTCATGCTGCTACAGATAACTGGACTGGCTTTCTCTTCCATTGATCCTGAATATGTCTATGTACAAGGAGTTGACTATGAGGTGACTATTTCACAACTAACCTTTCATATTTTTGATGAATCTTAAATAGAGAATCTGAGTTTCTTCTTTACTCCAGCACATGCGCCCTCCCTTCGGTAAAATGTAGTAGCCATTAGATCCAATATTAATGTAAAATTTCAGCATGGCTATTAGACACTCCTGGAAAAAATGTTCATAATCTTTTTTCATTATTCCAACTTGTAATCTCATTTCCTTAAAAACATAGTGCTTCCTGTTAAAACCCAAAAGTGACAGCTCATTGCTTCTTATCCGGGGCTCTAAAGCTCTAAAGTTGTCATATATGTTGTAAGTCAATATCTCCCTCTACATGATAGGTTGCATCTTCTATCTACCATGATTAAAATGTTATTACTTTATTTTTTGTTCATAGTAAAAGCATAAAGCAAAAAGTAAATCTTAACCTTATCAAAAAATAAAAAGCATAAAGAAATCTGTTCATGTTATCCTAGTTGTTCAACTTCTGCAGATTTTTTTCCTTTTCCCCCCTTAACATGGCCCTATACTAATGCCAATTTTGAAACATCATTCTCTACCCACCCACCCCCCACCCCCGGCCAGTCTATTGCCCCTGAAATGATACTGTCATCTATTTTTGTGTAGTCTTGAGGGCCTTAAAGACAATGTTCTACAACAACATACCCAGTGTAATCCCACAAGTTGGGTCTATGAAGGGTTAGTATACACAGACCTTACGTCTACCTCGTAGATATAGAGAGGTCGTTTTTGATAGACCCTCGGCTTAAAACAAAGCATATCCCCAAGCAGTTTGAAAAAAGTGATACAGAAATAAAGGCAGTACAACAATGAAATAATGTGAAGTAAAGAACAATACTCACATACATAGGAATGAATAGTACGACAACAAAATAATGAGATATTCAAAGCACATTAGTGGTTCTATTACTTGATAATTTATGGTCATGTACCACATCGATGGTTTTTGAGGAGTAATTTCTAGTGCAGCAAGAATTCAAGGGAAATAGGAGCAGAGTGCATTGTTTTCTGCTTCTTGATCCACTGCATCTCCATTTAGCATTTCTTCTCCAGAATATATATATATATAGAGAGAGAGAGACTATTTTCTACTATTTCCTTTTCAGAGGACTTCTCTCGGGAGCTGAATGATTGTTCTAGTCCTAAACTTTCATTCTAACTCCATGCTATACATGGTGCATTTGGATTTTTTTCGCCCTCATAATAGCCATAATTCAAGTAGTGATTTGTCTCTTTATACTGTTCTCATGTTTCCCTTTAATTTGGAAACTTGAGAGAGCCCATTAATTTGAACTGCAGTTATGAGGTTAGACAACTTATATACTTCCTATGAGACTGTTAAATGGCAAATTTGATATGTACTTCTTCGCAGGTCCTGTGTGGACGATGGGGAGAAAGCAAGAAAATATTTTCGTATCGAGGAGATTCTAATTGGCTCGGATTTAGCAAGGTATGAGCAAAGTTTAGATGTATTATATAAATTATCAGACTCCAATTGCTGGTTTGCTGCAAATAACTTCACCAATGGAAATCGACGAGCGATGATTGAGAAAATTTTGTCATGTATATATGCAACATTTTTGTTATTCCACCTGCATTTAATTGATTTTAACATGTTATTTGACAGTGTTCAGATAGGGATGTCTTGGGGGGTTGGTCTGACTCAGGTAGCATATTTGTGGCTGATGTCCGTGGAGTGAACGGATTACACTTGCCAAATGACTTTTAGATGTCCCTGCTGCAACCAGTGTTTTCAAATTCGATTCCGGGGCGGAGCTACGCTCTAGAGTTTGAAGTATAAGACAGTTAAACATTAATAAATCAATATGAATGTGAAATGTTCTTTAAATAGGAGGTCCTTAAAAAGGCTATTTGCATTCCCCCCTTTATTATTTTGCTTCACCCCTCAAGTAAGACACTTATAATAATCTCTTTTGCATGTCTGTCTTTGGTTAATACTGTAACAAACTTTATGCAATTTCAAATATTTTGAGAAAAACTCATTGAGATGACCAATATGTGGAAATGTGGTAGTTTGGATGAATTTTTGTGCACATTGAGCGAGTCAATTTAAATGAATCTTTCAAAGGTCAAAATGGTCAAGATATGTAAAGCATTGAGGAGACAAAATCAACTTGGAAATTACTTTCTTCTCAATTAATTTTGGACCCTAATAAAGAGTTTAGAGTTGCACATAAAAATTGACAACACTTGATATGGCCCAACCTTTATCTAGACTAACCCCTCCAATGCCTATAGAATTGTACCACCTCGCCACTCCAAAACCCTAAGTTATTGCATCATTATGGTATAAATGGTGGGATAACTTATTCCAAACTTGGCAACCAAACAAGTTACTAAAATTTTATCCCTTCACTATTATTAATTGCTATGACTATTTATTTTTATCCCTCACACGAAATGATTCCTAACCACCAAAAAAAAGAAAAACATTTTGAAATTTCAACGGTAATTTTTTCCTATTCATCGAAGCTATAGTGATAGAATTCTTCTTAGTATCTGTGTTGATATTACGAGAGATGACAAATATTTTATAAAATTAATTGAGATAGGTGTAAATTGATTTGAATACAAAAATTATAAAAAATAAATAAATAGCTTACTTAATTATTACTTTTATGTTTCACGATTCAATAAATGCTAGTCGCAGTCAAGGGGGTTTTGATGGTGACAATAAATCAGTTTTGGAACAAAACAAGAAAAAATGTGATTTTGTGATGGAACTATATCCTAATTTTTTAGACTGTGGACCCTAAAAGACTTTGCAAAATCACATGATTTGTGCTCCCTCCTTGAAATTATTGCATAAATCTAAATTTAATAATAGCTCAACTTTTAACGACTTTTTTTGTCCATTTTTATTTACTTTTTACCAAAAATACATGTTTAATGTTACTTATTTAATTTGAAAGCAATTTATTATTTTATGTTAATTATTCATTTTTAATACATTTTTCCGAATATTTGTCATTTTATTAGTTACATCTCAAGTAGTTTGTCAAATTAAATATGAACAAATAAAAAATCAATGCTTTTAAGGAAAAAAAAAATATTTAAACCCAAAAGTCCCTTAATTATTTTAGTTTTCAATCCCCTAAAAAGCTGTGGCAACATATGAATGTATAAAACAAACTTTTGGAAAAGGTAAAACTTGAAGCACAAGTTTAGGCACTTCTTTTTGGATGGGTATTACACGTTAATTACGGAGTATTAATTAGTAAACTCCTGATTTGATTGGTTTCCCACATTTAATTAGTTGATTTCCGGAGAAAAAACGAAAAGAAAAGTTGGGTGACTTAGCAAATATATATTGGTTAATTATTTATCATAGCTATAATTTGAATTAATTATCATTTACCACTGTAGTTTAATCTGGATTGCCAAGGGCACATTCAGAATTTGTATAATTAAGCTTCCAATTGTATAAATTCAGAATTTATTCCATAAATCCAGAATTTCCTAATTATATCAATCCAGAATTTGTATTTGCTTAGCCTAATTTATTTTTAATTGTCATATTGATACATCTGACTTGTATAAGTTCTGAAAATTTTCTAAAATATATAAGTACAGAATTTATATAAAATTATCTTGTTTGTATATTGACACCAAATTATACGTACAAATTTGTATATTTGCAGCGAATTGTACAAACAGACAAACAACAACAACAACATACTCAGTGAAATCTCACAAGTGGAGTCTGGGGAGGGCAGAATGTACGCAGACCTTACCACTACCTCATAGACAAACAGACAAACGGATACGTGAATTATATAAATAGTTGTTATAGCTACAACTATGACGGAATATAATTACCTAAACTATAGTTATTTCAACATGTTAAATTTTAGGACTAAGTTATTTATGAAAATTATTTTTTTAAAAAACACACCCACATAGACGCATAGCACTGCTTAACACCTAATATTTCAAAATAAAAGGAACTAATGTTGTTGCGATAATACTAATAACAGCTATTTACTTCTCCCACTATTAGGGTCGTTTGGTTCGTATGTGGAATAAGAAATTTAAAATTTTGAGATAAATTATGGAATTAATTTTTCCCATATTTTTATTTCAAGAAAAGACAAAGTTAAAATTAAAATTAAAATTTTATCTAGTTAAACACACATTTTAAATTGTATATACATAATTGAATATTTACCATTAAAAGTATTCATTTAAAAATAATCTCATTATTATTTAATTTTTATATTATAATTTTGTGACAATTTGTTCGGCAGCAAACAACCCCTTTTAAAAGGGGATAAGAGATCCTTTTATTGATATAGACATGTGGATATGTTTAATAAAAATGCTATAATTATATTAATTAATTGTGATTCCATACTATTAATTTTATTATATCAAAATAGTTTAGAGGACCCAACACCACAATTTTATAACATCTAAGTTGGGCGTTATTAATTTATTATATTGCTGTTATTTGTTTAAGACAACTTAATTATTCATAAATGACTTTTTTTTGGTCTTAAAAAAATCTTGTGACATTCTACCATATATATCTTTGATGATGGCGATAGATTTTTCTAATATCTTAAATAATTAAAATATTTTATGTATTTTGCTCTGCACGATGAACTTAATTATTAACAATATTCTTCCAGAAGGCCCCAAACCTAATAACTATATAATATAAATTCCTACTGCTATAATCAATTCTTCGTCTTCGATGTGATTAATAATTTTATATATCTTTATTTGTATAGTGATGAAATGAAAAATAATACTAATAATAAAAATAAAAAAACAGGTAATAAATTAGATAAAATGTTCCTAAATCAAAATTAATAAGAAAATAAGATAAAATGTTCCTAAATCAAAATTCCTTGCTCAAAATAATTAAGTTATTATTACTTACAAAAAGGGCCGGCCACATTTATTATGGGTGAAGTGCATTCCAGCTATTCTAGAGGAGCTCTTATATAAAACATAATACAGTATTATATAAAGGATCCCTATTATATATCTATAAAATAATTCTATATATTATGTCTATTTATATTTATATTAATCTGTACGCGTCTTGCGTGTTATCAAAGCGAGAAAAATTAAATTTAATTATGCATTTATAAAAAAAAAATTCAATACAAACGTAATTTTGATAATTATTTATCTATAAAAGTCCTATATATAGAAATTCTATCACTAAATATTTTTCTTGATTCAAATAAGGAAGAAGTAAAAGTCTATCAAATAAGGAAGATTTAGCTCATTTAGGAGATTTTGCACGACTAGAAATCCTTATTTTATCACTTATTTCCATATATTTTAAAAGTCAATATTATAAATATAATTAAATAATAATTTAAAGAAAAATTGTAAAAAAATAATTTTATCTAAAATAAAGTCTTTCACAAAGAAAAAGTTCAAACAATATTTCTAAAGATCTTTACACTTTTAATATAGTATAAATAAATAGATATAGATATAAACAAACATAATTAACATTTCTTTTATTCCTTAATTAGCGTCTATTCGCAAAAGAATAAAATTGAACATGTGATCTGCATGTTGCCTTGTTTAATGTTTTATTTTTTGACTTTTCCTGTTCCATATCTATTTTGTACATAGTGTAGTTGACGCTTTTTTGCAGTTTCCTTGATGTTGGTGATATTTTTCAGTAAGTCCCTCTTTTGAATAATTTTAGGCGAGATTTGAGTCGATCGAAATTATAAAAATCAATTTGTTGAGAAAGATGAATAATTGTAATGTATAATTATTATATATATTTATGATATATTGTTATACATTATATATATGTGATAATACATTATTTATTTAATAGTAAATATATTGCATATCGATACATTAAATATATGTATGTTATTTTTATTTAATTTTTTTTATCACTTGTACAGTTACTAAGAAGCTCAAGTATTTAATTATGTTTTATCTACTGTTAGAGTAAGAGTGTAAGTAAGACCCAACATGAGTCTAAATAGGTGTTTGGACATAGAATTTAGGAGTAAGAGAAATTATTTCAAATCATTGATTGTTTATTAGATCTGTACAAAAAATTAATTTAAATTTAAATTCATAATTTTAAATTTTAAATTTATCAAAAAGATAGGATTTGAAATCCTAGATTGTGATTTTAATTTTTTTAAATATAAACTCGATCCATAAATTTTATGTTTTGTTAAAAAGATCCATACTTTTCATTTTTACAAAAAAATAAAAATCATGTTTGATGGGAAGAAATTGTTCAGATCATGTACAGAAATTTTATCAAAGATTAAATAGTTACTAATTGTTGATTCATTGGACCAATGAAACTTTATAAATTTAAGTGTATTTAAAAGTTTGTAATAAGATATAATCATAAATATTTAGTTTTAAAAGAAATATGAGATATGTGATTTATTAATTTGTCATATTATATTTCGTTACTTTATTTATGAACTATGATTTGCCTATTTTTTTATAAGATTGCATGAGAATTGGAGAAAATTTTCATAGTTTTTTATTAATTATGAAATTTTCATGTTAAAAAAAATAACTTAAAAAATTCTTAATCACAAATTTAAATAAAATTTTCATTCCAGACCATGTCCAACTGAATCCTGAAATAATCTTAGCCTTGATTATTACATGAGCAAAAAATTTATGGGGTATTTTATTTGGTCACCCTTATTTAGTCTAATTTTGTGACAAAGTTTTATATATATATGATTTAGGTGAATTTTGATGGAAACTGTTTTTTCTTCGTTTGTTTTTCTTATTTCACTTCAAAAATCAAAAGTTGTGCTCGATGTTTGGTTGACGAAAATTTTATATGGCTTATTATATAGCAAATTTCCCTAAATTTTTGTTAATTTTTTTAATTTATTGTAAAATAAAAAGTAATAAACTAAATTAAGTTATCATGAAATCAGTGTTTAAATATGCGATATTATTTTATGATTTAAATTTTTTGAAAGTTTGATCGGAAAATTTTATATATTAGTTTCACATTTTTAAATACAAAAAGTGACACCATAAATTTATATTTTTTAAAAAAAATTCACCATTTTATATTTATCATAATTTCATATGTAAACAAAATATACATTTGATACTATTATTTATATTAATTTTTAAATTATTTACTTAAGATATAACCATTATTTTTGTTAACATAAATATTACTTTGTTTACCCAAAGTTATCTCATTTTCTTCACTTGTCTCCTTAATGATTCTTTACAAAAATATTATTTTTATTGGTAGATAAATATATTACGCACGTTTAATTTTATTTTTGTATTAAATTAAAGTTCGATCATGAATTTTGTATATATTATTTTTAGAACAATTTTATGATAATGTACTATAAATTTAATTATGAAATCTTGCTTATTTAATAGGATTATATAAAACATCAAAATAATTTTCATAATTTTGAAGTTTTTGTATTTATAAGTAAATTAAAAAAAATTAATTATATATTCAAATAAAATTTTAGTTTTATTTCATAAGTACGACTTAACCATGATTTGATATTACGTGCCAAATTCCATTTGACATTATCAAACATTAAAAATAAAAATAAAAACATTATGAAACCCAAAAGGAGCAGAATTTGAGGATGTAAAAGCTCTAGAAAAGTCTAGCGGACCCGGTCCAGTTCCTCGTCACAAACAAAGTCTTACGCGCCAAAAATAAGACTGACAAGCGACGTCGTTTTCATTTGAGAGTTACACTGAACAAATTAAAATAGACTATTTTTTTTATGTGTGATGTGAAATAATTACTTCCTTTATCACATTTTATATCCAAATTATCTTTCTATCATAATTTTTTTTATATTTTTTATTTAGTCTTAGAAAAAAATATTATCTTGTTGTAATAAGGAGTTTTTAAGTTATTTTTTTTATTTTTAATAAAATAATTTACAACCACATAAAGATATAAAATTGTTTAAATTATAAATTTTAAAGGTCTCAAATATCGTATCAAATCAAACTGTAACACATAAATAAAAAAATTATTACTAATTATCATAATTTATGATAGTTTGTTTTTACATAATTCTTAAATATATAATTTTTTATTAAGATTAATAAGTTTGAAATTCATAAATAAAAAGTACTCCCACTATTATATAGAGTAGGACGATTTGATTAACGAAAGATGGAGAATCTTAGTAACTAAATTGGTTGACTATCTGTACTTTCATTTGTTGATGAGAGTTTGATTTCCTACGAGTGTAATATACACCGCGTGCACAATTAATTTTACGTAAAATAGAATTTGTGCATTAATTTATTTGATTTGACAAACATGTGACGTAAGCATGGTTGTATTATAAGTGAATACTTGGTCTTTAGCTTGTGCATCCATCCACGACCTTTTCTTTTTCCTTGTCCATTATGGGATTTACTAGTGACAAATACATTTCCTTCTCAATAATTTTAATTTAAATATTTTAAATTATTAATTATTTAATTTATGATATTTTTTAAGCTTTAATTAGTTTTCAAATAATATATATTACTTTCTTCGTTTTAATTTATGTGGCTTTGATAAAATTTAGAGAAATAATCAAGTTTTTTATATATTTTTTTAAATATTTAAAATTATTAATTATTGTGATTTGTAATATTTTTTATGTAATTTTAAATTATATATGTCACTCCCTCTGTCTTAATTTATGCGGCACTAACAGAATTTTTAAACTTAATCGAACTTTTAATATGTCTTTTTTAAATATTTTAAACAATTAATCATTGAGATTTAAATTTTTTTTACGTTGTTTACAAATATATGTTACTTTCTATGTCCATTTTATGCGTCATCGATAAAATTTTAAGTATCAACCAGTTTTTAAATTCCTTTTTACATATTACTTTCTCTGTACCTTTTTTTATGGCATCGATAAAATTGTAAGATTTTCAACCAATTTTTTTACATGTCTTTTAAATATTTTAAGTTGTTAATTATCATATGAATTTTTTTATACAGTTTTAATTAAATATATATAAAAAAAAATAAAAAAAAAATTAAAATGTTTCAACCACTGAGAAAGTATAAATATACTCTTAAACTGCTCAAACAAGCATATTAATCTGCTTCAAAAATATTTTTATGCATTTCATAAAATAAAAGAAAATAACCAAACTGTTCAAGCAGACATGTTGATGAAGACCTACCCACTTATTCGCATTTCTTATTTATTAAATTATTATTTTCTTTTTTTTTTCGAGTACAATTTAAATGCTACTTCTAGCATTTATGTAGATAAATTGAGCAAAGCAAGGGGGCAGATGATAATGAGAAAGAGCGCCACGTCTGGACAAATGAAAGGCGTCGTGCCATAGAGTCAGAAATGTAAGATAATTCAATGTATCTAAAGGCGTTATCGTGGAAGAAACCTAAGAGGGTTGTAGTATATAGTGTCGAATGAATTAATATTAAAAAAAAAAAGAATGACTTAAGACGGGCTCTTGTTGGTAAGTGTAGAACTCTTATCTGAAAAAGATGAAAATCGTAAAATTTAGGAGGTTGAGATGGATGCGTGTTCATATTAGAAAAGATAACATTAGAAAGAAAAATATTTAGGACAAAATGAATTGAACTCGATGGAGGACAAAATATAGAAAGTCGTGTTGTTGATGGTGATTGTGTTGCTCAACCGAATTTAATTTTTATTATTGTTATGCAATTAATTATATATGTCAACTAGAAAATATTATTAAGGACCTTTATATGAAGTTTGATTTTAGATTCCAAATTTTATTGAGATGGCCCCACTTGATAATTGTATGACTTACTACCTCAACTATTTATGCAATTACATTTGAAGAAAAATTTTAGGTTGATGCATTTATCAGTTTTACCATTATTTCAGATGAATATTATTTTTGTTTTGAATAATTAATAAATGAATTTTGCAAGTTATTTATCCTAATGGATTTACTTGATCTCCAGCTTGCGCATCCACAACGACCTTTGTGGAATTTAAAAGGAATGGACCAAATTCTTTTTCTTTTAAGCATAAAATGTACTTTTAATTTGAATGCAATTCTTATTAGTGATGTACACTTGAGAAAGTGCATTGTATCAGGATGAGTGTTATGTCATAGAGTCATAAATGATAAGATGCTGATGCAGAAGAAACCTAAAAAACGATCCAATTTAAGATATTTACTATTTATGCAATTACATTTGAAGAAAATTATTTCGAAATTTCACCTTGACACATTTAAATTTTACAATTGTAACAAATAATTAATTATTAACCTTTTATTAAAAAAACATTTAGGAGTGATTAGAAGAAACTATTCTCTCTAATAGATTTACTTGCTATTATAATCATCCAAAATATATTTATGCTCTAAATTATCGAGTCGACCTTTGGCAGAATAACTAAATTAATCTGAAGGGAATAATCTGCTACTCTATCTGAGATGAATGTTCTTTGAGTTATTAGATAAGGCTTAAGATGATAAACATTTTTATTAAACATATTTTTTTTTTCCAATATGATGCCAAACATGTCACTATTAGAATATATTTAGTTACGTAATTTCTTAATTAATGTAAGGTAAGATGATGACGTTGAGTCGAATACTTACTATTATTATTAACACCGCCAATTTTCTGGAAAGACACGCCTTTTCTATATATTTTTACTCGTTTATTATACTATTTTGAGATATTTAACAATATTTATCTAATTTATGAAATCAAAAGATAATTATATATTTAATTTTTAATTTATCCTTATCATTAATTATAATCATTTTTTTATTACATTTTTTCAAGACATTGTATTTATTGTATTCAAAGGATTTGGTAAAATTACTCCTATAATTTACTCCTGTTGCCCACTAGTAGATGTCAAATTTTAGCTTGGCACGTTTATTACGAAAATAATGATTAGTATAGGTAGATTATTATTTTACCCATATTAATTAATAAAAATATTCATTAAAGTCATAATTCAAATTCTATACATTTAATACTATCAATACAATGGCAAGTGGAAGCGTTTATTTGTTTAATAATATTTTTATTTTTTTTAAGAAATATTGTCTAAGTAATCTAAGGATGAATTGATCATTGAATATTTTAAAGAAGTTCTACATATTTCAAAAACGTTAACTTTTGTAAATAAATTGGAGATAAAATAGGTGAAAAGAAATTATCCTATCTTGATTTCTCCAAAATGACAAGTAAAAATGAAAATCAAATTAAAATTTTTTTGACATCTAATAATAAATAAAGAGAATATGATTTTTTTTAATTCCTACATCAAATTAATGAGAAATGAGTAAAGATGGACAGAGGGAGTACGTTAATTCGCTGTCATGTCTAGATAATGCCCCTCTCCGGTTCATTTCTCCGGTTCATTTTATTATATGCTCATTAAAAAAAATATTAATTTTGAAATGTAATCTGACTAAATTATTAAATCTCAATTTAATATTTCTTATATTATATTAATCTTTTTTATTTTTATTTAATAATGGTACATATCAAATCTAATACCAATTAATTACTCTCTTCGTCCTATTTTAATTGTCATTATAATTCTCTTCATGCCCATTAAAAAAACTACAAATACAAGATATAATTTATTAAGTTATATTTATTTACTAGACATTATTAAAAGAAGTAGTCCCACTCATATTAAGTGGTGTTTCTAGCTTGAGTCTGTGATTTTAAAAATATACTCATTTCTAAAAGGTAAAATGTATTTTTGCAAACTTATCTTTAATTAAATATTCATTTCTTCTAAATTTATGTAATATCATTTGAGTTAATATAAAGTTTAAGAAAGAAGAAAAATTTTAAAATTTATAATTCAAAACAAATCTTATAGAAAAAGCGAGCCACCATTTCAGGTACAAGATACTATCATTACCGCCTGAACAATTGGACACCCAATCCATAATCGTAATGATCCAATTATAAAAGCGGAGCTCTACCAAATCTTAAATATTTATTTGGCTCGAAATTATTTTATTAAGAATAAAAGTTAAATTTTAGAGTTAAATGTTTTCAATGATAGCAATGTGACTTTTTAAAGACATTTTAAAAAAATATTTGTCACATAAATTGACATCAAAGGAGTAGTACCTATTTAATATAGTTTTTTGGTTACACAAAATCACTTAACTGAATAGGGGTAAACTGGAAGAAAATCATTAATATATTTTAAATATAGGGTAAATATTTTTTAAATATAATTTATTTAGATAATAAATAAAAAATATACTTTAAAGCAGTAAAATATTTTATAAAAAGAACTCAAAAAAGTTATTATTCCTACTGGTAATATTTTGAACTATAACTTTTATTAAATCATTCAAAATTCTAAGTTAAACTTGAAATAATATGTCAAAAGATGAAGACAATGTAAAAGTATAAGATATATTTATGAATCCTATAAAAGTAAATATTTTATGTACAAAATTAATTTTAAAATTAAAACCAAATCAATTCAAATATAATCGATTTTTTTCAATATCAAATCAAATCACCAATCAATTATTTTTATAAATTAACTTAATACAATTTTTAATTGGATTTTGTTTACAAAACCGAACTAACTTGTATCATATCATATGTTTCACAAGACTAATGATCTAAGGTGACCAAATAATACTTGATATAGATATTATCTTTAATGGCCACCCTCAAATGAAACAAATAAAGTAAATCCAATGGATAAAAGTCAATAAATTAGATTGTTCTTCTTGAAATTTATGTTACACGTTCTTCATTGGCCCATACGCGTCCCTTGCGTGTGCTACGACGTGTTAAGCAAAATTTGAACCAAAATCCTTATTTACTGCCTAACTAATCATACTTTTTAGATTTATCAAAGGATGTGGTAAGTTGAATGAGACTGTTTCTTTCTTGTGTTTGAATATATATTTTATTTTTTAAAAATAAAATTTTGTGGGTGAAAATTTTTTAAATACTCAAAAACTTGTCTAAGCTAGTCTTTTTCTTTTTTATTGAAAACTTGAAATAATTTATACATCAGATATAAAAAAAATTAATCAAATTTTATAGTCAATTATATGTTAAAACACAAATTTTAATATCCAACTTAAAATAGATATTGAAAACTTATAGTTTTTTTTCGTTTTTCATTCGGTGTCTGGAATCCGAAGTCTTGAAACTTTATAGTGTCCATTTGGAAATATTTTTTCATATCTAAAATTCGAATTTGAAAACTTTGATTAAAGATGAAACAGTCTCATTACTACTCCAAAATCTATGTTGGTGAAACTTTATAGTCAAATATTAGCTAAAGAATGTGTGGGTAGTTTATAAATTGATCAAATCGACCTATCAAGTATTTTCTAATTTATTTTGCATTTGACTAGTACCCAATATACTTAATTATACACCAGATGCTTGTAAACAAAATCAACTCGACGTACGACATTTCAATAAGAATGTGAATACTTAATACTTAAAATACCTATCGATTTTCTTTTTAATAGAAATAAGAATTAATCAACTCGTGTTACAAACATCCTATCCCTTCACACTCCTATTGAAAAATAACTAATACTTAAAATACCTTTTTTTAAAAATAAAATTCTAAACTTACTATTCACCTTATACACACTGTAATCATATAAAATTTACTAAAATATAAATTTTATAAAATGATTCAAATTATATTAAATTCAAAATATATTAGTCCAAACAAATATTATGAATTAATATAATTGGATTAATTAATTAAGTCCAATAAAGTATGCATTTAATTAAAAATCCAAGTTCAATTATTTGGGCTACAAAAAGATAACCCACTTTATTACGCCCAATATCCTCTCATCCAAGAGACCCATCTTAGTGTCACGTGTCAAATGACGTGGCACGTCAAGTCAAATAAAGAAGTCAATAAGATTGTGTCATGTGTCAAGATGACAAACCCATTTCATTAAAGCCCAATATGTCATCACTTAAATCTGATTGGCCAAGAGAAAGCTTGATTCTATCATGACTCCTCTATTCTACAACTATATATAGGGGTCTTCATAATTTAGAATGCATCAAAAATTCTAACAAGAAGCCAGAGAGAGCTCGTGCATCAAACGCTGCAGATTTCTCAACAAATTCAAGAATTCGAACATTCAAGTTCAAAATCAAGCTTAAAAGCTCTTGAACTCAAGAACATATTCAAACTTCAAGAACAAGAATAAATTCAAGTTTCAAAATCAAGATCAAGAACCAAATCAAGATTCAAGATTGAATTCAAGAACAAAATTCAAATTCAAGATCAAGATCAAGATCCCTTGAATTTACACTTGAAAAGGCGAATCAGATGATTCATAGAGATTGTAACACTCGCATATTGAAATCAAATACTACGATTGTTGCGATATTTTCGTTCTTAATTATTATTTTCTTGACGCGAATTTTATCATTTACAAATTCTGGCACGTCCAATGGACCATCTCTACCTCTCATCCTAACTTTTCAAGAATCAAAGAACATTGAAATGGCTTCCAAGAAGATCTCTCAATGTCCTCCAAGACTACTGATTCCAAGTTCCCTGCTGAGGTGTCACTTTTAGAAGCGTTGGAGTTGTTATAAGAAGCAAAGCTACTATGCTGGAACAACAAACACTGCAAGTGTCGTCCGCACGAACTCTGGTTTTGGATCTTCAAGACCAAAGGGAGCGAGGTCCTCTGCAAATGCTTCAGAAGGAGGAACCAGTGTTGCTGAGAAGATCAAACAAACTTGGCTCTGCTTGAGGTCTCTGGTTCCAAGAACTCTACTAAAAAAAATCAGGACTAATCCAATGAATCTTCTCCATATGCATCGCGTAATGTGAGCCCTCTGAAGATTAACTTCCACAATAATTCATGCTACTCTTCAATGCCTCCAACAGTCATGCAAGCGATGACAACTAAAGTTTCATCCACGAAAGAACAACTTGCAAATCTAGTAAAGATGATTGAAGGATTGACCAACATGTGCAATAACAAGAGACTCACATTGATAAGTTGATGGAGAGGGTAGACGACTTACTAGATGAGGACTCTATCCATGCACTTGGGAAGGGTATTGAGATTGAAGAGACTGAAAATCCTGTGAAGCAAGCACCAACTATCAAGGAGCTGCCAGTTTCTGTGGAGGGAATGATCCCACTTGATCAAATAAAGGAGTTCATTGAAGGAACCATTAAAGACAAGTATGAAGTCTCCACAAGGTCTTCTCATACGTACGCTAAGCCTTGCACTGCAAGGATTGATAGCCTCAAAATGTCTGTCGAGTATCAACCCCCTAAATTTCAGCAATTCGAAGGCAAAGGAAATCCAAAGCATCATGTTGTACACTTTGTGGAGACATGTAATAATGCTTGAATCTATGGAGACCATCTCGTCAAACAATTCGTCCGCTCCTTGAAAGGAAATGCCTTTGACTGATACACAGATCTTGAGCCTCATTCTATTGACAATTAGAAGCAACTGGAGCATGAGTTTCTTAATCTCTTCTATAGCACAAGGCGCATAGTGAGCATGGTAGAACTCACAAATACTCTCCAAAGGATGGATGAACCTGTTATCAACTTCATAAATCAATGGAGGAACGCGAGCCTTAATTGCAAAGACAGACTTAGTGAAGCTTTTGCTATAGAAATGTGTATCCAAGGGATGCACTGGGGGCTTCTGTACATCTTACAAACGATCAAACCTAAGTCTTTTGAAGATCTAGCGACTCGTGCTCATGATATGAAGTTGAGCATGTCTTCTGCTGGAAAAGATGGAATGCTTGTTCATGATCCTTGCAAAGGAAAGGACAAATAGGAACCCAAGAAATGGAGCAAATTCGTGCCCAAGAATGACAACAAAGAATCCATGAATGTCAATATGTTGCCTATGAATTTTACTACGAACGAGAATAGGAAGCAAAGTACAAAGATGACTTTTCAAAAGCGTTCAAATTGAAAGCTAACCTTGAAAGAGATGCAAGAAAAGGAATACCCTTTTTTGGATTCTGATGTTCTTGAAATTTTTGAGGAACTGGTTGAGCTAAAGCTCATTGAGTTGCCAGAGATGAAACGACCCGATGAAGCTGAGAAGACTGATGATCTAAATTATTGCAAGTATCATAGACTCGTAAGTCACCCTCTTGGAAAGTGTTTTGTCTTCAAAGATAAGGTTATGCAATTGTTTAATGAAAAGAAGTTTGTCCTTGATGATGGAAAGGCAAACTCTAATCAAATGTCTATCATGTTCGGCGCGCTTGACCCAGTCCAAATATGTACACCCAAAGAAGAAGGGCCATTAGAGGAAGAAAAATCCCAAATCAATATAAATGATAATGAAGGTTGGATTCTCGTGACTAGGCGGAGATGCAACAAGACAAGTCCACAGAAAGAATCACTTAAACAACCGATCAGACAAAGGGTAGTAAAGAGAGCAAAAAAGTAGAAGTTGGTCAGACGTCCAAAGGGGCCAAAGGTGGAAATGTATAACCACCAAAAACCGCAACGTCCTGTGACCTTGTTCTGTGTGGAGACCACTCAAGATAATGTTGAGACATCATGTTTCAGTGCTGACTAAGGAGAAACAATGAATGAAACTTCATCGAAGGTGTTCCCAACTAACAAAGACAAAGTGGTGGGTGAAATTCCATCAAAGGTATTTCTGCTATCTTCTGAAAAGTCTGTGGAACCCTCTTTTCAAGAAGTGCATGTATGTAACACAAAGATCACATTTACAGACAATGATCTTCTATTTGTTGAAACTCTACACAATCATTCTTTGTATATGGTGGGTCATGAGCTAGAGAAGAGGATAAATAGAATTTTGATAGACGAAGGGTCTGAAGTCAACATTCTACCCATCCATACGTTGAAATAGCTTGGCATCACAACTGAAGAGCTTAGTGAAAGTTGTTTGTTGATACAAGGATTCAATCAAACGGGGGAAGGGGGGGAAAGGTCTATACGCTCGATTAAGCTAGATATTCATATGGATGATTTACGATCGAGTGCATGGATGCATGTGATTGATGCAAAGACTTCATATAATATATTACTGGGAAGACCTTGGGTGCACGAGAACAACATTGTCTCATCTTCTGACTATCAATGTCTGAAGTACCTCGAAGATGGAATTGAAACAAAAATAGTTGCTGACGATGATCCTTTCACTGAAGTGGAGTCACATCTTACCGATGCAAATTTCTATTTGAAGAGTTATATCGTGAAAGGGGAAAAGCTTGAGGGTGTCAAATCGATCAAGTCTAATTGGCTTAAAGGTGAAGCAACCAATGCGGGCATAGAAAGGGCTAAAGTTGATACTGGGGAGCCTAGTAGTTGTACAAATAAGGGGAAGACCATGCCCTCGAAAAGAAAGCCATCCTCTACACTCCGTTATGTCCCAAAGATGAAAAAAGAGGAGGGTTAATCATATGATGTACAAGGGAATGTACTAGGAGGGTTGGCTCTTCCTATCAAACCGATGCAATAAACTAGTCTTCAAAGATGTTGAGAAATTTTGTGGCTCAAAATACGCCACAAGATACACCACTCCCCGCAAAACATACAGAAGGCTTTGATCCTAATGCTTACAAGTTACTTGCAAAGGCTGGGTACAACCTTGATGAGCCGTCTAGGCTAGGGAAACTACCATCAGAGGGCACAACTAGGCAAGCACGTAAAGGTTTAGGCTATAGCCAACCACCACCAATGCGCATCTCCATAAGAAGGGCAAGAAATAACTATATCTCCATAAGAAAGGCAAGCAATAACTATATCTCCATAAGAAAGGCAAGCAATTCCAAAAATTGTTTGCAGAGAAGAACTCCAAATTTGTGAATATTGATGCCAAAAGAATAAAGAGAGAGGTCTATTTATAGATATTCAAGAAATTCATGTTCTACACTATCTATGATTTCTGATTCTACTCTAAAGAGGACAATCTTCTCCAAAAACAACCATAATTCCTCTTTAAACTAGAAATCTTGAAGGAAAAAAAATTAAAATTGGCATGTCCTCGACCATATTAAAATAAGAACGTATTTTTTCTATTTTAATTGAATAACTAGGACGCTACAGGACGGTGGGAAATAACACGACTTTGGGATTGGAGCACTGTTAAGGTGGTGACTACATGTCACTTGGCGAATTAAAAGCAACATTTCATGAGAATGATGCCCTTAATGTCATTATGATTTATATTTTTAATATATTATTTATATATATAAATAAGGGAGTCATTTAAGAAATCATTTATACATTTTATGAGGTTAAGTTTTTTTGGGTCATTTCATTGTTGACATGAAAACATATTTTTATCATCTTTTTGGATTGGAGACATTGTTAATTATGAATACGGGTCATTATTAATTTCAATTAAATTAATATTTCAAGTCTAGTCTTCAAAAAATAAAATATTTTGACGAGATTTGAAGTGGGGGCATTTGTAATCATATAAAATTTATATAATTCAAATTATATTAAATTCAAAATATATTAGTCCAAACAAATATTATGGATTAATATAATTGAGTTAATTAATTAACTCCAATAAAACATGGAGTTAATTAAAAGCCCAAGTTCAATTATTTGGGCTACAAAAGATAACCCACTTTATTAGACCCAATATCCTCTCATCCAAGAGGCCCATCTTGGTGTCATGTGTCAAATGGCGTGGCACACCAAGTCAAACCAATAGGATCAAAACCCAATATGCCCAATTGGCCCCATTTCATTAAAGCTCAATGTGCCATGTCACTAAAATTTGATTGGCCGGGAAAAAACCTAATTCCATCATGACTCCTCTATTCTAAAACTGTATATAGTGGTCCTCATAATTCAGAATGAACATCAAGAATTCTAACAAAAAAGTTAGAGAGAGCTCGTGGATCAAACACTACAAATTTCTCTACAAATTCAAGAATTAAAACATTCAAGTTCTAGAACAAGCTTAAAAGCTCTTGAACTCAAGAACAAGCTCGAGAACAGATTCAATCTTCAAGATCAAGAATAAGAATAAATTCAAGTTTCAAGATCAAGATCCAAATCAAGATTTAAGATTGAATTCAAGAACAATCTTCAAATTTAAGATCAAGCTCAAGAGCTCTTGAATTTACCCTTGAAAAGGCGAATTAGATGATTCATAGAGATTGTAACACTCGCATATTGAAATCAAATACTAGGATTGTTGCGATATTTTCATTCTTGATTATTATTTTTCTGACGCGAATTTTATCGTCTACACACGCCATTTATCATTTTTCCCCTTTTAATAAAGATATTTTAAAGTTTATAGTATTTGATTAAAAAATGAAAAATATTTTATTTTAATCAACATAATTTATAATTGCTTTTTTTTTTAATCAAACACATTAGTTGCTTATATTTATTTAGATGATAAAACACACACACGCCTGTTAATTAATTTTATAACTTAAAAATATTTTCACACTTTAAAGCTTGTGAGATAAGCTGATCCAAAATGAGCTCTAATAATCTTAGATTTATTTTTCCATTAAAGTTGGTGGGGAGTACCTTTTGAGAATTTACAATTTTTACAATCATTGAATTTCTTTTTTTAATTTTCCAACAAACCCATATACGCGGTCCAAATCGACCACAATATAAGGGCGTTTTCCCCCTGTTAGGGTTCCAACAAAACATCCTCTTTCTTTGCCTTTGCGACTTTGTCTTCTCACATGCCCTTTCTCTCCCTTGTCCACTCAAATTCTTCATTTTGCCTGAACCATCTCTTCTTATTTTAAGCGAAAATTCATTGCCATTTTCGGAATTTTGTTGGAACCTGTTGTGCCTATTTTCTTGAAATTTTCTGTCATTTCCAGCAGTTGTTGTTCCTATTTTCAGTGGGGTGGCTCTAATTTTCTTAAAGTTTGAATCTTTTGACCTGGGATTGTTTCATTTGTAGTTTGGGGAAAAAAATTTCAGTCTCAAATCCAATTTAAGGTTTTGTTTTCATCTGTGCATTTTTGGGGGTTTGATCTGACTTTCGTGTTTGTCACTTCATTTCTCTAATTTCTATCCAATAACTCGTGGGTTGAATCCAGATTTTCAAGATTTTTTTGACTGTTTCATGTGAAAAAAAGAGTAATCTAGAAATGCCAATTACAGATTATCAAGGGGCATCTACATCTTTCACAAATTTTGGAAGGTCTCTTTTGAGTATGCGCCGTGATCAGGTGCATTCCGTGGAGTCTGCTCATGAAGCCACTGGCCAAGAACTGGAACTTGAAGCTTTCCAGAAGCAAGTGGCTGAGCGTTTCAATGAATTGGCTTCTGTTGATATTGATCAACTGCTTTCCCTTTCGTGGATCTGTAAGCTGTTGGATGTGTTCCTCTGTTGCCAGGAGCAATTCAGGTCCATTTTGTTCAACAACATTGCTAGCTTGAACAAATCTCCAATGGACCGTTACGTTACTGAATATTTCGATAGGAGTGTGAAGGGGTTGGACGTTTGTAACGCGATAAGGGATGGAATTGAACAGATCAAGCAGTGGCAGAAGCAATTGGAGATTGTTCTGTGTGCATTGGAAAATCAGAGGTGTGTTGGTGAAGGTCAATTTCGTCGTGCCAGGAAGGCCTTGATTGATTTTGCAATTGGTATGCTTGATGAGAAGGAGTCTAATACATCTGTTGCCCATAGAAACAGGTCCTTCGGGCGAAACAATACTCAGAATGATCATAAGTCTTTGGGACATTTTAGATCGTTGTCGTGGAGTGTTTCTAGGAATTGGTCTGCTGCTAGACAACTCCAAGCAATTGGTAACAACTTAGTTGCTCCAAAAAGTAATGAAATTATTGCTACCAATGGATTAGCCTTGGCTGTTTTCACAATGAGTTATGTATTATACTTTGTAATGTGGGCTCTTGTGGCTGCAATTCCTTGCCAGGACCGTGGCCTGCATACACATTTTTATGTGACTAGGCAATTTGTTTGGGCTGGCCCAATCCTATCCCTCCACGAAAGGATTTTGGATGAATCGAAGAAGAGGGATCGCAGAAATGCCTGTGGATTGTTGAAAGAGATTCATGAGATGGAGAAATGTGCTCACCACATGAACGAATTGATCGATACGGTTCATTTCCCAATCACAGAGGAAAAAGATGGAGAAGTGAAGCAAAGAGTTCATGAACTTGGGCTTGTCTATGATGGTCTAAAGAATGGATTAGACCCTTTAGAGCGCCAGGTGAGGGAAGTATTCCATAGGATCGTTCGGAGCAGGACTGAAGGCCTCGACTCTATTGGACGAGGTAACCATGAGTGACACAACATGCCTGCAATTGTTGGAAACCCATTATTTAGAACATGAGGATAATATGATATATAGATTTTCCCCTTTTGTTCTTTTCTTCTTTTTGGACCCTTTTTTTAGATGAGAAGAGGAGGGAGAATGGTTAATGGTGCTGCAATAAGTAGTTTCAAGAGGTAAAAATCATGTATTTTTACTTTATATCATATATATGTAAAGAAATTAGGGAAAAAAAAATGGATCTTTGGTCCATTTTTGGTGATATTCATCTTGATTGCGATTGTGTAATCACTTCTGAGTTAAGTTTGCTTTTTAACTCTTTGTCTGAGTTTGCTTTTTCAGTTTCTTTTAGTCTTGTTGCTTGCAACCTTGGTATATATTTGGCCCATTTCGAAAACTATATCTCTATCTTCACAAGGCAAGAGGTAAGACTGTGTACACACCACTCGGCATTGTGAGATTACACTGTCATGTTGTTTTTGCCATTGAATAAGAATATTTCTAGATAAAGATGTTAAATGTTTATATCTTTTCGTTTGACATTTTCTTTTAAGCAATGTCAATGATAATCCCAAGTTTATATGTTATGACTTCCCCTTCCCCTATAAAGTTTAGTGAATGAATTTTTTTACAGTATAAAGGAATGTCAATTCAGTTTGGACATTTTCTCCGAATAGTTTTTTTCCTATGGTTTGTGATTTTCTTTCTGTTCTTTAATTCTGTTTCTCTGTTCATCACTTGACCATTCATCTTCTGGAATGGTCATTTTTATATTTAGTGTCATTTTATCCTAAATCAAAGACAATCCTTCTGCAATCCCAAAACATTGATACTTTTGGAGTTGCCTTTGTTGGTCCAATTTTGTTTTTGTTCTGACATTAGAGCTGGCTTTGTCATGGAGTGTGTGTGTCTATTTGACTAATGAGTTAGTATTATTATAAGGTTTGTTTGACAATACTTTGTTTGAGTTGCTGGTTTTTACATTTTCTCATCTTTCATGAAAATCTTGAACAATTCTTCAGCATGTGGTTTTGGTCAAAACTTTGGCTTTCTTATTGACTGAGACAATGTTTTTATTTATGGAAGCCACGTTTGTTAATTCTATGTGAATAAATGTGTTTTTTTCTTTTTGTTTCATGTGCATAAGTTAACTGGACACACACCTTGTAGACTAATGTGTAGAGCAACTTTTCTATCTTTGTTGGAAGGGATTATTAATGGTGTCACTCATTTTCATCAGTGTCAATAATCATACTTTTAAAAGATATTTTTGGAGCTGTTAAAACTCTTCTAAAAGTGTTGTATGCCAATTGGCAATTGGTGAAACCATCTTTCACATTTGGGAAGATTAGGGATCATTCCCAAAGTTGCATATGTTGACAATGTAAAGAATGTGCACTATTAATGTCAACACAGTTGGATCCAAGCTTTAAGTCATTGACTGTTCAACTACCTATAATATGGAGTTAATAGTTTATGAGATTGTGGTGCTTAGTCAATGTATTTATATGTTATCTACTAGTTTTTAAAATAAAAATATAGTGTAGTTTGGGTCAAGACAATGGGGGCTTGAAAGAGGTGATTATTTTATTGTCTAAAATAACAATGTCAGACTTGGTATACAAAGTTATTTGTTCTTGTAAATCACCCTTTTATTATAAAAAATTGTATCCATTACAGAGACGATGACATATCCGATGCAAGCTGACAAAATGGAATATGAGAAGGATAAGGTTGTACATGGTCGGGTTGGTTCATATTTTTTAAATATCAAATCAAATTATTTGTGTCAGATTTTTTAATATATAAATCAAACCAAATCAGTAAAACTCAAGTTTTTCAACTTCAGGTTTGTTTGGATTTTTTTGGGGTTTTCGCTTTTTTTTTTTCAAATTTTTTGAATTTTTGGATTTTTTTTTCGAAATTCTCGTGTTTTTGAGTTTTTTTTTTGGTTGAATATCTTGATAAAGTATTTATAAAAATATATAATTAAGTTATGATTCAAATATCTCTTTAGTTCTACCAAAATACAAAAAAATAGGATTTTTTTTTAAGAAAAATACAAAATATGATATTAGTGAAAACAAAAATATTCAACAAAATATATAATGAGATCGCATAAATAAATATTCACAGTGAAGATGATTTTAACTTTAAATTACTAAATCATGCTAACATAAGTCATAATGAAAATATCATAAATTTAAAGTGCCAAATCATGTTAAGATAAGTGTAAAAAGTACTTATTGATTATATGAGTAAATACTAAAGAAAAATTAAGATTAGGTTATGTATTTTAATTATCTAAACCAATGTAAAATTAAAGAATAAATTATATTCATTATTATTATCACTCTTAGTGTTATATATAATATATATATATATGTCGGATTGGTTTAGTCTTGGGTTGGTTTTTTAAAGTTAATCAAACCAAACCAAATATAGTCAGTTTTTTTTTTCAATACCAAATCAAGTCAAACTAAACCATTAGTCGGGTTTTTTCTATCGGTTTGCGATTTGGTTCGATTTTGTTAACTCCTATCTTACGTCTATCTCTAAGGTCGAGAGATTGGTTTTCAATGTACGCTTAGTTTAAGGAAAAATATTCTCGAAAAGGAAAGAATGGAAGTATAAGAAATAACAGACAATAATAAAAAATAAAAGATTATAATAGAACAAAAACTACAACAAAATAGCATAATAATCAAGGTACAAGTAACAACAGATAGTAACAAAAGCTGAAGGATAAGAAACAATATTATGAAAGGAGAAACAAGACAACACTTCACTTCTACCTCAATTTGCATCCTCCATCACTTACTACACTATAGTGCATAAAATTGAATCTTTTTCCTATAACCATAGTAAACAAACAAAGGGCCATCTCAAAAAACCTTAAATCACATGTTTGCCTAAATTGTCAAAGCATTGAGAACATGGTAGAAGATTAACTGACCTCTTCTTTGTTTTGATATTTTTGTGGCCAGCTAATTGCTCATTTTGAGAACTGGATCATGGCTGGCATGTTTTTTAACATCATCAATAAGTTCAAAAACCAAGATTTGACATTATGCAGTATAGCTACCAATAAGATAATGAAAGGCCACTAAGTGGTAAGAGATATTTGAGGCCTTTCTTGAATGAATCTACAAGTCCTTTGAAGGTATGCTTTAATTGCCTAAATAAATATATATACATATTAGCTGTCTGGATTTTATACTGTATATCTATTATGGCAGGCAACAAACAAAGTGGACCTCAACACCATTCCAATATCTTGGAGAAGTTCTATATTAGTGGCTTCTACATACTGGATCTATAGGACAAATTGAAGTAACTGCCAAATCACTGCTTTTTCACATTATTCCTTTATTTTAAGTTCTAAACCATATTGAATTCAGTACCAAATTTTGGTTTCTACCATTTCTATTGTTTGGACTATTTTGCCCGTGAGCCAACCGTCTATCAAAAATAGTCTTAAGTTTGAGGTAGGATTACTAAAATCTACCTATATTATACTCTCTCTAGACTCCACTTTATTGAATTATACTGAATATGTTATTGTTATGATTGACCTTCTGTTATTTGGAAAAAACTTATTTAAATAAAAAATCATTTATTTTTACGATTCTTTTTTCTTCTAATCCTCTTTATTTAGTAAAGAATGATTAGGATACAAGAATTAGTAGTACATGTATAAGAAAATTGGAAACCTAACCAAACTAACTTGCACGAAATACCAACAACTAGCGCACGCATCCTCATTGTGGGATTAATTGCTAATACATGTATGAGGTAGTCATAATTATTTAACTTCTATAATTACTACAAAATGGATGACGTCTGATAGGGTCTTGATCATCACATACCTTATAACCCATTACATAGTGAAGTTGTGAGAATTTGTTGGTATATTTTTATAAACATTCATTTTTAATGTTTGGCTAGCTTTAGATATCCGCTATTCACAACTCACAGGCTCGATTATTAAGGATTTGTACTCATAAATCCAATAAGGAGGTAAATTCAAGAGATTTTTTTTTCCATTTAATTCTAAACTCAAATCTCTATCGAGCTAAGAAGATTGGACTAATCAAGATTTTTGAAGAATCAAATAAAATTATATTTAACAAGGCAAAAATCCTCTGACAAACAAATGGTGTTTAGATATAGAAAATAATTATTAACAAGTAGCTAGAAAGTTTAGTTCCATGGATATGTCATGTGGACATTTCAACTGCTACTTGCAAGTTGCATAGATTGACTCATGCCAGTGTCATTATTATAGTACTTATATTATTTTTCTTCACGTGACATCATTAAGTGATTATTAAATTCCAAAAGGTCTTCAAGTCGTTGGCACATCCTCTCTAGCCACCCCTAATTTTTTTAGAGTACTTATAAATAATTATACATAGCTTTTGATATTGCCCAAATTAATTCTTATAAAATTCAACAGGTAGGTAAAATTTTCTGATTTTAAAAATTGTTTCACGTTTTTCATTTATTTTTTGGGGGTTGACTTTGCACCTAATTGGTAGAAGAGTGGACAGAGCATGATCAGGCAAATGTACTTTAGCTTCTTGGGGTGATATCGAGGTTGGCCTGGAAATGCCTTATGTTTCTGAACAATGCAAGACCAAAGGTTGTATTTACTAAGTGGTTGCATCTTCATGGCAGATTGCTAAGAATTGACAGGTTGCTTAAATGAGGTATAATAGTGGAACCTAATTGTGTTTTATGTAGCCAAAGAGTCGAAACAAAAGAACACTTATTCATCAAATGTCCCTTTACCATTCAAATCTGGACTAAAATCTTTACTTGGCTCGGATGGAATGGACAATATTGGAGCAACTGGGATTATTACATAGAGTAGACTATAACTCATGCTAAAGGAAAAACTCAAAAGACTATTCTATTCAGAATAGTATTTGCTGAAGTGATTCATGTTGTGCGGATAGAGAGGAATTTGAGAATCTTTGAAAAAAGATATAGAGATTGGGAAGAAACTACTAGAGAAATTGCATATATTTGTATAATAGAAATCCTCAAGGTTGTAGTCATCTATTGCATAGCTTAGTTTTTTGATATTTTAGTTGGTAATCATAAACTTAATTAAGCTTGGACACTAATCTTTTATTTTACTTTGAGATAACCAGCAGGATTTGTTATTTTACTTCCTGTGCTGTGTCCGATCAAACCAACCTTTAGGGCAATGATTTGATAATTCAGTTTGAGTGAAATAAGATAAAATAATAGAAGTGTATATATACCAACTTACAATAAATGTGCATTGTCATTTTCCATACCTACCAAATGTATATGAGAGGCCAAAATGAGAGAAGGAAAGTTGATTTTCTCTCTCTTTTAGTACTATGATCATGACAGTCTCCTTCTCTTTGAATATGCTTTGTATTTTATATTATTATTATGGTTCCAAAATCATTTTACTTTTATTTACTCAGTAATATTCAAAGTGATGAAAACGCATCAATGACTTGAGTGTGTGTTGACTTTGAATAAATTGATTATTTTTAAACTTGAAACTAATCCTCAGTATTCTTTTACATACACAAGTTAGACTTGGGACAAGTGAGAAAACACAATCAACACCATAATCTTGAATACTAGCCAGCAAGAAGAGAAGTTCAACACAGACTATCCCAATGAAAATTGATTGATGGCCCAAGAGCATATAAGACACAATTAAATCCAACACAAACACATCACATGGATTTGGAAACCCATGTCCAACTCTGAGCTAACCAAATGGACTCTACAGTCTTATAATTGGTTGATCTTTGATATAACTTATCACTTCATTCTTCAATTTATTGTATCCACAAGTTTTATGAAAAGCTTTGCCAATGTATCTTGATGACAAATTGGCATGCATATACTGGTCGGATTAAAAAATTGGCATAAAGTAGGTCACTTTTTGGGGGGGAATTTCAAGATATTTCATCATTTCACCGAAAATAATTACACTCATTACTCAATGATATATATTTGCTCGATATTATTTTGATGGACGATTATACGGGGTAAAAATTCCTTTTTTTCCCCTTGGGCATATTGTGTCACAGTTTGTCTAAAATTGGCATCCTATAGTCATCCTCAATCAACCATCATATTCAGACTTCATTTTTAAAAAAAAACATTGAAATTATGACTATGAAATCTAAAACTTAAAAAGTATGAATATAAAATTTGAAACTCTTTAAGGAGCTTGAATATCAAATTTGGGGCTATTCGGGGAAATTTTTTGTTAATTTTTAAAATTGAAAAACTCGAGGTTGAAATTGGTATATTCCCATGACATTCGTGTATCATAACGTATATCTGATATGTCCCCCTTGTATATCAATTTTCTCATGTATACACACACAAATTTCATGAACATACATTCATGAAATCTGTGTATGATATATACTGATATGCACACTATTTAATGTAATTAATATACATATGTTGTAGCGAGTCTTTCCCCCAAACAGTCCAAATCAATTTCAATATTCTTAAGATTTTTATATAGCTTCGTCTAAGTGTTAGCGGCGGAGCCACAATTATAGATATGGGTTAGGCAACATTTAATGGCTTTTGCTCAAATATTTTATTTTGTTAAAATAATTATTAGGGTAATATTTCTAAATAATGTATTCAGAATCTAGTAAACAAAACAGCGTTTTCCAGACTCTAAACTTAAAAAGTGTTAGTACAAATGAAGTCCAATTGGAAAGGCAATGTGCACATAGTATGAACTCATAGAAGCAAATTGCATAAATCATGTTTGATAAGGTCTTTTCCTTAATTTCACGTGTACTTTGACAAAACTTGGAAAACAAACTTTCATCTATCACAAGTTATAATCCTTGAATCAAAGTATAATTTGTTCATGAAGCAAAGTATATGTTCTTTTTCTCTCATGTTTATGTTAGCATATGCATTTGCATTGTTTTGGACTAAAAGAAAATCTTGCAAAATCAAAGTTGTTGTGAAAAATGGAAATGGAAATGGGACTCAAACTAACAAGACCTGCAAATGAATCCTCCTCTACTGAATTCCAATTTGCAAAAGACAGAGGTGGCCCTCTTTTCCAGTCTACAGAAACAGAAACAATGTTCATCCTTACTGTCCATTTGAAAGGTTCGTCAGTTATTCTCTTCATCTAACACATTGTAATCATGTTTATTTGTACTTACTTTTAATGTGGAAAAATTCTATGTAGGTTATATGCAAGATGACATAAAGGTTGATATTAATGAGGAAGGGACTATAATCGCGATAAGGGGTGAAAAATCGGTTCAAGAAACTGTGATGGTAGGGTGGAAATTGATCAAGAAAGATGTAGAAATAAGAAAATTTAGCAAGGCTTTCAAGATTCCAGATGGGGTTATCTTGGATAAAATTAAGGCTAGATTTGATGAGGATAAATCCATATTGACAGTTAAAATGCCAAAGAAAGTGAAAGGGATTCTTGGAATAGAATTTGTTGAAGTGAAGGAACATCAAGATTTGCCAATTGTAGCTGACAAGATTACTAAAAAGGTCACATTTAAAGAAGATATGGATAAGCCAAAAGCAGAGGAAAATCAAGAAAGGGAGAAAGAAATTGTGGAGAAAGTATCAGAAAAAACACATGAAGTAGTCGAAAAACACGTTGTTAAGGATGAACTAATGTCAAATGTAGACTCAAATATCAAGAACAACGATACGATTCAAGAAATCAGAGAGCCTCACGGAGATTTTGTAGTTCGTGATAAACCTGAATCATTGAACTCGAGGGATGAACCTAAAGATGATGAAGCAATTGAAACAGCAAGAAAAAATGAAGATGAGAATGTCTCTAAGAGGAGCTCAAAAATTTGTGTGCCTATTGTTGCAGGATCAGCCTTAATATTATCTCTTGTTGTGTTTGTCATTCATCTCATCAGAACTAAGAATCAATCAGGGAAAAGAAAAGGTTAAAAAAGACCAACAACATAGCATGCAAGTTGTTATTCTAATTTTTCTTATTTCATTTGATTGTAAAAAGAGAGTTTGGGTGATTACTAGGTTCAATTTGTTGTGTTATGAGTTTGTAATTGAGCCTAAAAAAAACCTATCATTATTATGAGCACTTTGTATCACTTTTTCTTAAGGCATGTCCTTTTAATATTTTTAAAACCTTAATTTTTTTTAGCCTTGCTTGCAAATTGCAGTTCTCTTTAAAATATCTATAAGGGTGAACAAAATCAAATCGAGAAATCAAAAAAAGAACTAGTGATTTGATTTAGTTTTTGAAAAAAAAAAAAGTCAATCATAAATGGTTTGATTTGGTACTAACTAAAAAAATTCAATCTCGGATCAAACAAATTTGATATTAAATACATATAATTTGTAAAATTATTTTATACATAAAAAATATCATTATACTATACTTTTTATAATTTTCTTTAACTTTGTCATGATATTTATTTTTAACATAACATTTGAACTTACAATTAAGTTCATTATTCATAAATGTGAATAGCCTTTTAATAAATAAAACATAAATCAAATTAATTTACACCTTAAATTCCTAAAGTAATACGTTGTAAGCTCAAGTCAATTTGATGACAAATAGAAGCATACCAGCTTGATCTCATTTGTTGCCTTTATGTCCAATGATAAGAATAATATAAATTTGATTTTCTCATTTTCATTTTATAACGATGTGAAAGTTTAATCATTTAATTGTGGTTGTCATTAATTGTTGAAGAGTTAAATAAGTTTTGATATAATTAGATTTGATTTTCATATAGTTGGTTTAAAGATGATTGACATTGAAACATAAAATAAATTGAAAAATCTTTGGAAAAAAAAAAATTTGAAGCTCAAAAATCTATTTTTATTGATTTTATTTTATTTATATATTTGAAAATTTAATATAAATAATTTAATTTGATATTTGAAAATTTGAAAATTAACCTAATTCATATGTACACCCCTACTATGATGTATTTAGACGAACAAGTGCCAAAGACTTTCAGAAAAATTATTTGGGTGAGTATTTTTTAAGAAATAATTACTCATTTTAGTGGTATTTTTTATTTATGATTTTTTATAGCAATATTATGTTAAATCTGCACTTGTCTTAAAAATGAATTCTACATGTAATATAAATAAATTATACGTGCTTAAAATATTTTGTGATTGTTTGGTAAAAAAAAAATGGCACAATGTATACTAAAGAGTATGATAAATGTATTATCATCAATAAAACTTGTATTATATATGTTGTATAAATAGTTTTCTGTAAAATATGTATTATAAATGTATTTATAAGTGTTTAGCAAAAAAAATTATTATTACTTTATATAATAAATATTTTTTTAATATTGTATATCTATGTAAGTTTCGTAGACTTTATAACTTGGTGATTTGGGCTTTATACATTTTAAGTCCTGAAAAGTGGAACATTTGGCCTTGGGCTTTTATTCTCCAGCCTACTTCAACTCTCTACAGGCCAAGGGAAAAGTGGTTAAGCATATTATTAAAGAAAAAATTAAGGGCATTTTACACAAATTCCATATTATAGAGTTAATTTTAATTAATATCAATTTTTTCTAAAATTATTAAAAATTCCCTCTAATTGGGATTTGTTGATACAAAAAATGAAACCAGTGATACATGTTGAAAAATAAGAGCATTAATTGTTAGTTGCACTAAAAAATGAGAAGAAGGGATTTGTATTTTGTATCAAAAAGTGTTGCAGCTTTATATCAAATAAGGAATTTTTGTAATTTTTTAAAAGAGTAGGAATTTTTTGTAATTATGTAAATATATGTTGTGTATTTGTGTAATTTTTATAAAAATTATTATTTAATTATAAAAATATCTATATAATTAAATAATTTTAAAAAAAAATTACATATTATTTTATTAATTAGTAATTTCATATCATATTTCAAGTCGAATACATCTGAATACATATTCTTTTTACTATCAGATACACTCTAAAACATATATTTATAGGGAGAGAGAAAACGAGAGAGAAGGGAAAGGAGCAAGAGGGTTTGTTTATCTTAAATACATGTGAATCACACTAGATAGATGCATATGAGATACCAAAAACATTCTAGATACATTTTGAAATACAAACACCGAAGAAGAGACATGAGGAAAAAAAGAGAGCAACATAGGAGAGACGTAAGCAAGAGAGTCAGATACATATGAATCTACTCAGATACAGAATATTTAAAATAAATTTTTCTAATTTTGATCACATATATATGAAATATACTTGTACTTGAACGTGCTAGATACATGTATTTGAACATTCCAAATACATGTATTTAGAGTTTAAATTTTAGTAAAATTTGTAATATTAAAAATTCAAATGGAAGAAAGTAATTTACTCTTAAACTAGTGAGTTGTTTGTCTTTTTCAAATTGTGATACTCTTAATAATAATAATATATTTCCAATTTTCTGTACTCAAAGCAAACCCAAGGATGAAACCAATCTTGAATTTTCTTCACACATATTATTGTTTGGTCTAATTTTATCGATGTTTTAAAAGCGTTGATTTTTTTATATTAGCTTGGACAATATTCTCTTATGAGTTAGTTTTGGGTCTAAGTTATATCGAAAATTAATTTTTTTACATGATATCTCTCTATGAACTTGGATAATTCTCCCCTCATAAGCTAGCTTTCGAATCAAGTTAGGGAATAAAATCTATTTCTTTACAAGTTATGCGAGTCCTAGGATGAGCTTGATGTTAGGTGCACTAAAAATGCACCGAGAAATACTGATACATAGATTTAGTGGAGTCACTAATGAATATTAAAATGTAGATTTATAATATAATTATTTATATATATATATATATTAATCTAACAATACATTATAATTTTTAGATGAAGTAATGTCGATTGACATCTCTTAAATATATATATGTGACTCTGCTACTATGTAAGTCTCAACCTTCTAAAAAATAAATAATTTAATATAATTATTTTTAAAAGAAAGAAGTACTAAAAATACCCTTGAATTTGGCAAAAATTATTAGTTTCGTCCCTAAACTATTGATAGGCTTAAAAACATCCTTCAACTTGGCGAACTAAGCTTAAATACACCCTCAAATTTGGAACGAATTATTAGTTTCGTCCCTAAACTATTGATAGGCTTAAAAACACTCCCCCCCCCTCCCTCCAACTTGGCGAAGTAAGCTTAAATACACCCTCGAACTTGGCACGAATTAATAGTTTCGTCCCTAAATTATAGATAGACTTAGAAACACCCCTCAACTTCATGTTTCTAAAACTTATTAAATATTGATTTAAAATTTTGTAGAGTTTCATTTGTTGCCATATTTTACAATTCCAAAATTCTCTTACGAGATTGTCATCCGATCATGAAATTTTTAACATTCCCGGAGTCTATATTGACAAAAAATAATCATAAACAAAATAAGAAAAGAAAGAGAATCAAACAATTAAAAATGAGAACGAAAAAAAATAGACCTTGCTTTGAGGTCAACATTAATGGAGGAAATGTTAAATGGGAAGAAGAATGGTATTCTAGTAGTTGGTAATTAAAAATTGAAAAGAAATATTTTTTGTAAAAAAGAAGAAAATTAAGGCTGATGTAATTTTTTTTTAAAAAAAAAAATTCACGCGCTTTAAATAAATTGTACTCACATGTTATGCCATGTGGCATGGGAGGGGTGTGTCTAAGCCATGTTCACCAAGTTGGGGGTGTTTTTAAACCTATCAATAGTTTAGGAACGAAATTAATAATTCATCATGCCAAGTTTGACGGTATATTTAAGTTTAGTTTGCCAAGTTGAACAGTGTTTTTAAACCTATTAATAATTTAGTGATAGAATTAATAATTCTTGTTAAGTTTGAAGGTATAGAGATAATTTAAAATCAAAGGGAGTAGCATATGACAAGAAGAAACAGAAATAACATGATAAGGTGTCAAAACTCAAACTAAAAGAAGAAAAAAACTAATACTAAATAATTCCAAAGTAGGGTCAAAGCATAGCAATATTACACATGATAATAGTCACCCCCCCATTTAGTGCTCAAAACTACATCCCAATAGTGGAATCTCTCTTTTTACATTGTTTAAAGCAGCATTAACAAAATGGCAAAGCACAAAGCTCTTTGAATTGCTAAAAACCCCACCACCTGCATTTCCAAATTTCAAAACAAAAAAATAATTAATACTTAGAAACATCAATGAGGAATGAAATTAGAATTAATAATAAGACTAATCAGTACCACCATCATCAGCCTCCTTTCATTAATTGCTTTTGTCCTTTTATTATTTATTTTTTAAACCCTTTTATATCGTCTTCTTTTTTTATTAGAAATGTTCTCTGCTGTGTTAATATTAGTTTTCTTCGTTTGATTTCTAATAATTTTTTTGTTAATTAATTTGTCTTCTTTTTACTTTTACAAATAAAATATATAGATAAAAATATTAATTAACTTATTTTCATCAATTCAAATTTTAATAAATAATTAGCTACTTTAGTATTTTCTTAATTATTTATAGATTACAAATTCATTCCATCAGCGCAAAAAAAGGTTATCCAGTCCTCTATGATAGTTGCATGTATATTGTTAAGGCATCATATAAACATACTCATTCCCTCACATGAACAAAATAATTGATAATTTTTCTTGTACAACAAGAACAAATATATATGAAGTTTTGTTTTTGCTATTTTTACATAATTTTATTATTGGGTATATTGTTTTTGTAACATAATTTTATCAAGGTTATTTGTAAAATAAATTATAAAAATAGAGTGATAAAGAAAATTATGAATATATTTATTTTCCTATTAATTTAGAGTTTGATTAAAAAACTTATGATTTTAGTCTTTTCCTCAATTATTTTTTTATAGTCTAATTGTAGTTTTTTTTTTCAAAAAGAAAAAGACAAAAAATTGAGAAAAGAAAAAAATAAAATGAAAAGAAGATAAACTAACACACCCTCCCCCCCTCCCCCACCCCAAACACACACACAAAAAAAAATAATTAAGAGATAAAACAGATTATTTTTTTAAAAAAAAAAAAGGAAAAGGAAGGGACAAGTAATAAAAATGTCAGCAAAAACTATACTCCCTTTATTCTTTTTGAGGCTTTTTCCATTGTTTTATATAATTAAATTATTCAAAGCTCAAAATAAATTGAATTTTTTTATATTTATTATCTTCTTTAGTGAAATTTCATATTTTCTAGAAAATAAATCAAACTACTTATAAAATTATATTTATGATTTTAAAAAAATTAAATTATATCTTTAAATATTTTTTTAATAGGTATATATTGCTTTCACTAAATCACTTAAAGAATGGAGTATCTAAGAAAGAAGAGAGTAATTAATGAAAGGACAAAAAGAGGAAAAGAAACAAAATTATCGTGTGCAAAAATAAGGTGGCAGGAGGATAAAAATTTTGCACTCTATGAATATTCTTACTATTAGTAATAGGTATATGAATAAATTTGAATAATTGTTTTGCTTTTGATGGACAAATATGTGTAATTTTCCCATAATATTATCTCAAGCTCAGTAAAAAGCTAATCTAAAATAATTAGCAGTAATTTTTGGAGTTATTTCTCTCTTTCTTGAGCAAATTATTGGTACTTAGTATATCCAAGGCTTTTTCTTTTTCATTTAAGTAAAACTATTGAACTATTTCACCTCTACAAATGAAAATCATTTAAATGTCTCCCACAACAAAATTATGAAGCATTTTTTCCTAAAAATATAGAAAAATAAAAATTACTGAAGAAAGTCCCAAATTTCATCTTTAAAAAGCATATTATCTGGACCGCAAGAAAATCAAATTAAGCACTTTCTACCCTAAAAAAGAAATCCTAAACAACCTTTACCACTATTCCTTTTGCTTTCTTTTACCTTTTACTTTTTTGACATGATGACTCACTATTTTTATATTTATACCAAAATCTAAATATCAAGAATTTTGAAAATCATTAAATTATCCGGAATAAATGACATATTTTTTTAACCTGTCTTAAAAATTTTAATTTTTTTTATATTTAATAAAATAATTCAAAAAAATTTATATCCAGTCAGAAGAATTACCTGTTGATTAGAAGAAGAAGTTGGCAAAGGGCGTATAGTAGTAGAGTCTACTTCCCCGGTGGGCAATGGAACCGCCGGATTACTGTTAATGAACGGAATTTCACCTCCTTTTTCCGGCACCATTGGACCATTGGCAGGGAACACAGCACTCGGTCCAGGGCTAGGGGAACTTGCTTCTCGAGGCTGAAACGGCCATGGATATGCCGGAGAAGACGACACAACGCCACCGGACATTACTGGTGGATTTTCCGGCGGGGAGGCAGGACTTGACGAGGGAACCGAGAGTGATACCTTAATTGCTAGCTTTTGGCCTTGTAAACATGCTGCATTGGTCCCATTGTTGAACGAGAAGTAAAAAACACCTGGCCTTGATGGGTGCCACTGCAAATTCATTCATTCGTCAGAAAAAAAAATTCAAAGATCAAATCTTTTTGCATGTTTCTGAACACCCTTTTGAATTCTAGTCCAGAATCTTGAAAATTTTTGAAGAAATTAAAGCTATTTACAAGAAATTTCAGACTTTGGAAATTCAAGGTTGAATCTTGAAATTATGGAGAAATTAAAAGAATTTCCTAACACCCTTTTCACTTCCAAGTTTGATATGTTCAAGAAATTAGTGGCATTTTCAAAAAATTGAGACTTTTAACACACACAAAAAAAACAGAAACTGAAAGAGGGACTTACCGTGTATAACTTGGAATTAGATTTAGTAAGAAGTGTAGCTTGAGTGAAATTGCAGACATTGAAGGCATTGTGGTTCTGGAAAATGTACACATTGTACTCATATTTGTGCTGGAAAACTGAAAAAACAAACAAACGAATTTTGGTAAAGTGAAAAAGCTATCAAGAACAGAAAATGATTCATAATAGAAAGAAGACTACTTACTAATGGAATCACCAATGTGAACTGTTGGATTTTTCCACTCTGAAACTCCATCGACTAGTACAGTTGCACTTTGAGAAAGCTGAAAGATTACAGCTGCAAGAATGAAGGAAAAAAACCAAAACCTAAAGACAATTCTCATACTGAAAATAGGTGCTAAATTCAAAGTGCAATAGAGGAAAGAAAGGAAAGGGGTTGAAGAGAGTGAGAAATAATGTAAGCTTTTTAATGAATGAAAAGAGAGTAGACAAGGAAAGAGGAGAAAATAGAGAGGCCTTAAAGAGAGTCTGTCAGTGTGTTAGGCTTTTCACAGGAATTGTTTTGAATTTGTTTACTGATGTGTGCTGTGAGTGAAATTTTGGGAATGGGTTGCTCTTTTTTTGTGTGCTCCTCTGTTTTTTAATGATTTAATTTGACATAAAATCTAAAAATTTTGATATAGTTTGTCTGTGTTTATAAATTAAAGTAATATTAAATATATCAAAAGGACTTTTTATATTATGAAAAGTTGAAATTAAAATATTGTAAAAAAAATTACATTTTTAAATAATTAAAAAAGAAAGTAAGTCATTCTTTTTTAAACGAAGAAAGTATTATTTATCCATATTATTAAAAATAATTATTTAGTGATTTATAAAATTAATTTAATATTTTTCATTTTGTTGCAAAAATTAAAAAAAAATTGAAACTAATTTTAAGAAATGTGTAAAGGAAAAAGCTGGCAAATAATATGAGGCGGAGTATTTATTAATATTTACCAATACAAGTATTATTAGAATAATAGTCAAAAACATATTTGAATATCATTTTTTTCGCAAATTAATAATTTAACTATCGGTTATTTTCTTTCTACTTAAACTACCACCATCTACTCAATTAAAAATATTTTAATGTATAGATGGCGATAATTCATGTAAGAAAATGTAATAACCTGTGATAGTGTAGGCAAGGAAATAAGAACAATTAATAATTAAGATGTAAAACTAGAAAAAGAACTAATAGTTCAAATATATATTTTCTTACCATTTTCTCTATTGTTAATAAAGTTACTATAACAAATAAAGAATGTATGGCAATTATACAAAGATGATAATATAAAAAGATAAGTGTAAAAAACATATTTGAACATATTTTTTTTTAGCATAAGTGATAATTTAGGTATGACTCTCAATAGTTTAGATATGAATCTCAAAAAAAGGAATAGTTTAGATTTGTTTTTTATACTTATCTCTAATATAAATAATAAATATAAATATTTATAATCAATATTCTACATAAATATTGCAAAATTTCAGCTAATCTAAATACAATGACATTAATTTAATAGCAACAAAAATAGTTTTTAATGATCATAGTATTAATAAAAATTAATTATAAAGTACTGAATATCTCTTTTGTTAAAGTGAGTGACAAATAATTTTTTCTTTCTAATTTTTTTCTTACAGTAAAAGTTGTAATGATTTTGTCAGCGGAAAATAAATAATTTAACAAACGGAAAGATGCTTTAATTTAAGGAAAAGTGAACATGGAATTATGATGATTTTGGATAGATGGTTATGAGTGATGATGGGGTTTATTATTTCAAAATGATTAGTTTTTTGTGATTATGAATTTATTACTCCATTATTGTTAATAATATAGGGGTCTTGGGGAACCCCAAGTTTCATTTGTTTAATACTTTTGAGAGACTCTTTGCTTGTGAAATTCTAGGTTTAGTTTACCTTTTACTAGGTTGTGGTTGATCACATGTGAATGCCTTGAAGCAATGACTTATTAGTACTATTCATAATACTCTTCAACGTTTTATATTACTTGACTCATTATGTCCATCAGAAAATATTGTCATGAAATCGAAGAATGAACTATTTATTCAAAGACAAAGAAGGGTTATTTGGATGTTAAGTATTTTTCACCTTCAACTTTTAAGATTACAAATTTGAGTTATCACATAAATGAAAAGACGGAAACTTCTCGAGAACAATAACATAATCAGTGGAATTGAGGTTTCGAGAGGTTATAGTGTATGCAAACTTTATTAATACCTCATAGAGATAGAGAGATTGTTTTTAGAAAACTCTCAACTCAAATATATCATAGAGTTAGAGAAACTTCTTGAAAGAAGTTAAAAAATAAAACTATTTGCGAGAAACTATTTAGAGTAAATATTCAATGGTATTTATACTTGTATTTAACTTTTTCTTAAAATAGGAAAGACCATTACAAATTATTATTCACTGAAAATATGCTCCGAACATTTTTTTTAATATAGGCAAACAGAAGTTGTGTTTGATTATGAATACAAATTGGAGTTATTTTTTAATTTTTTATGAATAATTTTGAGTGGGAGAAGTAAAGATATTTGTTTTTTAAATTCTTGATAATCCGAAATATTCCAAAAAAAAATTAAAAAAAATTCATAGCCAAAATTAAACCAAATTCTTTTTCCAATGTGTATTAGCTAGGTCAATAAAATAGGTCAAACGTACGTAAATCTAGAGCATAGTGAAAAAGTAGACTGGTTTATAATGTCCAGAAAAGAAATCCAAACTTGTATCTGCCACAAGCATGAGACAATAGCACTACTTCTATAACACTTGCTAGTTTCTAGAAATGTCCACTAATCATATATTATATTCTTTAGTGTAAATTTTCTTCATTAACTAGTAACATATTATCCGTTGTATCGTATTATATTGTTAGTTTAAATATAATATTTATTTTCATTATTTACATAAATTTTATTGTATCGTATCATTTAAATCCATCGTTATTAGGTAACAACGAAAAGAGTTATTTTGTGTAACAACTGATTTGATATGCTTGCATCGTTACTTTAATATTTTATTCTCATTTTTGTTTATTATTTATTTTTATCATTTACCCCATCTTTTCATGATAGCTCTATCATATACCCCACAATTTCTTGTAGGTTTATTATTCAAATTATGAATTTGTGATATTATATAACGATGAATAACAATATAATCAATTCAAATACTGTATTCATTGAACCAATATAGTACGATACAATAAACTACAATACAATAATAATACATAACAATCATGAAAAAAAATAATGGGATGTAATTTTTGTGGGCCTAAAACATTAAAAGAATAAAAAGTCAATTAAGAATATACCATGACAAAAACTACAAGACAAAAATGATTACTGCTCCTAGGACCTTTTGAACTCTCCAATTTCTTTTGGCCTACTTTAAATTGTTTGATTTAATGGAGGAAGATAAGTGAGGCACAATACGGGCTTCTTTTGTTAATTTAATTTGTTTTATACTCCTAAACATAGACTTTATTAGGCTTAAATAGATGGACTGCTCCTTAAATAGTTTTTATCATATTTTTATTTGGACGCTTAAACTCCAACTTATTTCAATCAAAATATATGAACACATGATAAAATGTTTTTATTAGACATTTTCAACTCAAGATTTTGGAAGTTCTCAAACTCACTATGTTAATAAATTTAGCAATTTGAAATATGTAATCTTCTTTAATTATATATATTTTTTTAATAAATCGTAAAACATCAAATATGTTCCAATTTATATTAATGTGTGTAGTTAAAAGAGGAACATATTTTATGTTAATAACGTAATGACATTTGAGAACACACAAACAAACTTTTTCAGAATATGAATCGAAATAATAATATTTTATCTTTTGAGGGAAAAATCAGAGAACAACGACAGGAATAGGGCAGAGCGAGATCACGCATGCAATTTAAGATTTAGCACACTATCCATATGACTTCTCCTCTATGCTTTGGTGCATTTGATTGGGAATTTTGGTAAAGCCCTTGTCTTGAGTGCGTGAGGCATTAAATTTGGCATTAATTACTAGGATAGGAATATTTATCATCATTTACTTATATTTAAATTTTTTTGCTTATCAATTTGGATTAAATGAAATGGATCAAAATGAACTTAGTTAATAAAGCAGAAACTTTCGTAAAACACACTAGTAAAGGCGCTAATTACTCAATGGGTCAATAGTTTCAATAATTATGTATTTTGTCTGGATTGTCTCTAGATATGTTGTATGTACCTCTAGATACACGAATGTACCTTGTCTCTCTTCCTCCCTCTTCCTTCTACTTCTCTATATTTGTATTTCATCATTCTTGTATCTGTGTATCCAATATCAAATATGCAGTAATACATTCAATGTATATCAATTTCATTTAGCGTATCCAATATCAATTTCATATATCCAGCATAAAAATGCTATTGAAGTATTTAATGTATCTATGCATAATTACAAGTTGCAACTGAGAGGGCATTAATGTATCCAGTGTATCGGTGATGTATATAGTGTATTTTTATGATGTACCTAGTGTATTTGTGCCTAAATATATTTATTTGGTATCAAATTTGTGAAATTTAATAAATATGGTAATGATGTTTATCTGCTAGATAGGTTGTTCTTAATAAAATAAGTAGATTATCAATCCAGACAAACAAATAAGTACGATTTAAACAAATAATTTTGACATTCCTTTATAAAATCAGTTTCTAGGATTGTGAGATTTAGCCATTTAGGTGAAAAAGGGCTAGAAATGCTAATATACGTACCACATACGTATTGAGTGATACGGCGCGAGTCAAAATTGAGTTTTCCTTGTACTGGATGAGCCGAAATAGTTTTTTTTCCCCTTTAATATATTTTTAGTATCATTTTTAAAAATCACCTCGTCATTTATTGCAAATGCAATTATGCCTATGATAGTGAGGCGCACAAAAAGGATTGAGGTGAAGTGAATAAAACTTCTTCATATTTAGATATCAAGTTCGACTCTTGAATGTGAATTTTTTTTAAAAAAAGCGTTTGCCCCTTAAATGTCACTTAGGCAGCCAAATCAAAACTAAAATTAATTAGCACCCTAATACAAACAGCAAACTCCAAATGCAAACCCAAAAAATAAATGACAGGGAGGCAAGACAAGTGACATATTGAGGGGACATTCAGAGGTACGAAGGGCTGAATCATGAGTACAGTCCCAAGTAGCAGGGACAACAACCAACTCTTTCTTTCTTTACTTTCTTTCTTCCTTTCTTGCTCCAAATTTTCACAAACACAAATCACTAATATCCTTGTCCTCTTTAAAATTGTTAGCCCCAACTAACATGATACCTTGTTTATGATCATCCAATCACATAGCTGAAATACTTGTTGCAATATGAGGTATTTCGTCAATCAACTCCTTTAAAAAGTACTGGGCATTCCATCAGTAGCATCAACCCCAGTGTACTTCAGTCAATTCGGTTCGATTTTATATATATCAATTTTTAAATATGCTAAATCAATAAGAACTAATAGAATAATTTTATCGATTTTTGATTTATCAAGTTTAAGTCCTTAACAATTTGATTTTCAATTTACTCGATAAGAATGATAATGATAATTCCAATTAATAAAAAACAGATAGAGTACCAAGACAATGTTTACAAACCTGCAAAATCTATAATTAGTTAATTACAAACTAAAATACTAAAGTGGATAACTAATTATTAAAGTACTATAAAGATTAAAATATGTAAAGTATTATTATAGTGTAATATTACTATTGAATTTACAAATATTTAATATTCACGAAGAGATAAAATAGTATATTGTTATAATCTTATTGGGTTATCAATTTACCCAATAGCCCAATAGCGAAAACCAATATCGTACCGATAATCCAATAATCTTTTTTTCTTAAAACCATTAAGCCCAATAACCTAATAATCCAATAACAGTAAATCGATAATCGGTTCAGTTTATCGGTGGGTTAGGTTTTTGCAAACCTCTAATCAACCCATCAATTTGCCTTCCTTTATATTCACCAAGCAACAAATACGCCATGCCAAATATTGTACAGCTCTATGTCACGCCCCGCCAATCTTTCATAAAAAAAAATCTAGAGCTAAGGAAAAGAAACTAAAGTCTAGGAGAGATTTCCGAAAGACTCTAGAACACTGCAGATAAAGCTTGATGCTCCTAAAAGACTCTAGAATAATATGGACAAATCTTGAGAAGACTTAGAAAATTCTTGAACAATGTAGTTATGTGTTGAAACATCTTAGAAAACTCTAGGTATGTAGAATATTCTAGAGAGAGGTACTAATATATAACTAATGAGGGACTTATAAAATAAATATTATTTGCACATAAACCCCTTAAGAGTAGTATAAATAGAAGAGTTCTTAAAAGCAAGAATGAGAAGATATCACAGATCAATTTTGTGCGCAAATGCTATAACGAGCCATTGACAAAAAAAGTACAAAATATTGCTTGTAACCATTCTAACAAGTGAAACATTTGCATTCTAAACCCCCTATAATTATAACTATATAACTAACTAAATAAGTGTTCTAACTTCGATAAACTTCCTCCCAACTACATAAATATTAGATTCCGCTATAGATTTTCCAAGCCACGATATTATACGATACTATTCTTTACAAAGGAAGCACTAACACTCAAAAAGAATCACCATCTGCTAAATTATCCATTCTGATGTTACATCACTTACCCGAGCATGGTTAGCCTCCTTTATTGTTTATCTTTTAAACTATGCCGGTTGCAAAATGACAGATTACCATTGCATGGAGCAAACTCTTCGCAGGATCCTAGGTGGTTTTCGCTTCTCCACAACTGGAATCAATTTCTCTATCAACTACAGCAAAAACGTCAAGAAATGTTAAGTGTGCTACCATTACACTGTTAATAGTTCGAGAAAAAAAATTGCTCTTTTTTCGATTATGTTGCTAATAATTTTTTTTTTACACAAGTAAATAAGCTTAATGACAAACAGGGACACAGTGTCACACAAGCCCAAGTACACAAACAGGGACGCAGTGTCACACAATATTAACTTTACCTTACAATCAAAGTTGACTACACAATGAATTTATTGCTAGAGAAAAACAGGTAATAATTGCTTTATCATTCTCCATGCAGTTTCTTTCCACCCATCGCAACCTAATATATAACTAGGGGTGAAAGCCTTAAAACACCTTGTCTGACACATCTTTCAGAAAAGCAAATGACACCAATTGTCAACAGATAATTTTTCAGTTAAACGGTTAAATACACTCGAGTTCCTAGATAACCATAATCTTATAATGACTAGTCAATAAATCAAAGTTACGTTAGATCGACCAAAATGTAGGTACATGAAGAAGTGAATGGATTTACCAGTTGAAACAGTCCCATTATAATTGACAAATTTGGCTGACTTCTTTCTATTTCCTTTTCTCTTTCAAGCGTGTTTACCTGCTTGTTATTGAGTATTTTAATTGGCATTCATTATTAACTATTCCTATATACTAACCTTTTTTTTCATTTTCTTACGTGATTGGAGCTATATATTGACTTAAAATACACTTGAAATATTGTATAAAAACGCAAGATGAATGTCCTCACTAGGGGCGAGCATAAAGATCGAAAACCCGAACAAAACTAATTTGGTTCTTTAATTCAATTTCAATTCTATTTTTTCTAAAACTTCAGAATCCAGTTCATTGGTTCAATTTTGATTCTATTTTTTCTACAACTTCATTATTCGGTTCGGTTCTTAAATATAGTATCTTAATTGACAGGTCCTACAATTCTCTCAAGAATAACTGATCATTTAATAAGAAAGTGAGATATAATTTCAAATTTGTTTAGAAGTAACAAAAAAATAACAAAAGTAATCTCCATACAAGAGTCTTGGTAAAGGAAATGAGAACTAAGCCCTCTCGAATATTATAAGAGCCAGCAATTTCAGCTCACATTTATTAAATCAATCCACTTAACTCATATTATAATGAGTTAAATCACTTATATTTCAAATAGATAAATATGAGTTTTAATCTATTTTTAAACCATAAAAATATGGACAGATATGGTGTCCATATTTTAACTCAAATCTGTCATTTCATGGGCCCAAATGGATAAATCATAATCTCTATTTTCATTCTCAAGATAAAATTTCATTGGAAAACATTGACCAACAAACATATTTTCAGTTTTTTATTCAAATTTACTTATAAAATCCACCCCTACACCATTATCCCCTATTACGCCAAATCCACCCCCACTAAACTCCACTATTGTTAGTTGTTGCATAGAGAAAATGACAAAGTGGCTCCTTTTATTTGGGATGGATTCAAAAGTAATGTTTTAAACATATTTATGAGCTGTTTTTGTTATTTAAATTGTTGAAAGTGAACACCTTTATTTTTCATCAGATACTATCGGTTGTTACATTTTTAAGATTATATCAATAACACACAACCTGAACTTATTGATCAAGCAGATCGCGGTAGACCACATAAAAGCACACATTTAAACTATTTAAAGGCTAAATATAGAGTTAATTACTTGTATATCAATTACATCTCACTACAGCTCAATTGTGTTGCACTTGCAATAGTTTTTTCAAATAATCTCTTTTCCTTTATTATTTTTGACTTATTCAGTAATTAGGGCATAGAAGATTTCATTTTGCAGATTGCATACAAAGAATATTCAGCTGACCAGTTTAAGGTTTAAGTTTTTTGGCTTTAGGAGATTAAAGTAGCTTAGGACCATCTTACCCAATTTATACCTTACTCAATCCAATTTTACTCAAATTTGTATAAATGGATTGCAATCTAATCCATTTTCAATCAGCCCATTTGTCATTCCAAATCTAAACTTACATAATTCATCCAATTCACTTGATATTTTAATGGGTTGACCTAATAAATTTAAAATAACATTAATATACAAGTTACTATATCAAAATATAACTTGCACCAGAACAAGCCATAACTAGAAAATGGGAATATATTCAACAACCACCACCACCTAGTGAAACCCCACTTCATAGGGTTCGGGAGGGTATAAAGTATGCAGACCTTACCATTACCCAATGGAGATAGAGAAGTTGTTTAAGAAAGACTCTCAGCTTACATGCATCAAACCCAAATAAAATGAAAAGAAAACAAAGAAGAAGCAAAGTCTATACACTAACAGTAAAATACTAATAATAAGACACAATAACAACAAATGGCAAGAACTACAAGGGTAAAACTAGTACTACGATAGACATTAACAAGACTAAACTTTTGCACCGCAAAACAACCTCTACTCTAATATGTGACCTCCACTCCTTGCTATCTAGAGTCATGTCCTCGATAATATAAAGTTGTGTCATATCTTGTCTAATCCCCTCTCACCAATACTACTTCGACCTACCTCTACCCTCTGCGCATCCTCGACAACCAGCCTCTGGCACCTCCTCATTGGGACATCAACGCATCTCCTCTACACATGTCCAAACCCTCTCAATCTCGCTTCCAAACACCTCCACAACGAGAATATATTCATTTCAAAATATGCTCGTTTAAAATCTATATTGTTTCCCAAGTTAAGTTCAAATCTAATTCATTTTTCTTAAACATGTATTTATTAACAAATAAAATAAAAAAAGAACGAAAACACTATGACACTAAAGCATTTGATAGCAGCAAACTAGAATAATGTAACATGAAGGAAGAAGAAAGGAAAAAGAATAATTACAAATATAAATATGACTTGTGCCTAGTAGTAACCGCATCAAGAAAAACAAAGATCTAATGTTTTTTGGCTTTAAGAGATTAAAGTGGGTTAGAACCATTTTACCCAATCCATATCTAATTCAATTCACTTTTTACCCATATGTGGATTGCAATCTAATCCGTTTTAACTTAATCCATTTTCAATCATCCCAAATCTGATCTAATCCAATCCATCATTTTGCCACCACTAATTATAAATTAAAATATAAGCAGATAATAATAAAACAATGCAAAAATTGATAAATTGGTAGGAGGAAAGTAACCTTTAGCTACAGTGAATTTATTGCAGCTCTTTCAGTGTAACTTGCCAGAACCAGCTATGTTTGCATTAATCAATAATGCACTAATCAGGCCCATAACGAAACACCAAATAGAAACAAATGAACTTCGGTTCAGTATTCGGTATGCACTAAATAACCGAAGAACTGAACACTTACCTCTATTTACCACTATATCTTGTTTTATCTACCACATATGCATTAGTGAAGTACTCATCTTCCATTGAGCTAGAATTCCTCATTTTTTCAAGTATCAACCCAGTGGTTCTTTAGCCATCCAGATACTTTGCTGGCATTGATGTAAATTATGCAATATATGGCTAGAAACAAAGGGGTCATGTGGATGCATCTTTGCAAAAACTCTCTAATCAAAGTGCTTGACATAAGAAAAAACAATGAACCATTCAACCGCAACATATCGGGAATAGAATAGAAACAGAAGTTACCTGCTTATAATGTGCTCTGGTTCGTTCTACCTGAAAATTACAGACAAATACTAGTGTTACTCAAAGAATCAAATCAACAAAATAATTACATATAGAAATGCAGACGAACACATATTGGAACTGTTAAGTGCTTACAGAATGTAACAGCACTGCTCAAACTTGATTATCAAATGTTACAGGCAACCTTTTCTAGCTAAGATAAGTTCTCACCTCATCACCAAGCAAGCGCACAGACACACCCAAACCAAAAAACCCCTTTACTACTAATATAAATGCCTAGTCAAGGACCATGAAGAAGCAATGTTTACTCAATGTATCAGGAAACAAATACCACTTATAAACCAGGATTTTTTGTAACCGGTGCCATATTTTAAAATGAAAACAAATAAATAAAAATTGTAACATCATATTAAAAAGGAATAAAATAAAATAAAAGACAACTCACGTGTCTTACTACCAACTCTTCTCGATGAATTTTCGTTGTTTGAATGTATCAGGAATTAAACCACCTCATTAAAAATAATACTATACACTTCTATATAGGGCATCAAACAATCACTAAATAATTCATTATTCATCTAAGTATGCAAATCTTTCTTAATCAATATCATTGACGAGAAAGAAGATGAAAGGAAAGAACAAAAGAGAAGGCATATAGCACAACAACTGGTCAGGGAAGAATCAACATCCTTCTCAATACGTCAATACGCTAAAGTTCCCTTATAATACTCTGGAGTAATTGGTTCAGCGTTTTGTTAACTACCAAGCAGTCAAAGGTTCGAACCTGGACGTGTATCACTTTGTACAATGAAGCACAAAAACTTTATAACAGTATACGAGCCACCAAGATTACAACTCGCAACACCTTCGTTGAAAACTAAGGCGCCTGACCAAATAAGTTGTGTGGCTCTTTGTGTTGCACAGTGTCATTGTACTCAATTCATCCGCTATTTATGTTTTGGTTTTTAATTATATATCCATATTTAGTAAAACTTTCCGACAAGCCGGTCTCAAGTGACACTGCTTGACCTAAGGTAAGCCGCCCATGTTTACAAGGAAATCACTCATTACTTCTATCTAGTCAAATAATTGTTTTCAAAAAAAAATCAAAAGAAAGCAACTTTAATTTTCATGAGACAGCTCACCATATGAAAACAAACATTATATGATTATATGCTTTCAGCTACTATCCAGCTAACAACAGAATAGGATGTAATATTTGATGCTAATACCATTCTACAGAAGACTAGCTATACCCAAAATAATAAGCAAAAAGTTTTTTAGGCAGTCAAAGCATAATAGAAGAGCAGCGTTGAACTTCTACTTCAAGATCACCAATACATCAATATTTCCCAAAGTATTCTTACAGTCATACTAATATTCCATTTGCATACACTGGTCCATTCCTATGCCTTTGAAACACTCATAATCAAGGGGATTTTCGGTGGGCTGCAAAAGGAAAAATAATTTTCCCATACAAATTATACATGATTTATTAGTACAATGTTTCTCTTCTTTTTTTTTTATGACAAGGAAAATCCACAACTGCTACCCTTTGGGTGCGCACAGGATAAAACACCCACTCATATGCAAAAACTCGCAAACTACACAAGCGAGGTAACACGCACTAGATAAGCCCGGTGCAACGAGCTCGACCCAAAAAGCAAACTCCTGCTTTCGCTTGCAAGGGGTTTCGAACTTGAAACCTTCATCAAGAAAGTCCCAAGCACAAACCACTACGCCACCCCGAAGGGTTAGTACAATGTCTTATTTGCAACATAAAAGTTTGCATTACTAAACTAATCTCTAAATAACCAACAGCTTGTTTTGGATGGCTCTTACATGTTATATTGTATTGTAACTAACAACAATGTTTATTTTGGTTGTTACTTACACTTTTATTGTATCGTATCATTAAATTTATCATTAGGTAATGATTCCCATAATGTGAAGCGACGATTTAGTGTGATCACGTTGCTACCCTTTTCCCTCTCATTTCGTCTTTACTTATTATTTGACAATCTTATCCTACCTTTTTATAGTAGCTATACTCCATCTCCTAGCTTTCTCTCGCAAGTTTATCTTTCAAATTGTTAATGTGTGACATTATGTAGCGACAAAAAAAGATACAATCTATCCAAACGTTGTATTCATTAAAATAATACAGTATGATACAACACAGTACAATACAACACAACATGATATATTTTGAAACAATCAAGGTATGGTCTAACACAATGTTTGATTTAGGTAAACCCAGCATAGCCTAAATTGGTTTTCAGCATTAAATACTGTATTATTAATATTGCCGTAACATATATATGTGAATAGAATGAAGAACAAGAGTACGTGTATTAACAACACCTCAATAAGAAGTATCTAAAGGCAAAAATGTCTTAAATTAGAAAACCTAGTATAATCGTACAATTATTCTGGGCACGAAAATCCCTGCATTTTTTCACTGCATAATAATATCTACGATAAATTGACGCATTACAATCCTTGTATTGTGGTCCCTACATAACTAGTTAGTGAAACAACCTTAGTAGTAATTACAACACTTCCTTTGCCACCAATTCATATGACTAACAAGTACACCCTAACATAAAAGCGTGTTTTAATATGACGTACAGCCATCGAGAACACAAAACAAAAAATATGTTTTTTTGCAAATAATAATACTCAATTCACTTGGAGAACTGGAACCGACAATTTGCCACGATAAGTACTTGTAAATGATTAATAAGCACGAGAATCAAGATGTAAGGATATACTCGATCAGACAGTTAACACTTTGGACTAAAATCTTTGAAACAATATCACTATAATCTTCCTCTAAGAAGTAGCATCCTGCGCTTGCAGCACTACTGGACAATCCAAGATTCAATTTTTCTTTTTACTTGGGATGTGTTTATAATGAAGTCCTCATGTTTTCTTAACCAAAAGTCACAAAGATTGATTTTCATCAAGTTCACATAAGGAAGACATCCCCCTCCTCAACCAACCTACTTGTTCACCTATTTCATTGTTATTGTACATTTATTAGATCTAATCTAAAAGAAAGTCATACAGTGAGCCGATGGAGACAACACATACTAATTTGAAAAATTATAGGAAAAATCAAAATTTGCAGCTGCAAAATAGACTATCGGAGTGCTGTCTTTAAAACGGTAACAGATGTGGCAGTAGACAAAAGACAATCTCTTATTTGCTATGCTAAGAAGCTGATATAAGATATACCTAAAACCTTCATTCTCTGAATCAGTTCAAATTCCCAGCACAAGCAATGCAAACAGGTATTTTTCCATACACTTCTTAATGCAAATAATTCAATTGTCATCTTAATTTAGAGCAGGTCTAAATACCGAAAAATATTAAAACACATTACCTTCTCTTTCAATAGCTGTTCATTCTCCTCCTCTAATCTAACAGCTATTGACTCAAGTTCCACTTGATAAGCCTATACTCATGAACATAAATCCAAATTCAGCTGACACAATCAAAGAGCTAGAATAGATGAAAAGATTAATATGATCACTACAAGGCAGCTATATTTACCTGTTTCCGCTCTCTAGACCGGGCAGCTGACTCTCTGTTCTTAATCATCCTCCGCTGCCTCTGCATAGCTGCCTTATCTAAAGGTTCCAAAATGGCCTTCCTCTTCCCTCTCCCGCCGCCAACCATCTCCATTCCATTTCCAAATCCTGGCATGCTTTGTTCCGGTGTGGCCATATATGGGTTATCAAATGCAAAAAGCGCACCACTTAACCTCTCAGTTCCTAGTTCAACCTTCACCTCACCTTGCACTGGCCCCTTCCCAGCAAGGGCCTCCTCCTCAACTGCTCCGGCTTTCACCAGAAAATCCTCCAGCGTCATGATTTCATCCACTGCCTCCTCCTTACAGCTGGCAACTGCGGCCCTTCGCTGTTCCCTCTTTCCCTCCACAATCTCCCTCCACACATCATCCACTGTCCTCCTAACCAGAGGAAGCCCACTAACCGTCGCTGTTTCGGAATCACTAATCGGCGTTATAGCTCCGGCAGCATCAAGCAACGTAATATCCGCGTTCAACAGAGTATTAGTCTCCGTCCCTTGACTCTCTCCATACACATTACGGAAAATTCCATCAACCGTCATGGAAGTCGCTTCCAAATTACTACTGTTATTACTGCCGTTGTTCGAATACTGCTGATTCTGCAAATCGTTCGGCATCGTCGACGATGAAGACGACGACACAGCGGAGGATTTCCTTCGATCGGAATTGCGAGAGGCCGATGAATCTATCAGCTTCGTTGACGCCATTTTCCGACGGGGCAAAACCGTAAAAATCTTCTCGGTTCAATCAAAACCTCAAATGTCTTTATACATAAGTTTATGTGATGATTGTGTCGTGTAATGTGCTACGGGAGAAGAGAAATGCCTAGGGTTTCGAATAATTTGAGGAGAAAATGGGGATATTCAAAGATGGAGTTCCAGAATTGGCAAAGAGAGAGAGGGGAAGAAGGGTTCTGGGTTCCTTTTGCCTAAATTGGAAAGACGCGACAAAAGTTTTTTCATTCTTAAACAGTCGTACGTCGTTTTGAATGTACATCCATGTCGTTTCGTTATCCCCATAACTCAAATTAATTAATTATATGCTAAAATTTCAAATTAATTAATTCTAATAGATCACATTTTGCTGAACTTAACAGCAAAATTTACTTTAGCACTTTAATATAACTTTGAAGTGATAAGGAACATGGCAAAGTGAAATGCACTCACTCTCCTAAAAGCGCATAAAATTTTTAAAAAATTATATATAAAATCATACACATACATTATATTTTTTCATAGATAGATATATAATTAATATATTAAAGATTATTTTTTTGATATATTAACTTTTATCAAAATATGTGAATTTTTTTAGACCCACAAAATTTTTTAATCTTTTTTCTCGCTTTAGCCACCATATTGTGCAGCGGCAACATGATTGAATACACCCCAAAGCTCCCAATTTTGGTGAATGAGAAGCGACGTGTGTTGGAACGAGGGCCGGAGATCAGAGGAGTGCGGACGGGGTTAATGGTCGGAGATGAACAAGGGTGGAAAAGAGTGATCTCGTAACGAAATCATGCCAAGCCATGTTGCTGAATTCTGTTGATTCCCTCCTTATGGAAGCAACACTTTTTCTCTATTTTCAAAGCTTGTTGGTTCGTTCAAATTTGCAGAGGCAAAAAACACGATTTTTTCACCTCGTGCGTTCGTTAAAGACAAAAGTGACAGAGGAAGCAGTGATGGTAGATGTTTTGTATCCTCGACATTACGAAGATTTATCGAATAAAATGAGGAAAGGAAGAGAAACGGGAGATGAGGTCTGGTTGTTGTTTTGTTGCTCCGTCTAAGGGCTTCAAAACTTCCTATTAATATTGTTTTCACGAAGATAGTAACGATGAAGTGGTGGTCTAATTGTTTGGTTGAGGTTTTGAGGGATTTAGCGGTGGAACTCCAATGGTGGTTTGGCAGCCAATGGTGAAAGCGTTTTAGGTGGTAGTGTGGTACTGGAGCTCGTCAAAAAATATGAAGAGGAAAAAAATAAACAATGACAATGGTGAAGAATAAGGAAGAAGAAAGAAATGAGGGGTAGGTGGGGTTGGATTCGGAGAAAATAAAAATGAATTCATATTTTAAATTTTGATTTTAGAAAATACATTTTTAATTAACTGATTAGTGTAAATTAATTTTAAGAAGTATTGAAGAAAAAAAAGTAAATAAATAAAAAGAAATAAATAAAATTAATGATGTAGCATTTACATGGCTATGATGTGGCAGGTGAGAGGGATATTATAATCTCAGGTGATATTGCATTCACTTTAAACTTGTTGAGGGTGGGGTGGGAGTGTTTTTGAACGTCTATATAGCTAAAGTGCAGGAAGTTTTGTTGTCAAGTTCAAGGAGGATTTAATATATTTTTTTCTAACTATAAGTAAGATCAAAAATTTATTTTCATTATGATTTAGACATCAAAATTTAAATGATGTCCGAATGGTCTAAACACTCAATGATTAAATGCACGTCAGAATGATTAAAATTGTAGCTTTAAATCTGAACAAACAATAATTAAGACTGATTATTTTTCAACATTCCGAATATACATAATTTATTTATATGATTAGTAATGATGGTGGTGATAAATGTGATGATGGAGGTGGTTGATGTAATGACCCTGAAGGTCATTTTTTAAATTCTCAGCTACATTACTGTTTTGCCCTTTTTGAAAGCTGCTTTAAGTCATTTTTGGTTGAGCTGAAAAGTTGGATTTCAAAAATCTGATGACAAGTTAGATTTTTGCTGAAGAAAGAGTTTTTAAAGGCTTAAGTTTGAAGATTTTGAGTTTTGAAGTCATTTTGAATTTCAGGTGTCGAAATACAATTTTATCGATCCATCAGCTTCAGAATGTAGAATCTGTTGCAGAACTAAATTTGGAGTTAAAACGAAGATCTTGGACCCAAAGTCACATTTTTAGTTGATTTCAGATCCTTAGTTTGACTTTGGTCAACATTCATAGTTTGAAGTTCTAATCGAAATTCCGGCATTTCTAGTTGTTCCACATGGTAAAACTAATGCTAGAAATAGTCTCATTATAATTTTAGAGTTTCTGAAGTTATTTTGAGTATTTGAGTTTCTAACTAGTTTAAACAAGCTTTTTTAGGTCGAGGAGATCTCAAAATCAAATTCAGACATTTCCATTGGATCAAGAACATCGTTTTTGGTAGGGTTACGTGTTTGGTTTGTGTATTTCAGGTTCCGAACAAACTTTGGGGATCTATTCCGAGTTTGATCATAATTGTTTTTTTTTACTGATCTGGTGCAGCTGATGTTGCACTCCGCGTTCGCGGAGTGTAACCTCTCTAGACCTTCGCATTCGCAGCGTTGGGGCTCGCATTCGCGGAGGGTGGCCAGTCAATGCTCCGCGTTCGTGGACTGGCACTCCGTGTTCGCGGAGTGTTGGGCGCGTTTGTCTCTGCATTCGTGGATAATAATTCGCATTAGCGGAGTATTAAAATGTCTGAGATAGTTTTAAGTTTTAAAGTGACAGGTCTTGTTATTTTTCATCATTTTTAAAGCTCTAAGCTCGGTTTAAGGAATTTCTTCAAGGTTTTTTAAGGCAAAACTATTGGGTAACTAATTTCTACTCCATTTCTTCATTTCTCATTTATTATTTTATAATTTTAACTTGAAATTGGAGATTTTTAATGGGAGAAATTGGGGTTTTTTTTAATATGAATTTTTGACTGAAAAATTGGGATTATGTATTTATTTTAACTCCGTTTTCAAAATAATTTTCACCGTTGAAATCCTACTTACAAGGGAATATTTTCATGTATATTTTCAGATTTCAAGGACTTTTTGGGGCATGGGATTTTGACTATTTTACCCTTTTGCCCTAATTGATTGATTTTGGTGTCATTGGCTTTATATTGAGATTGTGAATTCGTATTTGATTAGATTGTAACGTTTCAAATGTGAATTCGAGGTGAAAAGCTCTGGTGTTTACTTGATTTGGCTACTAGTTAAGGCAAGTGGATTCCTAACCTTGTTAAGCTTATTTGAACACTATATTTTCTATGTTTGTGGCTTAAAATGATTGGTTGATTGTATTGTACTTGGCAAATTGTAAGAATGTGGTCAAATTATGAAATTTGTTTGACTTGAAAGTAAAATATTAAGATTGATATGTGTTGACTTATGATCCGGCATTAAGAATCTCTTGTGATATGAAAATGTGAATTGTGAATCTTGTTATGCTTGATCATGGTTGGTATTGGAAATATTGTTGTTGAGTTTTACTTATGGGTTAGAATGGATAAATTACATTGGAGCAGTGATATTTCAAATCCTAGTGTAACAAACCTAGAGAACAATCGAATTCACAGAAACGTACTTTGCAAGTACAAAAAATTAATTAAAATAATTCAGAATCTTGGCAGTGATAAATTGAAGGACAGACATAAATGTATAGCCAAGTTCAAATAAAATGAATTAACACAAGTCTTTTTCGAGACATTTCGCAAAACATGATTCGTGATGAAATTGAGAGGATTTGTGGAATGAATTTTCATTACTGTTAAGAAGAAAAGCTCAGAATGGAGCTGATAAGGTATTTATACAAGTGGATTAGCTAGTTAATCAAATACTAACTAACTAACTGATTTGTCAACTAACCACTAATTAACTAACTAATTGTAACTAATTGCTAACTACTTTAGTTAACTACCTAACTACAATTAGTATTAACTAACCACAATTAGGTGATATTCTCATTACTCCCCCTCAAGCTAGATGTACTAAAGACATTTAGAACACCTAGCTTGGCTAATAGAAAATCATGTTGTGTCCTTCCTAATGCCTTTGTCAATATATCAGCCTGCTGCTCCTTGGTGTTGATGTAGCTAGTTTTTATCAGCCTTTGTTGTAGTTTTTCACGGATGAAGTGACAATCGATTTCAATATGCTTTGTTCTCTCATGGAAAACTGGATTTGCTGCTATTTGGATAGCAGCCTTGCTGTCACAATACACAGTAGTAGAGTCATTCAATGTGAATCCCAACTCTTTGAATAGATTTGTTACCCATACAACTTCTGCTGTTAGAGAAGCAAGGCTTCTGTACTCTGATTCTGTAGAACTTTTGGAGACTGTCTTCTGTTTCTTTGACTTCCAAGCTATCAAGGAATCCCCATATTTGAGTAAGTAACCAGTTACAGACCTTCTAGTGTTGGGACATGAGGCCCAATCAGCATCACAGTAGCCAGTAAGATGTGTCTTTCTACCTGAGCTCATAAGTAAACCAAGTCCAGGAGTCATTTTTATATACTTGACTACCTTCAATGCTGCATTCCAGTGAAGAAGCTTTGGTTTTTGCATAAATTGACTCAAGGTCTGAACAGCAAATGCTATATCAGGCCTTGTGTTTGTGAGGTATAATAATTTGCCAATCAACCTTTGAAATCTGTTGACATCTTCTAATACTTCATCTTCATCATCCTGTCCTGTAGCAGTAAGTTTTAGGTTGCATTCCAATGGAGTAGCTGATGGCTTTGCACCTGCTAACCCTGTCTCAGAAACAAGCTCCAAAGCATACTTTCTTTGGTTCACCACAATTCCTTGTGATGACCTACAGAATTCCATTCCAAGGAAGTATCTCAATTCTCCTAGATCCTTGATTTTGAAAGAATGATGTAGTACTTGTTTAGTTTCCTGTATCAATGTGAAATCATTTCCTGTGATCAGTAGATCATCCACATAGACTAGGATAATAACCAATGCTGACCCTTTCTTCTTAGTAAACAATGAATAATCCAGGTGACTTTGGATGTAACCTGAGTGCAATAAAGCCTCAGTTAGTTTTGCATTCCATTGTCTTGATGCTTGCTTAAGTCCATATAGAGACTTAACAAGCTTGCAGACCTTGTACTCCCCCTGACTGCTGTACCCCTTTGGAAGTTCCATGTACACTTCTTCATGTAGATCACCATGCAGAAAAGCATTAAAGACATCCATCTGGTATATTATCCAATTTTCAGCTGCAGCAAGAGCAATAATGGACCTTACAGTCACCATTTTTACTACTGGTGAAAAGGTCTCTTGATAATCAATTCCCTCAGTCTGACTGTATCCTTTAGCTACAAGTCTGGCTTTAAATCTGTCCACTTCACCATTGGCTTTGTATTTAATTTTGAACACCCACTTGCAACCTATAGCCTTCTTGCCTGGTGGTAATGTAACAATCTTCCATGTCCCATTGTCTTCTAGTGCTGTTATCTCCTGCTTCATTGCTTCCATCCACCTGTCATCCTTTATAGCTTCTTCATAAGAATGTGGCTCTACATCTTGAGACATTTTGCTCAAGTATGCCTGATATGAGGTAGATAAATGATCATAGGATACATAATTGGCCAGAGAGTGAGGATGTGCAGTTCCAGTCCCTTCCTTATAGGTCACATAGTCTTTCATCCAGACTGGTGGATGGATAGTCCTTGTTGATACCCTACTCCTTGTGCTGCTCTGATTTGGTGGTTGTTCAATCCTGTCTGTTTTCCTCTGAATTTGAGTTCCCTCTTCATTGTTCCTATGCTGTTGTATATTAGAATTAATAGGTTCTGTATAAGCTTCTGGTGGTGCATTGACATCCTGATGAATCTGAGATGCATCTTGGCCATTAGTTGCTGCTGATCTGTTGATTATTTCATCATCATAATCATAGTCATGAAGTGACTGACTTCCAAATATAGGCACATACTTGTTCTTCATCTCCCTGAATGGAAATACACTCTCTTTAAATGTCACATCTCTGCTTACTATCATCCTTTTGAGATGTAAATTATATAGAACATATCCTTTTTGAGTTGAAGCATACCCCATCATAACACAAGCATCAGATCTAGGACAGAACTTGTCATTTCTGATCACTTTAGTTGCATAACATAAGCACCCAACTATCTTCAAATGATCAAGTGTAGGCTTAACCTTGTAAAATACCTCATAAGGTGATTTGCCCTGTAATACACTAGTTGGCATCCTGTTAATCAAGTAGACAGCTGCTAAAGCACACTCCCCCCAAAAATCAATAGGAATAGATCCTTGAAATCTAATGGCCCTTGCCACTTCAAGTATATGTCTGTGCTTCCTCTCTACTACTCCATTTTGCTGTGGAGTATGAGGGCAGCTACTCTCATGTATGATGCCTAGTAGACTAAATAATTCATTACAATCTTTATTGAAAAATTCAGTACCATTGTCTGTTCTTACTCTTTTAACTTGAGCACCAAATTGATTCTTAATCAAGGTAAGAAAACACTTCATTGTAGTAAAGACTTTATTCTTGAATTTCAATAGAAACAACCATACCATCCTTGTATTATCATCTACAGCAGTCAAGAAGTATCTAAAACCATTATGTGTAGCTAGTCTATATGGTCCCCAAACATCAAAATGCATAAGCTCAAATACAACTTTGGTTCTACTTATGCTTACAGGAAATGGAAGTCTTGTTTGCTTAGCCATTGGACATATGACACAATCATCACATTTGACATTGTCACTTGTCTTATTTGCTGGAAACAGTTATCTCATCACCTTGTATGAAGGATGGCCTAGTCTGCTATCCATAACATGAACTCTGAGTCAGCTGCACTTGTCATTAATGCCACAGTATTGCTTTCAATCTTCTTTGTGACTTGAAGATTTCTGGGAAGATAGTATAGGCCTTCCACTTCTCTACCAATCCCCTTCACCTCTCCATTGAAGAGGTCCTGAAAAATGCAGAATTCAGGAAAGAATCTGACTGAACATCTTAGTTGCTTAGTTACCTGAGAAACTGATAATAGATTGTGTTTGAAATCAGGTATTACTAGCACATTTTTCAAACTTCCTCCTGCTGATATTGTGCAACTTCCTGAACATGTAATCAGTGTGCTCTGTCCATTAGGAAAGTATACTTTTCTTCCTACATCTTTATTATCAACCTTGTCCAGTAAATCAACATTGTGTACCATGTGAGATGTTGCCCCTAAATCCACTATCCAACTTGTTTCCTCTCTTAACATGTTACTGTTGTCATTTACTTTTGCTGTATCAACTTGGTTACTCTTCTTATCATATACAGAGAGAACAATAGGATGAGAATTACCTGCCATATTTACCATGTCACCACCAGTTCTTCCTCCTTCATTTAGGATCTTAGATATTCTTTGATATTGGCTTGATGTGTAAGAAGGCTGCATAGCTAATGCCTGTAGATTAGTGCGCATAGAGTTTAATTCTTCTGAATTGTTGACTTGTTCAAACACATCATCATCCTTTGCTGCTGCATAATTGTGACTATCATCTGGTACATTGTTTACAGCTCCTTTTCCTTTGTTGTAATTTGACCCTCTGAACTGACTTGTGTGATCTTGGTCAGTGCTCACCTTTTTTCTGAATTTCCATCCTTCAGGATATCCCACAAGTCTATAACAAACACTTCTAGTGTGTCCATGCATGTTACAATGATCACAGTATATATTCCAGTTTACTTTCTTCTTTCCAGTATCAAAATTTCCTCTTCCATAGCTTCCAGCATCCCTACTGTTGACACCCGATTTTGACCGACCCTTAACTTATTCTACGTTTTCTATTATTTAAATAATTTGCGGAATAGCGAAATTATTTCACCTCCAAAATATGTTCTCTATATCTTTTTAATAATAATAATAATAATAATAATAATAATAATAATAATAATAATAATAATAATAATAATAATAATAATAAATAAGCAGATACATTATGCTAGCAAGTAAGTGGTAGTAATATTTTAATTGTTCGTGTCATTTATTATTATTAATTTTTTACCCTCGTTATTTTAGTTGTACGCGTATGAAATTATTTTTTTTAAGTAACGTCTTTTGAGTCGTTTTTAAAAGGATAATCTTAATACTTTTCATAGTAATTTTGGCATGAATTATGTACTCTATTACACAAGTTTACAAGTCAAAATATTGTATTTTTTTATTTAAATGTTACCCATATTTGTTCAATTCGTAATCCTTCAAATAAAAATTATTTCAATTTTAATCAAGTCTTTGAGATTTCGTTTTAATTTTGGTCAATTTCCTGGAAATTACTTCAATTATAGCCTTTCTTTACCAAGTTTTGCACTTTTAACCAAAATTGAATCTAATTATGGCTTGATTTTAAATTTCAACAATTTTGTGGCTAACTCTTAAATCCGGGTACCCGTTTTCCTTACCCGGATCCGACCCAAACCCGTTTTAATTTTTTTTAACCCCCAAAACCTAAAATAATTTTTCATTTTCACCATTTCAAAGGGAGGCAGCCATGGCTGCCGCCTCCCCCGCACCTCAGCCACCAACAGCGGCTCTTCCGCCTCCCCCGTACCTCAGCCACCGGCGGCAGCGGCCCCCTCTCTCCCACCTCTTCTCTTCCTCCACCTCGCGACCCTCTCTCCCACCTCTTCTCTTCCTCCACCTCGCGACCCTCTCTCCCTTCTCCGCCCCGCTGCCATGGCAGCCCCGACACAGCCACGCAACAGCCGGCGCCGCCCCTTTTTCGCCCTTTCCTCTTCTCCTTCGCAGCCCCAAAACCACCAGCGGCGGCCCCTTGCAGCCGCGACCCCCCTCTTCCTCCAAGCCCCTTGCCGCCGAGACCCCCTCTTCCTCCAAATCCCTCGCCGCCGCGGCACCCAAAGCCGCCCAAACAACCGCCACAGCCCCGACTTCGCCAACCATGAAAGGAGCCAACAAGAAAGGGTTCAATAATCTCATTAGAATTTTTTTGAAACTTCAAGCTGGTGAAATGGATCCCGGCAGATCCGTCCAGATACGTTTTCCGACTCTCTATTTGTTATTTTTTTTTATCTCCTTCTTTAAAATAGACACATTAAAAGTTAATATTCATATTTTTAACGTTCCTCTACTTGCTGGGCTTGCAGTATCTGTCTATGATTTTGAGTTATGTGGGAATGGTAAAGTGTTCTTTTGGGATGAGATTAAGGTTGCATTGGTTAATTCGAACGTTATTATGACTTGTTAATAACTTGGCTGAAATAATGGACTTTGTTAAGGATAAAATTGAACTTTTGAGTATGTAGTTTTCCCTGTGATTGTGGCATAGTTGGAATAAATTTTGCTGTTAATTTCTCCCTATAGTTTTTTTATTTATTATTTCATATTTGGCAAAAGAAAAAAAAAATATATTCTGGCACTTTCTACCAAATCACATGCATGATTCATGTCCATTATGTTTTGAAGATGGATCTTGTTTCCTTAATTTAAATTCTGAAGGATCTTTCCTTTCTCACTATTCAGTACCAAAGAATTAGCTAATATACACTGTTGATTCATGTTCCTTTTTGGAATAGCTTATTTATTTTTGTGCAGACTTTAATTAAAAAATATTGCCTTAAATAACGCCCTGTACAGATTCTTACTCTCTCTCATATGGTAAAAAATTTTATCTCTTTGGTAAGGATCCTCATCACCTCCCTTTGATTATTTTGTTACCTTAATCGGTTATTTTTTACTACTATAAAAGCGAAAGAGCCTTGTTCATTCAAAGACAGAAAAAAAAAATACAGAGAAGAGATAAAAAGAAATACACTCACTGTTGGACTTGGCTCTCTCTTGGCTTTCAAAGATCACTCCCAAAACCTTTGGGTGTTTGCTATTTGTTATCAACTTTCGGTTAGTACTCTATTTTAGCATGTGTTACTCTTTTGTCTTTTTTTTTTTTTGTTTGAACAGGTTCAGATTTCAAGTTTTGGGAACGGAATGGATTAGGTGGATCTGAAAGATTTGTTTTATTGTTGTGTTTATTATTCTTATTATTATTATTATTATTTTTGTGATGTAATGAAACATTTGAAACAGGGGATATAGTGGAAAAAGGGGGAAGGGGAATTACTTGTTTATTCATGATATTCACGTAGGCAAAGCCAATATAGGATAAAAGATAATAATAAAAAATAAATAATATTAAAAGTTACGCGATTTGCATGTTTAACAATTTCCTCCTATTTGATTCAGCTAAAAAAAGATATATGATCATGGATATCATGCCTTAGTCTAGACACTATGCTTAGGAGGGGTCCATTCGTGTTTAGAAGTCTTTCGTGAAAATTTTTTAATTTTAGTGTCTATCCTTTCGTGTTTTGCTTTAATGATATCATTAGTTGCATTCTAGAAATCACATCGTTTTCTTGTTTATTTTTGCGTAAAGATTATGTCTCTAGGTTGTTTGTTGCATTTAAAGTCATATCTATAAGATTTTAGAAATTATGGGATTTCTTTTGAATAGGTTTTAGTGTTTATTCTATCATGCTTGTAGGAATAATTAAATTCAGATCTAATATATTTTAGAAATCATGCTATCTTGTTCTATCATGCACAAAATCTTTTGGCCTTCTTAGAAATCATGCTCTTAGGATTTGTTTCTAATTATAGAAATTGTATTTCTTTTGCTTCATATCTTAAGGATTTATTTTAGACGTCATGTTTAGGTCATCATGTCTTAGGACTTGATTTCATCATATTTTTAAAGCTTTTATTTGTTAATCATGATCAAGCGTCTCCATGCATGCTTATAGGTTTTATTAAGCGCTAATTTAGGGCATAACATCTTTTTTTTTTTTTATTAAATAATAATAATAATAAGCCTAGATCTCTACATGATTTATTTGTAAAAGAGGCTTACTTGGGATGCTACTTGCTACATGCTCATTTAGTTATTTTGTCTACCGCGAGAGTCTAATAGGAAACCTAAGTTGAGTCTAGAACCCCCAAAATAGAAGTCCAATGCCTCTTGGACAATAGGAGGGACGCTAGGCATCATTAGGACACGTTAGCATTTCATTTTTAGTCCGCTTTTAAGTTAACCAATAAAATCAACTTAGGAGGGGGGTAGGGGTAGATAGGACTCGGAAATGATGAGTTAAACTCGTGCTCAATAGGACAAACTCAGGTTTTGTCCTTTGGCTTAACTAAGCCATATGACGCCTTCTCCGAAAAGCCGAGTAACTGATCCGAGAATTTAAATAACCCAACCTGTTAATTATTGTTCATTTATTTACTCGATCACTTAGAATCAATTCAGAGTATTAAAATATGTAATTTGATTTCCTTTTCTTTTATTTTTATATTTGCTGATTTATTTTATCACTTAGAATAAATTTAAGAATCTTTTAAAATATGGACCTTACTTGTTATTTGCAACCCCCACATAAAATACGAGACACGGTCGGGACCCGCATTTGCGGACCTCGAAGGGTGCTTAACACCTTCCCTTCGAGGTAACTTGAGCCCTTACCCTCTCTCTGGTTGACTTTGACCTTAGGCTTAGGTTTAGACTTAGAATGGTGTCCTAATGCACCTTAATTCATTAGGTGGCGACTCTCCTCAATTTTTTAAAATCCCAAAAGAGTCGTTGCCACGACGTCGTCCAGGTTCCCGTTTCTCCGCGAGGATAAAATGGGGCGCGACACCTACCATGACCTTCTTTTCCTGTAAAATTTTTGATACCTCCCTTACTGGCAAATAATGCTGTAGGTTCACCCAAACTCCCAGCATTTGCACTACTTGAAGTAATTCTCTGACTTTCATCAGCAATCACCATAGCATAAGCTTTACTCACACTTGGCAAAGGGTACATCATTAAAATTTGGCTTCTAGCATGACCATAAGTTTCATTTAGACCCATTAGGAAAGCAAACAACCTCAGATACTGCATGTGATCAACATACGACCTTGATTTATCACAATTACAAGAAGGTAATGGTACCAAGGCATCAAATTCATCCCATAGCAACCTCAGCTTAGTGAAATAACCAGATACTGAAAGATTACCTTGGTTAATTGTGGAGATATCTCGGTGCAACTGATAGATCATCGATCCATCGATTTTGTCAAATCGCTCCTTTAGATCTGCCCACACGGTTGCAGCATCAGAAGCGTACACTATTCCACTCAAAAGCTCCTTTGAGACGGTGTTCATTATCCATGCAAGCACAAAGGCATTGCACTTTTCCCATTGCTCCTCCAAATCCATGGGATAATCCTCCTTTTTACATGTTCCCAGCACTAATCCTACTTTCCCTTTTGCTCTAAGATTTATCAACATAGATCGACTCCATAAGGAGTAATTCTCAGCTCCGGATAGCTGGATCGTAGTCAACACACACCCAGGAGTATCAGATGGGTGCAAATACCGTGGATGATTCCTTTTGGTTTCAATACTCTCCAATGTTTCCGCGATTCTGCTCGAATCCTCCATTTTCGTAAATCTACAGCTTTAATTCAGCTGTTACTTCGTAGATCTGTAGCTTTGACTCCTTTGTAACTTCAATTCGAACACCTTTTCTTCCTCTGATTGCTTCAATTCAGCTGTAATTCTGTTCAGCGAAGAAGACAACTTCTTCCCCCTTTTCGATGACTTTGAATATCTTCTAGGATCGAAATTTGAATCAAATAACCATTGATTCAGTGTTGCTCTGATACCATGATGAAATTGAGAGAATTTGTGGAATGAATTTTCATTACTGTTAAGAAGAAGAGCTCAGAATGGAGCTGATAGGGTATTTATACAAGTGGATTAGCTAGTTAATCAAATACTAACTAACTAACTGATTTGTCAACTAACCACTAATTAACTAACTAATTGTAACTAATTGCTAACTACTTTAGTTAACTACCTAACTACAATTAGTATTAACTAACCACAATTAGGTGATATTCTCATTAATTCGATATGACTATACTTGAAAAATAGATTGTTTGCAGACAAAAGGAAAGGAAAAAATTAATATTAATTAACAAGCTAAATTAAATTCAAGTCATGCGACAACAAGAAGAAGAGATTCTCTTCTCAACTCTTTCAAGATTTAAAAGAAAGAGTGCTATATACATGTCGAAATTTGTTAAAGTTTCATGTGTGCGCAATTCATCTTTTTATCAATAAAATAATAATTTTATTTTTTTAATTTCAACAATCAAAATTAAAATATAAATTCTATGTATCATAACGAACAAATTTTAATCACAACCGGTTAAAATAACTATAAATTTAATAAACTCATATAATACTGTTTAATTTTTTTTTTTATGTATATAAATGATTGAAATTTAGATCCGTGTGTCTAAAGGCAAATATAAAAATTAAAAAAAAATAGTGGTATTTTGGTGTCTAGTTCTCAAGTATATTTATGCTTTGGATAATTATGATATGTGGCAATAGTTTTGAAATTTACGTTGCATCTTAGATGCAATCTTCTGAAATTAATATTGTATCTCAGATAAAGTTTCCTAAAATCCACATTGTATCACTAATACAATCTTTTGAAATTTGAATTGTATCACGCATTGAATATTAATATAATAGAGAAGGGTTTAAAATATCTCTCAATTATTTGAATTGGTACAAAATTATCTTTCATCTATCTTTTGTCTCCCAAATACTCTTGATGTCAATCTTTTCGCTCAAAAATATCCTCGATACTAACTTATGGGCTCATATTTGCCTTTATTTTTAACAATTTTTTCAAAATAAAATTATCTAATATTTATTCATTATATTGCCTAATCCGGTTGTCCAAATTTAAACCTTTCTCAAATAAATGAAAAAACCCACATGATTCATATTTTGACCTAAAACACTTGAAAATAATGTTAAAAAATTTATTAACTTCATAATATCTTCCTATTAGCCTATATTAAAACAACCATTCAATTATTAATCCTTATTAATCCGACTCATAATTGGGGATCCACCTAAAATGCATACTCGCTGCTCATCCAAAAAAAGATTATTTTTTTTTGTTAATGTATAGTTTTCATCAATTATAAAAATGTCTTGTTCTTTCTCTCTTTTTATTTTTTTTAATCTCTTATTTTTAATTAGGGTGGAAAGGATTCAAACTTGAAATAAACAATCTTGTTCGTATTATTTTAATCTGTACTATTATCGTGGTGGAGCAGGATGGAAATATGTAAAAAAAAAAAATCTTATTTTCATTTTTTATATTTTGATGTTTGGATACACACAAAAGAATTTTATATATATGTATGCATAGTTTCTATTGAACTAATTATGTTATATGAATCATCATTATTTTTCTCCCTTTTTCTTCCTTGTTTAAGTTGGATTTTTTTTTTTGAATGATGGACAAAATTCAAAAAGAAAAGAAGGTGGTAGAGAGAAGAGGGGGGTGGGGTGCGGGGAAGGCGGTTGGGGGTGGAGATGAGGGTAGAAAGTATAGGACTAACCTTTTTTTTAATTTTTAATTTATTATAAAATTCAAAATCAGGTCAATCATATAAGACCATGCAGTAAGTTATTTCATATTATTTTAACGAAGAAGGCCTAAAATACCGTTAAACTATGAGATTTGGTATAATATTGTCCTTCATCCACCTTATGAGTGTGAGTTGTTAGAAACAAGTGTGTTTTTAACCAAAAGGTTGGTGTTGGAAGTATTTGGGAGTCAAAAAATGGATATAGCCACGTAGAATAGTTTTGTACCAATTCAAATAATTTAGGACATTTTTAAGTTCTTCTTTATTGATATAATAATTTTCTCATATCTATTTGTTCAATTTAGTTAGATAATATCTATTCTCTCATTCTAATTGTATCGACATCTTTTTCAATTTTGCTAAATATAATAATTTTAGGGTAAGTCGCTATGCATGGGATGCAAAATTTATTTAGAGGAATTAACGAAGTATTCGATTTTGTTGAATACACTTGTCAGTTTTATGAATATATTGATACGATCCAAAACCATTTTCAGATACAATATTTGTTTGGAAGAATTACAAGGCACCCAATTTTTGTGAATTCACTGATATAATTCAAAAAGAAAAAGGAAATACTATCCAAAAAAGAAGAAACTCTCAACATATGCATATAACTAAAAATATATATAGGATTCCACTAGTTAATATATATCCAGGCCAAACAGTAGTATAATCGTCTTTTAGATAGTAATTGGAATCCAGCTTTGCTTTGACCCACTTTATAGCCTTTCAAGTCTTTCTTTTCCAAGTTGTTAAGAGATAATATGTTACTTTTAGTATCTAATATTTGTTCATTATTAATTTAATACGGAAATTTAAATACTCTGTATAAATCATCTAAATATTAAAATACATAGAGTATTATTTAATAACAAGGATAAAATAGACATATTTATTAATTTTATATACCGAACAAATATTATTCAACATTCCAAAATAATACAATAGACAAATAAAGATGGACAAAAGGAGTATTTAATAACAAGGGTAAAAAGATACAAAATGGCAAATTATTTATTGACTTTACAAGCTGGATAAGTATTATTGGACATCTTAAAATTATGTAATGGACAAGTAAAGATAGACGGAAGGACTAAAAGGTTACTCAACTATGGGTTCTTTTTTTGGAAGGTCACTCGACTTTGGTTTTTACTCCCTCCGTCCATTTTTACTTGTCCACTATACTATATTTTGAGATGTCCAACAACACTTGTCTAATTTATAAAGCCAATAAATAATTTATCATTTTGATTCTTATAAATCTTATATTTACTTTGAATATTGAGTACATCATGAATTCCTATTGATATGTTATAATTGGGTATTTTAATAAAATATTTACTTTGAATATAATACAAAGTTATATTGGACTGTCATGATTTACATGTCACAATTTTCTTTTCTTTTTGTTTAGTTTCTCAATCATTTGTAACGTCAACTTAAGGATATTTTAGTTGGAATATCTCTTATTAAACTTAAAAAGATCATTTTTGCACAAATACTACAATTGGAGATAATATTAAACAAGACCACCATATAGTCAAATAGATATAACTAGTCCTAATCATGAACAAGGTAGGGTCTCCATGAAAAGTAACAAATTAAAGCCCACATACATTAAAAATTAATAAAATATGTAATCTTGCATATCCCCTACTAGCTACTAGTCCACATGAAGAAGAGAAATGCATCTAGTCATGGTGAAAATACAGCAATAACTTCACTAATGAACTAATGCATCACATGCCTCAACTCCAAATTAAATACTACTATATTTTAGGGTAGCCCTACACAATTGACCATATAATTGTACTAATTATTACTCCCTAGTTTAATTTCCACAAGTCTTCAAACTTCTTTTTTTTTTTTTCCTCAGAGTCAGTTAATGTCATGTGACTTAGCTCAGGCCATTGTATGTGTCCATGACTGGTGACAAAGTTATATAACACCAATTATATGTACTGTGTCATTTGTTACTTTCCTCTTTGCTTTCTCCCAATTATTTGTGTCTTCATGACCTGCAAAGTTTGTAAATATAATCCCCTAAGTTCAAGATTTCTATTTTTTATCAAAACTGTCGATCCGTTTCAATTTCTTGATATAAACATGTTGTTCGAAAAAAATAAATCTTGATGGTATAAAGATTCTAAAGAAATTAAGTTATCATGTATATAGTTAATGCATCATGCATGTATTCTCAGATTGTGAATACGCAAACTTCAGAGTGTGATTTAGTAGTTAACGAAATTGAAATAATAAATACTACGTGGGAGCAAAATAATTTCAAATACATCGAAGGGAAACTAACATAAGAGAATAGAGAAGAAAGAAGTAAAAAAAAGCACAAACATTATACTTGATCTGGAAAAAGTTTCTTTCGTACTGTACTTGATTTTAATTATAGACTTAGCCGGTCAAAGTACATACTTCCTTCATTCATAATAAGTAGTATTATAATGTTTTTAAACTTTTAATATAAATAATTAATATTTCACATCATCAAGAAAATACTAATCGTTCTCTTCCAAATTTACCCATATTTGTTTTGATAATCATGATATCCAGATTGACTTGTACATATCTCGATTTATTTTATGGGATATTTGTCACTTTTCATCACCAACAGATATCAGATAATTCTATCCAACAAGAGTAAGACAAATGAGGAAAAAAACATCTAGTGCTGCTAGAATATACTATTACTCCTTAGATTTCATAGTTTTCATGGCTCCTATTGACTTAAATTTAAATTAGTGGTATATTTTATTAATTAAACTAATATTATTAATGATGCTTTAGAATTACTACTATTTTATATAGTTATTTTACTAAGGATATGAGGAAAAAATTATAAAAACATCTTGATTTATTAAATGAACAAGTGAAATGAAATATTTATTTTTCATGTAATGATAAGAAAATATTGGTAAAAAAGGTCAAATCACTTCCTTCTTTGTAAAAATGATTAGATTTATTAAAGGGTGTAAAATTGTGATTAAACTAAGATCATCATTAAGGGTTGGACCACAATTAAAAGTCAAAATGCAATAATTATGTTTATGAAATAAATGGTACTTACCACTTGCAGTCTATCTAGTAGGGCGATTAATTGTCTACCAGTATCTTGCTTGATATTCAGAAATGTTACTATCAACCACTGAGTTTTTTTGCTTTCCTATATCTTCAAGCTCCATTTCTCTTCTCCTTCCTATTTTGGTTTCTAGTATCATAAAATAACCACTATTTTAGACCAAATATGCCATATTTAGAAACTTTAGTTGTACACTTTTTTTTAATTATATTTTTTGCTTTTGTAGAGGAAGATAAACAAAATGAAACAATACTCCCTTCGTCCATTTTTATTTGTCATCTATACTATTTTGGAATGTCCAAAAATACTTGTGCAGTTTATGAAATCAAGAGATAATTTTACAATTAGTTATTATTTTACCCTGATCATTAATTATAGTCATTTTCCAATTACATTCAAGACATTATATTTATTATATTCAAAGGGTAAGCTGGTAAAATTACTCATATCATTTACTACTTGGTAATCCCTGTGTCAAGTCATAAGGGACAAGTAAAAATGGACGGAGAGAGTAATAACTAAGCAATTAATGAGTAATGACGAAAAAAAGAGAATATATACCATATTGTTCCTCTAAGTAATCCTCACGGAGGCGCTTTGACGATGGACCAATGTTGTTGTTATTCTCTACGCCATGCTGTTTTAATTCAATAGTCAAGACTTCAAGTTAATAAAAGAAAAAGAAAATAAGATATATTATTCTAATCATCTTAATTTATGCGATATTATTTAAATTTTGAGATTCGAATGGAAAAAAAGAAGAAAATTAACTATCAAAATTTAAGCAATATCATATAAATTGAGATAGAGAAATAATATGTTAAAATTATAAATACCTTATAAGCGCAATAAGATGATGAACCATTTGAAATATTCGCTCCATCTTTAAAATCATCTTAACATTTGTTCAATATCAAAAATTAAATAAAAATTAATGATGATTCAAGTTCATATAAGAAAATAAATAATTTCATCACCAGTTTGATGCCGGAAATAAAGAAACAAAATAGATTAAATAGAAAATCAAGAATATAGTCTGACTCTGATATTATAATGTAAAATTTATGAACTTAAGCATAACTTAATCTAAAAAATTAATTTCATAGCTAACCAATGTAAAAGACTCAACAAAGCTCACCTGTTTCTTCCACTGGTGTATTTATTCTCACCCATTCATCAACAGTTTCTTTCCATTTCCTGTAAATTTAACCAAATAATGGTTCTATATTTCTCTTAAATCAAACAAATTAATATAGTAACTAATTATACAGAAGAAAATAAAAATTAAAAATGTTAAGAAAAAGGAAAAGAAACCTGATGAGTAGTTTAACAAGTCTTCTTACTTCATTTGATGAATGCTTTCGCAGTCTATTTACATGCCTTCCAATATCTGTTTTCTTCAAAACCAAAAAAAAAAACCATAGCTTGGTACATCAAAGTTTTCACTGGGCACAGAATTCACGAAAAGGTCCGATCACAAAGATTTGTTGTACTCAACCTTACCTTATATTTTTGCTCCGGTAAATATAAAAATAAAAAATGATGATGATTAATCAAATTACCTCAAGAACCTTGAAACTAATGTCCATTTCAGCAAGACATTGAAGTAGATCAACCAAACAATTCACAGACTGAAAATTCCAAAAAGGACTTCAATCTTAGATAACAACCATAAAATTAGATGTTAGGCCAAATTCACGCCTTAAAAATCAGCTCAAAAGAATAATAATTTCGCATACGAGAACCCTTAGGAACTACTTTATTTGTCTCAATTTATATAACTTATTTTTCTTTTTAGTTAGTCTCAAAAAGAACAATACATTTTTATATTTGATACTCCAATTTAGCTTTAAAAATATTCATTTTATTATAATAAAAAAAAATTACACTTTAGAGTACAAATTTCAAATTTCAATCTTTTTCTCTTAAATTTTGTATTAAGTTAAACAACATTACATAAATTAAAATGGAGAGAGTAGCTTTTAGGAAGGCCTAAACCCAAAGATATAAAAAAGAAAAAACCTGATTTTGTATTTCAAAATGATTCTTGATTGTGAGTATTTTGCTGATCTCTAAATCTTCTTGATATTGTGCAACACTGTTTTCCTCTGTTTTTAACTTGTAATCATCATCAATATTGCTTTTTGGGATTGAATTAGAATTTTTAGAAAGCAGAGGAGCATAGAGTCTCTCAACAATGGCGTCTCTTCTGGTGCGAAGCTCGTTTCCATGATCAAGAATGGCTACTGAAATGGCTGTGTCAATTAACCCCCACAAGTCCACACTTGAATTCTTCAAGATTGAACGTAATTCATCCAATTCCATCTTCTTTACCTTACTACTAAGAAAACAGGGCAGAAGGGAAAGAGAATTAGTTTGGGACTGAGTGAAAAGGGGACATATTAAGTTTAAAAGGCTTTTTATAGCTTTGGAACACATTCTGTCTTTGTTAGTCAATAAATATATAATAAGTGTTTTTATAAAAACTTAATTATAGTTAGTTAACATAATTTTTCACCTTCACTTAACTATGATAAATTTTAACATAATTTAATGTGATAAACTACCCTTTAAACAAGAGGTAACATGTTATTTACATTCTTGTTATGACATGTAATCTGTCTTATTTTCAAAATTATGAATATCACTTTTTATTAAAAATTATTTATATCTATCTTTGATGAGTTGCTAACATAAACTCCAAGTTTAACTTAAACTCTATACTAATATACACTTAAAAAATAGCTACAAATAAATTATGTGGCTAAATAACAAATTCATTCCTAATTTTATTTAGAGAGGAATTAATAATATGTGTTTTAAAAATTATCTTAGTCATGAGCAATTTAGCACAATAATAGTGAAGCTTCGATCGAGCACCTCATTAATTTGAATTGAGGCCTCTCCTAACTACTAGCATGTGCATACTCGCGTGAGCGCGCACACCTTTTTTTTTTCTTCCTAAATTACTTTGATACTTTTTAATAAAAAAATTAATTTTATAATTGCACCTAACTCTCTAACTCTATCATCATTATAGAGGTATGGAATGTGAGACAAAAAAGATCAAAACATATTGGTATCCTAAACTTTTTCGATTGGATCAGTCTAGCATTTGTATCATATACTTTTCTTTAATTTTTTCATAGAGATGAATTTTTTTAGGTAATCGTTTGAATTTAATTACTAACTGAAAAATGGAAACACTAAAAAGGGAAGCCCAATTGGCTAGCTTGTCTCTTACTCTTGCTTTTTCGATTATATAAAAAAATACTATAAATTAGAATAATTAATAATTTAAAGAATGATTATGAAGTGAATTTAAAAGAAAAGGAAAAGGGAGAGAGGGTTAGGACACTGACGTGGATGCCAATTAGGAAAAATGTGAAATATGTAACAAAAAATTCGAATTTAAGACGGAAGAGAAATACAAGTTTTCTTTTGAGAATTCAGTATGTTTTGTATGGTCTTGTACCTTTCTTTATTGAGAAATTTATTAAATATATTTTTTCTTTTAAAAACTTTACTCATTTTTGAATATTCATCTCAATGAGGATTCGATTTCTTTTGAATACATATAATTAAATATAATAATTTAGAATTGTTAAAATTTTAAGTTCATCTATTGGGAGTATACACGGATCAGATTAATTCGAATTTTTTAAATATCAAATCAAATTATGTCGAATTTTTTAAAAATATAAACCAAATCAAACCAACAAAACTTGAGTTTTTCAATCTCAAATTTTTTTGGGTTTTTTTGGATTTCTCAATTTTTGGGCTTTCCAGATTTTTTTGAATTTTTTTTATTTCCTCATATTTTCCTTTTTTTTTTTAAGTTTTTGATAAAGTATTTATAAAAATATATACTTGTGCTTCAAATATTTTTTAGTCCTACCAAAATACAAATATTTAGGATTTTTGTAAAGAAAAACACAAAATATGATATGAACGAAAATACTAAAATATTCAACAAAAAATAATAGTGAGATCACATAAAATAAATATTGCAAATAAATAAGTCATAATGATGAAAACGATCATGATTTTAAAATACTAAATCATGCTTAAAAATATTATAATAATTTTAAAAATTAAAATAAGTGTAATATATTACTCAATTTATAATTTGATTTAATTTAATTTTCAATTTAATTTTGTTCATCCCGTTCATGATAAACACTAATAGCTTCATCAACAGTGATCAACAAATTGAATCCTCTACTCAACCCTCACAACTAACTAATTAGTAAACATTTAGAATTATTGTCCTACTTGTGTTTATATGAGAAAGCCACGTGTCATAATATTCTTTGCGTAGAGGAAGACATATATTTTTTATGTAGATATACATTATTATACAGATATGCATGGAATGTAAAGTAGTTGCTTAACCAAAGTTACACTGGGGGAGTATCCTTGAAGCAACGTACGTAACTGTTCTCCTAACCATAACAATATTTCCTTAAATTTATCTAACCTAATTATGAATTACGTTTGATGGTCTGCTGCAACTTTCTTTATTCATACTTGCCTCTTAACCCTCTACCCCTGGAGTTGTTAATATGGGTTGGCATATTTCATCCGAATTAGTTTGAAATTTCATGGATCGGGTTGGGCTAATCCATTTTTTATGAGCCAGAAAACGGGTTATGTTAAAAAAATGCACCCCATAAGAGATGGTCCTGATATTTTGTCTCTCATAAGAAATATCTTGCAAAAATGCTCCCTATAAGAGGTATAGTTTGATCCAACTTAAAACGAAAAAAATCGCATTTTTGTAAGACTTTTCTTATGGAGGGTAAAAAATCAAGATCACTACATTTGGTGGGTATTCTATGTAATTTTCTGCCAGAAAACAGCTAGCTCAACCCATTAGAACGTGGGTTCCAGGCCTCACAGCCCGTATTTTTATAAGTATATTTTAAAAAAAAAAAAAATTAAATTATAATTTAAAAATATTAGCAATATGACAATATTAAGTGATATTAGTGTTACTATTACATATTATAAAAACATAATTTGTATCTAAATTTTAATATTTAAAATTTTTCAAATGAACTTTGAGTTTGGACTCTTATTATTTTCAATATTCTATTTTTTATTTATATTTTTTATTAATTTTTTTAATTCGGCTCATGGGCCGGCCCAACCCATACTGCAAAAACTCCAAAAATGTTAGCACAACCTGCTAAATCACCGGTTAGGCCGCGCCGGCCCAATGGACCTAAGCTTATATTGACGGCTCTATGCATCTCTAGCACTTTTTCCGAAAGAAAAGAGTTTAAATTATATACATTGTCTTACAAAAACCTCCAATAAACGAACCTTATATATACATGTATGTATATATGATTGTATGTAAGTATGGTTCCAAATTCATAAGTTGATTAATAAACTCAATTTTGTTATGCATTTACCAACTACCCGAATATACATTTTCGTCCTAAAGTTGTTTTTCTCACAAGGATATTTCTTTTATAACAAATTATATACTCTAATACGTTTGTTACATAAATCATGCCAATAAATTAGAAAAAAGTAATATATGTAACAACCACCAGATGGATGTTATCATCTGAAAATATAAAAGGTGTTCCAAATAAGCAATATATTCTGATTAAATGAATGCATGTCAGCCAAGGGTATAACGTAAGCTATTATCCTTCAAATTAAAACTGTATGCCTTTCTTGCAAGTGGGCTTTAAAAAGGCCACTTCATGAACCAAGAACCAAGGCAACCTCCCACTTAATTCTATTATGTTATTATAAGGAAAGAAACACTTGGTGTTTGGTCTCACAATAATTAATTTCTTGATATATATTTCCATGCATCGGGTACAGTTTATATAATTTCTAGCTAGCTAGCTTGAAGAATTGAAGATCGATGATGGCAGGAGATCATAAAACCTGTGAAACTACCAAAGGTAATTAATACTCCCTTCATTCCATTTTATGTGGCATCTTTTGACTTAACATGGTGTTTAAGAAAAGAAGGAAGACTTTTGAAACTTGTGGTCTAAAATCATTCTTAAATATTTGTGTAATTGAAAATCATTTCATTAAGTATAAAAAAAAAACTTTAAAGGTAAATTATTTTGACATTCTTTTTTTAACAGACCAAAAAGGAAAAAGTGTATTAAATAATTTGGTTTAGTATGTTTTGCTGAATTAATAATGTTTTCCTTACTTTTTGTTGCATTTATTTGGTTTATAGAACTCCAAACCAGAGGATATACATTCGACTTTATAAATACCTATTATTACAATTAGAACAAGAGAATAAATTCTATCCGATCAATTTTCATGATCCAAGGATTTGTTTGTTACATATCATATATGAACACAAAAGAAATTCATTCAAAATTCACTTGTTAATGCAATATTTTTAGACCTTTTACTTGAATCCTTCAGAAACTATATATAATTTCCTATTTTCCTTTTCTGTCTCCTTATAATTATGAATTTCATAAGTTAAGTAGTACAAAATTCTATTGGTTGGTTGTTTGAACTTTCACCTTATTGATAAAGATCTATTCTATCCTCCCCATTTCTTCTTTCCTACCCCCAATTTTACCTAAAAGAAAAAAAAATAACCTCGATATATATATATATATAGGTTTAAAAGAAAATATGTTATATCAAATATAATGGCTTATACTATTGTGCATAATATAAATTGAACTAGTTAGAATAAAAAAATATAAAATAATAAAACTACTTTCTTATAACAAATTAAATTATGTTATTGAAATACGTTTAAAAATTCTTTACTCGTCTAGTGTGTATATATAAAACTTAAGTATTATTATCATAATTAAATAGCATGGCAATACATGTATGTAAATTTTTCTATTTATTTATACTTGTCTTTTTTAAATATCTTGGTCTTCAACAAAGTGGATCTATTTTATTTTTCCAGATAAGAAGAAAATGAGGAGAGACGCAGAAAGAAGCCTAAATGTAAATGAAGAGTACCTTGGGGCATTAAGAACAAAATCTTATGATGATTTCTTTACAAAAGCCCAATTACTTGTAAATGAAGCATCATCTCCTAATTCTCAATTATGTCACACTAATACTTTCTCAGAAATCCTCCTTGATCCTGGTCAAGATAAAATTACGTCCATTCTTGAAACAACTATTTTTCCAACCCGAAAATACCATCTCAAATCCCTTCTTACAAATTACTTCAACATAAGTGCAGAAGCATCAAAATTCTGTAGCCTCATCCTTAAAAGCATCAACCAAGTCCAAACTCACTATGGTTTTGTTGAACAAGTCCTTGACTCGATCGATAATTGTTCCAATTTGGACCAATTTGGTTACCTAGTACTCGAGCTTCGATCCTTTATCATCCACAGCAACCCCTTCTCTGACCTTAAAAAACAAGATTTTACGCGAATTAACAATGAGTATTCATCGGTGTTGCAATGTTTGAAGTCCAAGAAAAAAATGGTTGCTAGGAAGATCAAATTGATCAAATGTGTCAACAAGACTTCAGGGGTATGTGTGACAGCAGCTTGTGGTTTAGTTGTTGTGGCAGCTTTGGTACTAGCAGCACATACATTTGCAGCAATTGTCATGGGACCAGCCATTTTAAGCCTACCTTTAAAGCCATTAAGGAAAAAATTTATGAGTTTTCGATTCTTGAAATGTGGATTTTTAAGGAAAGTTGGAGATCAACTTGACGTTGCAACAAAAGGTACTTATATTTTGAATAGAGATTTTGACATGATTTCTAGGCTTGTGGCTAGACTTCATGATGAAATTGACCATAATAAGGAAATGATTCAATTGTGTTTGGATAAAAAGGAAGATAGGATTTCATTGCAAGTGTTGAAGGAGTTGAAAAAGAGTAATATTGGGTTCAAGAAACAAGTGGAGGAGCTTGAACAACATGTTTATTTATGTCTTTTAACGATTAATCGAGCTAGAGCTTTGGTAATTAAAGAAATTGCAAAATCATGTGGGAATGAAAGTCAAGGTAGTAAGTAACCAATAAAAAGGCTTGTGTGTATATACATATTGAGGATAATTTAATTCCTTCATTTAATTTGTAAAGACTATGAGATATTCATGTAAATGTCTCTTGAATGAAAAATTGTGACTTTTCTAATGTGTTTCGTGTTTTTCTTCTTATTTATTTCTAATTTAGGCTTTCAAAGCTATACATTTCTGCTGGATTCACCGATATATCAAATGGGCAAGTTACATGATAAACATTTAATTTCTACCATATCCATCAAATCTCATTATATTTTAAAATAATTACATAATCTATGCTCTCCTCCTTTCTCTCCCGCATTACCCCCCCCCCCCCTCTCACCCCCTTGTTTTACTATGTAACTTATACTAGAATTCATTGAAGCGCAACTAATTAATGCATAATTACACAGGACACATGTATTTATATACAAATACATATATTTGGATAACTATATCTTTGTTTTTGTCTTTTTTTTTTTTTTTTGTCAATATGTATTTATGCACAAATATACTAGATACATTAGTTTCCTCTCAGAATCAATCTATAAGTATGCACTGATATATTGGATATATACATTGACGCATTTAAAATATAGATACATGAAACTGATACTGGATATACTAGATGAAATTGATATACATAAATACACTAAATACATCAGTGCATATTTGATACTGAATATATAGATACCTAAAATTGTAAAATATGATACATTATGAAACACATAGTTAGAAAAGTAGAGGAACAAGGGAGGGAGAAAGATGAATGAGAGTGGAGATAGCTATGCGACATTTACTATATTCTAAAGACAAATACATTATATCTAGAAATAACTTAAACAAGATACATAATCGTAGAAACTACGTATTGTGTATTGTGTAATTAGCACCTATACTAGTGTGCTTTATGAAAGTTAATAAAATACTATTAATTTGCTAAAACAAATAAGTAAAATGAGGCACTAATTTTTTATATAAGGATCCAGTAAAATAAATTGTGGAAGTATAATTTCTCATAATTGGAAAACTTTTGTGAATGGTGGACAAATTGGTATGTGATTTTGGCACATTAATTGATGAGCTTATTCGGGAATCGGGAATAAGTTCACCAAGATTGAGCTATATATGTCAATGTGAAAAAAATTGATGGATTATATTAGAGGCCCATGCATATCTTCTAAGTCCATTAACTTGACTATGCTGAAAATTGGCTCATTGTAAAAAATATATATATATATATGTAACTAGACAAACATATGACATGTATTTATATTATATCATTATAGTTTGAAAAAATTATAATTTATAGCTATAGTTAGGGTTTTATTGCTATTTTCTCTCTCCTCTCTTTCTCTGCAATTTCTTGTTAGATATACAATTACATATTTATACCAACTGCATATATATAATTATTTTGACAGATATACACAGTAAATTCAAGAGATATACATATACGATTCACCTCTCTCCATTCTCTTCCCTCTCTCGCTCGCCTCTCTCCTCACTCTTTTAATCTTGTTTGTCAGATATACAAATATATATGTATATTAGTTACACATATACAATTAATTGACAAATATACACATATAATTTGACAAAATATACGTATACAATTCGTCTTTCTCTTCCCTCTCTCGATCTCGCTCGCCTTTCTCTTCCCCTCCAGGTCATATAGCCGAAGTTATAGCGTGTAATTATGTAAAATATAACTATTTGATCATATTAAGTTTCAAACCTAGGTTATTTATAAAATTTTCCTAAACATATATACATTTGTAAAGTACATACGTGACGAGGTGTACATAACACTATGCTATAATTTTAACTGTCTAAATTATGTAGGATATATTTTTTCTAGCTAAAAATAGTCCAAGAAGGTCGTTAAGCTTTGAATAAAAATTTGTAAATGACAATTTTATTGTAATTTAAGTATTTTTTTGTTTTAATTTGTTTGGCCTATTTCTTTAGCTTAATAATAATTGTCCACTATTAATTTAATATTTACCTTGAAAATAATAAATAATAAGAATGATAATGCTAATTTCTTTTTATTATTTTAACTTAATTTGTAAAGCAATGCAAATACATTAAGAAAAATATTCTAAGATAAAATCTAAATCATACTTTTCATATTGTCCTGTGAAGCCATAAAAATGTAGTGTAATTTATCTCCTAGAAATATAAAACTTCAATAAATGAAAGGAAAAATATAAAAATAAAATACAAACATTCATCTTGAACATTGAAAACAATTCTACTATTTTAAACATTGAAAAGAACCTCAAAAGTTAAGTTGATTGGGACAGAGGGAGTATATTATCCTGTGAACATATTAAATTTAATGCGCTAAAAAATGTATTAGATATTAAATAGTACTCCCTGCAACCTATTTAGTTACTCTCTTTGTTCCATATTATATGGACACTTTTCATTTTACACGGTTATTAATAAATTATTAATGTACTAGTGAATTTTACCCTTTATTTATATCAATGTATGTTAACTTAAAAAAAAACATTAATACACTAATTAATGGTTGGGTAATATGGGAAAAAATAATTAATTCTATTTTAATTTAGTGAGTGGCCATATAATATGAGATAAATATTTATAGAAAGTTGCTCATATAATATGAGACGGAGGTAGTATTAGGTATACTAAAAATAGTTGTCCCAAAATAGTTGCCAATATAGATAATCAAGAGAGAATCAATTTTTTTTTTTTTTTTAATTTTGCTTTTATCAATTAATTATTCTAAAATTAATTATTTATAACATACTCCATATATTAATCAAATAATATTTCTGATTAGTTTTTTCTTAAGAATAGTGCCAAAATTTCTCATTACAACTAAAATTAATAGCACGGTAAAATAAATATATATAGATAAATAATTTAATAATTTTAAAACTTAATAAATATTATATTTTAACATATATTTTAATATAATAAATAAATAAAGATAAACTGAGGAAATACTTCTGTTTCAACTTTTTATACCTTCCTACTTGCTCCTGCATTCACGTTAAAATATATATAACAGTCCATCCACAGCTCATAATGTCTCTGTTTCATATTATATGAGCTTCTTTCTATAAATATTTTTTTTATATTATATGATCACTTAATAAATTAAGATAGAATTAATTAATTTTTTTCATTTTATCCCCACCATTAATATAGTATTTGAAAAGATCAATTAATTACTTTCACATTCAAAGAGTAAGGGTAAAATGATAAAGTCCACTAGTGTATTAATGATTTTTTAATTACCATGTAAATTGAAAAGTTTCCATATAATATGAAATGGAGATAGTATTAACTTCATATACTTTTTGAATAATAATAAATAAAATAAAATGTCAATATTATTATGTCATCATTTGAATATACTTCTTCTGACTAATAATATTTGTCCTTTATTGACTTGACACAAAAAATTTAAAAGCAGTAAATGATGATGATGATAATTTTACTAAATCACTCGTATTAAATATAAATTATTTGAATATTAAAAATATATACTATTTAATAACAAGGGTAAAATAGATACAATGATAAACTATTCGTTAATTACATATGGCTGATATCTCAAAATTGTATAATGAATAAAGGAAGTAAAAATGGACGGAGAAAGTAATAAATTATTTCTTAATTTTTTAAATTAGATAATTAAAATTGGAGTTTATACTATTCCCTCTGTCCATCTTTACTTGTCTCTTATTGATTGACACAAGAATTAATTAGTAATGAATGATAAAGATAATTTTACCAAATCACCTTTTAAAAGTAATAAATATAATATCTTGAAAAATAAAATAAAAAATGACTATAATTAATTAATAATAAGTATAAATTAAAAATTAAGTAATCTAACTTTTTGTTCCATTGACCAAAAATAAAACCTTTACTTGAGGATCCCTAAGATTTTGACAAGTGCCAGCTACAACCAAACATAAATGTGAATACAATTAATTGAATTCTATTAGTTATAGTACAAAAATCCTTGTCAAACATGCCTGTAATAATAAACTGTGTACTACTTAAAACCTTTTCATTTTTGGTCTTTGATTGAATCAAAACAATACTAGCATACAAAAAACAAATCAAAGATTTTTTCTGTTTCACCAACTAATAAAAACATTTCCTTTTCCAATTTTATTTCCCTTTTACATAAAAATCAATAATTTTCTCCGTTTATTTTGTATTTGTCCATTATATTATGTTATGATTTATAATATCAATATATAATTTATCACTTTACGTATATTTTACCCTTTTTATTAAATATTATTGATTTTTTAATATTTAGATAACTTATAAGGTGATTGATAAAAATAATTTCCCCATCATTTATTACTTCTTAATTTTACGTGCTAAGTCAGTAATGAACAACTATTATTATTGAAGATAGAAAGTGATCCATTAAAAGTGTCTTTGACAAATAAATTTTAAAAAAATTACTCTAAAAAGTATTTATATATAATTTTAAAAAAATATTATGAAAGTGAGATGAGACCAATTATTTCCTTTAATTCTATTAAAAAAAATTAATCTATTACGTGAAAAATTATTTTTCCTACTTCTATTATAAAAAAATGATTTACTTAAATTTTTTTTTAAAAAAAATATGTGTTTTTTCAAAATCATTTAATTAACCAAAGAGGAGAAGTATAAAATCACTAGTATCATTCCCCTACCACATGCTTTGCTCCTGCATTCATGTTAAAGCAAACTGAAAAAAGCACGTTAAAGTCCACATAACAGCTCATAATTTATCCCAAAAATTGCTGTGCAATACTTATTTTTTATAATTAAATTAAAATCTTGAATATGATGAAATTATATGGAAAAATACAGTAAATTATATACATCTTAAATTATTAATCAAGATTTATTTTGTTCGCCCCTCACAAATAAAATTGTGATAATTAAAATTAAAAACAATGAAAATAGTACTATATAAAATTGATATTTTTTCTTTGAGGAATTCAAATTCGAAATATCTGGCTAAAATAAAAAAAGCATTTACTATTGTCTATTTGTCTGCACTTTATCAACAAACACAACAAAAAAGTTTTTAAAAAGTCTCTTCTTGGAATATTACTGGCTCACTCATCCAGCATAAAATAAATTACTCACAAATTGCCCAAAAAATAAAAATAAATTAAAAGTTAACTCTCTAACCTTTTGGCCTTTGACCAAAAACAGAACCTTTACTTTGAATATTCTAATATTCCACTAACTAACTAACTAATCATATTCCTACGAGTAATTATAAGGTTATATTAAATTTTAAAAATAAAATTTAATCATTTAAAATTAAAAATTTATATTAGATAAATATAGGCATTTATAGATAATATTAAATTAAATATTTAAGATATATATTGTTTTTCAAAAATATATTAATTAGTAAATATATATTCTTAACTAATATTATATAAAATCAATTTATATTTTTAAAATCAGTATATTTTAATTAGATTAATTATAAAAGCTAAAAATATAAGTTTTATGCGAACATCATGAAATGTGTTTTTGACAAAAATATTAAATATTATAAATATAATATCATAATAAAATTGTTAAAATATTTGATAAAAAAAAAAACTATCTAGCTAATCCAACTAAAAGAAAATAAATGGTTTGTAATGTAAAATATCAAGTTAATACTACAAAAGCAAATGAAAGTAAAAACACACACATAAGTTTTGAATTAAAAATTAAAAAATTAACATAATACTCTTATGTCAAATGTCAATATAACATACATAAAAAGGATTTAAAAGAAAATAATACATATATTTATAAATTTATCCAACAATGAATTCAACTTTAATTTAAAAAGTAGAATACTAATAAAATCATGCGTGAAAAAATATATAGAATAAATAAAAAAATTATGTGAAAAATTGTATGGAATCACATGACATATAAAGATTGAGAATAAGCAAGAAGTGAAAAATAAATATTATAAAATAAATTATAATTTTAGAAAAAAATAGGATAATAATTTTTTTTAAATAATCAAAATGAAAAATAAATTAAAATGAAAATATAAAAATTCAAATAAAAGAAAAAAATTAAAAAAGTAATGATCATGTCCTAGTCAATTACATGCTCACCAAGCAATTACCTGTCCAACCAAACATGTCAGTGTAATTACACCCAATTCCACCAAATCCAATTACCAGGTGTCCTTCTAAACAGGCTTTTAATGAAATTTGATTTGTAACAAAATTTAAGAAAGACATTTTTTTGAATTTATGATCTAAAATAAGTATAAATATTTGTATGATAATAAATTATTCTAAATGATATACATATTATTTTAATCGGATTTTCACAATCCTTTTGGCATTTCAAGATTCTGACAAGTGCCAGCTAGAACAAAATATAAATATGAATATAATTCTTTTAAATCGCTGTCAAGAATGCGTGTTATAATTGGTGTGCTACTAAAATCTACTTCCCTTTTCTTTTCTTTATTGAATCAAACATTTTTCCTTTTACGATCTAACAATTGTTTTTTCTTAATTTTATTACTACTAATAAAAACGTTACTTTTTTCAACTTTATTTCCTTCCTACATAAGAATTAATCATATTTTTCATAAGTGAATTTTTTATTTATTTAAGTGTTTGATAAGTAAGTAGATAGAAAAATATTTATATATAATTTAGTAAAATATTATGAAGGTAAGGTGGAATGTGAATGGGATTTAAGCTTATGGGTGCAAGCGAATAGGAAAAAAAGATTTAAGCTTATGGGTGCAAGTGAGTAGGAAAAAAAAGAAATCACTTATAAGACTTATTTTTTTTGGCTTGCATAAAGTTATTTTTTTAAATTTTTAAGTAACTTATTTATTAAAAGAATATCTTTTAAAAAGTTATGCTATTCAGCGTGATAAAATTGAAAAATATTTCTGTTGATACCAAACACACCCCTAAGTCTTGCATTGAACAGAAAAGATAGGAAAAAGATGAAGACTTCTTTCATCATCTTTCAAGAATTGTTTCTGTGATGACCATTCTCCTTTGAGATGCTTAATCAATAAGTGTTTCTCCACAACCCAACAAAGGAGTGAAGCTTCTTTCAGCAACAACCATACACCATCGTTCTTTTCTTTTTTTAGCTTCCCTCCAAAACGTTTTCACCTACAAACCCAATAATTTCTAATTTTTGTCCCTTCGAAGTTGGATATTTATTAATCTCCAACTTCGAATGAGTCTTTCCAATATGTAAGACGAAAAGATAAAGTTGAAACAAGTCAAGTTCATTTCCTGTTTTGACACCTGGTGGTTGAGTATTCAGTTTCTTTAATTATTGAATTGCCCAAAGGTAAGCCCTTTTTGTATCTTCTGTTTTGTGGGATTTTCCTATTTCACTAGGGGTTGTCTTGTGTGAGTTTCCTGTACCTAATTATTGTAATTATTCATCTTTTTGAATTTTGAACTGTTTTAAACTTGGCACAACAATCGTTGTTGGCGCGCTAGTGACTGTTGATTTTTTTTTTCTAATTTGGTGTTTGCAGAGGGCAGATTAGCTTTTCACATTAACTATCAAGATTTGTTTTTTCATTGTGAAGTTGCTGAATTTTGGTGTATGAAAGTGTTCTGCATTTTGGTTTTGGTGGAATTTTGCCATTTCTGAGAAGATTTAGACGCAAAAGATTGTTTATGAACTTTGGGGTTGCTGAATTTTGGCTTCTTTTGGTGTATGAAAGTGTTCTGCATTCTGGGTTTGCTGGAATTTTGCCATTTCTGAGTAGATTTTGGTGCACAAAATTGTTTATGATTTCTGGGGTTGCTGAATTTTTCAAGTTCTCGGCGGATTTTTGTGTTTGTTGCTGAATCTGGAATTCAGTAAAAGTTGAGTTCTGTTGTTTTGGATTAATTTTTTTTGCGAACCTTGCAATTTTGGAACCCTAGGTGTGTCACTCTGGTGAATTTAAGTGGTTCTGGAGTTCTTCATCAGATGAAATGGGTAGTAATGGGCATAATGGTACTACTAAAACTTGCAAAGATATAGAAGATGGGGTCGAATCAACTGGCCAGTTGGGGGAGAGTTTGGACCGGACCAGTAATGTTGGTTCATCGGTTCAGTCGGATGGAAAATCCCTTGATAAACAGTTGACTGAGGCAATGGATCAGAGCATGAGTCATTTGGAAGTACCTAGTAATGCTGATGAATGGTGTGGGGCTGCTTTCTCCGATGAGTGTTTGACTCCAGAAATGAAATATCAGAGAACACATCCACAACCTTCTTTAGTTTTGGAGAGTCCTGAGTCAAAACCTCGAGCTCGGAGAGGTTAGTGCTTTTCATCTTCCTAAGCTTTTCTCTGTTGATAGATTAATGAGCTTGAGAAAACCTGCAACAGAATCTTCCTTGTGCATTTAGTTTAGTCTTCTTTTAGACTAATAAATTTAGAATAGGAGTCATGGTCCTTGACAAGGATATAAATGAAAGGTAGGACTTCAGAATGATCCTGTCTTTTTTTTTCTTTTATTCTGGTTTTTGTTTAATAATGCTGTTCACTAGCGAGTAATTTGTTTCTGTGGGATTTACCCTGTGCACAGTCATAAAAAAAAATTGTTTCTGTGGGACGCGTATGTTAGTATAATTCTTCTTTGATTGATAGTAAAGCTATTGCTTGTGTTGTATCTTTATTCTGTCCGATAAAAGATGAAACCATATTCGTGTATCGTATCTATTTTGGAAGACAAAATGGTCTAGGAAACTATCTTATTTCAGATGTTAAGCATCATTGTTGACCTCTAGCTAACAGTTTGATAAATGAAACTATTGTTTTCTGTCCCACCAAAACTAGGGCTGCTTCCTCTCCTTTATTAGGCTTTCAAATTACTTGTTTTCATCTATGAAATTAACCTAGGAGTTCAAATAATCCTATCTAGATACATGCGCTTAGTTGTGAATCTCTGACTATTTAGGCTTGTCCATATTGCTCAGCAAGTATTATAGAAAAGAAGGGAGTAATTTTCATCTTGACCTCATTCTTCACTTGTTTTCATCCTAACTTTCTGAAGGAATTTGATAGAACTGTGCCTCATCTTCCAACTCTCTTCTAAAAGGAGGACCCATTGACCTTTTTCATCTCAAGGTCAAAATTTATGCCTTTTGTCATCTTTATCTGTCTCAGGAAATCTTTAAGCTATACATCTCTGTATAGCTATCTGTCAAAAGTCTTGCTTCCTTATAATCTACCTTCTGCTTGTTGATTGTAGTTCAAGTAACTTTAAGTGTCATTTATTCTATGAAGAGGCTGAACTTTTTTTGGGGGCTGCAGTATGTTGCTCGAGTTTCATGAGCTAAATTATATTCACCTGCTTCTTTGGTCCAAATGTCAAGAATTCTTCCCAATGTTCTATATTGATAAGTTATAACCCTACGCTACAAAGAAACCCAACGGATCAACGAAATTGACACTAAACATCGTTTTGGGAGGACAGAATTTGACAAACAAAAATGTCAAGCCAGGCTATTGAAAGACAAAACCATGACTTAACACCAAATAAAACAACAACATACCCAGTGGAATTCCACAAGTGGGGTCTGGGGAGGGTAGAATGTACGCAAACCTTACCACTACCTCATAGAGGCAGAGAGGCTGTTTCCTGGGAACCCCTGTCTCAAAAACCCGTAGGTAGAATAAACTAGATATGAACGAAAGGAAAGGAAACCGAAAGAGCGACTAATAATGAAAAATACATGATTGTATGCAAATATTTTAAAATAACATTTATAAGACGGATAATGACAATACAAGATACAAAGACACGACTACACCTACTACCCTACTATACCCCACAACCGGACATCAACTTAACTCTACTAACCTATTAGTCTACTACTCTAATTCGCGACCTCCACTTTTTCTATCTAAGGTCATGTCCCCGGTGAGATTAAGTTTCACCATATCTTGTTTGATCATCTCCCCCCAATACTTCTTCGGTCTACCTCTACCCCTCTGTGTAACTCCTAAATCCAACCTCTCCCACCTCCTAACAGGGGCATCGGTATTTCTTCTATACACATGTCCAAATCATCGCAGTCTCGCTTCCCTCATCTTGTCAGCCAGCCACGGGGGCCACCTCTAGCTTCTCCCGAATGGTCTCATTACTAATCTTATCAGTCCTGATATGTCCACACATCCATCTCAACATCCTCATCTCCACGACTTGCATCTTCTAAACATATGAGTTTTTGATTGGCCAACACTCCACCCCATATAGCTAAGACGGTCTAACCACCATCCTGTTAAACTTACCTTTGAGTTTGGTGGTATCTTCTTATCACACAATACTCCAGAGGCAAGTCTTCATTTCGTCCATACTGCTCCAATACGGTGTGTGACATCGTCGTCGATATCGTCACTACTCTGGATGATAGACCCAAGGTATCTAAAATTTTCTCTCTTGGGAATGGGTTGAGTGGCAAGCCTCACATCAATGTCTGCTTCGTCCTTGCAATACTGAATTTGCACTCCAAGGATTCTGTTTTGGTCCTGCTCAGTTTGAACCTTTTGGATTCCAAAGCGTGTCTCCAAACTTCCAATCTATTATTAACTTTAGCCCGGTCTCATCAATCAGTACTATGTCATCTGCAAATAGCAGACACCAAGGCAAACAGAAAAGGGCTCAACACAGATCCTTGATGAAGTTCCATCTCAACAGGAAAATACTCCAAGTCTCCTCCCACCGTCCTTACCCGAGTTTTGGCTCCGTTGTATATGACTTAACACCAATGTTTGGAAAACAATTTTAAACATGAAAATTATCAAATACCCAAAATCCTTATTAACTCTAGCTGCTCCTTCTCCATGCAAAAGGGAAAAATGCTTTACTCACAGTTTCTTCTGTGGTTTCTTCAAACCAAGGTACTCTATAGACTTTCTACTATGTTGCTTCTCACTATCTCTCTACTCTCATCCCTCCAGACCAAAAGCTATCTCATGTATCACATTTAGGATATTCTGCCAGTATGCTGTAGAGCTGAATATGATTTCATATCTAGAGTGACAAAATTTTTTTATTAGAGAGAAAATATTGATCGGATCTTCTATAAGCAATGCAAATTGTTGACCTAGCTGCATTGCATATGATTCTTTGTTATTTCTTTTCTTTTCTATTATCTTTTCCGTACTGGCTTTAGGAGAGCTTAGACCTTTATATCTCTGTTGATGGGATAAAACTGACCGGTGTGCTTCACTGGCTTAGATGTATTTCTTTCTTATGCAAGACTTTTGCAATTTTTTGTTCAACTTGTAGGTTTAGACCACTGCATTACTGCACCTGTGTCTATTGGCAGAAATCTTTTCCTTGAAGGCCAGGATATGGCATTTTCAAGATCTTTGACTGAGAGGAGGGATAGTCCAAGACATCATCTAATATTGGATAGACTTTCTGAACGTGGAAAGGTAAATTTTGGACAAGTTGTTAATGTCTCCAGCTTTGAAGTGCCGATTATCTGATAACCAATTGTGTTGTTCTTTGCTGTGAGATTCTATAATGGTCACAATGAGTCTAATAGAATTACTAGTCATGATTATGATATGCATGCCTATGTGTCAAAAGTTGTTGCAACTTGTAGAGTTAAATCTTTTGTACTTGACACTAGTGTTTGCTTGAATTTGTGTTATTTGATTGTTAACTTGAAGCATGGAAAGCTCCTTTAATGTTGGAGAGTGATAAGGAGTGGACAAAGCTGATATGGGAAGCGAAAAATGTATGAAGAATCTTATGATCTGAATAAATATGAATTACCTAAACCAATAAAATGTAAAAGAATCCTAGAATGCTGAGAATTATGTTTTCAAATGATGCTTAGACCATGTGAAGTTGGCAGTTGTACTGACCAAGTGCTTATTTAAACTTGCTGATACAAATTTACTATGACCATTTGTTTTTTGAGTTAGTTTCTTACTTTTAACTAATAAAGTTGATATGTATGTTGTAGGGTTCTACTAGTCAAGTTGCAATCTAAAACGTGACTGAGAAAATCGCGCTCTTTAACAAAGTCAAATTTTTGTGTATAATCACACGCATCCGTCCTGATTCATGGTTTCATACATTAGGTTGTCCATGTCTGATTATGAACAAGTAGCAACTAATTGAAAGGGCTAGAATTCTTACTATCTGCCTCTGTAAGTATGGACTATGGAGGCACAGGACTGCCCCTCTTCAGTGTCTGAAAGAGCCATCACAAATGAATTGCATTTTTTCTTAAAACTTAATACATCTGGAAATGATATACTTTTTCATTTACAATTTTCTCATATTTTCTTTTGTTCATAATGTCAACAGCAAAAGCTCATTGTGGAGCTGGTAAGGATTCAAAGGAATGGAACAGTGGAGGTTGACCTTACTAAGAGTACACCTGTAACTTCTGAACTGTTGGAGCTGCAATCTGTTGAAGAACCCATTCCTACTGTAGACAGGATTATCACGGATTCTAATAAGTCAGTTCCAAAGTTGAAAATTGCAATGCTTGTTGTTGGAACCAGGGGAGATGTTCAACCATTTTTGGCTATAGCCAAGAAACTTCAGGCATGTTGGGAGTTTTAAGTCACTATGTTTATAACTACTGGTCATCTATGTTCTCTATCTCTTCTTCTTGACTATGTATATTTGCCTTTAATATCACTGCATTCTATGTTTTTCAGCATCCTTTATAGAAATAATACAAATTTTGGCTTTGAATGAAACTTTGCTGGAGAGATCTGTTAGATGGAGTGATGGGCTTCTAAGTTCTGTTTTACTAGACTTAGTTTCTCAACTTTTCCAGTCTTTTTAGTGACCAACTTTTAAAATTGATTTAAGGTTGAGATGCTGTAAGGTAAAAGTATTAGATTGGCTTGCCAAGGACCTGGGTAAACCAATTGAGATTTCATTTGATTATATGTTGACGGAGATAATTTTTAGAGTTGAACCTGGACCTGTATGGTTGAAGCAAGTATTAAAAACAGAGGTTGCTTGGACCTTTCAATGACTATGCGCCAGGAAAATTTGTCTTCTTGAGAGCTGACGACTTTTGTAGCTTGACTAGTAAAACATTCTAAATATGCTCTTTCCAATGTGAATGCCATCAGATTTAATTTCTTTTCCTGTCTAAGGTTGCATTAGCTTTACTTTTTGGTGTTGGCCTCTTCTGGTGCACAATGATTTCTTTGTTTATTATTTGATATTCTCCTCATTTTTGTGGCTAATCTTGGACTTTCTTGTGAAATAATTGATTTATATTTCAGCAATGGAGTTTACATTTCCATCTTTCTAGTAGTAGATTATGTTCGTTTTTTTTTTCCACTCACTGGCTGTAAAATTTTGTTGGTGTTTTTGCGCCTTAATGTCATTGTATTTTGCTTGAGAAATTGTTCATTTGTTGAGTTAATAGTTTGTTCATTTTCTAATCAGTTTATTGCATTGACAGGCATTTGGTCATTGTGTCAGGCTGTCAACTCATTCTAACTTCCGCGATTTTGTCAAATCAGCAGGCATAGACTTCTACCCGTTGGGTGGTGATCCTCGGATTTTGGCAGGATGTAAGAGGTTTTTGGCATGCTTCTTTATTTTTCTCGTTTTCTTTTTGTCTATGTTATGTGTACTCTGCTATAGTTGTGTATTAGGCCTGTCTGCCTCGGTGGGTAAGTATCTGGTATGAGTAAACATACTTTTCTGCAATTTTTGGGGTGTGAAAGAATCTGCATAAAGTTCTTAAACCTCTTTCATACATGTCTGACTCAAGTACGTTTAGGTAAATGAAGGATTGATGTAGCATAGATTTGACAACCTGTGCCTGCGGTATTGATTTTTCCATGTGCTTGGCCTAGAGAAGAAAAATATTTCCTCATGTGAAGGGTGAGTGTTATAGACCTAAACTAACTTTACCTTATTAAAAAAAGTATTATAGATCTAAACTAAATAAATAAGTGTCCCATCTCTAACATGTTACTGAGGTGGTCCTTATATTTCATGACAACTAGGATGGTGGTAAATTGATTTTGAGAATTTTCTCCTTACTAGGGAATAGGGATTTTAAGATCTGGGAGTGCTCCTTATCCTTGCTATTCTGTAAAGAAGATGAATTTTGAGCTTAAATCGACCTTAAAACTAGCTCATGATGTTAGAGTTGTAAGGAGACTACATCCTATACTTCCCACCAATGGAGGACACTCTAACCCCGCTCCTTCCCTGCACACCCAAGACTAGACGAAGCATGGATATCATAACATAGGGCCCTACGTTAGGTAACCCAACAATGGTGATAGGTTTGGCTCTAATTAATGTTATCAAAAGCAAAGTCTCTAAGATCTGTTGGGATTTAATAACAAAGTGCAAATAAACTGTGGGTTTGATGAAAGAAAAGACACGAATGGAGAAAAAATATGGACACATATTTAATCCTGTAAAGATATGGCATTTGGGCTTATCTCAACCCCAAAAACTAGCTCATAAGGGGAGGATTGCCCAAGTCCATTTAAGCAAACCACTGGTCCAAGCCCAACCAATGTGGGGCTTTGACCCACCCTAACACCCCTCTTCAACCCCTGGCCCAACTGGAGCATGGACCGAGAGACCAAACAGGGATGAACCTGGTCCTGATACCATGTAAACATATGGCATTTGGGTGTAACTCAACCTCAAAAGCTAGTTCATCAGGGGAAAGTTGCCCAGGTCTATATAAGCAAACCACCAGTCCAATCCGCAACCAATGTGGGACTTTGACCCACTCTAACAAGTCCAAGACTAGTAATTGTAAGCATAAATGAATAACAAATATATGAAGAATGATATTGAAAAAAATAATAATGTTTAGAGTTGCCTCGTCTAAAGAAGCTCACCGGTAAGAAAAAGTATGTCTTTTGGAACCTTGATGACAACATAATACCGCACATTAAATAAGGGGAAATGCTTTTTGAGCCTCGCTTAAGGGCTTTAGTTTGCCTTTGACAACACTGGCACTTATCCTAAGTTAAGAACATGGGCTTAGGCCTAACTCAATCTCAAAAGTTAGCTCATGTGGTAAGGGTTTGCCAAGTCAGAAGGAGACTATACCCTCCCAACTAGCGAGGAAAACTAACATAATCGTGTGAGCAATTGTAGTTATATCAAGCTTCTGTTTTTCTTTTATTTAATGCACAGTTTGGAAATTCCTTTTAAAAATTTTGGGAACTTTTCAACATATGTAACAATCAAGTTTGTACTGGTATCTAGTATGAAATAGGTGGCTCATTCACATACGTGTACAAGTAGAAAAGAAGTTTGTGACAGTAATATGGCATGCCTGTTTGCTGATAAAGTCGACAAATATGGACTAAGTTTCTATGTTCTGTGGAATTGCAGATATGGCCAGGAACAAAGGTCTCATTCCTTCTGGACCAGGAGAGATATCTGTACAACGAAAGCAGCTAAAGGCTATAATTGAATCTCTTCTTCCAGCTTGCACTGAACCAGATACTGAAACTGGTGAACCTTTCAGAGCACAAGCAATTATTGCAAATCCTCCTGCTTATGGTGAGTTTGGAAATAATCTTTGTAATCATCACTCATTTCACCCTTTTGATATCTGGAGATCTAATTCATGTTTGGTCCATGATTTATCACATGGAGTTGTAATATCATTGCTTGTTCTCTGAAAGATACATTTGTCCTTTTCTGAAGGTTTTTTTTGGATATATTGCGAGATACTGTAAGTAGAGGAGCTACTAAGATGAAGTCTCTTAGTCGTATTGTGGAATTTATCTTAGAAAGAATTAACATGAAGTCAACAAATAAATAAACATTTTAGTGTGTATCAAAAATATTAGTGTGTACGGAAGTGAGGGATGGGCCACTGTAAGCTACAGACAGAAGAATCTCAAAGATAACCTTGTATCATACCCAGCTTAGAATTGCTTGAAATGTCTTTGGCCTAATAACTCTGTTTACTTTCTATGAGTTTAATCTCATTTGACACTTCTAATGTGGTGAACAAAAGCTAGCTGGATTTGACGTTGGGAGGAATTCTCTGAAAAGCTACTCCACCGCCTTAGATGAGTCTGGCAGTTCAGATGTTACATATTTTATCTTGCACTGCCTTCACAGTGCTCCTCTGCTACTTTCCTATCAGAGTAGTGCGTACTCTTGTCTGTAGATTGGCTTGTTGTCATCTCTAGATGTAGACATGTGTCAAGAAGTTGGGTATTGACCTATAAAGAAATCCACCTGATTGTATTTTATGTATCAAATTCACGAGCTGTCTTGAACTGCTTAGAACAAGTAAAAGTCCTTCCAAACTAAAAAACTTAATTGATCTCCTTTTGGAGATCCCAAAATGTTATCATACCATGCATCTTTGTTTTGGGAGAAGTCATTAGGTGTATTCTGCACAACTTTGGCAAGTTGCATATTGGTTTGGGTTTAGTAATTACAGCAGAAAGAGTTTACTGATTCCATTCTTCTGGAAAGCATTGAAAACGAAGAGCTTAGAAGGATTGACTTGATCTTGAGCTTGTGCTGTGTAAATAAATGTCAAATAAAATATAAACTGCTTTATATGGTTTTCCTCTTGGGGCTGTTTTTGTTAATGACATTTACTTATCAATATTAGTAAACAGGATGCTATTTAGTCCAAGTCAACATATAAACATTGCTTTATTTTACTGGAACGCCCTTTGTGACAGGACATGCACACGTTGCGGAAGCTCTTGGGGTACCCCTCCACATCTTCTTCACAATGCCCTGGACGTAAGCTATGATTGACACTTTCTCTATTATATTGGAAATTTCATATTTGACAAAATTGGACAAGTGGATGCACCTGCAATTGTTGCCTTGGTCAATGTGCAGCCTTGTATAGTTCATTCCTCTTATAATTCATAGATGAAACAAAATATCACTATCTGATTTCTATTTTTTTTATTTTTTTAAGTTTCCTATTTGAGAGAAGCCAAGGATGTTCTTTGCTATGTGAGTGTTTTCTAGATTTGATGTTGAATTCACCATTATAAGGTAGCGTTTGATACCTTATTCGGCCTTTTGGTTAAGATCAAGTGTAGTATTTAACCTTTACCAGCATAATATCTGATACATGGACTACTGGCCCTCATGACATCAACCATATGTCTTTTGATTCAAAAACAGTTTCTGGAAAATTCTTCAAGTTGCAAGAATACACCAAAGTATGAGTTTGGCTACTTTATTTTGATGGAGTTTGTGTTGGAACACAATTTTTGAAAAGACTCAAAACTTTTCTTTGGTGGAACTGCGTTGAACAATTTTTGCTGAAACTTGAAAAATTTCTTGCAGAAACTGCTTTTCAATATTTCGAATCAAACACCTTACTTTGTGACATACAAAGATTAGGTGCAAGTACCCAAATGGAGTAGTTGTTTTTTCTGAATTAGTAAGCTTTATAGATCAACTGGAAGAACTGTTATGCACATAGTCAGTTGCTAAGTTCAATGTCATTCTTCATTTTGTCCCATTCAATATTTTCAATGAGTTACCTTCTAACACACTTTGTTAATAGACAGGCCAACTTACGAATTCCCTCACCCGTTGGCTCGTGTACCTCAAACTGCTGCATATTGGGTATGTTATCAGTTTCTTCTTCTGAAAAATAATTTTCCAGTAATGCTTCCGTTCCTTTTTAAACTCTATATTCTTTTCTGCACATTCCAGCTTTCCTACATAGTCGTGGATTTACTGATCTGGTGGGGCATTAGAAGTTACATCAACGAGTTTAGGAAAAAGAAGCTAAACCTTCCTACTATCGCCTACTTCAGTACGTACCACGGATCAATTTCTCACTTCCCAACTGGTTACATCTGGAGTCCACATGTTGTGCCAAAGCCTAAAGGTATATATCATCTCCTCAATGGTATTTGAATTCGTGTTTTCACTGTATTGGTCATTTCCACTTCTCCGTTGAAATAAAACTTATGACTTAAAAATGTCAAAATGAATGGTTTTCAATTCTTGTGAAGTATTTCTATGTTATTCTCTCTTTCTTCAATCCCATTAATCCCCCATTCCCCCTCCCTGAATTCATATAACGATTTTTCTTCCTTTCCTAGCTCTACTTCACCCATTAACTTAGTAATAATGTGTGCACATCCAATCAATCTACTTGATTATCATAAAAAGTATTGATGAAGTTTCATTTATTTGCAGATTGGGGCTCTTTGGTCGATGTTGTTGGCTATTGTTTCTTAAACCTTGGGAGTAACTACCAACCTCCTGAAGAATTTATCAAGTGGATCCAAAGTGGGCCTAAACCTGTATATATTGGGTTTGGAAGCATGGTAAGGTTTTCTAATATAAAACCCCCGAAGTCTTAGAAGTATCAGATGATCCTTTATCCCACTCTGCTACTCTTGCAAGATATCTCCAGTTTGATTCCTTGTATAATTTAGAAGCAATTTATTTCTAGGTTTACTTCATCAAAAAAAAAAAAAAAATATTTCTAGGTTTATTACCGTAGGTGGATTTCTTAGTTTTCTACTGGCAATCTAGTGAGAATAACAGTTCCTGAACTACCAAATTCGTACTTTATAAACTTTCATTGATAGTGCATGTGGACCAGCTTCTATCAATCTATCTGCATTTTCATCTCATCCAACTTTAATTGTTAAATAGATCTGTAAGGTGGCTGTACTTCATGTCAGTTAAGACCTAAGCAATCTGATCTATTAATAACTTGGGTCTCCTACTTCACTTTTGTTTTTGAAGATGTCCAACTTGTTGATTCCTTTTGTTCTGTTTTTAGCCTCTTGAAGATACCATTAGAACTACAGATATAATTTTGGAGGCACTAAAGAATACTGGGCAGAGGGGAATTCTTGACCGAGGTTGGGGAGATCTTGGTACTTGTAAGTTCTCTCATCCTTTGCATTTTCTGTTCATCTTATTACATTCTGCATATTTCCGACTGACCATAAAATTGATCATATATAGGTTACAAAATAAATTTAAATCTTTTGAAGAGAGAAAGAGATATAGGCATCAACTCGCCAGCCACTTATATCATATTGAACCTCTGGTGCTCAACTATGCCATTCACTTGAAGGGTTAAGACCTGGATAAACCTCAAAAATACCATTAGAAGAGCCTTGGCGGGAATGGTCTATTAAATAAAATTCTCTATCACGTTATTTAACTGACATAATAATTCTCCCTTAGCTTCCCCTTTGGCCTTCCCCCGACCTCCAACATTTAACCGAAAAAACAATTCCAAGGCCAATTACTTCCTCGAGAAATATGAGGCAACATAATCATCAAGTGGATAGATCAAGAGAAAGTTTATTTGTCATTATATTACTGGATGGATGCCACATACACAAGTGCACTTTTGTAGTATTGGTAAATAATGTGGATTCTTCCATTCATTTGCAATTGGATTGCACGTGAGAATATTCTAACATCAAGAAACATCTTGTCTTGCTTTTTTCTCCTCTTATTCTGATCCAGTTCAAGAGATCCCTGAAAATGTTTTTCTTCTTGCGGAATGCCCTCATGATTGGCTTTTTCCTCAATGCTCTGCTGTGGTGAGTACCATTGCTTTACAATTCACTCCAACCTACTCATGTTATATATTTTTTAAATGCTTTCTGGATAGCAGACTGGGAGATGGGATTGGTTCTGATGAACTGATGGTCAATGGTTGGTTATTAGGGATCTTATATTTTGAGCTCCAGTCTTTTGATGTCTGGATATTGAAAAATATTATCTTCTGATGTGCTCGTGGGAAATACCTGCTTTGCAGGTTCATCACGGTGGCGCTGGAACCACAGCCGTGGGACTACGTGCTGGGGTAATATTCTTTCTCGATCTTGTATCAGTAGTATTATTCTAAATGGCTAAGCATAGATGTCTATCAGCTTTTGCTGGTTCTTTTACTCTGAGTTATATTGAAAGCTCAGATGTTCTTATGCAATGTCTGCAATCTTTTAACCCAGTGTCCAACAACTATAGTACCATTCTTCGGTGATCAATTCTTTTGGGGCGATAGAATTCATCAAAAGGGACTGGGACCTGCTCCAATTCCTATTGAACAGCTGAGTGTAGAAGGACTCTCTGATGCTATAACATTTATGCTCCAGCCTGATGTAAGTGAATGACATGCTCCAACATACCGATCTGTTACTGCAGAACACTTGGTGTTTTAGAAATGCTTATTAAAGACTTTGGTTGCTGATGGAAAATTGCTTATACAGGTGAAATCCCGAGTAATGGAACTAGCTGTATTATTAGAGAAGGAAGATGGTGTTGCAGGTGCAGTTGATGCTTTCCACCGGCATTTGCCTTCAGAAATGCCATTGCCAACCCCGCCTCCTGAGGATGTCGATGGTCCAAATCCATTGCAATGGGTTTTCACCGGGATTGGAAAAATCTGTTGCCTGCCTTGTGGTTCTTAGCTCAGAGTCGGCATTTATAGAATGATATAGTTTTATGTTATTTGATATCTTATTCATTAATTGGTTGTATGGATTCAGCATTTCTTTTGGCTTGTAAAGAAATAAAGCAAGTTCCATGGTATACATCTTTATTAGGGGGAAATGTTGTCTTTTTCCTTGTAATTATATTTTTGTATAAAATACTTTTTTCTTTTTTTATCACATGTCGGACGGAAGGGTGGTCACAAGTTAACTTGATCTTGGTGTCCAATTGGCATATGCAATCTCAAAAGGAATAATTTGCAAAGGCTGAGGATGGAGAGCCCTATATGTTTTAGTCACTTGTACTTTTTTGTATATTTTTATGTGTTTCCATCTTGACTCCATGTAATAGCTAATACTAGCAGGTGCAGCATAAACTCCACATTTGAAATAGAAAATTTTACACAAATAACCATTTTGAGTGCAAAATTTACAACTCCGTTTATATTTACAAAAATGACAGCATATTTACATAAATGTTTTTTTTTTTTAATTTTTGTCTGCACCGCATTAAATGCAGTGTATTAATTCATTTTTTTATTCTCTCACCCCGCCGTCAGCATTTAATGTGGCGTGATGCCACTTTTAGGTTCAATTAATGCCGTGTCAGACCAAGCATTAAGTAGGGGAATAATCCCCCCAATATATTTAATTATCCGTCAATATATATATTTATAATTTTTTTTTTTAAATCGGAGAGGCGTGCATTAATTGCGAAGAGACGTTGTTAGTCTCGACTGACGCGCCGGTTAAATCAACCGGCGCGTCCCCCCATATCTACAAATATACTATTCTGAACACCATACGATTTTCACTATTTCACTTTTAAATTTTTTTTGGCGATTATTTTCTCCTCCAGGCGGGAACTTTTTATCAGGTATGGTTTTTTTTGGGGTCTTCAGTATTACCAATTTATGTGTTGCAATGATTATTTTGGATGTTTATTTTGTTTAGGTATTTTTTTATTGTTTTGAATGTTAGTGGGTGAGGGGGTTTTTTATGGTATGGGTGTCGTGTTTTTCTTATCTGATCCCCTTTGTTTTTTTGGTTGGTGTTTGTGGGTACAACGTTTTTGTGGAATGTAATGGTGGGGGGACATAGCGGATTATTTTTGTTGTTGGGTTGTTTTGGGTTTGGATGTTATTTATAAATTTTTTATGGTTTCAGGACTGGTCCCAAGTTTGGTTATTTGCGGGGGTTTGGGTGCTGCGTCAGTCGCCGCGGGGTGTTCGGGGTGGGTTGGATGTTCTTGAATTTTTTTTTTTTGGGATCTTAATATTTGAATGTCCTCCCACACCCTGAATTACATAAACCGTGTTATATATGAATGTTCTTGTTTTTTTTTTTTGGATCTTAATATTTGAATGTCCTCCCACACCCCGAATTACATTTCCGTGTTATAATTTATGCTATTTTCTTGTGTGTTGCATATTTGTTGGTATGAACAAATGTTTTTCTTGTTCTATTGTGCTTTATGATTAGCAAGTATATATTGATCCTGTCACCTTGTTTTTTGGGGGGTGGGGGGGGTGGTGGGTTCGTGTCTGGGGGGTCCGGGGTGGTTGGATGTTCAGTTTTTTTCTTTTGGGATCTTATGTTTGACTGTCCTCCCACACCCCGAATTACATAAAATCGTATTTTATGATATTTAGTTTTTTGTTGGTATGAACAAATATTTTTCTTTTTTGTTCCATTTTTGGCGGTATGATCAAATGTTTCATTTTTTTCTATTTTTTGTGTTTTTATGATTAGCAAGTGTATATTTGATGAATGTTAGTTATTGATTTCTTTTGTTGTGTGTTTTTTTTTCCAAGTTCTCATGTAATGGCCTTGTGCCCCCTTACCCCCCCTTATCCATTTTTTAATTGATGGCTGCCAATTATATAAATTTTTGTTGTTATTCAGTGTGGGTGGGGGCCCTTGTGGTTTTTTATTTTTTTATACAGTCGAATATATGACTTTTTTATGGTAATCTGTCCCCTTCCCAGTCCCACTATGTAATTCCTTTTTGTTTGGGCTTCCTATCTTTGGTGAAATTAATGTTGTCTCTGCCCCCCCTCCCCCCTCCCTATCCTTTTTGTTTTCAATTTTGGTGACATTCATGGGAGACAGTCTGCATGTTGTTAGTCCTATGTTTTATATGTATTGTTTTTTTTCTGTTTGAATGATTTGTAGTATTTATAAATTATTACAAGAGATATGGATGCTACAAACACGAGAAAAAGTCCAAGGCTTTCAGTCTTGCAAAGAGACGTGAAGGGGAAATTCCCGGCTGTTAATGTACCATATGACAGCGACTTTGAGGACGAAATTCCTCTGGCTAGGAGATCACCATTTAAAAAGCGTGCGGACTCAATTCCTGACGTTGAGGTGGATGTAGTTTTTTTTTGTTTTTATGATTTCTGTTTCAGTGGATGTTGTAGGCTAAATTATAATGTTTCTTTTATTAATTAGGAATCCTCTTCTAAGAAAGATAAGGTTCACTTGGGGTCCCCGTCAAAGAATCCAGACAAAGTAACACGCAGGAACACCAAAACTGACATCAAGGTATGCTTCTCTATTTTTTTGCCTTTACATTTTTTTTTTTGGGTTGGGGGGTGGGAAGTTTTTTTGTTCTTGGTGTTTGTAGATAAATGTTTTGATGTATATTTTTCTGTGGGATGTTTCAGGAGCACAGCAAAGCCACCAGATGGTGCTCCTACGTGAACGTTGATGCATTTGATGAAATATCTGCCTTTTTATCCCCTTATGGTATGTTAGAACAGTTTAAAAGCGGATCGTTTGGCTATCTTTTTGGTCTGCCACGTGTGAATGTGCAATCACAGCTCCTCCGGGCTATGGTTCACCACATGACTAACAAGGATAACATTGGTAATTTCTTTATTTTTAATTTCAATGGCAAGGAGTTGAGGTTTGGGTTAAGGGAATTTAGAGCCGTTACGGGTCTGAGGTGTGGTACTAATGATGACTTTATGCATGACTTGTCGGGGAATTCAAGGCTAATTGAGCGGTACTTCCCGAGGGCAAGTGCAAGGGGCGTTGAGAAACATGACGTGATCACTGCTTTTAAGGCTGGATTGTTTGAGAGGGATGATGTTTTCGATATGGCGGTGATATATTTCATCAGTACATATATTTTGTCGTCCCCCCCAAAAAAATATTTTGTTCCGGTAGATCATTTTTTGCTAGTTGAATCTGGACGGTACGTTACATACCCATGGGGTAGACGTGCGTTTTTTGATTTTAGGGATTCGTTGGTGACCCAACTCGCGGGAAACTCGGAATATTTTAAGTTTTGCAGGTTTCCACTTGGGATGCAAGTGTGGATGTATGAGTGTTTGAACAAGGTTGAACCGGCTATTGCTGTACGTGTGGAGCGTCGAACCCCTCGTATGTTCAATTGGAGGACATCTGAGTGCAGGATGTATTTCGACAAGTTGATGAGAGGATTGTTCAGGAAATATGGTTGCCAGGTATAAAAAAAACCACTCCATTGCAATCAGTAACCTTTGAATTTTATTAATAAATTTTTACGTTCTTACATTTTTTTTTTGAAGTATAAGTTTGAGGAGATTGCCTTCTCCTCGGAGGAAGTAGCTGCATTTGATGTTGAGCAGTTACAGGAATGCGTTTTCGACCGGAATGATGCCCGGCGAGATAGTGATGAGCCCAACGACAATGCGCCGGAGGACAATGTTAAAATGTTGGTGGAGGAGATTTTAATGGTTAGTATAATGTCTGCCATATTTATTCGATAGTATGGACTATTTGCATAAAAAATACACAGCATCAAGTTTATTATATTCTATGTTGTTATATAATTTTTTCAAGGTGCGCAAGGACTTCAAGAATTTAGAAGTCAAAGTTGAAGCTCAAATGCAAGAGTTGAAAGAATATATGCATGAATGCTTCAAGTCTTTGCTTGTTGAGCTTAAGCAGTCATGGACCCATGGTTCAAAACATGATGGTGCTGTTGACGTGGAGGTACGTGTACCCTTTTTTAATGTATGATCATTAAGTAAATTTTTTTATTCATTGTGTGCACCCTTTTTTTTTACTATTTGTGCTATTCTTACTGTGATGGTCAGCTTATGCGTAAGAAACATGTTTTTTACTATTGGTTAATGCAGTGTTTTTTAAGTGCAGTTAATGGTATACATATTGGTATATTATGTGGGTTAGTTATGTTATTTTTGTATCATTCTGAGTCTGCTGGTATCTTTGTGAGTGAAATGGTCAACTTTCTTGACTTTTCTTCTGTGCTTTTTTTTTCTTGGTTTCTGCATTGGTATATGTGGCAGTAAATGTCTTCTGTGCTTTTTTTTTCTTGGTTTCTGCATTGGTATATGTGGCAGTAAATGGTATGCACATTTGGTATTTTCCTGGTTTAAATGGTCAGATTATACATGTCTTTCGTGCTTGTTGAGTTCTATTTTTTTTTGGGTTCTGCAATGGTGCATGTGTCAGTTCACTGTTAGCCACATTGGTATATTAGTCGTGTTAATCGTTAGGATTTATACATTTTGTATGCTGTTTTTGGGGTATTTCTTTGGGCTGTCATTGTTTGAATGTGCTCCCACACCCCTTCGCACCCCTTACTTCTGATATGGTATATGTTCCACTCTTATGGTATGCACATTTGGTATATTTTGTGTGTTAAATAGTAGAAGTAAACCAATTGACCCACGAATATACCAATATGCTTACTATTTACCTGGCACACTATACCATTGCAGTAACCAACAATACCCATCAGCTTACTGGTATACACTTGGGTATATCTGTGTATTACATGGTCAGTTTTTGTACTTTATTTTTATGTATGCTGAGTTCCTTTTTTTTTTTTGGTGGCTGCATTGGTATACGCAATAGGTACTGTTAGCGATGTTGGTATTTTCTTCTATGTTTTTTTTCTGTTGCAGTATGTGTGACGTTATATCTGAAGCCGTACAATGCATTTTACAATGTTTTTGTAGGTTGAGGAGTGTCACACAAGGGGGGCTGCCGATGTACCTATGGCTGACTGTGACAAACAAATCCCCGAATTGCCACGTGTCGTTGAAGTGCCAATTCAGGGTGCTCAACCAGACGCTACGACATCTGTGCGTAGGTCCCCCACATTGGATGATTTCGAGTTGCCTGACTTTCGAGAGTCACAAATTATGGCGTTGGAGAACAGAATTTCATATTTTACACCAACGCAGCGTGAACGAATCCAGGCCACTGTTAATTTTGGGGACAGTAGTGCATCTGGTTCCAAACCCAGGCAGTCTCCGGCAATTTTTACTCTGAAGCACCCTTTTGTTGGTCACGAAGAATTGGGAGTTCATCCAGAGTTGGTCGATGCATTTTCGAAGTGGATGGAGGATAGATTATCCAAAAAACGTGGCAGGTTTGTGTATTTTCTTCTCTATATATTTTTTTTAACGTTTATTTTTTTTGTAATAATTATTGTTTTAATTTATTTTTTATAGGAGACTTAGCGCGTTTACGGTCAATTCCAACAAGATAAACCCCCCGTATGATTTTGGTGTTGAATCGGTTGGGTTGATGGACTGGTTTCATATCATGGTCACTAGTGGAATGGCATGGACTGACTCGGTAACTTTTGTGCTTCATGTTTTGAATCTCCTTTATGTCACCATTAATGTATGTTTTTTTGTTTCATGTTTTTTAATGGTTTTTTTTTCACAGCACGTGAATGTTATCATGTATTACTTGCGAAAGAAGTGCAAGTATGGGGATTCAACTCAGAACAGAGTAACGACCACGGATACCTTTTTCTCTAACTGGGTTGAACAAATACATGATACATGGGAAGCAAAAGGCAGGGACAGTACCATCATAACCCAAGACCACGATGTAGCACAGTACATTCGGGGTTATAAGATATTGGCCAACACACCTTGGGACAAAGTTGATTTTGTGTGCATCCCGCTCCACATCCCACAGAAGTGTCACTGGGTGCTGGTGGTATTTGCTATCCAAAGCAGGTGTTTATTTATTTATGATTCCCTTAGTGAAGTGGGTATGGTACATAACAGGGCGGTTATTCAGTCGGTGAAAAAGTTGGCGGAGATCATACCATTATTCTTGGTTAGTACGGATTTTTATGGCAAAAGGGACGACATTGATTGGAAAAACTCACGTGATTACGCTGAGTATGCATTTTCCGACAGCCTGTCCATTATTGTCTGTGATAACATTCCACAGCAACGTGGAGATTCCAAGTAAGTTTTTACTCCTTTTTTTTCCACTTTTTCATCCCGAGAGAACTTCTTCTTATTTCTTTTTTTTTTGGGTGTGGCAGCGATTGCGGTCTTTTTATCTCCGTGTTTGCTGAGCTTACAAGCAACGGCTATGATTATTCTGAGATCTCAACCAAACCAATAGACCCTGTTTTCTGTCGTTTGAGATATAGCACCTTATTATGGGATTATGGAAACAAGAAAATAGAGGCCGGTGCCATCAGCGAAAGCGAGGTAACGGGTAAGGTTGTTAGTCGTTTTGGTGGCCCGATTAGACAAGCAGTTATCGTAGGCGAAAGTGACAGGGTGTCCGTCTCGAAGTATGTTCCCCGGAGGAAGTCGTAGTTGTAAAATGCAAAGTTGGACAAATTTTTTTCTTTTATGTACACCAGTGGCCTGGTGGTATTTATTTTGGTTTTTTCGGACATCCTTTGTGCTATTGTTTTTAATGCATTTCTGGTATTTATTTTGGTTTTTTCGGACATCCTTTGTGCTATTGTTTTTAATGCATTTCTGGTTTCTATTCTCATGTCATTGTTTTTTTTTTTTTTTTATCGGTGCACCTTTCTTTGGTGCCATATTTGGTAATGCCCGTATTTAACATTTAATTAACTCTCGTATTATGTTCAATTAAACATTAATCACTAAGAAGTACGATTTTATAAATCAATGATTTAAGTACAAAGTAATTTAAGTACGTAAAACCATTGCAAATTTTAAATAAACTTGATGATAGAGACATCCATAAAACCAGTCTTACTTGCAGTTGAAATACCAACACACACACCAAAGAAACACCCAAAAAACTGGGGGTGAACCAAACTTTCTGCAGTTCTGTATACCATGAATTTGCTTTTTTAAAAAAAACACCACCAATCAACAGAGCAGGCACCATTATGCACACCATTTGTTATACCATCATACTTAATTTCATATAATACCAAGCCGAATACCAAAAACACCACCAAACAACTGCATACAGTAGATGACTTTAATTTTACTTAATAGAACCAACCACATTTTTAACTTGCAAAATAACTTGCATGTCATGGTAATAATTTTTTTAAAAACAAAATACCACGCACATGATCAAAGGCTGGTATACCATCATACTTAACTTCATATAATACCAAGCCGAATACCAAAAAAACCACCAAACAACTGCATACAGTAGACGACTTTAATTTTACTTAATAGAACCAAACACATTTTTAATTTGCAAAATAACATGCATGTCATGGTAATAATTTTTTAAAAACAAAATACCACGCACATGAGCAAAGGCTGGGATACCACATTAGATTCCATGTCACACAGTCTACGTGTCATCTTATTACCTTTTTTTTTCGAATATCACACACACGTCATGAAACTTTTTTTTCATAAGCATATCTAACCCCGTAAGACACACCTTCAGTTAGGTATACCAGGAATTTTGCCTCAGACAAAAACACATAAATAACCAATGGTTACACCAAGTACAGCCCTAAACAACTGCATAGAGTAGACCACATTAAAATGCCCCAAAAAGACACATTTACCAGCTACGTATACCATGTTTTTTCACAAAAAACAAAACAAACGTACAGAATCATTGGAACCAAAAAACAGGGTCTCGCACATCTTTGGGCCAAAATCATTATTTGCATCAACTGCCACCACTTATGGGTTGGGAACCTTTTTCTTTTTTTTGGAAATCCTCTCAATGAATCCCTTCTTGCGGTCCTTGTTTGATGGTCTTCCTGGTCGCCTTCTAGTGGTGGGTGGCAGCACTAGGTCACCAACCACATGAATTGGAATCTCCCGTGATTTTTCAGAAGGCAGTGGCTCAATTGGTATCGCATAAGTATCTCTGAAGTTCTTGGTGCTATAGTAAACCGAGCAAAAGTCCTCTATGCGCTTATTCCTGTACTCTATAGCAGCTATTGCATGACTACACGGGATTTCGTCATGTTGAAACCTTCCACAGCTACACGTACGTGTGTTTAGACAAATTGTGAATCTCGTAGCACCATCGACGACCGTATGAAGATGTTCTGTTGAAGCCCGCACCTGCATCACAATTTTAGTACATTGTTAGTTTGTTACAATCGTTTTAACACATCATTAACCCTTTTTTTCGTTCAATGAAACCAACCATCATAGCATTGGAGTGTTGCATGTTACGCAACAGTACTTTATTGTATCTTGTTGTCAAAATAGTTGTTGTTTTCCTGCCCTCCTCGTTGTGTTTGTCGTTCCAGCGCTGCATTGTTTCCCTCATGTACTCAAACATTGGTATCACCGGCAGCTTTCTCCCAGACACGATTGCGCTATTGATGGATTCAGCTATGTTGCTGGTCAAAGTCCATGTTCTTTTTACGGTTGTATGACAACGAGACCACCTCTCAAAATCAGCCCGAACCAGGTATGAACGAATCTTTGGATTGATTTCATCCATTTGACTCATCAGATGATCAAACTCCTCCACTGTATACGCCTTTGCCAATGCGAAAAACAACTTCCTAACTTCATCCGTTTTCTTATGCGTTACCCTCAGTAAATTTGTCCATAAATGGTAGATACACGCATAATGCTTGATGCCAGGGTAAATTGATGCTGTAGCATTCCATATGCTTTTATTCCTGTCCGAAACAAAACACATGCCTTCTCTATCACCAAAAGCTACTTTGAAATTTTCGAAAAACCAACCCCAGGAGCTGTCATTTTCAGAATCTGCAATACCATACACCAGTGGCAAAATATGTCCTACGAGTTCATGATTATACAAGCAAAGCAAATCATGTTATATTGTAGAACAATTTTGAGCAAATATTGTACGTCAGTTGCAATTAATGTTTGGTTAAAATAATTTACGGCAAATACCAATCTCCAGGATCCATTGTGCTAGCAATCAGCAGCGTCCCTTCGAATGTGGATCGTATGTGTGTTCCATCAACTACCACAATGGGACGGCAATATTCCCACCCTTGTATGCTAGATGCAAGGGCTATAAATGAATACAGAAACCTATCTTCATCGGTTTTTTTAAGGTTAACAATACTCCCCGGATAAGCTTCCTCTAACATATATAGATACACAGGTAATTTAGAGTATGACTCCTCTGGGTCCCCACGTAGTTTTTTCAGCGCATGTTGCCTACCCCTCCACGCTTGCATGTATGTCAATGAAATACCATGCTCTCTCCTCATGTCATTTTGTATGTCTTTTGGACTGTAATTTGTTTTTGCATCCGCATACTTAGGCAACAACATTATACCTAGCACCGAACTGAATGCTTGCCGTTTCACGCACGCCCTGGAGTTGCTCCCGCACTGATGCTCATCGTTTAAAAAGCGCACCTTGAACAATCCAGTTTTACCAAGCGATGACGACTTTAACATCCATCCACAATCATCAGATGCACATTTTGTAGAAAAACTACAAAATAAAAAGCAAACATCTGAGCCACATTGTTACCATGATAAACAAAGTAACAGTATGAATAATTTGGTAGGTTAACCTTGTTGTAGACGACCTGACAACCTTGATTCTGAACTGCCTCAATACCGCATACCTTTGGACAGCTGCAACCAAAGTGTTCTTGTTTTCGTATATTTGGCCTACGTCAAGTATGTTGGTTAGCTGGTTGTTTATTATAATTTGTCCTTCATTTTCTTCAATTTCATTATCTGCAAAACTTGCATCTGCAGTTTGCATTGGTGTGCATAACACCACTTCATTATTTCTAAATTCAGTTGTCGGCTGGCCGACTCGATCAATGGATGTCACACACAATGGATATTTTGAAAAGAAGTCAGGGTTGCACTTTCTTTGTTCCAAATAGACCTTTATGCCCATGTCATTGTGGATTCTCAATGGTGGTGAATGAGCATCTACAACATATTGTATCACCAGGTCGAGCATGTCGTGTCAAACTGTATCTGGGAAGCAATCACTTCCACCAATCCATTGAAATTTGACGTACTATCATACAATATCCCTTCAACCATATAATCTATGTAGTTACCTGTTCACGCATGCAAACACACACCACAGTAAGTAACATTAACCATCAATATTTTACCATCATGCACACAACACAGATGGTACTCATGGAAACCATGGCAGTCAACAAAACATAGACAGAGCAGGCACCATTACGCACACCGTTTATTTTACCATCACACATATATTTTAGTAAAATGTTTTTTTTCAATCCAAGTGAAGATCATTACCAACTTCATAACCAATCAACAAACGTTTAACCAAAAAAACCACTACCTTTTTCCCATAAACTCCCCCCAAGGAAAATATACTTTCAACATTACCAACAAGGACCCCACACATACGAACCGTCTCTCAAACAATGTCCAGTCGTCCAAATACGAACAGAGAAAATACCAATACACATTTTTTTCATCTGCGCAAAAAATACAAAATATTAATTTAAGTTATACGTAATTAAATTTTTTGTTACCTCTTACGTCCCACCTTCCATTATATTCACCAAAATTGATACAATATTATCACTAGCCATCCCTTTAAACCAGACGCACACCTTCCTAACGTGAAAATTTTTTTTCCTGCTTTCGTACGAACACAACACCAACCGTTTGCCTCACCAACCAAAATATTTTCATGGCTTAAGACCTTCTTATATACCAAAACAATTTCCCTCCAAAGTGGTACTATTTAATTTTTCCAAACTTTTTGCCATATGTTTATAAAGTACTATAGGGTAATAATTACCTAGGTCTTCTAGTTTGTTCAAAAGCCCCTTCCTATCAAATCACATAATTGCACAACTTTTGCAAGTCAAGAAAAGTCAATTTAAAAAAGAAAACATCATAAATCACCAAAAACTTTTTCTTCCAATCGTCCTTTTTTTGGGGGAACTCTTCTTTTATATCAAAATTTAAATGAATTGTATACTTACACATGAAGCTTTATATATATATATAATATATATATATATATATTATATATTTAAAATCGCATATACATATGGGCAAATGGGCAGTGAAGCAGACGTATATGGTGATAAAACTGGTGTTTACTTTGGTCTGCCCACACATTACCCATTGGGTATTTTAATGTCTGCCCCTTTATCCTTTTTCCCATATTTTTACATTCCCCAACACCATCCTTTCAAATCAAACACATCACCAATCATTCCCTCACCAATACTCTCTTTGCTATTTATGTAATAAGTTTGTTAGTTTTTTTGTAATAAAAAAAAGGTTGCTAGGGGCATGTAAATACTATTAATTTTTTGTACATTTGTGCAAAATCCCCTTTGAAATATGTATCTCCAGGCCCTTGATCTTTGGTCTCAAATACTTGTTCTCCATCAATAAAAACAGGTCCATCTATGTCATGAATCAAATGAATTTATTATACAATTATATAACTTTTCAAAATAAATTACAATTTACATTTTATTTACCATAATAGGCACAAAATTATCAAAATATACTACTTTTTTTTTTACTGTTCATGCATAAATTGTAGTGAGATTTTAGTGCCTTTTTTTTAAAAAAAATTAGCACGTCTGCCGCCAATCGTTTAATGCATGTCAGACGTGATTTATGGTTTTAATTGCTCTCTGACAAAGCATTAATTACTAGGATTTTATTCCCTTTTTTAGTTATTGTTTTTGTGGTCAAACCAATTAATGTTATATTTTTTCAATTCTACATGCTATATCAGCGTGTATTGACCAACCATTAAACTGATGGGATGTGGCCAGTCCTCGACTGATGTGCCGGTTAAATCAGCCGGCGCATCCCCCCATTTTAGCAAAGACAGTGATTTAAGTTGGTTCTTCTTCTTCATTTTCATTTTTAACGCAAAAGAAAATTGGTTTTCGAAAGGGTTTTGGGAATTCGACACTTGTTCAGGTATGATCACCTATTGTTTTCGTTATTTTTTATAATTTTTTTGGTTGAATCACTGAATGTAATTGTGATTCACCTGTCTCCTCTTTATTTTCATGTTTATCCCAAAGAAAGTCATTGTTTGAAAGGGGTTGTGATTTCCGGCACCTGTTCAGGTATGATCCCCTATTTTTTTCGTTGTTTTTTGTAATTTTTTTGGTTGAATCATTGAATGTAATTGTGATTCACCCGTCTCCTCTTCATTTTCATGTTTATCCCAAAGAAAGTCATTGTTCGAAAAGGGTTGTGATTTTCGGCACTTGTTCCAGATATGATCCTTATTTTTTTGTATGTAATCCTTCTACCTGAATCCGTTAATATAATTGATGGTATACCAAATTATCTTATTTTATTTAATTTCTTTTCCTATCACACGCTCAAAAATTATCTCGTCTCTCTTCCGCTAAGATCTGCCCCCTCCCCCCTTTTTTTTTCGACGTAAACTTTTATTGTTGGTATACATGGTAGATATACCTTTTTTATTAGCCCTAATTTATTTTGTTTTTGGGATTTTTTTTTGTTGCTATTTTTGCAGTGTTGTTTACTAGTAAAGGATAAATAATTATGGAAGTCACACCTACTAGAAAAAGCCCAAGGCTTTCAACGAATGTTATTGTAGTCGATAGCACTCCTCGTTCACCACACAAAACTGTTGAGTGTTTGGGTGGAAAAAAGTCGCACGATGAATTCATCGATGGTAACACAATTCCGAAAAGGGATGGGAAAGGGGAAATGCATGACGCTAATCTATCGCATGATAGTGATTTCGAGGATGAAATTCCACTGTTGAAGAGAGCCAAGTTTTAAAAAATCTTGAACTTGTCTGCTAATGCGAAAGCGAAGGTTCGTTTGTTAGGTTGAATTTTACTATTCATGGTAGTTCGAAAACATTTTTTAATGCCTTTTTTTTTATTAGAAGCCGGCTGTCAACAAAGGAAAGGTTCCTTTTGGCTCCCCTTCAAAGAAACAAGCCAATGCTAGAAGCAAGAAATCCAAAAATGAAACAAAGGTATACCAAATGTCGTTTCCATGGGGTATGATAGTGTTTATTAATTTTTTTTTGGGGGGGAGGGGGTCATCACAATGCATTTTTTTTGTATACCTTTTTTGGGCACATTTCAGGATAATCAAAAAGTGACTCGATGGTGTTTGTATGACAATGTTGAAGTGTTTGATAAAATAATAGTTTTTTTTATCACGATATGGTATGATTGACCAATTCAAAAGTGGTCCATTTTGGTATCTATTTGATCTGCCACCATTGAATGTCCAAGCACATCAAATGGTGGTCCATGCTTGGACATTCAATGGTGGTAGATCAAATAGATATCTAAATGGACCACTTTTGAATTGGTCAAGCAAATCATATCGTGATAAAAAACTGTTATTTCATCAAACACTTCAACATTGACATACGAACACCATCGAATCACTTTTTGATTATCCTAAAATGTGCCCCAAAAAGGTATACAAAAAAAAATGCATTGTGATGACCTCCCCCCCAAAAAAATAAAATAATTTAATAAACACTATCATACCCCATGGAAATGATATTTGATATACCTTTGTTTCATTTTTGAATTTCTTGCTTCTAGCATTGGCTTGTTTCTTTGAGGGGGAGCCAGAAGGAACTTTTCCTTTGTTGACAACCGACTTCTAATAAAAAAAACAAAAGGCATTAAAAAAATATTTTCGAACTGCCATGAGTAGTAAAATTCAACCAAACAAACGAACCTTCGCTTTCGCATGAGCAGACAAGTTCAAGACTTTTTTAAACTTAGCTCTCTTCGACAGTGGAATTTCATCCTCGAAATCACTATCGTGCGGTAGATTAGTGTCATGCATTTCCCCCTTCCCATCCCTTTTCGAAGTTGTGTTACCATGCATGAATTCATCGTGCGATTTTTTTTCACCCAAACATCCAACAGTTTTGTGTGGTGAACGAGGAGCGCTATCGACTACAATAACATTCGTTGAAAGCCTTGGGCTTTTTCTAGTAGGTGTGACTTCCATAATTATTTATCCTTTACTAGTAAACAACACTGCAAAAATAGCAAAAAAAAAAATTCCCCAAAACAAAATAAATTATGGCTAATAAAACAGGTATATCTACCATGTAAACCAACAATAAAAGTTTACGTCGAAAAAAAAGTGGCGGGGGTGGGGGTGGGGGCAAATCATAGCGGAGGAGAGATGGGATAATTTTTTAGCGTGTGATAGGAAAAGAAATTAAATAAAATAAGATAATTTGGTATACCATCAATTACATTAACGGATTCAGGTAGAAGGATTACATAAAACAAAAAAAATAAAATAAGGATCATACCTAAAACAAGTGCCGGAAATCACAACTCCTTTCGAACAATGACTTTCTTTGGGATAAACATGAAAATGAAGAGGTGACAGGTGAATCACAATTACATTCAGTGATTCAACCAAAAAAATTACAAAAAACAATGAAAAAAAATAGTAGATCATACATGAACAAGTGCCGGAAATCACACCCCTTTCGAACAATGACTTTCTTTGGGATAAACATGAAAATGAAGAGGAGTCAGGTGAATCACAATTAAATTCAGTGATTCAACCAAAAAAATTACAAAAAATAACAAAGAAAAAATAGGGGATCATACCTGAACAAGTGCCGAATTCCCAAAACCCTTTCGAAAATCAATTTTCTTTTGCGTTAAAAAAGGAAATGAAGAAGAAGAACCAACTTAAATCACCATCTTTGCTAAAATGGGGGGACGCGCCGGCTGATTTAACCGGCGCGCCAGTCGAGGATTGGCCACATCCCATCAGTTTAATGGTTGGTCAATACATGCTGGTATAGCGCGTAGAATTAAAAAAAAATATCATTAATTGGTTTGACCAAAAACAATGACTAAAAAAGGAAATAAAATCCTAGTAATTAATGCTTTGTCAAAGAGCAATTAAAATCATAAATCGCGTCTGACATGCATTAAATGATTGGCGGCAGACATGCTAATCTTTTTTTAAAAAAGGCACTAAAATCTCACTACAATTTATGCATGAACAGTAAAAAAAAAAAGTAGTATATTTTGGTAATTTTGTGCCTATTATGGTAAATAAAATGTAAAGTGTAATTTATTTTGAAAAGTTATAAAATTGTGTAATAAATTCTATTTTTTTATCATACTAGTTTAACGTACTGCTTGCACGTGAGAATTGCGTCTAATTTCCCTATTTTTTGACCTTTGTTTTTGGACTTTTTATTTGTTTTTGTTTTGGGACTTTAAGAAAAACTTGTTTAACTTATTATTTTGAAAGTTTTTTTAACTATTTTCTTTTTGGATTAATTCCATTTTTTGAAATTTTTTGGACGTTTTCATTTTTTAACTTTTTGTTGATTGTTATTCAAAATTTTTTTTTTACTATTTTCTTTCTGAATCAAATCTATTTTGGGTAGGAATTTTACCATAATAAGAAAATCTTTTCCATTTAATCAAATGGTGAAAAGATGATTTTGTTTAAAAATGAATCTTTTAATAAAGATAAAAATTTCAATCAATATTTTTCAGGATCTTCATTGATGAAGTATATGGTGAAAGGAACCTACTTATATTTCAGAAGGCTTGTAGAAGAAGCGAAGATAGAGCTAAGCACGTAGCATGCACTTGAAACATGAGAGCCAAGGCAGACCAAAAGATATTTTGACCAAATGTGACCCTATCTAGGAGGTTGCTCATGCTTTGGAATGCCTAGAGGATAGTTTCATCCTATCATAAATTTGTTATGGTCATGATACTTGTTTAGAGTCATAGAAATAACATATTTTGAGACAGCAAGGTTGCCTTTGTTGTGGTTTTGTAAAGTTACTTCTTAGTGATCAACGTATTCTCTTAATCCCCCCCCCCCCCCCCCTTCCCCCCCAAAAAATAATTAAATAGTAAAATGTAGAGAATATTCCTCTATTTATTAATAAATTTTGTATAATATGTTTATAAAGTTATCACTCTTTGTTATTTTCATTTGTGTAAAGTAGAATCAGATATTAACATTTAATGCGGAATAAATGACTTCAATTTATTTTTTAAAGGAATAAAAATATTTGACTCTGAGTTATTTTGATCCTTTGATAATTTTTTTTATTGATAATACAGTTTTGTATTTAGGAAAAGTTTACTACTTTGATTTAAATGTGTTTTTTCAGACCTAAAATGTTATTTACTTTTAAAATCGTCCAAGATAAAGCTAGGGCAAGGGAGAGCGATTTCTTCAATTTTTCATTGATTTCCTCCGCCAGGCTTTAAGGTAAGTCCTTCCATCAGTTTAACACGTGTTGCATTGCATGTATGCCGTGTCAAGCTAAAAGTTATATATAAATAGTACTTGTAATTGAAATAACCACCATTTTTATATAAATAAAATTAAATAAAATTATTAATTTGATGCAATAGTTTAATCTATTATGAATACCAAAAATAAGAAAATCAATATAATCACTTATAATATAGATATGCTAATAGTTTATGAGTACATAAAATAATAATTTGGAGTTAAGTAGTTAATTGATCAAAATATAATTTTAAAAATTCTTCAATATAAAATGAGTAGTTTAATATTTCTAACATAATTTTAATTACTCTTATTCTTTTTAAATTGGCTATATTACATATTTCTGTTAAAAAAATATTTGATAATCAAAATTTTAATAATTTCAAAGTTTTTATATTAGAAAAGTAATAATATTTTAGTTTAATCTATTTTTTTTAATAATATATACATAATTTCTTCTTCTTATTTTTTAATATCTAATATTAAGACTTTAAATATTAAAAAAAAAATTAAAGAGGAACATAATAGCTCACAATCACATTAACACTAATAATTAATTGACAAAGTCAAATATAGTGAATAAATTTTGCCATTAATATCAAAAGTCAAAATTATGTTGGCATTGACACATGAAATAACACTCATAAATAATAAAGTAAAGGAAAAAACGCACCACATTATATATGAGCATAATAATATAAAATAACTACTTGGAACAAATTAACAACAATGAAAATAATCATTGATAAAGCAGAAGATGATAACTTAAAGTTGCAATGAAAGAAAATTGAAAGACATCTATCAAGAACCTAACAACGCGATAATTTTGTCATAAAATAAATATCACAATGTCAATTTATATTTCATAACCTATTTCCATATACAAAATTATTATACGGCTAAACACAACAATAATATGTGCACCTAAATTAATATCACCTTTAGAAGTCTGCAAATTTTTATAAACAAATGCACTAAAAAAATACAAACCCAAACTTTATAAGTGCCATAAGTTTTTAACATTAAGATGTAACAGACTAAAAAGAAAGCAAAATCAAACATGATCATAAACTTATTTACAACATTAAGAGGAGATAGTGATTTACCAATAATACTAACCAAATTTTTCTCAATCAATTAACATGTAGCGAAGACTGATTTGCAGAGTCAGAAATTAAAGGGTCAATCATTTGTCCTATAAAGGCGCAAAATCAATATGAAAGCATTGTTCGTTTGAAACTCTATTCCTTGTCCTTGTTAATACCGAGGAAGTATTCGTTTGAACCTCTAATTCTTTGTATATTGTGCGATCTAAAATATTTAGAAATTATTACTAATATTTTTTCATAAATATGTCACGACTCAAATAAAGAAAATTTAACATATTATATTAAGTTGGTTTCAATGTCTTACATAATTTCAATAAACTATGTTAAATACTCAAATTACATTTATCAGAGCCCCAATTCTCTTTACTATTTATTTTATTTTAAGAATCTTTTAATTATGCTCTTTTCTATATATTTTAGGACTCTCTAATTTTTTACATTTTAGGAGTCAATATTATAACGATATTAAAAAAAACTAAAATTTGAGAAAAATAGTGAAAAGATGATTTTGTAGTCTTTTATTACCTCCTCGTCAACTAATGTGTTAGTCCTTCGAGTACCTTCATTTGTTCATCTTTTATGCTCTTTTATTGCTCCACTTCTGATTACTAAGACTTTTATTATCCAATAAGAATCATACCTTCTTAAGGTGGTGTTAATTGACATAACTTCACTAATCAAATCCTTTTTAGAATCCATTGCAATATGTTATCTACAATAAATTGTTATGAAAATTATAATAAGAACAATATATAATTTATAACAAAAGTAATTTTATGAGCTATGAATATGACTTTACCTGAGATATTAGTTTTCTAGATGGAACTTGTGCAAACATAAGCATGTTAGTTATAAAAATACCAAAAATTTTAATAGTAATATTAGGTTTAACTAACTTAACTAAGGACACAATTTAATTTGAACTAAGCAATCTAAATTGACATAGCAACTAATATTATGTTTTTCAAATCAAGAATATGAAATAGAAAGAAAAAATAATATGAAACACAACGAAGGAAGATAAATGCTAAGAGAAAAAAACTTGAAATTGAATCAAAGCTAGGACAAAAAAACGCAAGATTGATGAAGAAGACGAAAAAATGTATGAATTAAAACTTTGAACTTAGAACTCTTTTTATAGAAGTACCAGAATTTAGCAATCAAAAAGAATTTAAATTAATATTTATAGAAAATTTAAAACTAGCATAAATCTATCTCCCTAGAGAAGTCCCAAACCAAAAAAGCTGCCATAAGAGCACCAAAAATTTCGTGGACAATATGATGATCTAAGGAAAAAATAATTTAATAAAAGTATTAAAATAAAATAAAGATATAATAATTGGAGGAAAAGGTGAAAAGATGATTTCGTATAAAACGACATCTTTTAAAATAAAAGTAAAAAGTTTAAATAACATTATTAAGGTACTTTGCACTTTTAATATAGATATATAGATATTGATAGATGCATAACATTGGTGATTTATTTGACACAAGTTGAAATTATATTTCATATATTGTGCAATAAATTGAGGAATGATTATAATTTGGTTATAATCGGATTATTATTATTTTTGAAATATATTGGGAAAGTGTATGGATTTCAAGGAAATACAACTTAAAAGGAAAATAAATTGGAATTAATAAACCAAAAAAGACATATAATGATATTGTCATATAGTTATAATTAAAAACACAACTTTGTAAATAATTAAGAGTATATACATAAATTGTTAATAAAAATCTTAAATGATATATTTTTCTAATATTTTTTTTAATAATATAGTTTTTTAAAGTAGCTATGATAAATTTTATAAAAAAATAAAGAATAAAATTGACCATCAAAATTAGATATTGAACTAAAGAAGTTTTAAAAATTCACATCTAAAAAATATTACTTAGCAAATATTACATGAATCTTTTAAAAAAGTCGATATTTATCGGCCACATCAAACTTCCTCAGTCAGCATCATCCCACCCTGCTACTTCATTAGCACTGAACGACCCAATAAAACAAAAAAATGAAGCCGTCGCCGGCTATCTTGAAAAACCAGCGAGGAGGTGGTTTGGGATTTGCTGCAATAGCTTACATCGGAGTAGATTATCTCCGGTTTATTTCTCCGGTATGGCATGAACGGTTACAGCCGCTACTATGGACCGTATTGGCGATCGCTGCTATTATTCGGGTCCCATTTTACAAACACTGGTCATCGGAGCTCCGTTCAGCTATACCCTTTATTTTCGCTTTGCTTTTTTTGCTCTCTGCTCTTCTTTTTGAAGCCATTTCTGTTCGCTCTGTCACCGCCGTTCTTGGTCTTGAATGGAACAAGTAGGTATATTACTTAAAGCAGTGTCCTTTTTTAGCCCATAATTTTATGGATTTGTTTCTGTATTCGAAAGTTTTAGCAAATTTGTGTATATTGGGTAAATGGGTTTCAGATTTGGATGGGAAAACTGAGTTGGTGTTGAGTGCTTGCTTGAGCTTGTTAACAGTTGTTTTTGCTGGTAAAAGAATGTTAAGTTTGAGTTTGTACTGTGAAAAAATGGAAATGGTTATTTCCTGTTTGAGTTTGTACTGTGAAAAAGTGTTCCTGTTTGCTTCCCAAATGTGATTTGATTTGGGTTTTTCTCAATTGCTCTATAGATTCGCCTTTTGAATTTATATCATTCATGATCGCAAATATCCACGAATGGCGAAGAACAAGGTTGGGATTTCTGTACTGGGATTAAGCTGATAGTGTCAATATTCATCATACTTATCAGACAAAAAAAAGGAATGGGTCAATCTCATCTATGCTGGAGACAGAATTAAGAGTGGTGCATTTCCATTCACGTTCGTTGCTTATGTAAACTGGCATGGTAGTACTTTGACCTTAAATTCAAAAGTAATGAAAATCTACAATGGATTAGTTTGTGCTCTTGGTATGTAATGTGCCTGTGAATAGGGGTACTTTGTGTATAATTCTTGTGATTAACTAAATCATGTATGTGATCATCATTAACCAAGTCCTCACATTCTACTGCCAAGTGATCTGAATAGCACTGGAATCATGGAACTGTTGCTTTTTAGATACATCTTTTGGAAATGACAAAGCATAGGCTGTTTGGGTTTGTTCCATATGACCAGATTTTTAGAATTTGGGAATGGGTGACTTTCTTTGATTTTTTGAACTGGGGAAAGCCGGGAAAGTATAAGACTGAGGAAATCGAGGATGGGAACTTCTCTGAAAATTTTAAAGATGAGGAAGGGAGCTTGGAAACTGCAGAAAGTGGAGAAAACTGGGTAAGGATGAAGATGTTGGGAACCAGAGGACAGAAGAAGGGAGGCCAGTATCAAGGTGCATAGGAAAAAGGGATTCACAAAAGAAAATTAGGAGGAGGGAGAAGGGCAGTGGATCTAGAGTACTGAGAATAGAGAGCCAAATCATATATACATGTTTGGTAAGTTATCAAAAGAAATCATATGTAAGCATTCAGTTGGCTGTTCTGGTCAAGTAAACTACCAGCTTATTAGTTTGTATATTGGACATTGAAGGGGAATGCTTTTTGGATTTAGGTGTATTTCATACCTGTAAAGCCCAAGCTTGATGCATTTTAAGAAGAAAAATTCTTAGTTGCTTATACTTGAGTGGCCCCAAATAGAGCTAAATAGTTATAGAGGAGAGCTAAATTGTTAAGAGGAGTCATACAATTGAGCCAACTCCAACTAGTTTGGATTGTGGCATAGTTGATTGATTGACTTGTTTTAAAAAAAAGTGATTTTCTTGAGCTTTTTCCAAAGCTTCTACTTTGAGACACTATCAAGCAAAATAAAAACAGAGAGCTCGTAACATCATAGTGAAAAAAAAAAGAACTAGTTATGCTGTATTTAAGGTCATAACTGAACCTGTATTGCATATCTTGGTTGGGTGTGGGATTTCTTGGATTCTAGATATGCTAATGCCATCTAGTTGGGTAAGGATACATGGTCTAGATTCTAGTGAGATAAAACGATGTTTCTTAATAGCAGAACTTAACAAATATGCTGAATTGGTAGTTCTAGAATGATGTCTAAGGCGAGTAACATTAATGGAACTCCGGTTTTGCACCATCACAGTTAGTAAACTTCGCCTCCAGTATCACCATTTTATTTGAACTGTGATATTGACTTCCTTACCTGTTTTTTTTAAAAGATTATGTTTATCATTGAGGCACAATCTGATGTAATTAATGTGAAATGGTGAAAGCCTTCTTGAGACAAGGATAAATTACTTTTTTCAACAAGTATTATGGATATCTGTAGACATGATTAGAATGCCCTGAAGTGGTTACATGAGAACCTTTTCCTCAAGCTATCAATCATGATTCATGGGTTGACCTTGTTTTGCCTCCTAGAAGATTGACAGTTAGAGAAGAGAGGACGAATACTTGGTGTCAATTTACAATGTTTGGCTTGTGTCCAGGAAAGAAAAATAACAATTGTATCTTTTTCCTTTTGATAAGCAAAAATAACAATTATAACTTTGCTACATTATCCTTGATCTCTCTTTCCTAAATGACCATCTATAGCCTTCACAAGTTCTCTTCTTTGCCCCTTTTTGACAGTGATGCGTCACCTCTTCCTGATGTTGGTCAGTGGTTGCTGCTGTCATTGAACGAGAAACTACCTCAAACAGTGGTTAATATATTGAGAGCTCATATAATTGGATTACATCATTATCTAATGCTGTTTATCATGCTTGCTTTCTCTGTACTCTTTGAATCGGTTGAAGCTCCTGGTCTTGGGCTTGGTGCAAGATACATGTTCACAATGGGAATCGGAAGGCTCCTTCGGACCATAACTTTTATCTCCACAATTCTACCATCTGCTCGACCATGGTGTGCATCTGCTAGATTCCTTGTTCCTCAGCACCCTCATCCTTGGGCTCAGAAATATTATGTACCATACGCCAAAGATCCAAATGCCATATCGAAAATCATTCGATGGGACACAGCATATGGTATTTATCCCTTCTGTCTCAAAATTCTTACTTGGTTCTTCTTTACTAACTGCCAGTCAGATTGATCCAAAATTGAAAAAGCTCTATACATTTGTTCAATAAGACTCCCTGCGATCATGAAAGCTCATAAAGCCAGCTTCTTTGGTTGAGTTTTAGTCCATAGTTTTAATCCTTCATTTCTATATTCACTTTTGGTTTCAGCTGATCCTGGGGAATACGATCCAGAGTTTCGACCAGATTGGGGTTCAATGAGCTTTCTTATTGATTTCCTTCGGCCTACAGCTCCTGAGGGATCATCTGCTTGGTATCATCTGCTTAAGAAAGCGTCAGGGGGCTGCAATGACCTTATATATAGCGGCCACATGCTTGTTGCTGTGCTGACAGCTATGGCATGGACGGTATATATGCCTCTATCATTCCCTAAATTTGAAGTCGAAATTCCTGTGATCAACCAATCTAATCAGTCTTAACTTGATAAACATATGCAGGAAGCCTATGGGGGCTATAGCTCTGCACTCATCTGGATTTTTGTGATTCATAGTGCTCAAAGAGAAATACGAGAGCGCCATCATTATAGTGTGGATGTTGTTGTGGCCATCTATGTGGGCATAATGATCTGGAAGATGACAGGTCTTTTCTGGCCAATGAAGGATCAGTCAAAGGACTCGAGACTTCGTAGGCTCGAGAAGATTCAGGGTAGGCTAACGCGAGCAGCAAAGGATGATAATATAGAGGAAATACGTGCACTTCTTAAGGAGGTAGAACTGGGCAACCAAGTTAGGGCCACTTCCGGTAGCAAAGCAATGTGGCTCTTTTCTGTTGGAACCATTGTTTTTACCATTAGTATGGTTCTTCTTGCCTTCATATTGACCAGCGACGGGTGAGACAGCGAACTTTCAGCTCCTTAAAATGTTCTACCACAGGTACGATGATTACAAGACTCGGAGTTTGCAACATTGGTCCACCATGAAAATGTGGAATTAGTTGCAATGTAGCATATATTACAACTTGATCATCACAACTGAATTCATTTGCAGAGTTGCAATTTCTCTCAAATCTCACATGTTGCCAATTCAATAGCTGTATATCAGCTTTTGCACTTACCTCGTCTGCTCACGAAAACATATCATACTCAATTCGTTTAAATTTGAGCGAGTTATTGACTCATTTATTGTAAATCAATTCGTTTGACCCATCTCATTTTATCTTATTTAAAATTTAGGTTGATTTATAATTCAAATTTATTCACGAGAGTTGAGAAATATCATTGTAATATATTTTTTAACTAAAACTGTTTGATATATATACAATCATAATTAAAAAAATAATTTTACCCCTAAATTAAAGGTTCTATTATGAAATTTGATTTATAATTATCTTTTCCTTGATTTTCTCATTTATTTACAACTATCTTCTCTAATTAATGGATAATTTGCACAAATAAGATAATTCTGATCATTATTTATTTTTTTTATCACCATTTATACATTTCCAATAATAAATGTTAAGAAAAATTAACACACTAATTTCATCATTTTTATATAGTATCATTTCTTATAAATGTTTTGGTTGCATGTTAATTTCAAATGTCAAATCATATACAATTTATTATTAATATACTACTCAATATGTAAATTTTCACGTATCAAATTATATGTTTTTAAAATATACGTATCAAATGATCTTTTATATTTTTTGATCGTATCATTTGGCCGGTATCAATTATTTTTGGAGTATAATTTGAATTTTTAAATTTGAATAAGAATCAAATTTGATACAATAAAATTAGAAGTACAAAGTTGAATTTGATACAAGAAAATCTGAAAGTTTGCAACTCGATAAAATGAAACTTGATTAAAAAAATTTTGATGAATGGAATCAAACTTGATACCAAAAAAAAATTTGATATAATGCATCAAACTTGATACAAGGAAATCTAAAAGTTTGCAAGTTGATATAATGAAACTTGATTAAAAAAAAATTGAAACGATGAATCAAACTTGATACAATGAAATTAGATGTATAAAGTTGAATGTGATACAATGAAATTCGAAAGTTTGCAACTTGCAACTTGATTCAGGATATCAGAGAGGAAATTAATACAAATAATTTACAACTTACAACTTCCTCAACTTGATTTGAAAGTTTGCAACTTGCAACTTGATACGAGAAATTAGAAAGGAACTTGATACAGGCGAGTAGCAACTTGCAACGTCCTCAACTTGATTTGAAAGTTTGCAACTTGCAACTTGATACGAGAAATTAGAAAGGAACTTGATACAGGCGAGTAGCAACTTGCAACGTCCTCAACTTGATTTGAAAGTTTGCAATTTGCAACTAAATTCGAAAGGAAATTAGAAGTATAGAGTTAAATTTGATACAGGAAATCTGAAAATTTGCAACTTGATTTTGGATCTATTTTCACGAAATTCTACCGTTGTCGACTTAACATCATGCCTCGGAAGTATCAGAGAAATTGAGGGACTTCGCCAACTTAAGGAATACCTACACTAAAAGATGGATTAAAATCCATATGTAACATATAGAAACAACAAAATAGAAGAAAAGGATGAATACAGGAAGCATATGAACCACCTGATACGTGAAAATTTTCATATTACAACAACAACATACCCAGTGGGATTCCACAAGTGGGGTATGGAGAGTAAAATGTATGCAGACCTCGCCACTACCTCATCGAAATAGAGAGGTTGTTTTCGGGAAACCCTCGTCTCAAAAATCAAGCACCAGAAGCAGAATATACTAGATATGAAAATAATGGGAAAGAACAGAAAAAGGAAGAACGACTAATAATGAAAAGCAAAAGATAGCATGTAAATACGGAAAAATAACAGTAAAACATAACAAAAAAGTAACAAATATAAGACAGGTAATGGCAACATAAGATAAAACCGACTACTCCTACTACATACTATATCACTAGGCCAAACATCATTTTACCCTCACTAACCTATTAACCTGTTACCTTAATATGAAAATTTTCATATTAAGCGTATGAAATTGAATTCAAAATTTGAATTTGTTTTCTGAAGAAATCCAATGAGTTTTTTTTTATGGGAAATAGGTTTATTGAAATTAATTAGCTTAATTTATGATTCAAATTTTATATCTTTTTTTAAGGAATCTGCTAGGTTTATTATGGAAAGAGCTTGAATGACATTAAATAGCTTAATTTATAAAAGAGAGAGTAACTACAATTAATATGTATCAACAAATTGCTTTTTTAAGGAATTTTTGATAAATTTGAAAAAAGTAGAGACAAATTGAGATATGCTCTTTACACAATGAGATTTATGTAAGTTATATTTTTTTGTTTAGTCATGTCAAATAACCTAGACCATTGGTTTTTTGACCGAGTAGCCCATTTTAATTTTCTTAAATTCAAAGAAAAATTTCAAGTATGTACTAAAAATTTATTAATTTACGAAAAATATACTTAAAAAAAATAAGATGAGATATAGTCATATTCGCTTATTTAGCCACAATTTATTTCAATTTAGGCATGGTTCAACCGTTGTTAAATAACATTATTTATATTTTTTTATTAGCCACGGTTTATTTTTCACTTTTTAGTAGCTATAGTTTGACCTTGGCAAAATAACTAACTAACAATTAAATAGTTTATATGTAACGTATCAATGTCGTTCAGGTAGTGCATAAATATGCATGAGTATTGTATAAATGATATATGAACATGTATATATAGTGTATAAATAATTATGTAATGTATCGATATTTGTATAAATAGTTATGTAGTGTATATGTAATGTATCAATATTATATAAATCATGTATAAACATGTATTAGTATCATACAAAATGGTATATAAACATGTATAAATAATTATGTAGTGTGGATGCAATATATCGATATTGAATACGTATGAATAATCGTGTATCAAATTATATAAACAATTATGTAATGTATCAATATTTATTTGACTCTTATACATTCTCATCTTAATAAATAAAAAATAAATAAAAACTAATAAAACAATATAAATATGCATATTTTCACAAAAAAAGTGAAATAATTAGAAAATAAAAAAAATCTAAACTACAAAAACGTCTTTTTAAATTCCGTTATTCGCCACAATTTAATGGTGGCTAGATAACAATAAAGTGTGACTAAATTACATCAAATATGGTCCTTTTATTCGAATTGGATCATTTTGAGTAATTTTATAAAATTGAATAAAAAAATGATAAATAAATGATATGGGTTATCACTTGATGTAATTTTTTCTAAATTCAACTCAACTCGCCATAGAACACTCCTAATTGCTCAACCATTCTACCGTACGACCATTGGAGCATTGAGCTACTTGTGCAAAATTAAATATAGCTTACTTGGTCAAACTTATAAAATCTAGTATTTATTTTGAAAAGTACTTTTGAAAGACTAGCAATTTGTGTCCGACAAATTAAAAAATTACTTTTATCAGAAGTAGTGCATACTTATGCTTGATCAATGTTTCAGAAGTATTTCTAGAAAAAAAATTTACTACTTTTTTGAACTTTTGAAAAATAACTTTTGTTTTTACAAAAAAAATGTTATTCCTTCCATTTTAAAATGAGTAAATTATTGAGGTATTTTTTATAATTCAAATTAATTTAATTGTTCAATCTTCATGAATTAATAGTTATCATAATAAATATTTAGTCATTTTAAGAGTAATTTGAGAATAATAAAAAAAAGAAAAATAAAAAATATTATCTAATTAATGTCTTAATATTCTTTTCTTAAAGATTGCGCAATACCCCCAATAATTTATTTTTGAAATGGGGGAGAAATATTTTCTCTAAAATTGGGTAAATGCAACAAAATTTTAAAATAAACACTTTATGAAAGTTAATAAATGGATATACTTAATATTAGAAAAAAATTAACCAAACAGACTATAAATATCGTATAATTAAATCTCAAATAATTAATTCCCACGTATAATTACGTCCGGCATAACTCTAACCAACACACAACATTTATGTAGTACTTTACTTAAGGAGGAAAACCAGAAGATCGAAGAAGAATAGTATCCAAATGATTATATTAATGTGAATCACTAATAATGGATTAAAACGTGTAACCAAAGCAAAAAAGTCGTGCAAGAAATACTTTTGCTATTACAAGTCATAAACAAAACTTCAAAGGCTTCCCACCAAAGGAAGTTTCCCAATTGGTTGACTTCTTCATCCATGCACCTTGTTTGGATTGTTGTTTCTATTGTATTGTTAGTTAACATATTTCATTCTTTGAATTTTACGTGGTATACTTTGATTTAACATAATATTTAAAAGAAAAGAGAGGATGACTTTAGAAACTTATGATGTAAAACAATTCTTACATAATTATATGAGTGAGAATCATTTCATTAAGGGTCAAATAAAATATTAAAATTAAATTATTTCTAATTAAAGTAAGATAACATTTTTTTTAAAATGGATTAAAAAAGAAAGGGTGCCACGTAAAATGAAACCGAAAGAGTATAATATTCGTTTTGAACTTTTGATTGTTATTTAAATTTTATTATATCATATCGTTTAAATTCATTTTTAATTAATGATAAAAAATCTCATTTCATGATTACCTTAATATTTACTTTTATTTTATCTTTATTTATTATTTAATAATTTTATTTTAGAATTCACCCTACATTTCTATAGCAGCTCTATCATGAGCTTCATTCAAATTGTTAACATATTACTATATTATATAAGCCAATAAGAAGGGACGAATACAACACTATACAATTGTACCCTAAGCATATTAAATTGTACTAATAATAAATTAGGGCCTATTTCATTGCCGAATACGTGTATATATACTTTGTTCATCAGCAAACCACGAGTAATCTTACAACGAGACGCGTTTTAGAATTTTATTTATATGTATTCACTGGTTTAATTATACTTTTGCATTTTCAGTTCTATTTCCCAAAAATACCTGCTTTTTTCTTTCTTCCCCAAACTTAACGACTACTCTACTTTCATAGAGAAAGTGGAGAAATATTAGAGAAGAATATTATTAAATTGTTGGCTATATTATATTAAACACTATCTATAGATACTATATTAAACTTCTTTTTCTACTATGTAAAATTAGGTCTTGGGCCTAACTCACACCCCAAAAGCTAGCTCAAAGGAAGGAGGATTGCCCAAGCCTTATAAAGAGTCCACCCATCTCATTATCCACCAATGTGGGACTTTTTTTCATTCCTCAACATACTAGGATATTATAATACAGTTCTTTTCCAAGTAGAATTCTATATACTATTGTTATTCTTATTCTAAGTAGGATTGTATTTACCTATTACTATTCTAACGCTCCCCCTCAAGCTAGTGCATACACGTCATATGTACCTAACTTGTTACAAATGTAATTAATATGATGATCGATGAAGAGCTTGGTGAGATATCTGCGAGTTGATCACTCGACTTCACAAAATTGACAATCAATCTCAGTGTGCTTAGTCTTCTCATGAAATACTGGATTTGATGCACATTGTCAATAAAACACAATGCAATAAGTTCTTGAATTACAGTGTTGAACTTCCCAAACTAAGCTCAGAAGATTGATTCATATCATAGAGTGACTTACACAAACGACGTACAAGGCTACCAAACGACATTCAAGGCTACCAAATCCTCCTGAGCAACAAAATAAGGTGGTTGCTCCATATAGATTTCTTCCTTGAGATGATTACGAAGAAAAGCATTCTTAAGGTTCAACTGATCAAAAGGTCAATGGGGAATGAGAATATGGATCATCTCAAAATTGCTCCAAGAAAGTCACTTTAAAACTGGTCGGAATTTGCTCATGCTCCGAATATTAAATTTGATGGCTGAAAGTGGTCATAAACTGAGAAATAAAATCACATGGATAGGGTCGGAATGATGACACGACCTTACTGAGAAAGAGAAATGTATGGGTAGAGTTGAAATGATGGTACAACCCTACTAAAATGTAAAATTATATGGGTAGGATCAGGATGATGGCACAACCCTATGCAAATTATATTTGATGAGTCACAGAAAAGACGCATGAACTATGCAAATCAAATCTGAGTCACAAAAAAGGCATAATGCTATGCAACTCAAATATGAGAAAGTAGTTCGAAAAATTCAAGCTACTATACAAATTGAATATGAGAAGTAGTCCAGAGAGATGCACGGTGCTACACAAATCGAATATGAGAAAGTAGTCACCAAAAAGATGGCACGGTGCTACACACGATAAATATGAAAAAGTAGTCACCAAAAGGATGAGTCGGTGCTATACAAATTGGATAAAAAAGTAGTCACTGGAATGATGGCACGATGCTACACCAACACTGACAGATGTAAGGTTGACACGAAACAACCCTAGAAAGTCACCAAAAATTGACGCACAATGACCTGTTTGACTGAGTTTTCTTCCCTTGAATATGAGAATCATATATATATATATATATATCATTAACCCTACTTTTGTTAACATAACCATTGGCCAGACGGGCAACATATATGGGTCATAGCCACCCGCCGGCAGCGGAAGCTCTTTGATTTTTTACCAGAGTCGTAGAAACTCTGATACCATGTGAAATTAGGTCTTGGGTCTAACTCACACCCCAAAAGCTAGCTCAAAGGGAGAAAGATTGTCTAAACCTTATAAGGAGTCCACTCATCTCATTAACCACCAATGTAAGACCTTTGTATTCTTCTACATGTAAAATTAGGTTTTGGGCCTAACTCACACTCCAAAATCTAGCTCAAAGGGAGGAGGATTGCCTAAACCTTATAAGGAGTCCACCCATCGCATCAACCACCGATGTAGGACTTTTGTATTCTTCAACACCCTACCTCACACCAGTGTTTAGCATCTGGTGAATGGACAATTTTTAATTTTTGGGGGGCCAACATTGGGTGAGATGGGCCCTGCTCTGATACCATGTGAGAAATATCAGAGAAGAATATTATTGAATTGTTGTCTACATTATTACGTTGAGACCTTATTTATAGATACTATATTAGACTCCTTTTCCAACTAGGATACTATAATACAATCCTTTTCCAACTAGAATTATATATACTATTGTTATTCCTATTCTTATCCTAAGTAGGATTTTATTTACCTATTCCTATTCTAACAGCTTCCATGTTAAAATACTTCGTGCTTTATAAAAGGTGAGTTTTTACTGCACTTTTACTATCTATAATAGACAATTTCTTTTGCTCAAAATCTTGGATATGTATCTCAATTATTTGTCAATTTTCTGGAAAAAAAAGCTGGAGAACAATAAGAACAGGGTATACATTGAGTTAAAGATTGCTAATTTTTAAGCAAATAATAAATAAATAAAGATTGGTGAAGAAGTGACGGTGCAATATTTGTTCGAAGATTGATAGAAAGGTGAAGAGGAACTGAAGAGAATTAAAAAAAAAGCGACGAGACTTTTGTATACGATCCAAATTTAACAGAAGTAGTTTGTCTGACATTTCTAAGGATAGGATTTTATAAATAGGCTGATTTTGGTTTCTAATTTTCTGGTAAGAGTTTTTTCCTTTTCCTCATTCCTTATACTAATTAATCCATTGCTTCTGGATTCCTTTGAATGTTTGCGCTTTTTTGCTTCAATTTTAAGTCTTTTAAGCTTTCACATTATCTCTTGCTAGAGATTATACATGCATGTCATTTATTCTGTTGACTTGCATATATATATATGTTTGAAATTACATAGGGTACATGTAATTCTATATTTTTTAGAATTGATCCTTCAACAATGGAAATTCTAAATTTATTATAGTTATCCTTTGTGATCCACAAATCCCATTGAATGAAATGCAAATTAGAAAGACATTCCAGAGCATAGTTTTGAAAAAAGAGAAGATTGCGGCTAAACATGCAACCATAATAAAAACAATTCAAGGAAAAGAAAGAGATTTCAAAATTTCTAGATCTCTAATCATATCTTCATGATTTGTTCGTTATAGTTGTTATCTTAAAAATGGTATAGTTAAATTTATATGAGGTTAAGAGATGCACTCAAATTAATCCAACTCTTTTTAGGTTCATTTTCTATCGATTTTAATGTTAATTGAATGATACACAAATTAAATCAAGCAAAATGAAGAGTGAAGTATAGATGTGAGAGTTTTGCTGCATTCGTGAGTATCTCTAAGAATTCAAATCTTAGCTTCAACGCGTCCTTGAATCAATATGTTAGGCAAAATCTTTAGTAAAGCATCAGATAGATGCTAAAAAGGAATATATTGTAGTTGTATTGCTAGACATCAAAGTCTCCCTTACAAATGAGCAATGTAAATTATATGTTTACACGTTACCATGGTGAGATCTTAGTCAAAGGAATCAAAATCTCCCTTGCTACTTTATTTCCTCACATTATCCTTTTTTGACAGACTAAAGAGAGGTGGTCTTGGTTTGTTAGGTAACTATGTTATTGGCAGTGGTGAAGGCTTTGGCGAAAATTATGCAGAGCAGTTGCAGAAAATTCAGGCATCAAGAACACTCATTCATACCCTTCATAAATTAAATTTCTTGCATGGGATTGGCTTTGGAGAAAACTAGCTGACAATAAAAGTGTTGTCTCTGTTATATAGTCCAGGTGATGAGTTACAGGAATGATTTGATTGCCTACTTCGTGGCGAAATTAACTGATGAAACATTGATTTTTTGAGAAGAATACTCTTATACTTCTATCTTTAGCTTTTGTCAAATTGTTATTGTTTGACAATTCTCAACAAATTCATTAATTCATTATTTATAATGTATGTTGACAACTAAATTCTGATTCTAGTCAAAGGAATATTTCAAGAACATATTTGCCTTGTCATTAATAAGACTCATTAATTTGATTTTACTATGTCATGTTGTTATTATTGTTATGCTTATATTTTGTAGGGTCATTTATTAAATAATATATTATATTGCAATAATTACGAATTGTAGCACAAAATTTAGTCTTACCCAAAATGGCTAAACTTTTTTTTTAGAAGAAAAAATTGAAATAGGCAAAATAGTATATAATATTTCTCTCTCTTCATTGCTTTCTATTCATTCATCTTTCTTCTATCAATTTTTTCTCTCTCTTCCATTTATTTCTATACATTTCTCTCTCTTCCATCTAACTTTTTCTCTCTCCTAATAAATTTTCAACTTTTGCAACTTTTTCTATCTTCATCACTTTTTGCAATTTTTTTCTCCTAATAAATTTTTAATGGCTTCAACTTCTATCAAAAAATCATTTATGTGTTAAAATATATTATAAGAATACATATATAATAAGTTTATAACACAATTTTTATATATTAACATATAAACTAATAAAAACAGTTCTCGAATGGCAAAAATTCGAGTATAATATTTTTTGACATTATAAATGAAGAAAATAAATATAAATGGCGATGGTAATACATTTTGAATTCAATATATCAAATATATTATATGCGTATTTCAATACATGTGGTGAATATATTTTTTAATACAATAATATATTTTAGCACCTTTAATAAGAGAAAAAATAAAACATAATTATAATGAATTCAACATATTATATATATAATAAGCATGTTTAAATGCACGTAGAGAATATATAACTAAAAAAAGTTTAGAAGAAATGTGTCATAAGTATTATGTATGAATTTCAATATTTTAGTATTATTTAACTTAACTTATATTGTAAGAAAGATATTATATTTGTTAGAACAACAATAATCAAATTCATAAAAATAGATAATATCAAATTAAAATTATATTACAAATATTATTCATATTTAATATAATTAATACAACTGTGATACATTTTTTATGAATTGTAATCTACATATTAATTAATTATTTTAATTTAAAATTTAATTTTAGATTAAATATTACGGAAATGATGTTCTTACTATTCTTTAAACTAAAAGATTTGTTTTATGTATAATACATTGACACAATTTTAATATATTAAACATATAAAATAATTTAAATAGTATTTAAATATTTGAAATTTGGATATAATATTTTTTGATACCATTAATAAAAATAAATAAATAAAAACTACAATTGTAATACATTTTGAATTTATTACTTCATATGTATTATAGATATGTTTTAATGCACGTGGAGAATATAAGTAATATATTTTTAATATAATAATTATTTTAACATCATTAATAAGGCTAAATAATAAAAATAACTATAATACGTTTTAAATTCAATAAATAATATATATTATAAGCATTTTTCAATGCACAAGATGAATTTTAAATATTTCAATATGATTTAATTGGTTTTATATTATTAAAAAATATATTATATTTATTACAATAATAATAATAAAATTTATAACAATATATAATATTAAAGATAACGAGTTGAATGGAGAGGGAGGAAGAGAGAGAAAAGGGAAAAAAACAAAGAAAAAGACGCCTGATGGCAAGAAAAGAAAGAGCAGGAGAGGAAGAAAGAAAAATTTGTTTTTGTAATTTAAACAATTTAGAAGTGACACTTCTTAGGACGACGAAGGGCATTCTTGTAATAACCCAGCTTTCTGGGCCCATTATGCGCGGTGGCAACATCGTAATAACGACGTTCCACAGGGTCATTTAGTTGCCGCCCTAAATGCTCAATCAAGGCTTCTCTTCTCCACCGGTTTCTGACGGCTCACTGTTGTCCACCCTCTCACGCATATACATGGATTTCCCCCTTCTTCTGCTGGTGGAAAGCTCCTTCTTTGTTCGTACTTCGCAGCTGGGAACCCCGGATTTAGTAGGTTATCTTCTCTTTCCTTCTTCCGTAGTTTCTGTGGCTGTGTTTTCCTTCTTTCATTTATTTGTTGGGAGTGGTACGTTTGTAATGGACTTTATTTCCCCGGTACGAGTTCCCCATGACGGTGAATTTTGCGTTTCACTTGGTAATGTTGTTAATTAGATAATGTGAGCTCTTCCTCAATGACTGATTTTGTAGCTTCGTTTTACTTCTTCCGCTGTCTTTGTGGGTGTGTGTTTCTTCTGTCATTTTCCGGTTCAGCGTAGTACATTTGTAATGGTTGCTGCGTCCATGTTTCACTTGTGCATGTAACTTGTTTGACAATATGACTGAGCTACTCTTGCTGGGTTTACTGACAGTGATTTTCCATCTTCGAAACTCCTTTTGTTTCGTTTATGGTTTTGGGTGTGTGTTTCTTCTGTCATTTTACGGTTCTGCGTAGTACATTTGTAATGGTGGCTGCGTTCATGTTTCACTTGTGCATGTAAGTTGTTTGACAATATCACTGACCTACTCTTCCTGGGTTTAAGGCCAGCGATTTTCCATCTTCGAAAGTCCCTTTGTTTCGTTTATGGTTTTTCGTGATTACACCATCTCAGGTGTCCCCTTATTCAAAAGGTTGGAATTAGTGCCTTTATTTAGGAGGTACCATTTTTGCGTCGGTGTTTCAGTTCTCTATGTGAGTTGTCTGACCACATGAATGACTTATTCTTCCCCTCTTCCAGTTCTAACATTTGAACCCCCCCTTCCGATATACGCTTTAGTCTCAGTTTATCCTCTGCGGCTAATGTTTTGTTACTGGTCTTATGCTCTTATGAGGTCCCATTTTCTAGATTGTGTGATTTTAATTTGCTTTGGTTAAAGTGTGGTTTCTAAGTTGTTGGTTCAATTTTCGCTGAAAATACACAGCACCTTTGTTTTGCTTGTTGTGTCCGATATTAATAAGTTTTATGCATATAGTTTAACATGAACAACTGCCCTTCTCACATGCATTGTGAAGTGTAGTATCTATCACTGACATTAACATGGATAATCAACATCTTCAAGCATGTTTGTCTATCATATTGATCAGGAAACTGCATGAGGTAGGACTCAGGGGATTTGACATAACTTGCATCAGTTGAGTCGACAACTTTGTTGAGTTTAATGGGGACTGACCATATGATCCAACCACATTATTGTCAGTGTTGTCAGAGGCTCGCTCATGGAAATACAGTGGGAACTCAAAACTGTCATCCGCAGGAAAGCAATTTATTCGATGAAACTCCGAGCCATTCATGAATTTTATCTCAGGGACTTCATCTATCAACAAGACTCTTGATACCAATGATGTTGCGAATGATGCCCGTGAAATGGTTTGTTAGTTTATTTTGTAATGTTTGTCATCTCAAAATATGTTTTGCGAACTAAATATCTTAATCTTTCATTTCCAGGTTAACGCAAGTTTCCTCCATATGCTTATTCAGGATCTTCTCTCTGGCAAGAAGCAAGAAGATATTCCATTTGTAAGCGTTCTTAGCTTGACTCCATTTGTAAGCAAGAAGGTTTGATATGTTTTGTGGATAAAGCACTTTGTCTTGTAATTGCTATTTTGTTCTGTTGGAAAGTATTATGAATGCTGACCGTCTTTCTGACTATGATTTCCAATAGATAGCTCGGATGGCAAATAATCTGCCAGGCTCATAGACATACACTTAATCTTAGCAGCATAGGGAGGGCTCTCAAAATTAGCTTGCTCTCTGGCTTCCCTCAGAGCATAAAGGCTTACTGCTGGACAGTGAATTTAGTATAGATTGATTATTATAAGATTTAAGGTTTATACGGATAGTGATGGCTAGAAAGAGAATCAAAATGCCTGACATTACCCTAGAACAAAATCTACCTGGCTTCCTCCTCAAGTATCGTATTGGCTGTAGAGTTCTCTGATTAAAAAGAAAATGTTGATGCTCTGTTTATTTGAAATAATTACTCATTTTGGACAGATTGTGGAGAATATGTTGAGCAAACTCATGGAAGAATTTGAGCATCGGCTTGCCAGCCAAAATGAACAGGTTGGAACTTTTTCTTGCCAAAATGAACAGGTTGGAGCTCTTTCTTGCCAAAATGAACAGGTTGGAACTCTTTCTTTACTGGCGTTTTTATTTTTTTACATATTATACAAGGCACTTCTTCTTTGCCTATATGCTTCGAAATATGACAGAGCAGATTGCGCTGCTTAGCAGTTGAAAAATGCTGAAAGTATCTCGCTATCTTTTCTTGCTTAATGTTGGGTCTTACGTACTTTCTTTTGGTGATGTGACAGTCAAAGACCTCCCACAAAGAGGCAGTTGTTTCAACAACCGATGGATCTCCCTTGGAGCTCACCCTTGAGGAAGCACAGGTTGCAACCGTGAAGGATGAAAAAAAAGCACCGCATGAAGGGACATGCAGCAGGGTAGACATAGATGATGATAGTGCTTCAACAACACAGGTTGTAAGGCAGCTGATGCTGGTTGAACACCAACATAAAGACATACAGGTAAAGGAGTTCTGTTGCCGATTCGTGAATGAAGTATGTTTGGTTCAATTGATCAGTTTGCTGAAATGACACTAAATAGTAGTGTCTAAGAGTACACTTTATTTTGATTGATATTTGCGGAATTCATTCCATATCATTGAAATGCAAATTGTAACAGGAAGTGTTTGATAAAGATCGTTTCAAGGCAGACGACAAGATGGGAAATGCTCATCTCAGTCTTTAGCCATTGATTGCAACTGCTAGATTGAGAAAGATTCTTATAAGTTGAAAACTTGCCGTTTCTTCAACTAAAATATCAAGAGGAAGTCAGCAATCTACGTACAGCAAAACTGAACTGTTTCGTTCTAATTGAGATTGTGAATGGATTTGGAAACTAAAATCTCCTTTAAATAGGCAAACATCTGCATGGTTTAGCTCATGCTGCATCAAATTACCAAAAGATTCTGGATGAAAATCGGAAGCTGTACAATCAAGTGCAAGACCTTAAAGGTAACATCTTTTACAGAAAAAATTTAAATTTTATTGCATCCTGCTATTTTGGCATATAATTTTTTTAGTAGTATTATGTGCTTCTAATTGGTTTTTGATTTCTCGCAGCAGAGAAACTGGGAAATGCATAGCTTCCTTGCAAGCCTACATTAGCCGATTGTCCTCTTATTCTCCTCAGTTGCTGCTGGAAATTTGTCTCCCAGTGTTAGGAATTGGGAATTTCCAGGTTCCATGAAGTTATTTACACGCATTTCACGTAGCTTGTTATATGTAAAGGTATTTCATGTTCAATGCAGATCTGGAGATTCTGTTTCTCAGGAAGAGGGTGTCCGATCTCTTAGGACAAATATAGTTGCATACAGGGTTGCTATGGTAATGCAGAATAATCATTATTTACACAATGCTTTCATCTACTTTAGTCGCTTTATATTGCCAGAGTTACTATTTATGATTTTAGGGATGATTGCTGCAGAATTTTCTGACATGCATATGTATTCTGGCTGTTGACCTCAAGATATTTCCTTTAAGATATGCTAAAATAGAGACCTACGGTACTGGCTTGGTAAACAACTATCGTTATTCTAATGCCATATTTGTGCTCATACCTTGATGCGTTCGCTGAGCGCCGGCTGAGCAATTGGGAACATCTCAACCCGCATTTTTCCAGTTACTAGGAAAAACGAAAGTTCTAATGACCCTTTAACAGCATTGGTGGCTGGGATTTAGATTGCATCAGTTCAAAAAATTCTTAAGGTGAAGTTTTCTTTGAGATATAGAGATTAATGATTGAGCCAACAGTAAGCAATTACAATACTAAGGGTTATTTCTGGAAGTTGTTGTGTTGATGCCATAGATCAGGGCTTTATTTTCTTTGCTTTTATAGGTGGACTTAGACCTTGGTAACTATGAGCGTTTTTTGGATATTACGTTGACACGTGAAAACAATATAACTACTGGAAAAATTTAGCAGGTATGTTGTCAAAATTCGAAAAACATTTCCTATGAGATTATGGATTCATGCTTCCTCAAATTCATTTAATGAAATCCATGAATTCAAAATGTTAAGTTTGAGAAATTGCTTGAATTTTCATTTTCAGTCTTTTATTGATAAGGAAATAAAAAAAGATTATTTGGGGAAGACTGTCCAAGTTCGTCGCTCTTCCAAAGTACATTTTCATCTACCTTTTAGTTATGATCTTACTATCTGCCAACTTCTTTAGGTTGTCCCTCACGTTACAGATGCCATTCAAGAGTGGATTGAACGTGTGGCTGTCATACCACTTGATGGAGAGTATGGTCCAGCTGATGTTTGTGTCGTACAACTGGTTGAAACTATAGGTATGGTCAAATGATGTTTGACAGTGGGCATGGTAAGTTGTTTGTGGATCCGTTTTCTCAAAGTAACTGATCTTTGTGCTGGAGATATTGAGTCTATGCCATTTATTGAAGCTTTAGGATAATTCTCATATCGTGCAGGTAAGGTTGCATGCCCAACTTTAAATCCTGATATGACATATGAGTTTTGTGCCCTAAGAAATGCAATTGTTAAGCTTAATACTGTAATGCAATCAACATTTATCAATTTTTGGCTTCTTAGGTGCTGAAAAATTTTGCTTGATACATGTCAGCCTTGTGCCCGTCCTGAATGTAGTTGGTGAGCAGGTAGCTTCTGATCAAAGTGTATTCACATTTATCTTCCGTGTTAAAGTAATAGTTGGTTACGTGCCTAAGCTCTTTTCAATATTCAGAAAACATGTCCAACTCAACACAGCGTTAGGGGCTTGAGAAACCTGGGACTGACTCCAAATATTTTAGCCTGGTGGAGCACAACGATCTCGCGCTCTTTCTGTGTGTGTGTGTGTGTGTCTTTTCGTCAACTTTCTATCCATGTCATTTATGTATATGTTTAGGTTTGTTTAATACCATTATCAAAAGATATATATGTTTAGGTTTGTCAAGTTCAGCTTTTGAATTTCGTTTTCTTATTCAGGTACTTGATGATAATGTGAAGGAGAAACTTTCCCCTTTTTTGTCGTGTTCCGGTATTGTTTTATTTTTCTTTTATACAATCTATATATCTTCAATATTTCATACACCTAACTGTGATATCTGGACACCAAATTTTGTGTTCCAGGTAGATAACATCATCGGTCTATATGATGCCGCAAACATATGGCGTGTTCCTTTGATTTTAAGAGTGAGTAGCATTGATTCTCTTATTTGGATGTATTTGCATAAATTATCAACGCGCGTTTTAAGAAAAATTACGTTGCTTGATTGGACCAGGATCAGAAAGTCCATGAAGCAATTCCGAAAGTCCTGAACCTTAAAGGGTTAGCCTGATGAACTTCACACCAAATGTCTTCTGTTTCTGTTATGTACATTGATGCCTTCAATCTTCTGCTTTCGGTATCATCATTCTGTGACATTTCGTGTATGGTAAAATATTTTGGTACATTCGCGTTATTCTCTTGTACTTATTTGGCTATATTACATGCATTCTTCGCATTTTCAAATGCATTGTACGAATAGGCCATTCTGTAACAATGAACTTACAAAACTATTCCATCAATAAAATGCACAACCTAACAACAACACTGCGCCACAAAGGTATATCTTCCCTTTATTACAAAATAGTGATGTGAAAAGTGCTCAGAACAGCACCTACGCCGAGAGGCAACCCACAACAAGCTCCGACTCTATTCTTCACTTTATCCTCCATTTCTTCAGGTAAGTCACCTCTCTCTTCTTCCTTTCTTCTTTCTTCCTCTTCTTCCCTTCTTTAATTCTTCCTTCATTCTTTCACTTTCCCTTCCCTTTCTCTGTTTCTACCAGATTCGAACCTCTAATTCTCCTCCTCGCTATTAAAAATACTGCACCTCTTATATACCCCTACTGCCAAAAACAGGAAGCATCTTACTTAACCTTACGCCAAATGAAAGTTATTTCTTCCTTCAATATCAAAACTACTTTCACCCAATCAACCGTTGGTATCACTAATAAGGTAATTGTTCTTTTGATGATAATTACTTCGGTTGAACATATGCAATAGTGCCACATTCCCCTCCAATATAAGTACGTTATAGTAGGTGCTGTTCTTATAGGTGTCTTTTAACGTCTCAAACTGTAAGTCACAATAGCTAATATTAAATCGGGTTAATAAATTTGATTTTACATGGTAACTTTTATAAATGTAATAGATAAGTTGGGGGTTGATAAGTGTGATTTGCAAGTTGTGATTCCTTTTACATTCCGTTAATGTTTTGCTGACTTCTTCCCTCACATTCCCTTCCCATGTTGAACTCTGCTAAGCTGGCCCGTTTTAACTTAGATCATTCATACCTGGGTGAAAATTATTAGTCCACCATTTTCTCTTGCTGATTGGTTGGATATAAACAATAGAAAAGTGAATAAGAGATTGAAGAATATGAAGAAAAATCTTATGAGGACTTGAAGAGCGGAAACCACTCTCTTAAGATATCAGATGTGGCATACACTTGCCCCTATTGTCCAGGGAAAAGAAAGCGTGACTTTTTGTGCCGTGAACTCATACAGCATGCAGGTGGGGTGCGAAGCTGTAGTTCTAATAAGAGAACTGCAGGAGACAGGGCAGATCATCTCGCATTGGCAAAGTAGATGTTATTGAAGTTAAGAAGTTACACCTAAAGAAGATGGCAGACAAATTTACCGAGACTTCACAGTCGTTGAAACAATTCGTTGAAGAGAAAGATAAACTGCATCAGGCATATAATAAAGGTTATGGGTCTGTACCTGCTATTAGGAACTCTTGTTATATATAATGCTTGATGTCCTTGTATTTGTTTTATGAGCAGAGATAAGGAAAATACAGTCAAGTGCACGTGATCATTTCCAGATGATATTTACTGATCATGAAAAGTTGAAATTGCAAATGGAATCTCAAAAGATAGAGCTTGAGCTCCGACGTAGGGAACTGGAGAAACGTGAGGCGAAAAATGAAAGTGGTAGAAAGAAACTGTCTGAGAATCTTCAACAGGTATGACTTTTCATCCTTGTCTATTACTTGTCCGACTCTACAACTGTACCATCTTCTTTTTGATTTATTACATGCGAAATTGAGGTTCAGCTAGCCTCAGGACACTTGTGCTTCCATAAGGGTTACATTTCCTTAGTTGCTCACAACATTTGTTGCTGCTCTGATGACTTAATCTATTCTATGATCAAGGCATGGTATGAGAACTACTGCATGTTGTTATGGCAGTTGTTTGGACAAACTAATGGTGACTTTGCACTACTTCATTAGGTTGCATGTCATGGGCAACGTTCACGTTTTGGCTTGTGCTAGCAGCTGTGGAGAAGCAGCTTGTACACAAGCTGATCCATGATTCAAGCAGTTGCGTCTCGACTACGAGTGAAGTTGCTAACTTAATTCTTACATCCTTCGCCATGTTCATCTGGTGCGCTTTGGTTATCACAGAAAGAGACACGAAAATGATTCGTTAGGATGATATGGGATCTGCTTTCTCATCTTCATTCTTAGACTCTAGAAACATCGTCCAATTCAGTTTGCCAAAGGGGAAAAACCAAAAAAAGTTAAATAGAATAGCGGATCTTTGAATGTCTCGATAGTAGAGGAGGAGAAACATCAATAAGAGAAAAAGTTGGGTCTGTTCTGGGAGCATTTGCCTCCTCCTACGGGCAGCCTGTCAATCGAATTACATATTTTGAATATCTTGAACAGCTTGTCTTCATATCTCTTTTGTGATTTTCTCCTTTTATCAACTTGGATCAAAAGTTTTAAGTGGTAGAGTGAGAGGTGGTTCATTTTCCTATTACTATAATAGTTCTCATAAAGGGTGATTGTTTAGCATCACAAATGGTGCCACTTATTGTGTGGTTGTATCTCTCAGATTGATGGGATTGATTGAAGATGATATATTGTCGAAGAATGAATCCTTTTGTTGCATAAATGTGCCCTTACTTCTAGACTAGAGCCTACAAGTAAACTTACATCAAATACCGCATGATCAGGTTCTTATATTGCTCTGCTGAATATGCTTTTCAGTATTCCTCCAAAGGATAAACCAATTGATTTAAAGATAGTGGAGACTGGTCCAGATTACAAACAGAAAAGAAAATGTAATTTAGAACAACGTAAGAAAGTAGGAGAACTGGTCCATGCAATCTTTCTGTCTTGCATTTGGTGTGACTCGATATTGCTTCTTGCCGAGACAGGCAGCCACTGATGGTGGATTCCAAGGTAGACTAAACAAAGCTACTGACACCTGTTATGCTTTCTGGTGAGTTTAAATTCCTTTAGCTTCAATAGATATCATTTTTATTTTTCCTGGCCTGACAAGTTGACGACCTTGATTAGGGTGGGAGGAGTTCTAAAGATCTTAAGGGCTCACAAGTTCATCGACTATGAAGGCTTACGTAAATTTCTTTTCACCTGTCAATCCCAGGTGCTACAGTTTCTCCTCTTTCTTTAATCTTATCTATGATCGCTTGAACATTAGCACCGACCTTTTTTCCAGCTGCTATAAATTCAAATCTTTTTTTTTTTTTGGGTTCTACAGTATGGTGTTTTTGGTAAAACTCCGGGGCAGCTGCCAGATCTTTATCACGGCTACTCTGACATGTTCAATTCTGTTGAAGTTAAATGTTACTAAGTTGTACGTGATTAGAACTTCTTTGACAAAAGCTACAACCCATGTTCTCTGGGGATCTTCGTAAAACACAAACTTCATTTTGATTATAGATTGCTACAGTGTCATATTCATTGTTGGTCTATACGTACTTAGAGTGACATACATCTTCTCGGTCTGTTAAGTTTTAAAACATGCTTATTGTGCCATTCTTTGTATTCGTCAGAGACAACCTGCAGAGTGATCTGTAATTCTTTCCCGAGATGCAGTATTAGAAGACTCATTTCCTGACCTCGCTTAATGTTGTATTCTCTTACTCAGATTAGACTTCAACCTTTTTCCTGCTGGTTCCTTGTTGCTTAGGATTTAATGATTCTTTTATTATTGTATGTACTTCATGTTTGAGAGAATGCCACTAAGTTGATGAATTGGGATGAACTAATGTATATTTCACTTCTATTTTTGTGGAAAAATGATAAGTATCTTGTTTGATGGAACACATATGTCCAAATTTCTTTGCTGCATATTGAGTCTTAAATTGAAGAAAGTGTATCTGATTGACATAACATAAAAAGCTGGTCATAACACAGTTTCTTTTTTAGGTGGATTTTAGAATTTTGAAATCCATAGTTGTATGGTTCTTTGAGGTAATGTAAGATTGTAAGGGCTCTAAAAGTTACACTCACTTTTAGATCATGACTCTGACTTAACATTTAGCTGCAGAAGAGATCAATATGCTGGCCCTATAAGTGTATTATTATGGTTGAGAGATCTATGCATGAGGACATGCTATTTCTACTGGTGATGGTTCAAAAGTTGTTGAAACTGTGTTGACGTTTCTTTAATTATTATCAACAATGGTGAGAGCGTCGATGCTGAAAATGGAAAGGCAGCGCATTCTGCTGATCATTTGGTCATATCACAGGCTATGCTCTATCAAACAACTCTCGGCATCTAAATGAAGCTTCCAGAAATGTCGGCCTAGGTGCATCCACAGGAGTAGGACTTTTGTTGCACAAGTTGTACTAACAAACCGCACTTTAAAAGAGCCTTACGCATGTACTAACGCATTACAACTTGTTAACATTTTGGAATTATTGATTACTCTCTTGAACGCTCATCTCCACACCGAGAACTAACCGTAATATTACCATAGCCCGTGCTTTGCACGGGCACAAACTATCTAGTTTATTAATAAAATACGCTATAGATAGTAATAAAAAAAGTATCGTAAAAAAGAATAATATTTAATATGTAATATATTATTTATGTAAATACTATTTTGTAACTATAACCAAAGGAAGTACACATAAAATAATTTTAATTAAAAATATTATCACTTTTGATAACCAATTTATTCATATATTATATTTGTTAAAATATTATTATTGTGTAATATAATAAATTACAATAAAATATAGAAAAAACTATTAAAAACATCCTAACGAAAATTATTAGTTTCATCCGCGAACTATTAATAGTCTTAAAAATACACTTCTACCTGACTAACTAAATTAAAAATATCTTTTGACTTAGCAAAAATTTAGGAGTGTATTTTTAATACTTCTCTCTAAAATATAATACCATGTGTGAAACAACCATCCAAACAAATGTTACTCTACAACCCACCACACCTGATCAAAGCTTTTTTCTTAGTTCTTCAATCTCTCTGTATCTTGTTCACATTCTCTCAAACGCATAATCTTCCAACTTTCTCGCGTTTTCTCCTTTCCAAAAAATGGCAACTTCTATAGCTGCTGCCGGAGCTGCAACTGGAGCCGGAGCTTTAGCTTCTCCGTCTGCGAATTGCTGTTCTTCTACCAAGCTTTCCTACTTGGCTTCCTTACAATTTCCCAGAGAGCTTCGCCGTGGTCGAATTGGGAACTATGGGTTGAAGTCCAAAAAAGGGTCTTCACGTCTTGTTCCTCTGGTATTTCATTTCCTTTATCCAAAATTCGAAAAGGGTGTTTCCTTAAATTATTTTTGTTTGATATTGTATGTTAATTTTCTTTGATTATCTTGTGTGGAGATTTGTTTGCTGGAGTTTTGGCTTGTGGATTTTGAGTACTTAATTTGAGTATTAAAATGGATTTACTTTGTGCTTTTTGTGAATTATCCTTTCATTTGACAAAAATTTGCTTCACTGGCATCTGTCTTGGGGGTTTTATATGCTACATTTCCGTTTTCAATGGCTAGTAAATGTTAAATGTGTAATTTTTTAAGTGTAATTATCAGTTTGTATAGGAGTCGAGGCCTCGAGGTACTAAGCATATCTGTCATTTGCCTTTTTGCAATTTCTGTTTATCTGTATATCTGGTAGGACTCTTCCCTTTTTCGATTTGGGGATGGGAGTGGTCGAGTTTTATGTTGGTGAAGGACAGAAGAGGGTGAAATCAATAGTTTTACTAAAGATGCGACCTGTTGTTTATTCTTCTCTTTGAGTTCTTATTTGCACTAAATATCGATTGATTTGATTAAGAAATCAAGATTATGTTTTACTTGAATTTGTGTACAAGCTGAGGATCCCTGCAGCAAGAGCAAATAAGGCGGATGTTGTGGAGATGCTTCCTTTGTCTATTTTGTTAGTCAGCTCAGGCATTTGTTATTTTAGAATAACAGATAGACTAAACCTGGCATAAGCTCAAATTCTCTCATGTGAAGCTAAGTCATCTTCCGTATCATCAAATATTGCAGCAGCTGTCTCTATTAAATTCTCAATGAACCTGACATCTGCTAAGAAACTGTTTATTTGAGCCGTAATCCTCTGCATGCTTCACGGGCATTGAAGTGTGCTTCGGTCAGCATCTCCTCATAACGTGATATGTTTAGCTTATGGCGTTACACTGGCTTGGAAACATTAAAATGGGTGTAATCGTCACTTTTGCTCATTGACAAGTCTTCAAAAGATCATTGTCTTGTTAAGTTTAAACAAGTAAGAATTAATTGATAAGCTAATGCCAAGGGGAAAATTTTAATTACAGCTTTGTCTAAAGGTGAAATTTGAACTTTTGAAAGAAATGAGAGTAGTATCAGATTCACTGTATATATGTGTAAGTGTGTCAGATATTTTAGGATCCTCAAAAATAAATGATGTTGTATAAATCAGGAAGGGTGAAATGAATAATATTATTTGTCGTGGATACAAGTTAGTATACTTATTTATTGTGGAAAGTGAGCCATTCTTTTGTTTCATATAGAGAACTCTCTCTGACCAAGTAAATAGTAACAAATTACAGCAGATGTAAACTGTCAGAGAATAAGATATAGTAACTTTTTATTCACATGCTACGTTCAGATGCAAGGTCATTGTTCTTCATTAGCAATATCCTCTTGGAGGACTTCATTTTAAAAATAAAACAAAAAAATGCTCTTGGAGGACTTTAGACTTCTGTCGTTCTATTTATTCGTTGCCATCTTGTTGAATGCTCTATTTTCTGTTACAACTATATGTCTACTTGTTTAGCATTGTTATCAGCCTGAGCCACTGAACTGCATTATCTTGATTAAATCAATTTTCTGATCTTATGCCTCACTTGCATCATTATCTCAAATTTGCTGACCTTTGCCCATTATGTACTCTTTGGAAATATTGCATTGTAATTTATTTGCTTTTAAAAGATGATGGTAATTGCTTGGATTGATCGAATCGTATCTGTTTAATTAGGTTGAAGCAAAGAAGCAAACATTTTCTTCCGTCGAAGATATGTTGGAGAACTCCGACAAACCAATATTGGTTGACTTCTATGCTACCTGGTATGGTGATCTCTTCGTTTTGGTTTTATTCTCCTTGGCAGCCTTCAACCTTTCTTTACATCAAAAGGAGAAAAACATGAATACTTACAGTATTGCTAAGTGGACATAGCTATTTATCTCAATCTAAGTTCTTTGAAGTCGCATGTGAAGTCAAAAGCTTGGCTACCATTTCTATGGGCATATTAATGAGAGGATTTTCCAAGTTATTTGCATTTCTTAATAATATGATGTACATCAAAATCAATTAAGAGTTAATCTAAGATCTGGATTGCAGGTGCGGTCCTTGCCAGTTCATGGTTCCTATTCTAAATGAAGTTGGTGAATCGATGAAAGATAAAATTATGGTGGTGAAAATTGATACAGAGAAGTACCCAGCCATTGCAGATAAGTACAAAATACAGGCATTGCCAACCTTTATATTGTTCAAGGATGGAAACGTCTGTGATCGCTTTGTAAGTGGAATAGACCTTGTTATTTACTTGTTTACATGTTGTTTTTCCGATAGTATTCATGTCAAAGCTACGAGAGCATCCTTTTGAATACTTTGGTAGTAACTAGTAGGGAAAAGCTTTTAGAGCTATCAAGTAGATAGATTTCCTCTTTCCGTCATATTTTTTTGTTACTTATATGCATATTATGCCTCTTCTCCCCATTGCCTTCGTACACCGAAAAGTAGAAAAATGAAATGTAATAGCTGATTGAAAACAGTCGAGAAACAGAAAGGTGCACCAGGGTGGGGGCCTTTGAAAGTGCATATGGCTTTTAAAATTTATTTGAGTGAGAAAAATGCTAGTCAGTTCACATTCTACCCTGGAAGTAAAGGTAAGGTCTGTGACACTCGACTCTCCCCAGACCACACTTTGTGGGACTATACTAGGTATATGAGTGAGATAAATGCTAGTTAGGCACCTCGGCAGCTAGACCTGAGCAGTGGCGGAGCCATATTTTTCACTAAGGTGGTTCAAAACATGGAAAAGGCAAAGGGAGTTCAACATTTATCGTATATACATAAATGATAATTTTAACCATGTATAAACAATATAACTTTCCACTGAAGGTGGTTCAGATGAACCCCTCGGCCCTATCTAGCTCTACCGTGGATTTGAGCGTTTGAGTGGATTTTCTTTTTTCGCAAATTTTCTAGTTGATTTAGTATTTTGGCTTAATTATATCTTGTGTGTGTAACTGCTTTAATGTCTTGTTTCAGGAGGGCGCACTCAATGCTCCTCAGTTGATGCAACGCATAGAATCTGCGTTGGAAGTTAAGCAGTAGTTTGGCCTTCTGCCTTTCTAGTGCTCGGATCCTCCTTTTGAAGTCATTCATGTTTAAATTTGGAAGATCGTGGAACATCTATGGAAGCCTTCAGTTTGTCACTCTAATGTATTTGCAAAGAAAATTGATTAGATACAGGTGTAGAATGGTTAATCCATTTGGCCTAACTGCTGCATTTTATCTCCCTTCTCGATTTGAAAAGAATCAAGAGAAAAAGAAAGTTGTTATTAGACTTCAATTTTTTTCACAGAATGTCAAACTTTGATCAACTGATGTTAAATATTTTCAATTTTATGGATGATTTCTCATGACATTGCTGTTAAATGATGCCAGGTTGTTTAGATTATTTCAACCAATTAAGTGAGTGTAAATTTTTTATAAAATTAATTTTGTACCTGATATAAGCGTTTGCATTGTATATATACTTCCTTCCTTTGGAAGAGTTTTTTCCAAAAACCAAAAAATAAAAATAAAAATGGTAGCATCTGAATTAAATAACAGAGTTTCTTTCTGAAAACTCGAAGTAATATGTATTATATTTGGAGGAGAGTTGAGAAATTTCAATGTAGTGATTATTCAAAAAGTGTATATACAATGAGAACTAAGCCCTTATTTATAAGAGCGATGCTATAGCTTCTAACAACCTTCTCTAACTAACTGACTAACATCGCTAACTAACTAAGCAATCGGTTATAGTTAATTAATAACTCTGACTAATTTCAGGAAATCTCATCTAATTATTTTAGCTACCATACTCAATATTTTCTCTCAAGCTGGATGTACCAAGGTATTTTTAATTAAGGATGATCAAAGAGTTTTAAAATTAAAAAAAAGTGGAATGACCTAATAAGCCTTTGTACTTGGTTTAGATTGTAAAATAGAACCTTCTACTCACGACTTTGCCAACTAAACACTTAAACTCGATGAAACTCAACCTTTTAAACTCCTCCAACTTATCGTGTCTCTCAATCGCGCTGATATCACACTTCATGTCAGATCAAATTTGCCACATCATTTTTTTTTACAATTATTTTTTTTTGACAAAAATCAAAATCCTCATAATTTTCAGCCTTTTCCCCTTCAAACACCAGTACACCAGCCTAATACCTCCGGTCACATTTCCATCTCTAAAAAAAAAAATTTGACCAACTAAATTAGGATTTTCCATTACGCCATGTTCAGTAAATTACACAATTCAGTAAAAAGAACCTTTAAAAAAGTCAAAATCACAAGTTTTTCTCACGAATTCCATTCAAACTCTTCCCTTACCCCAATCAGAAAACCACTCGAAATTGGGGAGCATCAGACTCACTCGACAGCAAAATCTCCCAACGGCAAGGCTCCAGCTCGTCAGAAACAGGACAATATTTGGCAAGTGTGATCTTATCAACAGAAGCAGCCATCGACCCGAATTCAAAAATGGTTATGCTAGCCGGTGGCAGGTTGGGCCTAGAAACCTCAATAGCTCCATTCATGTCAGGAACCTCTGGCTAGTCGGAAGAGATTTGGATTTTGGGGTCGAGTTTATGCGTTGCTTTAGGAGTTTCTTTTTTGTCGCCTTTCCACCATGACAGAATCCCCATGGCTATTCGCTGAGAAAGAAATTGAAGTTGCAATCACTTCAAAACCAAATAATTTTCACAAATCAAGCAATTGATTTTATAATGGAAAAACAAATATTTGTTGAACATTTTTTTCGGCAATAATTGTTTTTTGGGTTTCTTGGATTTTTTGACATTGATTTTTGCCATGTCTGAGAGACGGGTGGGTTGGAGAAAGAATGAAAGTTTTGTTTTCCTTTCTTCTTTTTTTCTTCTTTTAGTTTTTTTTTTTAAATTTTAGACCTTAAAAATAAAAATTTATCTCTTCACTCTCCTTATGCATGTGAAACTCACGTACTTTGTCCAGCTCACCTATTAAGTTGCCACACAAGCTCAGTCAACTATCAGAGGGGTTTAAAAAGTTGAGTTTTGTCGAGTTTAAGTGTTAAGTTGGCAAAGTCGTGAGTAGAAGGGTCCAGTCCGAACCAAGTACAAGGGGCTATTAGGTCATTCCCCTTAAAAAAAATGACACAAACTTTGATTATTGAGTGAAAGTGACAATTTTATAACTAGTGTTAATGACACTAATTTTAAAAACTCTCAAGTTTTATTATTTACACAAAAATCCTATCTTCTTCATCCCACTCCTCCCCCTTCACCACCCTTTTTGTCGTCGCCATCTCATCCCCTTTTTGCTGTTGTTGCCATTAGTTCCACCATCACCACTCTCTCCTCAACCACAACTATAATTTTTTTCTCCATCACCACCCTTTCCTCTTTCACCCTCACCATTGTCACCACAAACACATCCTTGACCGTCATAATCATCCTTTTCTTCACTTCACTTGCTGCTGTAATTATCACAGTTGTTGTAGCAAACTTCAGCATCTACCTCCACCTTCGTTGTTACCACCAGTACTTCCTTGGCCACCATAATCACCCTCTCCTTCACTTCACTTGCTAATGCAATTATCGCAATTGCTATAGCAAACTTCAGCATTTGCTATAACAACTTTAGCAGTTGCTGCAATAATTTTAGCAGTTATTGTAACAACTCCCATAGTTGTTGTGCAAAATTCAGCAGTTCCTACACCAACTTCAGCAGTTGTTTGATTTCCTACAAATTTTTTTCAAGAATTTCAAAAAGAAAAACTTCAAAAAAAAAAATCAAAGCGAAATAGGTTGTAAAAAATAAGAACCAAAAAGAGAAAAAAATGTGCTAAAAAGAGAACATGAACAACAACGACAAGAGCAACAAAGACTATAAACAAGAAAAAAAATAATAAAAAAGAGAGAAAGAGCGAAGAAGAAAATAATGGAGGAAGAGTGAAAGATAGAAAGAAAGAAGATGGAGAGAAAGAAGTTTGAAAAAGAAAGAAAGAGAGAGAATGAAATGTTGAAAACTTTATGGAGGAAAATTTTAAAATTTGAAATTTTAAAAGAGATGAAAGTCTTTTTAAAATTTTCAAATTATTGATATATACTTCAAAGTTTTTAAAAATTACAGTTTACCCTCATTAACTTAATCCCTGATTAGGAGATGCTTTGATCTTAAATAGTCAAAGTTGTCACCTTTTTTAATTTTGAGACTTATTGAACATCTCTTGCTCAACCTTTCACATGTACCAAAGATATTCAGGACACCTAGTTTGGATAGCAAAAAGTCATGTTGAGATCTCCCCAAAGCCTTTGTCAACATATGTAGCTTGTTTTTAATTAATTCCTACCGCATTTGTTTCCGGATAAAATGACAATCAATCTCAATATGCTTTATTTTCTCATGAAATATGGGGATTGCTGCTATTTGTATATAGACTTGATGTCACAATGTATAATAGTAGGTCCACCAACATTTAATCCCAATTCCTTGAACAGATTACTGGCCCAGACTACTCCAACAGTCAATGTAGCTAAGCTCCTGTATTCTGCTTCTACAGAATTTCTCGAAATCGTTTTCTGCTTCTTAGACTTCCATGCCATTAGTCACTTTCCATACTTCAAAAGATACTTACTGACTCTTGGTGTTGGGGCATGCAACATAATTAACATAAAAAAATTACTGAGTTGTGTCCTTTTGTTTGAACTCATGAGTAAACCCAAACCTAGTGTTGTCTTGATATACCTAACCACCTTCAAGGCTGCATTTCAATGTGATAGTTTAGGATAAATTGACTTAGGCACTAAATAGAAAAGGCTATGCCAGGCTTGGGGTTGGTGAGATAGAGTAATTTTCCTATCAATCTTTGATATTTACTAACATTAGTAAACAACTTATTAGTGTTATTTTAAGAAAAACCTGCACTTGTAAGCTTTATGATACTTTCTAAAGGTGTTAATGATACTCTAGATCCTGCTAGTCTAGTATCAAATATTAGTTTTAAGACATACTTTCTTTGGTTCATTACAATTCCCTCCTGCTGATCTACAGAACTCAACGCTTAGAAAACGTCTCAATTCTCCCTAATCTTTAACTTTAAAATGATGATGTAAAACATGCTTAGTCTTTTCTACTAGTGTGTGATCATTTCTTGTGATCAATAATCATTTACATACACTAGTACAATTACAAGTTAATATTTTCCTTAGGTGAATAAGAAGAAATCCAAGTGACTTTGAATGTACCCTGAAGTAGATAAAGCATCTATAAGCTTAACATTCTGTTGGGAAGCTTGTTTGACACCATATAATAATTTAATAAGTTTGCACTCTTGATGTTCCTCCTTGCTACTAAAATCTTTGGATAGTTCTATGTATACTTCCTCAAATAAATCTCCTTGCAAAAAAGCATTGAAGACATCTATCTGGTATATCATCTCATTTTCAGTTGTTGCAATAGTAATGATAGTCCTTATCGTAACCATCTTCACCGTTGGTTAAAAAGTCTCCTGGTAATCTATCCCCTCAATTTCACTATATCCCTTAGTCACAAGTCTTGTCTTGAATCTGTCAATTTCACTATTTTCCTTATATATGATTTTGAATATTCATTTGCATCCTAGGGCTTGCTTGCCTGGTGGAAGTTTCATAACAGTCCAAGTGTCATTGTCTTCTAATGCAGTAATTTCCTGTTTCATAGCTTCTACCCACTTATGATCTTTGACAGCTTTCTCATAGTTTTTTGGATCATTTTTCGTAGACATCTTACTCAGGTATGCTTGATAATTTGGAGACAAATGACTATAGGATACATAGTTTGCCAATAAGTAAAATGAGTGACATAATCCTTCATCCAAATATGTGGATAAGAGGTTCTAGCAGAGCTTCTAGGTACATTATGCATGACATCTCGAGGTACCTACTTAGTCTCGTCTACTCTTTTTTTATACTATGCCATGAACTACATCACATCCATTGCATCACCTTCTTGTTGCTGAAAAATAGGGGCTGTAACAAGGTCATCATGGTCAAAAGTCACCTCTTGTTCAAGTTTAACTTGCAAATGATCTGGTATAACATTTAAAGTTTTAGATGACGTATCATCACAATCAGTGAAAGGTTGAGCGGGAAAGATTGACATGTGTTGATCTCTTATCTTGCTGAATGGAAACTAATTCTCCTCATTAACAACATCTCTACTTACGATAAACCTTTTCATGCTCAAACTGTATAGAATGAATCTCTTCTGAGTGAATGAGTATTCCATTAAGACACAAGCATTAGCCTTAGGAGAAAACTTGTCATCTTTGACAAGCTTAGTTGCATAGCATAGACATCCAAGAGTTCTCAAATGATCAAGTTGTGGCTTAGTTTGATGAATACTTCATATAATGACTGGCCTTGTAACACACTAGTTGGTATTATTTTAATTAAGTATATAGCTGCTAATACACATCCTTCCTAGAATTTGATAGGTATGGATCCTTGAAACCCTGATGGCTCTTGCCACCTCAACTATGTGTCTGTAATTTCTTTTTGTCACTTCATTGCCTGTTGAATTGATTTCCAACCAATGCAAAAGATTTTAAAGTAGTAAAAGTATCACTCTTAAACTTCAGTAAAATGAATCAAGTCATCCTGAAATTATCATCCATAATGGTCAAGAAAAATCTAAAATCATTATGTGTTGATATTTATAAGGTCTCCATACATCAAGATGAATTAGATCAAAGATAACACTAGTCCTAGAAACACTCAAAAGGAATGGAAATCTAGTTTGTTTAGCCAGGGGACAAACTGGACAACTACCACACATGTCTACACTTGCATCTTTATTTACTAAGAATAATTACTGTAAAACTCTGAAAGATGGATGTCCCATCCTATTGTGCCTAGCATGCATTGTGAATCACTTGTCTTTGTTATCAAGCTTTTGTCATTGTCAACAACTATTTCTCCATAAAAAATGACTAAGAAGTAGTATAGCCCTTCTATTTCCTTACTAATCTCCTTCATCTCTCCATTGAAGAGGTCCCCACTTAGGAAAAAATGAACATAACAGTTCAATTGCCTAATTAACTGTGATACTTAGAGTAAATCATATTTAAAATCTGGAACCAGCAACACATTCTTTAATACACCATCAGCTGAAATCATACAACTTCCTAAATGAGTAACTAATGTGGTTTGATCATTAGGTAAGTAAACCTTCCTCCCTATGCTCTTATTAGAAGTATCAACATTATCCAACTTATCAATCTTAGCGGTCATGTGACATGTTGCCCTTGAATCCACTAGCCACTTATATTTATGACCAGATATATCATTATCACTATTGGCACTCATAGCATCAACATTGCTGTCCTTTTTATTAGAAACTAGAAAAACACTAAGGTCTTTGAGAAGACCTGTTATGTTAGTCATATTTCCAACTTTTTCCTCTTCATTCAGTAGTTTTAATATCTTCTAACACTGATCAGGTGTATAGGTTGACTTCATAGCAAGTGTCCTAAATTAGTATGGACAAAATTGAAATAACATGAACCTTATGTATCATATGTGCCTTGAGAGGCAAAATTTTGTCCTTTATTGACTTATCCAAATATGTCACTTCTCGGATTCTCATCACCGTTATTCACTCGTACATTATTCCCTATGCGTTTTTCCTTATCCAAGTTTCGTTTTGACCAGATTTCTTCTTAAGTTTCCAATCCAAGGATATTCAACAAATCTATAACATATATTCTTAGTGTGCCCATGTAGTTTGCAGTGATCACAAAATAGATTTCAATTTCATTTTCTGCTTATTGCTATAGTTTTTTTCAGTATAAGGTGTTCATCCATCATTGTCTATATCATTGCATGTGTGCTTGAAACCATAATTTTTACTTCCTATATACAGTGTTATAGGCTCAATTATGTCGCCTTCTCTGTGCATTCTCGATGTAATTCGTTGGCTCTTATCTGATACTATCATTGCATATGCCTTTGACATTTAGTAGAGGACTTATCATTAAAATCTGATTACATGCTTGCATAAATTTCACATAATCTCATTAGAAAAGTGAACAAACTCAAATACTACACGCGATCTATGTAAATTCTAAATCTATTACAGTTACATGATTCATCCAAGAGCAATCTCAATTTTGTATAATGAGTTGAGATAGTTGGATTACCTTGATGAAACATAGAGATATCTCCATGAATTTGATAGATCCTCAATTCATCCACCTTATCAAAAGTTCCTTCAAATTTGCCAATATTGTTCGGAAGCATAAATAATTTCACTCAACAACTCTTTCTAAACCATATTCATAATTCATGCAAGCACAAATGATTGCATTTCTCCCATTGTTCTTTCAATTCTGGTGAATAACGACCCTTCTGACATATTCCGAGCATAAACTCTAGTTTACTTTTTGCCCTGAGATTGATCATTGTTGGTCTATTCCACAATGAGAAATTTTCAGATCCAGTAAGTTGCATATACATCCAAGCGTACTGATGGATGAAGTCACAATGGATGATTTCTCTTTGATTCGATTAGGTTAAGTGTCTTTATTATAGGTACAACTAATGTTGTTGCACATGAATTATCATTTTTAGCAATCACTACTATTTTTTAGAAGCTTTGTTCTTTCTTATTCTTTTCAAAATCAAACTCTTGTACTTTGAATGAAAAAAATCATTGATTCACAGCTCTGATACCATATTGAATTTCGAGGAAAATTGAAAATTTTCAATGTTGTTGAAAATATATGTATGTCCATGTACATACCTATTAGATATATAATGCTGAAAATATTGTATGTTCATAATTATCTACTAGTTGTACAATGTTGAAAACAAATTTATGTTCATATTTACCTTACTAAATATATCTATAAATAGGTATTCTTTTCTATATTAAGTAAGACCAAAATATCAAAGAAGAAATATTATTACTCTCTCTTCCTTTGTTTTTTTTATATGATTTCAGTATTCTGCCGTAGTTTATAACACGTTATCTACACGAGACTCTATACCTAGCATTATTTCAGTATTCCTTTGTTCTAAGGCTAAAGTTATGATATTCTTGTATCATCATCTTGATGAAATTTGAAAATATAAACATCTCACAGTTAAGGATCCACTTGGTTTGTGGAAAACCCTAAAAGAAAGAGATGATCACTTGAAAATGATCATACATCCAAAAGCATGATATGATTGGATGTATTTGAGGCTAAAAGACTATAAGTCTATTCATAAAATATGTTCCATTAAAAATGTTCCATTCCTTGAAGTGAATGTGGTAGTAACTTGGAATGAGGTACTAAGCTATCATTAATTGATATGATAAGGTGATTGTGTTCCTTTCTTGAAAAATGAGAATTTGTTGATAATACTACAGATACAGATCAATTCACTGAAGTGAATGTGATCGTATTCAATAAAACTTCTCAATATGAATGTGCACTTTATTGTGATAGTATCACAACTCATCTCCAGAAGAGAGATAGAGTAATTGAGAAAAAATAAATATGAAAATTACTCCCTGAGTAATAAACTTGAAATCTATTCATGTAATAGTAAATTTTTAATTTACTAAAGCAAAAGATATATATCATGGTAACTTTGGAGTTTACTTATTAGACATTTAATGAAGAAATAAAAGATTCTTCAAGATTGCTTGTTCTCATGATAAGTTGATGGGATCAACTAATATTGAGGCTGAATCCCCTAAATTCTGAAAGTATGAAAGATGAGAATATAATTCTTTCCATGGTGTTAATCATTCACCAAAGAAAAATCAATATAGAAAGGGAAAAGAAAAAATGAGAAGCATGAAGTGGTTAGAACAAACTGTTTTCGATATGGTGGAAGAAATCATTATGCACGTGATTGTCGGACTCCCAAACACTTGGTTGAGCTTTATCAGGCATCATTAAGAAAGAAGGATAAAAATTCTGAAACTAATTTTATACCCAAAAATCGTGTTGACTTCACACACTTGGATGTGGCGGATTTCTTTGACCATTCTAAAGGAAAGATAAATCACTTGATTGGCGATGACTCCGTGATGTGGAAGAATATAATAATGTTATTTAATATTTGTTAATGATGATATTATTAATATTTATTGTCTTTGTACTATTTGTGATATAAAATAATAATAATAATATAAATATTTCTAAAGTTATATGTGTATGTTCATCAAGTCTCTTTAGTAATATTTATGAAAATATGAATTTTCAATTTGTTGGTTCAAATAAAATAATAACAAAGTGAACCATTTTTATAAGATGATTTTAAATCTAATCATCATACCTACTTTGTGCACAAACAAGATTCTTTTGAAAGAAAAATAATTAAATAGAATATATTTATTAAAATAAGATTGAAAAGTACTGATAAATATGTATAGATAGTAAAATAGTTGACTACTCAAATTATTGTTTAAATATATTGGTATAAAGTAGTAGATTAAATCTTTGACTAAATCATTAGTGTTGATTCAATATTGTAGTAAAATTGCATGTTCGTAAATATATGATAGGTATAATTTTGACTATCTAAATTGTTTAAATTGAAAAAAAAATTAAAGTCGTAAATATGGCTAAGAAAGACCTATATTAATTGTTAATATCTACTTTTCATATACTACCATCTAAAATGTCTTATGTTGGCCAATTAGGTCTTTTTGGGAAAGAAAAATAATAATAGAGATTTTATTTTATTCTTTTTGAAGATATGGATCATTCTCAAAGCAAGTTATCTAATTATGAAGATATTTGCTTGATTGATTCTGGAACAATGCACACGATATTAAAAAATAAGAAATATTTTTCTCACTTAAGTATGAACAATATAAATGTTACTACAATTTCTGGTAGTACTAATTTGATTGTGGGTTTTGGAAGAGACATTATAATTTTGTCCAAAGAAACTAAGCTCATAATAAATAATGCTATTTTTTCTCCTCAATCTTGGAGAAGTTTGTTGAGTTTTAAAGATTTCCGTGAAAATAGTTATCATATCAAGATAATTGATGAAATGGGTCTTGTATATCTTGTTATAACCAAAAATGTCTCTAGGGAGGCATGCGTTATAGAAAAGTTTCCATCGTTTTCTTCTGGGTCGTATTGGACAAAGATTAGTGGAATTGAAGCACATTCTATAGTAAATCATAAGTATGCTGCACTTTGGCACAATCATCTGGGACACCCTGGATTCATAATGATGAGACAAATTATAGAAAATCTAAATGATCATCCATTAAATAATATGAAGATTTTTTTAAATGATGAATTTTCTTATACTGCTTGTTATCAAGACAAGTTAATTATGAGACCATCACAAATAAAAGTTGGAGTTGAGTCCCCTGCAATCTTGGAACGTATACATGGGGATATTTGTGGACCTATTCACCCACCTAGTGGGCCATTTGGGTACTTTATGGTCCTAATATACGCTTCTTCTAAATGGTCTCATGTACGTCTATTATCATCTCGCAACTTGGCATTCACAAATCTTTTTCATAATCTATTATCATCCCCCTTTTCATAATTTCGCTCCACACAACTGATACACTCCGATCGTCTCCTCCACAAATCTTTTTTTCGACTAAAATCAAGCTAAGCG